>CM038220.1:124664827-125399276 GCA_021442155.1 Cymbidium sinense | reverse complement strand
ATATATATATAAGATTTTGTTCTTTATTAGAATGCCTATTTTAATAATATTAGATCCCATGATTAAAAAGTAATAACCAAGAAAAGCAAATTTTATTATTATTATTTAGAGCTTATTTCTTTTGTACATAATTATTTATATAATTATATTTTATTATGCATTAGATATTAAAAATTGATATATTGATTGATAATGCTCATGAAAATAAGGCAATCACTTCTTTTCTAATTTAAATTAAATATCATTATTATCCATATTTCATCTTTATTGCATTCATTTTAAAATAAATTAACAATTTTTTAAGTTTATATTGATCCCATAAGCAACATTTCAAATTCAATAGCTCAAAAAATTAAGCACAACAATCGAATGTCATTCTTGGTTTCTTATAAACAAAAATAAACTAAAACTTCAAGTAATGTGCATTCAATTGAGAAGAGTTTATTTCACATAAGTGAGTGGGAGTGGATCTGTAAGACCGTGGATCTGTAAGACCCAGTACTAAGCTTAAAACGAGTAGTTTGTTACAATTATGTGTTGAATTTTAATATATTTTAATTATTTTTTATTTCTAAAAATAGTTAACATGCATACATCATTATTTATAATATGCATATACTTGTATACACATTAGAGATTAATATTAATAATAATTATTTTTATAAATTACATAATCAACCCTTAATATCAAGTATTATATCAAACCTTAATTGATAAAATTTTTGGTAGTGACTACATCTTAATAATTCATTTTTTGAAATATTTTTTTTATGTTCGTATGAAATGAAATAAAATATTTATAAATCTTACATAGAAATATGAGTTATAACTTAATTTTCAAATAATTAAATTACAAAACTACCGGTGAATTTAATTTCATTATCAAATCTACTTAAATTTTAAAATAACTAAATTGCAAAACTGCTAGTGAATCTAACTTCGTTCTCAAAACTCATTAAACGATAAAAAATTAAAATAAAAAATAAAAATTGTCAGGAAATCATGTGAACTAAAAAACAAACAAGCGCTTGACCAAAAACTTAAAAAATAAATATATGAAAAGAATTAGTCACTTTGGCCAAGATAAATTAAAGTAGGATTAGGCAATTGGCTAAGACAAGAACAACTTATAAATCTCTCAAAGATAGAATCAACAAGTTACATGTGCATGCAAGTCACCTTAGATTAGTGGTTGAGAGCTTTGGCTTTCAACTCAGAGGTCTTAAGTTCAAGTCCTTGCACGTATGTTATGTGTGTGAGTATTGACCTCACTTTTGGAGTGAGCTCTCAACTTTCTCATCATAGACCTAGGACCCTTATAAACACTAAGAACTCCTTAGTCTTAAGACACTTCTAGTGATTATGTGAACACTTAACCTAGCCTAGAGACCTAGAAGGTTAGCCACAGGAATAGGTTATGCCTTAGGGATTTAGGAAGACTTACCTACCCTATAGCCTTAAACTCAATCCTTGCTTCCTTTTTCAAACCAAATCTCAAATTCAAATCCAAATCATAAATCAATTCCAAATCAAATGATTGAAACCCATGATTAAATTCAAATTCCAAAACCATTCATAAGCCCTTTGATTTTATCTTATGGACTTAGCCTTAACCAAACTCAAATCAACCCCAATTCAATTGATTTTCTCAAATATCAAATTCAATCTCAAATCAAATCCCAACCCAAATTCCAAATCAAATCCAACTCCAAATGACTGGAACCCAAAATCAAATTCAAACTCCAAAATCCCTTCCTAAGCCATATGAACAGCCTTCATATGCTTAGCCAAAACCTCCTTTAAACCAAATCAAACTTGGTTGATTTCTTTGTAAATCAATCATTCCTTCATTTATATTCATAAATATAAATGAAATCTAAATTCAAATGAGCTAGACCAAATCAAACTAAGTCAAACCAAATCAAGATCTTTCTTACGCCATATGGACCTATCTCATAATCTTAATCAAATCTCAACCCAAATTAACCCAAAATCAATTGATTTATTTATAAATCAACTATTCTTTTATTTATATTCACAAATATAAATGAAACCTACCCTCCACTGATCAAAAATAAACCAAACTAAATCAATTTCCTATTTAAGCCCTTTTGACCCACATCCTTAAATTTAGTCAAATTTGCTTCTAAATCACTCCAATCCCAAGTAATTTCCTCATGAATCATTTATATCATCATTTATATTCACAAATATAAATGAAATATAAATCCAAATAGCCAAAACCAAACCCAAATCAAATTAAATTCCCAATTTTAGCCTTTTTAGCCAATTTCTTCAACTTGGCTAAATGATACCCAAATCAATTCAAAACTCATGGATTTCTTCATGATTCAATCATTCCTTCAATCATTGTTCCAAATATAAATACAAATTATAATTATTAAACCAAATCCAAGTCAACTCAAGTCATGCCCATGTTGACCCCTTTTGACTTGAAATTGTCATATGAACCAAAATCATTTGACTCCAAACTATTTGCAATTGGATTTATATTTCAATGCTGGGCTCATATGTGAGTTCAACTAAATTTGAATCAAGCCAAAATCAAACAAATTGACCCATTTAGGTCCACTTGACCCAAAGTAACCTAAAAGATATTTTTGAGCCAAGTCCTAATCCAACCTAAATTGGATTGAACTAAGCCTATCCAGAACCCATATCATGACCAACAATCATCCTAGGGTGATCAACTACCTTGAATTGTGTCAAACCAAGTCAACTTGGTCCTTTGACTAAGTCAACATTTAGCCCAAATGAAACCTAAACTAGCCAAAATCCACCATATATTAAATTGATTCAAACCCATGCATAATCAATAATTGAACAGGACCAAACCTTCAATTGAGTCAAACCAAGTCCAATTGGCCATTTTACCTAAGTTGATCCAAATTGGCCTAAAAAGCCAAAATGGGTCAAATCATGATTTGATCTAAATTGATTGCAACCAATAGCTCAAGTTCATTCTAAATCATTTATTGAATTTAACCAAAGCCATGATTAAGCCCAATTTGACCAATTGGTCAACTTGACCCAACCTAGCCCAAATTGACCTAAAAGGTCAAATTGGCCAAAATCCAAATTAAACCCAAATCAAACCAAACCAAACCAAAGCCTACAATCATTTTCAATTAACCAATTGAACATGAACCAACACTTAACCCAACCCAATTTGGTCAAATTGGTCAACTTAGCCCATTCGACCTATTTGAATCCAAATGAGCCAAAATAATCAAAAACACTTGAACCAAAGCTCTTCAAAACATCATTTGAACCTAACCCAAGCCTTAGTTTGACTTTTTGACCAATAATTCATGAACCAATTCATTTGAACCCATTTGACCATATGAAGCCAAATCGACCCAAATCAACCAATGGGACCCTAGAAGCTGGCCAAACTTGACCCAAACCAATCCTAGAGCACACCCAAACCAGCCTAAATCCATGTGGGACCCAACCCAAGGGGATTAACCATTGGACAAGCCTCCCCACATTGGATTCTTGTCATAAGAGGCAAGGTCCACTCTCCCATCACCATGGCAGCCATCCCATTACTAAATGAGGTGCACTTAAGCTTCCTAGCCCACCCTAGAACCACTAGGATTAGCCTTGGACCAAGTGAGTTTGCCTCCTCCCCTCTCAAGCCAAACTCGAGCACCCAAAGGACCAAGGAAACCCACTCCTTCCATATCTTTCCTTGAGCTCCCTGCCATAGCTTCTTCCACTCCCGGCGAGCCACGTGGAGCTAACGGCGACCACTTTGATACCTCGATGATGGAGAATTGGTGGAATTTTAGATACAGATCTTGTCCATCCATCACACTCAATTTCGGGGTATACTCCTTTAATTTGAGCGACAATGGACACAATTCGCATTAGGAAAACCCCTTGAGTGATTTCGAAATCTCAGAGAGTATTCCTACAGCATTCCAAAGCCTCCCGAGCTCGAATTTCCTTCTCCCGTGCACAGCCGAAATAGGAGAGGTCAATCCAAAGTTTCAATTCCACTCCACTCAACTAAATATCAATCAACCTTGTAGACACCATCACCACACCTCGCCGAGCAATACCAAATCATCCCTTGAGCTTCCAAGCCACTAGAGGTCCAAGTTCGATCAAAGCCGAAGCCCCTACATGTGTGGATTGGTCGTCCGAGCGACTAACTTCAAATTTAGGTCCAAGCTTCTCAACAGGGCTTTGTTTCTACCAAACAAAGCTACTTTAGTCGATCACACTGCCGAACATTAGCTCCGGTGAGGTAATTCCTCAAAACTGTCGGTTTAAGAAAAATTGGTTAGTCCTTTTCAAAGGAAACTTTCATGTCATGAGATCTTAGCCGTTGGATATGCTCATCTCTTCTCCCTTATGGTGTGAGATCAATTTAATCCCAATGCGAGCTTGGGTGAGCTAGGATCAAATGGAGAAAGATGAATGGTATCCATCTTTCGCCATTCGAAGCGAGAGGATCACGATTGCCACATTGTGATCAAAGCGGATGATCTCGATCCGTTAGATCCGGCTCTATTTCCTCCTTAACCTTGGGATCTGATCGTGGTCGTCCGATCTTGGATCGGACGATCCACGAGAAAGCACGTCCGCCGCAATCTGAGTTAGCCTCCTGATTTGACAACTTAAATACCCTATCCCCTCATGCTACTTGGAATGCACGCGCCTCATTAGCAGTCACGTGGCACCATGGCGCCGACAGAATTAATGGTTAATTAGGGTTATTTTAATTAATTTTTAAGGTTGAAATTTTCTAAAATCATAATTAATCCTAGAAAAATCTAAAAAATACAAATGATGGCTCATTTTAAAGATATTTTAGAGTAAAATCCATTTAAATTATTATTAATAAAAATTGAATAGTAATTTATTCTTAATTAAGTTTTAATTAAAATTTTAATTAGCTTAATTATTCTTTGATTAACTGTCCAATTAATTTCAAATTTTTTTGGAGATGTTTAGGGGGATGACCTCTACCTACCCTATTTTTCTTGGAATTTATTGGATAGTTAATTAAAAAAATCAATGGATTGCCATAATTACTCTCTAACCTTACTTAGTGATAATTAAGCAAATAAATAGTGATTTAATTAATTGATTAAGCTTATTATCCTCTATTAATAGTGGAAAACCTTAGGGAAGTGGTTTGGGTTCACTTCTTATAACCATTTCATTAAGCCTCCTCATTTGTTTCAAATTAATTAAAACCTAATTAATTAATTAACCACTTAATTAATCAATTAAAATAGAAAGGATATTTAATTATTTCAGAGCCTCATTGAATGTTTGAAATGACTTAGGGATTGGGATTGAGGCCTCTTCCTTGATCTCTTTCCCTAAGTTAATTTCATCATCCTAATTAAAAGATGTAATCAAAAGATTTAATTAAGCAAAGGCTTAATTAAATTAATCTAAAATCCATTCATTCACAACCTAACTTTGTTTAATCAATCTTGGGTAGCTCTTTGAGTATTCAATAGCCTAAAGAGAGAGAGATAATGAAATTATGATTAGCTCACATGTATGAGAAAATAATAAAAATAATTAAGTGAGTCCCTTAAATTTAATTAACTATTAATTATGAGCCAATTGTGTTAGGCCCATTTCATTCCTTAGGAGCATTTCTAATTTACTTTTCATGTGATTGCATCTCATGTTGGATCATCATTAATTAGTTAATTAACTTAAGGTGATGTAGGCAATGGTTAATTAATTGATTTAATTCATACCTTAACCTAATTAAGTCATCAAATCAACCTAATTGCTTGTAATTAAATCACATTAACTCACAAATGGGGAATGAGATTAGGATTAGCAAACATCTTTCACATTTCTTAAATCAATTAAATATAAGATTAAAAATGACTTTAAGAAACTTTGGTTTATTTTAAATAAGTTTGTTTAATATGATTGTCCTTAAGACTTAGTTAAATTGAATGAAATTACATGCTTATATTTCTTTATTTCTTTCCAATCATGTTAAAATATTGTATGTCACTCGTATTCATGCATTCATTTCTTTCAAATTAATCAAATAAAAATGATTTCATTTATGTCAATTTGCATGTGTTGACTTAATTAGAAATATGTGTGACTATTATCATTATTAAATCTCAAATGTATTTTCAAAAGCTCATTAATGAAGAATGATAATATATATTGTGACTCTTAGTTATGTATACATATGAGTTGCATGTGAGTATAAGCTTAGTGTATGAAGTTAAGTCTCTTTCTTACATTCATGTGTTGATTTGCATAAGTTTGAATGTTAATGGGTATATTATTCTGGACATTCGGGAGACGCATGGCTTTAAGTAGCCCCAAGAAGGTTCCTATAAATAAATCAATTCAATTAAATTCTAGTTTTGCATGATTTTCATTCTTATAATTGTTTATACATTCATATGTATTTAAGAATAACGGGTATATTAGTCCGATATTTCAGACGACAAAGTAGCCCCAAGGAGGTTCCTACCTTACTCTCTTGGTGCAAAACAATGTGGCCATACTTGCTTAAAAAAATGTGTATTTAGCTAATGAAGGAAAAATCTCTTTTTTATTAAAAAGATATGCATTCATACTTTATTCAAATGGTTGAATTAATTAATCATATGATTTAGGGCTCTTTTCTTATACTTTTGTATAAGAATTTAGATAGAGCAATAAATTAATATAACAAAATGATTCAACTAAATGAAATATCAATTCCAAGTATAATTGCATACATTCATCATTTAAGTGTGTTAATATACAAATTGCATGTATAGGTATGTTTAGGACTTAATCATATGCATGTCATATATGATGGAAAGAAAGGAACAAATATGTGTCATGTGATAGTAATTCATTCCAACTAATCTTAAGATATCTTTCTTATTGAATGAGTTTATTTAAGGTGAACCTAAACTTAGGATTAATTAAAACATGTAATAAGCCATTCATTAAAGGGAATTAATTAGTTAATTTACTTTAAATGTGACTTAAGGTAGGGATAAGAGAGAGTGACCCTCTCTTTTCTTCTCTTTATAACTCTTAGTTGTTTTGTGTAGGTCAAATGAAACGAAAGAAAACACTAAGTAAAATTTACAAATCAATTAAGCCACTTAAAGTGAAACCATTCTTCAAATTAAATCCCTTTAAACTTAGAGAATTTCAACAAAGCCTAGTTAGCACATATCACATAAGCCTTAATACACACATATTAGATTAAGTCATCACTTCTATCTTTATTTTAGGATGGTGCATGATTTGATGTATTATTATAAACTGGATGTCAGGGTGTATGCCTCGTAAACTGGATGTTAGGCCATGATTAGCCTAATCATATTTTATGTAGGAGATTGTGCTTAAGAGGTGTTAAATTAAATATAAATGCTCTCTTTTGTAGGTAGCTTAACCCCTAAGCATAATCTACATTAGGACTTTACCCCATGTGGTACTAAGTCCAAATTATTCATATGATTTCTTGGGTTGTGTGATGTGTTTAGCTAACACTTATTTTATAGGTGTAGTTAGATTTACTTTTCATTATTTTAATGTAATTGTGCATTAGAAATTTGGTTAAGTGATATGAGAGTTAATGATGAAGATTAGCCAGAAGGTTTAATCCTGGGGTACCATGTGATGCCTAGAAGCCTACTAAATCAAATGAAGTAAATTAAATGAAGAGATGGAGGGAGCATGAAAACATGAAGACCCCTATAGCACTTATCATTTATAATTTGTAATTATTCTTTCATATAACGAGATGTATAAGAGTAGAGCTCGACTACCCTTTTTTTCGGGTTGTACAGTGATACCCAATTGCACCGGCCTGTTATTCTTTCACGTTGAGTTTATAAATTGTTTGATGATTTGTTTACATTGTGCAATAGAAATAGTATGTATTTTCATAATTTTTTCATGTATAATGATTTAATGTGTGGCCTGAATTTGTTTTAGGCTCTTAGAAAAAATAAACTTTTACCCCAATCATAATTCATAACTAAATTTTCTAAAATAACTGATAACCTCATTTAAAGCCTATATATTAAATCAAACTAATTAAAAGATTTAACAACCCCTTAGTTGAATATTATATTCTTAACATCATGCATATCATATTATTTCACTCTTGCTAAGAGAGTTTTCATCCTTGCACGATAGGGGAAGACTTGACCTTTGAGGGTCTCCCTTGTGGTGGAAAATACCTCTTTCTCTGATTTAGCCAATAATCCTATTTCATCATACATTTAGGCATATAAAATCCTATAATTTGTGTCAAAATAAAGAGTCTAAAATCAAATAAAAATTTGATAAAATTTACATTAGACTAAGTCATTATTTTATATTACTCATGCTATGTCTCTTAGGGAGTGGGTTTAAGGATTTTAATTTCTTTCCAAATAATAAAATCCTAACCATCTTGCAAAACATTTGACTTGACCACATGATTTTAAAATGTATGAGGAGTTAGCTGACTGCCACTCCAAGCGATTATAAGTCCAACAGATATGTGATTTACTCTCTCTTGTGGAGGTAAATAATACTCATCTTCGCTTAAATTTAGGTCATACTTTGGCCCTCGCTAAAACTCTCTAAATTTAAGATCTAAGGTTACTGTTTTTCCTCGAGCTGCAAGCATAAATCTTCATCTCTTAAATATTTTTATAATCTTGTATTGTGGAATTATAAGTCCTAACTTTCTAATAAAATTTCAATACAAATATAATTCTCTTTAATTTCAAATATATAAAGTCCAACCATATGATAATTTGGGATGCTCACTAGATTTTCTAGTATCATGAACATCCCCTACTTATCTCCTTTTGATTTCGATAATAAATCTCTCCTTTTAATCTATCACACTTAATTTTTCAAACATAAGACATAACCAATTTATTGATAGTCCTATCTTCAAATTCTTTGGAGATAACAATTGCCTACTTTAATCGAGAGTATTCTTAAAAAACTCACCTTCTTTAAGATTTATTAAAAACCCGATTTAAATAAATTATGTTTTATTCATCCATGTAAAGTAGGAAAAAAATCTCTGATATATTCAAAGATCTATCATGCCTTAGAGTCAGATTAGGTGATTAGTCCATAGGATAGTAATTTCATTTTTCAAGATAATACACTATTCATTAATATCATTCGATCACCTCAATAAGTATACCCTCGATCATGGTATCCCTCCTATATATACACATATCATCTCAAAATAAACAAGATATGAGTTTGCGATTAAATCCGCTCAAATATCCTAAAAAAAATAAGTTGCATGCGCACCATGTTCAGGGAACATATACAATTAATATAAATTAACTATAAAACCTCATATTTTCACCATAATTATGTACCTGGCACACTTCCCCTTCTCATCATTAAAAAACACATGCTCTTAACAAAAAAAGAAAAAATAAAAAATTTAGAAATCATAAAAAAAGAGAAATTATTATGTGCAGAATTCAAATCCAAATTTTAATAACATAACACCATGTAACGCTTACTAATATACCATCACTGTATATTGATCGTGAACTGTTATGTATTGCTCTACATTGATATATATATATATATATATATATATATATATATATATATATATATATATATATATATATATATATATATATATATATATATATAGATAATTAATAGTTAATATTAATCAATATATAATAATATGGTCATAATCACAATACATAGCTATGTATTAATTGAGCGCTATATAACTTTATGTTATTGAAATCCAAACGTAAAGCTACACCAAGACTCTGCATGTAATAATTTCTCTAGAAATAAACAACCTTTCTGGTACACAGTATTTTCCCATACAAATCATGAGTTATTCATACTATAAAACATGGAATCAAGCTCCCACTCATAGTAATATCAATACAATAATTTTTATTTTGTTTTTTTAAGGATATAAACGAGCATATAGCAATTAATATCATTTGAACATCTAAGCTCCATTGCATCACCAAGAAAAATCCTACAGTGAGCTTGAGCTTTCCCAGGAATTCGCCTCAATCCAGTCAAAAGCTATTGGGCTAAGAAAAGAATCAGGGATGCCGAAGGAATTAACCACAGTCAGGGCATGAGGCCTCACATCTCTACACAGCTCTATCACCTCTTTCCTGACAGCGGCAGCATTGCTGAGTGATAAATACCCATATCGAAGGAATGATGCATCCTCTTCAATACAGATCACAGCGTACATGGATCTTAGTAGCTCCAGCACTTCCTGAAGAAGTTTTCAAGTTTTCAGTAACAATGGTTCATCAAATCATTTCACTGGGACTCTCTATAGATCAAGCTTTCATTACCTTCAATGGACCTGTGGCAGATTTCACTTTCTCGACGAAGAATTGCAGTATAGCTCGTTCGGTGAAGGCCCTCGCCAAGTCTTCAGCGATTTGATAGCTCTAACATTTCAGGAAAAGCATGATACCGATCACTGCATTGAATAATAATATTGCAGATGAAGCAACACTAAAAAAAGAATGATATTTACCAAAAGGACTGCGCTTTCTTTACTTTCTCCTTGATGTTGATATTGGTAGACTTCACTAGCATAGCGTTTAAGCAGATCTCTCTCTCGTAAGCAGAAGAGATCATTCTGACAGAGAGGGAAGCAATTATCGGAGAAAGGTTCATCTCAACTAATTGGGAAATAAAATCTAAGTAATACCTGGAATTCAATGCTCCTAAGTACAGAGCTAGTGAGATTAGCTGGAATAACCGGGCAAGGACCATTCATATGTTCCAATCCAAGCCCTTTAAATGGCTGTTTCTTCTTTTGAGCTGATATATATTCTGATAGTAGCGCTTTGCTAACCTGATGAAATTAAATGATTTATAACTGAATGATAATTGAAAGCAAGTCTGAGTATTAAGTTCACAGTACCTGCTGCATGAGTACATTGTTGTCTCCCTCAAAAGTAGACTGAACATCAAATTCACCTTTTAGTATCCCAATACGGTTTTCTGTCTTGAAGCCTTGTCCACCACAGGCCTCACGACACTCCTAAACGTTATAGAATACACTTTAGATTTCAAAATGAAGCTCAAAAATAGATAAAAGATAGGCCTAAGGTTTCACTTGCCTGAAGCGTCCTCATGTTTTGCCAGGTGAATACTGCTTTGAAAGCGCTAGAATATATATGTATTATTTTACTTGTGTCTGGAGATCTTTTTACATATATCTTCTTCAGATAAATGGCAGCAATGCTCATCGTACATCTGCAGAAGGGCCAGATGAGATATTGCATCAAGGCCTTTAAGTCTCAATGCATTTGATGAAAGAAAAATGATCTATTAATCTGCTGTTAATCAATGTAGAATAAAATCATTAAAGACAGAGATATCAAATATATATATGATTAGTAGGAAATGGAATGACACAAAATGATATTCTGCAAAGAATAAGAATGATGATTACGCCTTTGCAATAAGAGGCAGAAGACGCTGATGACTCAGATAATCAAGTAGCAGAACCTCTGGTTCGTCCCGTGAAACCGAAAATGCTCGTCTAGTGAGAGAATATCTCACAGCAATTGCTATAGCCATCTGAAAGAAAAAAGAAGATATATATAATATCCGAAGAAGGCCATGGATATCAGCACACATTCTGAAAACTAAGGTGCCATAAAACAAACACTCACAAAACAGAAATATAACAAACCTTCGACACAGAAACTGCATTGGCAGAAATGATCACACGACCAGATGTCAATGGAGCCAAGAAAGCTGCAAATCTCTTGTATTGATAAAAATTAAAAATAACAGTAAATATCAGCACAAGTTTTTCAGAATTCAACAACAGGCTACATAGAAACTGCTCAGATTTATCAACAGAAACTGAAAGTTATCAAGAATCATTACCTGGTCAGGGTCTTTTATTGCGCTTACATACCGTCCGTCGGGTAGGACATCAGCAACTGAGTTCAGCAAGTTCTCTCTCGGAACTCGAAGATTGTCGAACCTATATAAACATAGATTTCTTAGTTGATTTTACCATTGGAAAACTTCACAATATCAGAGAAGTATTCCTTTAAAAGTACCATATTCGTCCATTATCAACTCCATTCAAACCAATCTTGTGGCCACAATCAGCTATGCGGACATTTGGCAATATATTACCATCTGCATCTCTTATCTGACCTACTAATGCATGGACACCTTGACTGGTACCATTAATATGGAGTTGAGAGAAGATTATAGTGTGGGTAGCATGCTGAAAAGAGTCAGTGAAAGATTCATCATTCCTATCCCGCTAGCTCATAAAATCAAAACTATCAAAATATGTTTATAACCTTAGCAGCACCACCAATCCAGTACTTCTGAGCTGATTCACAAGGAGTATTAATGACGAATTCTTGTGTGTTTGTGTCATAGGTAGCAACTGTCTCAATTCCTCGTACCTGGAGATCAGCAACAAGAACAAGTAGAAACAAACACAGTTGAGATTTAGATACTTCTGAGAACGTTGTTATGCCAAGCGAGAAGAAAAAGCTTCTCTTACGTTGCTTCCATGTCCCAACTCAGTCATGGCAAAACAACCCTTGATTATATAATTTTCAGTGTCCTTTAAAAACTTGTCATGATGGCGTTTAGTGCCAAAAAACTGTATTGCCGCTCCCCTGTTGCCAATTAAAAATATCAGCTCGTTCAACAACATGTGTTTTAGATTTCAGAATATGATATGAACACATATCCCCAAGCCAATAAGAAATAAAGAAAAAGAGAAGGCTTAAAAGATTTCAAGTATGAAGAAAATAGAAAACAAAGAATAAATTACAGCGTAACAGAGAGGAATAAAGAAATATTATTACAAAACAAGAAATAATTACAGTTAGAATAATAAAAGCTCCCAAAAGAACAGACAGAGAGATACATCAAACAGTACAGGACTCCCCAGGAATCATATACAACAGAGAAGTTGCTCAACACAGGCAAGGGAAAGACTCATCCAATACATAACAGAAATAACAGCCAGAAAGATTAGTAAAACAGAAGACTGATATGCAAGAAATCAAGAAATACAACTGAATACACAACAGAGGCAAGAAATACACCGACATTAGTTACAAAAGACATAGCAGATGAGCCTTCTAGAAGAGCAACCAGAAACTATAAATAGAGAGGAGATCAAAACAAGAAGGGATCGAAAAAATTATCTCAAGAACTCCTCAGACTCCAGTCTTCTCCTTCCTCCGAACCTTTCTCACGGTGGACGTCGCCAGATTCCTTCATTAGGAGAACGCGCCATCTCCTCTAGATTGCTCTTCCTCTGAGCTCTCTCAGAACCCACTCTCAAATACCCAAAATGACTCCCAGCCAATCTCTTCCCAATTCAAGAGAAGGCCCTGGAAGCTTCATAAAGCGGGATAAAATCAATCGCAGACCTCCATTCCATCGACGATCCTTAGTCATCCTGCATACAAGCTTCGTCTCCAACACCAATCCACTCGTTCAACAATGATCGAACCAGGATAAAATAACATATCATCTACAAGAAAGCAACTACATCCGACGTTCAAGAAACATAAGAGAAACGCAGAATCCAAGTGATCCAATCCAACGGTTAAAAGGCTAAATCCAACGGATCGAAAGCACAAAAACCCTTCCTCCTCTCAATGAGGGTTCGAGACCACTGTATCAACTCGGACATCAAGCGGTGCGCAATCTGTGGGAAATCGAACCCAATGGGACCAATTGGCACTGAACTATTCACTCAAGCTCACTCAATTATTGAAAGCGATCATTGGTGCTCTTGTTGATTCCCACAACTCAAACAATGGCGATCACATACACAAATAAAACTATTGATGAATGTGTAAACAAATGAACAAAAAATGATGAGCAAATGCAATCCATTAATGATACTAAAATGAAGTATCCAAGATTACTGGAGGAGAAACTTGATAAATCCTCTCAAGATCGAACAATCATGTGTATGTAACTCATACCGAATTTCTAATTATACTAGACCAATTTCAAACGACTACCAAAGTTGATATGCCAAGATTCAATGGTGACAACCCTAAATTTAAAGATCAATTTTTTCAATATTATAACTCTCAAGATCAAAAGTTCATAATGCTTCAGGTACATGGATGGCCACTTATGGTATTGGATGCATGGCAAACAATTAAATACATGGAATCGGTTCAAAGAGCAAGTAATTGAGGTTTGGACCCTCCTTTATAGAGATTTAGAATTGGCTAAACCGCAGAAATCCACAGGTGAGTTTTACAATGAATTTGAAGAGCTACCAACTGAGAATTCCTATTTTATAGAGTTGTTTTGAATGCGGATTAAAACATGACATTAAAAGAGAGGGACCTACTGAACTTCATTACAACAAGCTTTTCAATGCTTCAAGTTAATGGAAGGCATTACAGATGACATCTACAACCATCCTTCCAGATTTTCTCACACCCTAATGAACAAATACATCCGCTGCACCAAAGAATGGCAACCACTATCCATCAATACTTCCACCAAAATGACTCCTTTTCAGCTTTATGGTAGACCTCCTCCTACAATCATTCCATATACGTCACTACTAATAATAAGAATTCGTGATACAATAAAGGGACAAGATCATATACTTATAACAAATTTGCTGTGAGGCTCAAAACAGATGAAACAAATTGTCGATAAACATGAAGAGAGCTTCAAGTCAATGAATTGGTATTAGTTAAGATACAACCCTACGCATAGACTTCAATGACAGGAATCAATATACCAAATTACAAAGAAGGTATTATGGGCCTTTTAAAATACTACGTAAAATAGAATGGTGGCTTATAAAATTGAATTACCGCAACAAAGAAGAATACATAATGTATTTCACATATCCAGATTAAAACCATACAGACAAGACTCTACTATCCATCCAGCACAGCTATCAACCCAATTCAGAGATGGACAAATGCTTATTAGACCTATCAAAGTCCTGGACCACAGAAATATACTAAGGGGAGATCAACAGATCAAAGAAGTACTAATCCAGTGGGAAGGATCTAAAACATACATCTTGGGTAACAGAAAGAAATGCAGAAAATTTTTCCGATTTTGACCTGAGGACAAGGTCGATGGGGAGGGGAGTAATGATATGAACACATATCCCCAAGCCAATAACAAAAAACAAAAGAAAAAGAAGGCGGATTACAAAAGATTTCAAGTATGGAGAAAATAGAAAACAAAGAATAAATTACAACCTTAGAACAGAGAGGAATAAAGAAATAAATATTAGCAAATTATTATAAAACAAGAAATAATTACAGCTAGAATAATAAAAGCTCCCAAAAGAACATACAGAGAGATACATCAAACAAGATAGACTCCTGTGAACCATATACAATGAGAAGTTGCTCAACACAGGGAAAGACTCATCCAATACATAACAAATAACAAAGATTAGTAAAAATGTAAGACCGATATGCAAGAAATCAAGAAATACAATGAATACACAACAGGCAAGAAATACACCATTACAAAAAGACATAGAGATGAACCTTCTAGAAGAGCAACTAAACTATAACAGAGAGGAGATCAAAACAAGAAGGGATCGAAAAATTATCTCAAGAACTCCTCCTCCTACTCCGCCTCTTCTCCTTCCTCCTCAACCTTTCTCACTGGACGCCGGGATTCCTTCATTAGACCGGAGCAACGCCGGCCATCTCCCTCTGGATCGCTTCTTCCTCTCGTGAGCTCTCTCTCGGGAACCCTAATTCTCTGAATACCCAAAATGACTCAGGCAATCTCTTCCCAATTCAAGCGAGAAGCGTCCTGGAAGCTTCATCAAGCGGCGGATAAAATCAATCGCGGCACCTCCATTCCATCGACGATCCTTAGTCATCCGTACATCAAGCTCGTCTCCCTCCACACACATCCACTCAGTTCAACAATGATCGAGAAGCCAGGATAAAATAACATATCAAAGTTCTGGCAACTACATCACGGTTCAAGCTCAAGAAAGCGCAATCCAAGTGATCCAATCCAACGAGTTAAAAGGCGCTAAATCCAACGGATCAGAAAGCACCCGCAAAACCCTTCCTCCTCTCACGACTCAGCCGGGTTCAGACCACTCAGTGGGTCAACTCAGTGAACAGACTCAATCCAAGCCGGTGCAGTCCAATCCAGGGAAATCGAACCCAATCAGGACACGGGTAGTAAACGACTATTCACTCAAGCCTCACTTTCTGAAGTTAGGCGTGTCGAGAATATGTAGAAAATGCGATAAAAGGTCCAGAAAGATTACGCACAAAAGAGCAACGCGATCGTATTTCTCAACAGATAAATTCCAAAAGACCTATTTTTGTGGCAATCATACTATTAATTGATCTCAAATAAGTTTTAATGCTAAAATTATATTTTTTTGAGTCAAGCAATTCCTCAAGCTAACAACAAGACAACTTCATGCTAAAATTTCCAACTAGATAATGCCACGAAACTCACGCAGACGATAAAAATTAGAAAAGATTCCTAATTTAACGCAGATTGCAAAAGAGAAGATAAGAAAGAAAGGAAGGTTGGAAAATCGATACAAATCAAGAAGTATTTGAAAACGACTGGAATTGTTTTGAAATTTATAATGCATGAAAAATTTGTATTGCACTAAATTTAATAATTCATAATCATTCTTACACAATTTATAACACAGTTTGCATCAGGATATCTAAAGAAATTTGGCTTAACTTTTAAATTAGGCTTAATTAAAATTTTAATTAAGTAATTGGACATTTAAAAAAAATTAAAAATAAGCCCAATCTAGGCTGCCCCGTCAGCACCAGTCGTCTGTTCAACGAGCGACTGGCTTAAATATTTTTTTAAAAAAAATAAACACACAACAATCATTTTTTGGCTATATCAGGCACATCTGTTGTCAGATTTTAACGTATTTGGTATCATTGGAAAAGTAATGAAAAATTCTACAACTTTCATGTTGACAACTTTCGATGATTCTCGCCCGAGTAGCCACAGTTTTTGAGAATGTATTAATATTTAAAGTGCAAAAAAACATATATATTGCACCGCTTTTGGTCAGACGGACTCATCCGTGATTTTAGGTTTGGTATCGTTGAAAACATAATAAAAAATACAACTTTTATGTTGACAACTTTTGACAATTTTCGACAATTTTCTCCTGGGTAGCCGCAGTTTCTGCGAATGTATGAATATTTAAGGTGCAAAAAAATATATATATTGCGGCAACCACCATTTTTTGGCCGTATCGAACTCATCCGGTGTCGGATTTTAGCGTGTTTTGTATCGTTGGAAACGTAGTAAAAAATACTACAACTTTCATGTTTACAACTTGTAGCCACAATTTTTGCAAATGTATGAATATTCAAGGTGCAAAAAAAAAATTAATACTGCAGCAGACCACATTTTTTGGCCGTATTGGGCTCATCCGGTGTCGGGTTTTAGTGTGCTTAGTATCATTAGAAATATAATAAAAAATTCTACAACTTTCATGTTGACAACTTGCGATTATTCTCGCCCGGGTAGTCACAATTTTTACGAATATATGAATATTCAAGGTGCAAAAAAAAATTATATATATATATATATATATATATATATATATTGCGGTATCCCCATTTTTTGGCCGTATCCGGCTCATCCGGTGTCAGATTTTAGCGTACTTGGTATCGTTGGGAACGTAATAAAAAATTCTACAGTTTTCATCTTGATAGCTTGTGACGATTCTTGCCCAGGTAGCCGCAATTTTTGCATTAACATTTTATAAAATAGTGAAATCAAGGAAATTTATCACTCTCAAAATCAACCAAATGAAGACATCTAGTCATATTCTCGCCACGTTAAGCCCATCTATGTCTGTAGGGTATGAGACACGTAATGTTAGTCTGCCTACATGAATGTGCTCCCAAGCCCATACCTACAGTAACTGAAGACATCCAACCATATTCGTGCGCTTCGATTTTGTTATCTCATATAGCTCACTATATAAATGAGCAAGTACTGAACCCAATGACAACTCCTTGAATATATCAATATCCTCAAGTAATGGCAGATACTGTAGGTGAACCTCAGACCCCGATGCATTTGGCATAAGGAAAAAATCTATCGCAAAAAATATGTATGCTCTGACATGCATAGTGAATTGAAGCTCTGGGTGGTCTATGTAAGAATCTCCATAATATGTCCATCGCAACCATCGTAGGGGCATACAAGTCTATGCATGAGCCTGTCCCATTCGGAATTTTGATGTCACATGCAGATGGACCGGACCATGGTACACGGTGTGTGGTTCCGGATGTGATCCAATCAACTCATCACAATAATCTGGCTAAGAAACCCACCGCTTACCTCCACCAACAACAATCCTATCAAGCATAAGCGGGCCAATGGCCAAGTAGAAGGTATTGGTGCGAAGGTACGTTCGCGGTATGAGCAAGTGGTGATACAGGCAGATGTATTGCATCATGAGACACAATCCCAATCGGTGGCTTCATGATGCTGCAACTGCTCGTGGTGTTCTTTATCTTAGGGTGAATTCGGTAGGTAGAGAGTAGTCCTTGTCTCTCTCTCGCCCTCTTCTTCTGCGTGCGAGACGATCAACTCATCAGTGGACATCCTTCCTATAATAATATGAGCATTAAACATGTAATAATATATAACAAAAGAAAGTTCAATTCCTATAGTATTGAAAAAAATCACAGCACCAACATACATCATTTTCAAAAAGCTAGAGTACACATTTTAATACTTTCATACAGTGAAAAAACTAATATTAGCCTAAGTCTACTTTGCAATTTGACGCTTTCTCAAACAAAATTACAATATTCTTAAACAAGACTATAGTCTTCTTAAACAAAACATTTATTACTACAACAGCACAAACAACGAAGAATAATAATTTTTTGTACAAGCAGCCCAAACAAAATATTACTAATACAACAACACAAACAACACAAAATAACAAGTTCTGGTACAGCTAGCCCAAACAACACATTACTACTAATATGTAATGATGCTGATCCGTACAACCAAACAACACATTACTAATACAACAGCACAAACAACACAAAATAATAAGTTTTGGTACAACCAACGCAAATAACACATTACTAGTATGATATGACAAATAACACAGACTAACATGTTCTGGTACAACTAGCCCAAACAACACATTATCACTACAATAGTGTCGACACATACAACAATAAGCCATGCGACCTTAAACAGAGACAGTAAAAGTTCCCAAAATAATAATACCCTAAACTAAATTATAGTCTATGATGCCGAGTTTGGGGACACGCCATTTTGTTGTGCCCAGCAGTTTTGAATATACTACAGATCCTGGAACTTCATGTAGTGGTCTAGTCCATAGTATTTCTGAATCTGTTTGTTCTTAGCCTACTAGACTTTCTTTTAATATTTGGTGGATTTGTACTGCCAAAGATGTGTTACGGCCGCTCATCACGATCAAGTATCACATGAAATTCACGTAGGTCTTTGTTATATCACGCAAAGTGTAGTAGGTAGAGACATAATGCGCTTAGATGTCATGTCGATTGGCAGCGTGGCGATGCGACATGATAAGATAAGATTGTGGTTGTCTACATGTACACCTACATTCATGGTTTTGTGACAGGTCAATCTTGAAGGTTCTGTTGGCTATATCAAATACTCATTAATGCTTATCCTCACTGGCTCAGAAAATCTCTCTGTCTCCCGTTCATTAGACTGCAAAGTTACCTTAGCACATGGAGAAAACATGGAGTCGTGTTGATTAGCTAGAGTTGTTCGATTGGCGTTTAAAAAAGAATCTTATGTTGTAGTATATTCGTAATTAAGGCGGCAAACCGTGCTCGCTTAAGCACCATTTGCGTTTGTGATCATTGTAATCATCGCCTTTGTTTATTGAGTTAGAGCCAGTCTTTACCCGCAAAACAAACCAATTGTAGGCCTCCCAGATGTTCTTGATGTCGGTCATGTATCTTTTGAAAATCGAATGTCATTCATATTTCACATACATCTTACGGCATATAAAGTCAACATCTTCTTAAGTTGTCTAACCTTTTGAAATTCTCCCTCAAATGACGGAGGCAATAGCGATGCGCAGCCCAGGGAAAGATTTCTCTACGCTACTTGCGTATACATGCGAAAAGCGGATATCACCTCTTATAGAGACCAGTGGGATCAAGCCTTGTAGTGCATGTAAAAATAAAACTCACGTCTCAATGCACTCTGATTCTACAACTACGAAGACGAGTGAAAATAGGTTGTTATTGACATCGATACCAACTGCACTTAATAGAGTCCCTTTATACTTAGCCAGGAGAAAAGTCTCATCAAGACATAAAGCGGCGGCGGTATTGCCCAAATTGAAGGCTCAAATAAGCTCGTTGGAACTATTTGATTACGGTTGAGTGCAGAATATCTTGAGTGCATAGTTAAACATACAACATCCATGAATTTCTCTGATCGATAAGACTTCCCTCAAAATTACCTTAGCTTAACGCTACGATGCGCGTGCTTATAAAACTCTTATATTAAATTTGGACTGTCCTATAATTTCACTTTAAAATCGGTTAACGCCTAGCTGCGGGTTGAATGAAATAAGCGATAAGGCTGATGCATTATCATGTCACATTAAAGCGAATACTGCGGTATGAGGTGAGTCAATACTACCAATCCAAAGCACCCGTACTGCCGGAAACTGCATGTAAGCGTCATAAAGATCTAGTTGGGTGAAAATGATTGACGATCTGATGAACTTTAATTGATTTGAAGTATATATCACTACTCATTATTTATAATAGGATTTTGAGCGATGGCATGCTTCTTGCTGAAACACATATCACTATTAAATGCGGAATCTGTTCTCTTGCTTAAAGGTTGATTCATCGATGGGCCATCATAATATATCATCATCATTCTCAGTTTGAGCACTACGCGCATGTACTCGTTGTAACATAACAAGTCTTATTTAGTATGACTTGTTGGCGAGTAGTGCAATTAAGTCGACCACGGCGGGTGGTTACGTAAAATAAAATAGATCTCTGCGTCATCATCCTCTTTCATCATACTTATTAGGTAGACATAATTTCATATCCAACATCTTCAAGAGATAGTGGATTAATGTGATCACATTTAGGGTCACCCATAAAAAAAAACTTGTCCCAACAAAATAAGCTTTTTGTTAGTGCTCGTATCTTGAGTCTTAGGCGAAACTAGTGTGATATACCGATCTTGATTGGAGCTCTCTTACACTCCTCAATATTGTTTATCTCCTTTTCTTTACACGACAGTTCCTCAATTTTAACATAAATTACAATAGACTGCATGCATGCTACATTAATTACAGCTTCATAAATTTCTTTATCATTATTGTGAGTTACAATAAATCCAACACCAATAGGAAAACGGTTTATGAGACTAACAAAAAACTTTGCTGAATCTATCTTCAATAACCTCATAATTCGCTTCTCTAACTCCATGAATTTAATCCGCCGTGAGATCTGAATTGGACGATTTTTCCCACCAACATACGTTGGAATGAAATCGTCTCTTACATTGAGTTCACCGCCATAATATAAAACTATACAGACAATATCTGAACTCATTTTTAAGCATAGCACCCGCAATCCTATTTCACGGTAATGTACAAAATTCAATTCAGGAGAATGTACACCTTCAACATTTGACTTAAAATTATTTTGCAAACTCAATAAATTTATTCTGTAAATCCAATATCAATATTTCTTCACAACTAAACTTATATATTCAATAAAAATAATTATAACCTCTACATAATATAAAATATCTAACATAAATCCCTAAATCTCAAATGCATTCACAAAAGTATTTTGCAAACTCAATAAAATTATTTTGCAAAACAAATATCAATATCTTTTCACAATTAAACCTATATATTCAACTAAACCTACTTAAACCCTCTGAATAATAAAAAAATTCTAACTTAAATATTAAATCTCATATGCATTTACAAAATATCTTCTCAAACTCAATAAATTTATTTTGAAAATCATATATCAAAATTTATTCAGAATCAAAAACTTAGATATTCAAAAAAATTAATTATAACCTCCCTGCAATAAAGAAATCTTAATATAAATCCTAAATCCTAATGTGCATTCACAAAATACACAATCATGCAAAACCAAATATAGTATAATCTAAATCTACCTTAAAAATCAAACTAAACAAGCTCATCATACAAAATAAACCCATATAAAATGAGATTTATCAAATATTTTTCATTTAGGGTTAGAAATACTTTAAATCGACGTACAAAAACTAAAAAATGTGTGGCAAGCTTCTCTTTGGCCGGCGGCGGGCTCAAGCGGTGTAGTCGGGGCAGTGCGAGCCGAAGGTCGCGAACGAACGAAGAAAATCGGAAAGAGAGGAAAGCAGGTGGGGAAATGGCTCTCGATTTCGGCCAAATTTTAGGGTCGATCCAGTGTTGACAGGGAAGCTTAGTTAGGGTCAGTCGCCCGTTTAAGAGGAGACTGGGTCTATTTAATTTTTTTTTTTAAAAAACCTAATTAGTTAATTAAGGTTTTAATTAAGCCGAGAAATTTTTATTAAGAGGGCTCACCAGAGAAAAAAATGCACGCCAAGCTTGATCGCAAGCGAATGATCGTATAACCCTATGCACTCCTGAAAAGCAAACCTCCTCATCTCCAAATCCTCCCCCGAACCAGTCAGCCACCCATCGAACACCCCGTGCTCAAGAAGAAACTCGATCCTCCTCATCGTCGCCTCTCTCTGCTGCTCCATCGATTGGTTGTAATCCGGAGCTACGAACACCTGGTTTCCGCCCGTTGCGGGCAGAACAGCGAGCTCCCTTCCATGAGCTGGAAAACCCAGTCCCTCGCCTCCACGTCGTGCCCATCTAAGAGCAGACGCAATTCCCTAGCGTCAAAACTGAATTTTTCCGAGCTCTCCGGCGGAGAATAGCTGATACACGGAGAGAGCTTGAGGGGCTGCAATCCGTACGCTGTATCCTGGCCGAGGTGCCGGATGATGATGGCTGCCCGACGTGAGAATCGTTCGGAGGCAGAAGAGGAGGAGACCGACGGGTCCATCGCTGAATGGCTGGGCTAATTTCAGAAGAAAGCAAGAGAAGGAAGTCGTACAGAGCGGTCAGGTTTTGAAGGGAAGCGAACTATATTTTTAAAACATTCAGAATTAATTTTTAAATATTAAAAAAATAAATGTCAATGTCAAATATATTTATTTTAAATTAATAAATAAATAAAATAAAATAAGATAAAGATAAAAATAAAACAAATCCCAAATGGCCCTTAATGGATTCCTGATTAAATAAAAAATTATTTATTTAAGATTATAAAGTTGACTTTAATCGTTATTATTAAAAAAAAAAACCAAAAATATGATACAACTTGTTAATTTGAAAATAGGAATGTAAATCATTAAGTTATATTTATATATATATATATATATATATATATATATATATATATATATATATATCAAATTAAAATCAATTGAATATAATTTAAAGATGATTATTTTATTTAATTTATTTATAAATTAAATTTAAAATATTTATATTCGACTATTTTTCTTGATAAATAATCTAATATGAAATATGCGGAATATGCATTGTTCATTAATAACAAATTTTTTTAACAGTCTTATTTAAAATTGTTAAATTTTTTTTGAATTTGAATGAAAATTTTATTTACATTAAATTCATGACTTGGCACTAATCATCTAATAAAAAAAAGACAAAATTAAAATCGAAAACAACTGCGATCAAATATTGATTTCATTTGATTCCCTATTTTATCTGATTTATATTTGATATGAATTAAGTTTAATATTTTGTCTGAAAGCATTTCTCAATATTGAGATAAACAGTAAAATTTTAAGCAAATTTATGAAAAATATAAATTAAAATAATAAAAATAATGAAAATTAATTCTTAAAAACTTGAGTTTTATTTGATTCGTGTTAATGATAATTTAATTTTAATTAGATATTTTATTTTTATTTAACTCTAAATAAATGTGTTCTTAAAATCAAACTGGATATTTACGTGCCGTGACAGGGAAGCAGTTTAACGTGGAATATTTTATTCAGTGGACGGGGATAACTTTGGAACTCCGAATTTGTGTATTATTTTATAGGAGAGTTTGAATGTGGCGAAATCCAAAGCGTGGCTGTTAGGTTTTGGATGACTGGCGGTCCCATTCCCATTGAAGATATCTTAAGGTTTTGTAGGTGATGTATATAATTTATATTTGGATACTAACGTAAAAAATTTAGGAGAATTTATATACCTATTATTTAAAATAATATTATTTACATCTTTAACACTAAACTTCACTATTTACAAGTTAACCATCCAAAACATCTCCGTCCTTCAAAATTGCCACTCTCCGCCATTCTCCCAAACGCCATTCCTCAGTTCATAACCCCGCCACTCTCAGCCACTCTCCGCTCACCTTCACCCCTCCATCCTCCTTTTTTATTTCTGGTGTATTTCACCTCATATCTCCCCCACCTTCTTTGTTTAATACATTTGCAGCTTCCCAGTCTTGCAGCCACTTCCCAACATGCTTCAAAGCCGCGTTCTTCATTCATCAAACGTATTGAGCTCTCAGCCCACTTCCTCCTATTTGATTGACTGCGCTACACAGTGTAGGGAGCTGGTGAGTTTATATAAATACAGTGCAAGAGCATAAATGAATGTGTAGTTGTAGGGTTCAGCATTGTTGTAGCAATCCAAAGCAAGAAGAAAGGAGTTTGGTCTAAGATGAAATGTTGAATGGAACAGGCAATTTTTTTAAACTAAGTATGGTTAGAAGCTTAATTAGATAATTAAGTATTAATAAAAATAAATTTAAGAATAGGTATAGTCGTCCAATTGGAGGCGACACGTCGACTCCGGCGTGGTGCATTATCGTTGTCTTGCCATCGCCCAAATTGGGCGGCCGACTATCTTGTAGGGCGTCGAACCCGATTTTAAAGTTTGTTTTCGCCATTCATTCCGCTGCGATTCCTCACTTTCGAGCTCGGCGTGCAACATCCCGTCCACCACCGTTCGCCGGACTTCACGGCGCACCGGCGTATCCAACCTTGCATTGTGCGTCTCCCTTCATTGACCGAAATAAACTTTCATATTTTTTAATTGTACAGATTGGCTTGTTTTTACACATCTTGCACATATTATTTGTAAACTCACGGTAAATCCCTACTTCTTTCAATTTATAAAGTAATGGAGTATGTATGGTAGTAGTATTTTAGACTTTTTTGGGTTTTGTTTGTTATGTTTCACGTTTCGATTGAGTGTTAGTATATATGTTTGTTTGGCAAGAATGAAACGAATTTGTTTTTTCTCCTTTGGAATGGAATTAAGTATGCAGTTCAATCCAAGTTACGTGGGTAAATCGTCGTCCATCGTCACGCTAAGCAACAAATTATGAGAATCTTGCACATTGATCCAAAGCACCACACAGTCACTCTAACAAGTCGTTATGCAGTGGGTTGCGAATTTATAGCATCTGTAATATCTGACGATGACGTTTGCGAAGTTACACTTGACGAAGCTTCCCGTCAGATGTTGGTGTTGCATGTCAAAGTAGAAGATGTTAATATTGCATCCACATCAGCTGATCCGGTAGTAAGGTTAGTAGATATACCGTTAATAGATACACAGGATTTCATCGCATAAGCACCTCCGGGGATACAACGCGGCTTTGATGAGTTGATTCCCGTATAGTATGGTCAACATTTATCGATTATACTTGTAATAATTAATATGATAATTTGTTGCTCAACTTATAAGTTATATATGACGATCTTTGTCGCTCGTTGGATGAAGTATGTGCGTCGAGTCTTTGTGAGAATGAGTATCGGAGTATTAGTAGTGAGTACGGCGGGATATTAGTGATGATATTTGTTTAGTCGTTAGAAGCTACGTGCTTGAGAATATAGACATTCATTATCACTTGAAAAATAACTCATTTCGATATTGATAGTGAGAGTCATATATTTGTCCTGAGTATGTCGGATGTGTAAAAATATGAGAGAGTGGGACAACGATGTTTTACTGACATCCATAAACGCCTATGTGAATGAAATTCCAAATGACCTTGTTGAAGGTATGTGTTTCGCAAGTAAACGAAGTCTGTAATTTCCTATTGTTGGGTGATGCATAGTAAATAATGTTCAATTCCAAACTATTACCGCTAACCAGAAGAACTACACGATTGTATGTGTAATAGACGATAGTCTGAGGCCAAGTGGCGTTTGCATTATAGCATGCTTGGGGGCTTGGAGAATATCAAGAGTTGGTGAAAACCATAAATGTATCAATGCAACAAGTGCAGACGGTCATCGATAGTGTAGTTCAAAATTCATAGCTTACTTCATTATACATGTGATCAGGCACCAGATAGATCTAAAACCTAGAGAGATTATAGGTAGAATGGAGTCGAAATTCAATGTTAAAGTTTCGTATATGAAAGCTTGGGATGCAAGGCGTAAGACAATAAAATCAATATTGGCAGGAAGAGTCTATAGGACTCTCGGTCTTATATGGAATCGGTTTGTAGTATTTTACATACGGTCTACATAATTCAATCTACTATTTCAGAGACTTTTTTGGGCCTTTGGACCTTCAATAATGGGATGGAGTAGCTGCCGATCAGTGTTGAGCTTAGACGATACTTTTTTATTAGGTAAGTATCATGGTACATTATTAACAGCCGTAGGAATCGATGTCAATAATGGGTTGTTTCCTCTAGCTTTGCTATTGTGAATCGAGAATGTTGATTCTGGTTGTGGTTCTTGTTGTGCACGATGTGTTGCCGTAGTGTAGAGACGTGATTTGTGCATAATATCGATAAATATGTTGGTCTTACTGGATGCAAAGAGATTTTTTTTGTGGGTAGCTTCATATTGTTTGCACCATTTGCGTGAAAATTTTAAAAAGGTCGTACACAGGTTGGGGATTGGTGATGTTGAGTTTCTATGCCAAAAGATGTATATGACAGGTAACATTGATGATATTCGTCAGTTCAACTGTTTAATGTTAGATATTAAAAATGTTAAAGAAGAAGCGTACAATTGGCTTGTAGAGCATGACCACAAAAAGTCCCATGGTGGTATCGTTATGGGACAATGGATAAATGCATCTAAGTATTTTAATGGTATCCTAAAACGGGCACGTGGTTTACTGATTCAGGCTTTAATCACTACTATCTATTATAACTTAGTAGCCTTGTTCATGAAACGATTTTCCACTGTTACTCAGCAAGAGGAAGTCAGCTTGTCTATTTATACTCAAAGGATCTCCACACTGTTACAACATACTGAAAGGGAGGCTAGGCATTTCCCTGAACCTGTAAATATCAACCCATATGAGATGCAGGTTTTTGACAAGTCCAGCTGATCATTCAGAGTTGATTTGCTAGATAATGGCCTTCGTGATTGTAATTATGGTCAGCGATCATATATCATTATCCATGCCCACATGTGATTCTTTGCATTGAGATTTCGGTTGAACCATCTCACGTGTGTGTCACAGAACTACTCTACTGTATAAGATGACATACATAAATAAATTTCATACTCTACCAGATCATTCTGATTAACCATCTCTCAGTGTAGAGCATGGATTAGTCGCATTACAACTTTTCAAGGTCAGGCCGACCTTGCAATAAATTCAAAACACCATTGAGCTACACCTAGCATGGATTAGTGGTGGCCATGCTTGGGAGGCATTAGAGACGCCTACTAAGGTTCATCTAGCATTACTCCCATGGATCGGCGCATAGTAAGTGATTTTTATTTTTATTTCTGTTACGCGCTTACCTTTTATTTTGGGTGACATTATTTTTTTATAGAGCACCGGTACTTGGGCATCACACTTATCTTTGAGTGGCCCATCACGTGCAGACGATTCATCCGTGGGTTAGAGCAGGTGGGCCTGCATTGTGTTAGTCAACTACGCTTCATCCGGCTAGATCATCATTTCGCGACGCCTTGAAAGATGGTCTTCTGGAGATACCTTCCACCTTCAGGTGAGATGACACGCTCAGGACATGATGATCCACGGGACTACGTTGATGGGCCACCTATCATAGACGATTGTGATAGGTGAGGGAAGAGATGGCACCGCCGGGCACGATTATTCGATGATTTATTGGGACAACACCCTTACCGGGCGTGATGTATATCATGATCCGATCGGTCCAAATCGGTCGACATTCGGGATGGGTGCAGCATGCACGACATGCATGCCATGGAGATCTGTGGACTTTCTACAAGGAGTCACCGCGTCTAAGCGAGGAGTTCTTCCGTCACTTGCGTCTTATATTTTATTTGATTGGCTTCTTACGCGATACTTCGAGGTCCACCTACAATATTTACCACGGATGACACGGATTCCTTTAGCATGATGTCTATGGGTGGAGCAATTTTTCTCATCTATAGGGAGCATGGTAGGCAACAGGCCAACATATGGTTACACCTCCTTCAGATTTGGGCTTGGGAGCATATTCATGTGAGCAGGCCGACTCTACATATTTTATATCCTGCTGAGCTTATTGGTCTCAGCGTTGGTTTGAGGTATGTGTTGTTAATTGCACTTTAAAATTATGCAGCTTATATATATATGTTTAAACTATTTTCTGTGTGCAGATGGAATGAGAAGTATGTTCGTCAGCAGCCAATGACAAATGTTGCAGTGTATAGAAATGAGCTAGATGGCTTGCGGCAAAATACAGGTTGGATCTGCAAATAACACTTTAGTTCAAATATCTGTAATGCAGATTATGTTTTAACATAATTTTTACTATATGTGCAAGTGATCTGAGAGCCATACATGGCATCACAACACATCTATCGATACATGCTCATACATATGGTTAGCATGAATCCCTCTTATCACCGGAAGAGGGTTGAGTGGCATTTATCGAGATAAGTCTTTGTAGTTCGACCTTATTCCCGAGTAAATGTAGCGTTAACCCTAATTTCAAAGGGATGGTAGGGTAAAGCGGTGTCGGCGAGTTGATTACCACCACACACATTGTTGCTTGGGAGAGCGGAGGATTGCCTCGTCGAGCCTAGATGAGGATGTGGACAGAAGACGCCTATCAGCATGTGCCGGTTCGTGATCGTGGGCTTCTTTGTATTTCTCAGCCCGACAGATCCTCCACCACTTACTATGCGAGCACCAGGAGCATATTTATGTAAGTTTTGATATAAGTATTCATCTGAATTCAATATTTATGTAAGTGCTAATTTTACATACTATTTTTTTTGTGTGTGAGCATATCGCGGTGACTTGGGACATCTTTCAGCCATACTTCGTTGTGGATGATCACCCCTTATAGGGATGTGTTGATAGGTATGAGCTGATATGCAGAGACCTGGATGAGCGTGTACATATTGGTGACACATATTATGGATCGGTGCCTACAGAGGGTGTTGCACACCATGACTGGAGCGTCGGGCCTTCTACTTTCGCTGACCTAGGTCCTTTTACATATGCCGATCTAGGTCCTTCTACATATCAGCCTACATATGAGTCGCAACCACCTATCTTTCAGTCACAGGATGATATGACATACATTGTCGAGGATCTTGCAGTAGAGGGCCACCATCACCGCGTCATCCCATCTCGCGACTGACACACACAGGAGTGGTGCGACTCTACGAGACATCGAGGAAGACAGGTCACATGGTATTTTAGATATACTTTTATATCTATACTACATTTTATTTATCTATTTCATTACAAACTTGAGAGTTATGTCATAATAAACTTCTTATTATTCGTCCATTTCTGAAATGAATTGGTTAACTTCATATGGTTGTCATCCATTAAACTATTATCAACTTGATACGGTCACGAACCATTTCAAGTTTAAACTGCATTTTTTTTCTTTGTTTTTAAAATAGGTTTATTACTCTCTACTTTCTAGAAGAATAAAAATTTAAGAATTAAGATTTGTTTGATGAGTACAAACTCTATGTATATGCAAAAATCCTGATTCTTTTCATAGCCCTAAACCGTGACGCTGTTACTTATCTCACACAAATCACACCTTAAAAAAAATAACTTGAATCGGGTCACTCAATTAGTGGGCGACTGGATTCACACCTTAATAAAGCCGTCCACCTAATTAGTGGGCTGGCTTCGCTTGACAGCACATCCACACCACATCGAGTCGACGTGGCGTGGCTAGTCACCCACTAATTGGGCGATTATACCTATTCTTAAATTTTTTTTGGTTAATATTTAATTACCTAATTAAGCTTCTAACCATACTTAATTTTAAAAAATTGCCAATGGAACAACACACTTGCGGGTCAGGAGAAGAATTTATTATTCTACACTGAAAGTGTCCATTTTCAATATGGTATTATCAAGCAAAGAATATCTCTTTAATGAATGCATTCATATTAAAAATTATTAATTTTTATAAGTAGCTAAAGCAGATGGAAGGGACATCTCTCTCAACCTACATCACCCCTTGCATGTTGAAACTACCTTGCTCTCACACATGGCCATGCCTTCCTAATTTTCTTCACCGCATATAAAATTAATAAGATATAAGAATATGGGATAAGTCCATAACCCAAGTCAAAGAATTACCTGGACTGTTTTATCAGCATGAAGACTTAGGGCCCGTTTGGGACATGCAGTTTTTTTAAGAAGCAAAAGAAGAAGAAATTGGTGGTAGGAAGTCATTGAATGTGTGATTCTATTTAAAAACTCAGAATCTTTGCTGCGTAAATAACTGAAATATCCATGTGGTTATATAAGTTGAATAAATTTAAACATAATGAATACAAATATGATAACTAATACTCATATGTAGTCAGAAGTCAACTAATAAATTACATTAACAGATTGCACATCACTTAATAAAAAATATTACCTAATTAATAACACTAATATTAAAAATACCAGTATAACAACTAGTATGATCAGAATATTAAGCCTAATATCCTGTTGATCAAATATTTTTAATTTTTTTTCTATTGCTACCCTCTTAGCATGATCACTGTTTGATGTGTCACCCTCGTATTCGTCAATATATCTGAAATAGTTGCAATCATCTCCTGTTCTATTTCTTGGACACCTGAAAAATCTTCTTCCATAATTTTCTTTCATATGTGAAGTGAATACATAACATTGCAAATCACGCTTGCAATACACAACTCTAGACTCAGAGGGCTCCTTGAACTCATATTTCGATAAAGTAAATTAAGCAATAAAAAATATTAATATGAGGACTAGTGATATTATAAAATATTTTTAAAATGAAAATGAAATGGTAAAATATTTATTTCCCCAAAAGTGATAGATATTTCATTAACAAAAATAGAAGGGTTATAATTATTAACAAAAAAAAGATAAAAATTTGACTAACTAAAAGTAGTTAACCACTGCAAGGCTCCACCATATACAAATACCTACAAGAAGCTCAAAAAAGATATAAACAAACGAAAAATACATTAAAGTAAATTATTATGGCTCATGCTGAAAGTCTATCCCAAGGAGCAACATTGTATGTGAGCATCCAAACTTCAAAAATAAGGGTTACAATCATATAAAATGCTAATCTTTAAAAAAAAGTAACATTAATGCCATCATAGCCATTTCCTTCACTATTAGGGAGAATAAGCCATCAAGCAGTAGTTCTAGATACTAAATAAGCATGAACAATAATACAACCAACCAAATAAAGAGTTTTTAAATATATTGTGTATGATGACAAGCAAGAGATAAAAGGGCAGCCGCACCTCCACCAAGATAGACAAATAGCAATACCAAAAGAACATCTAGCAAAGAGCCAAAATAACCTTTCAAGATACCAAACTAAGTCACCACCACCCCAGGTAAAATAACAACCACTAAACAGCCTTCTACCAGCCAACCCAAAACAAGAACAAACCCAAAACCCAGACTAAAAAACCCATAGCAGCTAACCAGGAACAAAACAGAAGCAAACAACCAAAATAGAAGCAAACAGAACTAACCCAGCCAGCCAACACAGCCAACCAACCCAACTAAGCAACACTGCCAACGAATTCAACCAGCCAACCAGCTCAGCCAGCCAACACAACAAGCCAACAACCTTCCAAGATACCAAACCAAGTCACCACCACCCCAGGTAAAACAACAGCCACTAAACATCCTTATACCAGTCAACCCAAAATAAGAACAAACCAAAAACCAAGACCGAAAAACCCACAGCAGCTAACCAGGAACAAAATAAAAGAAAATAGCCAAAACAAGAGCAAAAGAACTAACCCAACAAATAACATACCAACCAACCCAACTAGGTAACACAAATTACGAACAACCAACATAACCTAACCACAAATGACCAACAACCTTTCAAGATACTAAACCAAGTTACCACCACCCCTGGTAAAACAACTCTAAACAAAACCATCTACCACCAACCCAAAACCAAGAAAACCCACAACACCAAACCAAGAAAATAAAATAAAACGAAAGAAAAAATCAACACAGCCTTGCAAGCATTGACATATTGCCTTACAAGCTATGACATATTGCCTTACAAGCTATGACATATTGCTTATTTATTCAATAGAGTTAACGTACATATGATTTCCATCAATAATATCCATGATAATTAAGCTTGTTGTAAATTTAAGATACGAGAATGACCAAATCAAATAACCTCTAACCTGCAGTCAGCTACAATAATTCATAAATAATTAGCAATAGTCCAACATAAACTTAATTTATCCTCATGCAGAGTTGCTAGAAAATGAAATCCACTTCTACTTGTTTGCTGTCCTCTCTTCACCCACCAAAAAAAGGGAAGTTTTCTCCACCATACAATGAAGCACATGTATTAAAAAGAACAAAATCATAATGCAACAAAATTATCTCTCACATTTAATGCCTCTAGGCACTTGGTTGTTGAGTAGGTTAAAGCACAAAGCATAATACTAATTGAAACATCAGTGACTACATAATGCACCATATAAATGATGGGAATAAATATATGCTACTCATCATCATTACCCTTATACCAACTACTTAAGGATATATCAGTAATGCTCATTACTTCTCGTAATTATTGTTCATGATTCAATCACAGACTAATAAAAATATGTTTACTAGAAATCTAGCCAAGATATAATTGGCCAATTCCTTTCACATATTGTATTTCCATGCCTTCCCGGTACACATTCTCCTGTTTATTACACATAACCAAAGTTCCTATCTACTCAAGTGGTTGGTGCATCATGTAGTCATTTCCCTTATACTAACTATTTGAGGCTATATCATTAATGCTCATTACTTCTCATAATTATTGTTTAAGGTTCAATCACAAACTAACAAAATATGTTTGCAAGAAATCAAGCCATGATACATTTGGCCAGTACCTTTCATGTTACTTGTATTTGCATACCTTCCTAGCACACATTCTACTCTTTATTGCACCATATAAATGATGAGAATAAACATATATTACTCATCAATCATAAACACATTTGACTATTGAAAATCAGAATGAATTAATATGTCTATTATAATTTATGTCAAGTTCAATATGTCAAGATAAATCTAGTATTGAAAACATATGTCAAAAATTGTAATATATAACTCATGTTTAACATGATATTTGAATTATAGTAATATACTAAAATAAATAATTTTGACCTCATTCTATATTCTCTAAGGTATCTGTAATTTGCTCTCGTAACTCTTTTATCTCCTTAGCTCCTTCTCCGTCCTGTGTCTCCAATTTCATGATATGTTGACTCATTTCTACCATTGAGTAGCCCAACCGATGTTCGAATGCTTCAAGTGGAACAAAAGATTGGTCATTGTCGACAATGTTGAACTCAACGTCATGGTGTGATGGGTGATGACGTATGTAATTATGTAAAGCCATAGTAGCTACAACTATTTTAATCTTGTTCTAGAAGGAGTACACATGCATATCACGTAGAATAACTCAATTATTCTTACACACTCCAAAGACTCGCTCAATTACACCACACAATGATGAGTGGTGTTTATTAAATAATTCTTTCCGTCCCCTGGTGACTTGGCTGCTCCTTTCAAAATTAGGAATATGATATTTTGTTTTCGAAAAAGGCTTCAGGAACCCTCATTGCATTGGGTAACCAGCATCGACAACATAATATTTTCCTGTTTACATTTGTAATTAGAATATGTTAAAAATATCTTATTCATTGTACTCAATGGATGATTCATTCAAGTAATACCTAGAGGAGGCAATGAGAAGTTATTTTCTCTACGCCGTATAACATTATTGAATATGCGACTATCATATGCACTTCCCTCCCATCCAACCATTAAAAAAGTGAAGCACATATTGAAATCACATACCGCCATCACATTCTGTGTAGGTGCGCCACATCGACCAATGTAAGCGACCTTTTAAGTTGATGGCACACGGGCATCGACATGTGTTCCATCAATTTCTCCAATACAATCCTAATAGAATTCACTGTGAACTTAGGTGATAATCAAAAATGACCATTTTAAAAAAAACTTACAAATAAAGTATACCTTGAAATATGACATGTATTGGCAATCATGTAGAATCTCAGCAGGTATGTTCTGGAAAGTTGAATCTATTGGCTTTATAACTTTAGTTGATAAACGTACCAAAGTACCAAGGCCAACAGAGAAGTATCTGCTTATGGTTTTAGAGGAGTGATGAAATCGCTCGCTAACCACCCTGATAGCTTCATTATGCGATAAAATATATAATGTTAAGGCCAAGACTTCTCTAGTTGTAGTTCTAGAAGATCCACTAAGTTCATATAAATTTTCTAATTTCTGCAGTAGGTCAGTGAAAATAACTTGTGACATACGAAATATGTTATGAAATCTCTCTGAGTGCCCTGCTAGTAACTCATTGATCTAATTTTCACCAATAAATCTAGAAGTCATACATGGAGTCTTACAAACATAAGTCTTATAGTACTTATGTATTAAGCATACTGCAGTAATAATCACAATCATAGGTTGATCATCATCTCACTATTCATAACTGCAACTAATGATAAAAAAATATACATCCCTATATTAGCTTTTACAGATTAAGGTACTAAACAAAATCTTTGCAACTATAGAAGTTCAACAGTTTACATAAATAAGTACAACAAGTAAAGAAGAGAACTCTCCACTACCAGATCACGAAGAAGTTTAAATTTTGACAGATCAAAAAATATCTTTTCCTAAAGGCAACCTAGCTAAACATCACGTAATTCAAAATGATAGCGTAGATAATGAACTCTCCGTTTAGCTGCCATAGCCACAAAGATCTCTTGCTTGTTTGGATCTTCAAGCAACCTGATTGAATGCAGGTAAAGTGGAATACCTTCAAAAACTTCAATGATTTTATCTAAAATACTGATCGCCTCAGATAGTGATGGCCTTATAGTTGCCTTATTCGCTCTGAAAGTGCATGCACTGACTAACTCTGATATCTGATGTCGGAGGAATCCAACACCTCCTCTCTTTTTTTTTGACCTCTCGGAGCTAGAGCTGGTGAACGCCTAACATGACTAGATTCGGTGTGAGAATTTGTGGCATGTAACAATTCATCATCTGAATCATTTGAAGCAGGCTTCAGCTTAGAATAATTTTGTTCTTGCATAATATCGTTAGCTTCTTTATCTGGTGTCCAAGAATGGGCACCTGTGGCAACCACGCCACTAAACATGAGATGTAATTTCTCTTCAATTTCAGGGTCTAAGCCGCAATATCTAAATTTCTTCGTATTTGATAATATCCGCAAGTACACATGCAATTATGTTCAGATGTTATGTTCATATGAACTCTCATCAAGTTATTAGGATGAAAAGTATGTATACGAAAGTTACCAGTATCTTTTCTCGCCACCAATCGTCTGATGCGTCAATAGTCTTCTTTGTCAGATCCCATCCTAAACTAGTTGATCCTTGTTTCAACTCTTTCCATAATTTCCAATCCTTCTTTAACTGATCCCATTTATTTTTAAGTTATGTCCTATTGTACTCCCTTCTAGTTCTCTCCTTAAATTTTTTGGTTAAATTATTCCAACCCTCTTTATTAAAATAGGTCGTCGGTCTATTACCCATGTCTATCTCCTTCAGACAAAGCTCACAAAATATTATTTTCACATCTCTCTCCCAAGTAGCACCGGCTCCACCTTCCCTTGGGTTTCTCATTTAAAGATCCTATCATTATCACACAAGCAATGAAACCCAAATGAATCAAACAACAGAGGCTTGCAATTATTTAATTTGGTTAGGCAATACTATACATATAACATAACTTATAGCGAATAAACAATTTTACTTTAATTTTTCTCATGCTAATTTATATGTCTTCAAATAATGCATGTAAGCAATGTATTAACAATTCTTCATATTACTAAGAGTATGCTTTATGTCCAAATTATAGAAGATTGTTGCTCTCTTGACCATATAAATTTAGTATATTACTATTATCGAAGCTACAAAGAAAATGATTAGGTTACAAAACTTCTTGGCAAAACTTATTAAGGGCCAACAAAATGACAATCTTCATTTTGACAGAATAAGTGTTATGCATCTAGCCAAGAATACTGCATTTCATGCCAGAATGAAGCACATCTAGCTAAGATATCATTTCATTCATTTACTCATAGTAGATGGTTAATTGTCTTTGATGAAAGTATGTACAACCTAGAATCTTGTAGATATGTTGATGAAAGTAAAAAAAACTGAAGCTATGTTTAGTTTCCACATTATAGCCTTTTACTATGATGGATGTTGCAAATCTAGAGGAAGAGTATGATTATAGCCAAAGATCCAATTTCTGCCACATTATAACCGAAGATCCAATTTTTCACAAAATAATCTCATGAACACTTAGCACTTAGCACAAAATAATCCGTTCAAATAACACTTAGCACTTAGCAATTAACATTTAGCACTTAGCACATTATAACCGAAGATCCACATTATAACAAAATTTCCTCTCTACCTTATGGGCACTTAGCACAAAATAATCTCCCTGAATTTGGAAATAGCTTGAAGAGAGGTCAAAACCAAGAGAAATGATTGAAGGATGGAGATGCTTTGGGTGATTAACCTGTAAATAGTAAAATTTAGGTGTTAAGTGTCAAAAAAAGCTTCGTTGTTCAACTCATGTTCTAATTCGATATTTAGCTCGTAGGGTGTGCAGACGGTTCAAACCAAAATGAACCAACCAATGTTAATTGGTCGCTTTGGTTCATTTTATATTCATTATTTGATTTTTGGTTGAAATTATGGATTAATAATGATTTATGGTTTTGGTTGGTTTAAGTTTTGGTTTTACGGTTAAACCGATTATTAATTATAGATTAGGGCTGCCTTGACTTATTTTTCCTCTCATCTCATCTCGAGTCTGTGGAGTCGCGGATGAGTTGAGTCGTAGCGAGTCGAATAATCGATTTACTTAGAGACGCTTAGGAGTTTGAAGTGTTCATTCCTTGACTCTTCGATGGCTGATGCGCCGATGCCATACACTTCTTCGAGGATGGAGAGTCTCGAGTCTCGACTAGGGCATAAGGCATTCGGCATTCCAGTCAATTCGCCTTCCGGATTCCACTCGACTCGATCTTTTGGGCTTTCATCACTTTCCTATTCGACTTCTCCTTCCTTTTTTATTTTTTTGCCCTAGCGGATGCCGGATAGCCGATAGCCTACATCTACAGCCTACAGGTTCTGTGACTTATGTCTTCACTCTTCACGTTCACTCTTCCCATCTGATTTCGAATTTAAGTCTCTTTGATTCTTTGAGAGGTAACAGCCAACAGGTAAGAACTAAATCACATTATCTCAACTCCTCTCTCTCTCTCTCTCTCCTTTGTTGAAATTTTGTTGATGGTTTGAATGTTTGATTCTGGTGAGCGGCGTGGGTCGATTTAGTTTATTGTGAGCTGTGTGAATTGTGTGTCGTCCTGTAGTGTGTGGACTTTATTCTTTGAGAGGTACCAACAAAAGAACTAAATCACATTATCTCAACTCCTCTCTCTCTCTCTGTACTCTTTCCTTTGTTGAAATTTTGTTGATGGTTTGAATGTTTAATTCTGAGAAGTGGTGGCAATGTCGGTTTGGTTTATTGTGATTTGTGAGCATGTGTGAATTGCGATTGTGTCGTCACTGTCGTGGACTTTATTCTTTGAGAGGTAATGTACCTGTAAGAACTAAATCACATTATCTCAACTCCTCTCTCTCTATCTCTCTCTCTCTCCTTCCTTTGTTGAAATTTTGTTGATGGTTTGAATGTTTGATTCAACGGGTGTGGTCGGTTTGATTTATTCGATTTGGTTTATTGTGAGCTGTGAATTGTGATTGTGTCACCGCGTGGACTTTATTGGTTGATGGTTTAGGGTTTTATGCTATCTATCATGTTGGTTACTGGAAGTCTGGAAGAGCCCTTTTGGAAGAAGTTTCTGAATTTTTTTTCTTATTGATAAAGAAAAAAAATAGCTAGTGCCTATGAAGTTTGTGTTTGTCTGCTGCGGTTCTGCCTAGTGCCTACTACCTAGTGCCTATGAAGTATGAACATGCTAACTGCTAAGTGCTAACGTGGAATTACATGCTCTTTAGTCTTTACATCATTGGCTCATTGCTACTTGTTTGCCAACCTTCGGGACAGACCACCAAATTTTTCAGGCTGAGTCCCTGACTTACGGCACTTGGCACTTGCCTATCTTGTTTGCTAATACAGGTTCATGAAAGCCTTTGCTCATTTTTCTAACGGAGAATTGACTAATTGCTTAAAATTATTCTTTTTCAGGCGTCTATGAATGCTTGAAGGAACAAACTGAACATTGAGGAAGGAGATGAAGATTGAAGATATTACTTTACATGAACAACCTGTAGAAAGTGCCAAAGTGGCCTAACATTTGATTTGGCTTAATACAATTGAATTATGTTGTACACTTGTACTATTTTTTTCTTTTTCTTTGTTAATTGTTTATAATTTTTATTTGTACATTACATATTTACATTCATAAATTATATCAATATGAAAAACTATTTACATTGTACATTACATATTTACATTGTATCAATATGTATACATGTAGTTTAGTAACTTTAGTTAATAAAATTTCTTTATTATTTGTTTCATTGTTTGTTAACTTTAAAATTCTTTTTTTTAATCTGTCTATAATGGTTTAGGAAAAAACAATAAACCGAACTATAATTGTTTATTTGGTTCGGTTTATATGATTTTGGTTAATTTGGGTTCGGTTTTTTTCAAAATAATTTCGGTTTATTTATTGGATCAAAACCTAAACCGAATAAGCCAAACCGACCGAATGGTCACCCCTAAGCTCGTGTTCGGCTCGTTCATTAACTAAATGAGCCGAACACGAACAAAGATTTCAAGCTCGATTTATAAATGAGCCGAACACGAACAATCCTTTGTTTGATCGTGACTGATTTAGCTTCGAAATAAATGAATAATTTATATTAAATTTTATTTAAAATATAGTTTATGTCATTAAATATTTTAAAATTATATTTAATTTAATAATTAAATTAGTTAATAAAATTTTTAATCAAATAAGCTAAAATATATTAATAATTATAATTATAGAAATTTTTCAATTATGTTTAGCGACAGAACAAAACTCTGTAGCATCAAGCATGTTACCCTGGTCAGAAGGTCTTCTGAGCCATACAATTTAATCCCAGCCATATAAATTTATGTTAACGGCTGGGATTTAAAACAATCGAACGATATACCTGTTACGGACTTACGGTGTTACCCTGTAGCGGAGGCTGCGGAGCCATACAATTTAATCCCAGCCATATGAATTTATGTTAACGGCTGGGATTTAAAACAATCGAACGATATATGAATAATATCTCTCGACTCGTCCGCATTTCGACCGCACTCAACTCTCTGTCTCTCGACTCTCTGCCTCTCGACTTTCTGCCCTAATCTTGTAAGTCCCTTGACTCCCTCTCTCGTCTCAGTGTTTTGGCCACCGAATTTCTACTCTTCCTAGCAAGAGTCTTACGAGTTGTGAGTCTTGCGAGTTGCAATGGTAATATCTGTAAGCAATAGCCGAACCTCTGGATGCGATCTCTGGTTTTCTAGGGTTTGGTACCGACCATTATTTTCTTATTTTTATCAAGCTTCTACTTGGGACTCGGTCGAATTTGCATGTCTGCTATCATTATTTTCTTCTTTTATCAAGCTTCTACTTTGGTTTTATGTTAAAAGGAGAAATGCTCTTAAGCTTTTACAATTTGTGACTCTAATTTTTCATTTGTAGACTTGAGTCACTTGATATTTGTGCTATATGTTGTTGTCTCTGGACCTCTGGTATTGAAATGCTTGAAGTGCTTATTCGGTTATGCCATGTACGATATTCTACATCTTATGCAGCTATGCTTGTTGTGGATGATTCGGTTATTCCTTGTATGTTATTAAAATGCTTGAAGTGCTTACGGTTTGTCGTCCACCATTATTCTTTGCCTTATTTGGGAGCTATATATTGTGTTTCTGTTTGATTTCTCATTTTCTTTTACTCTTTTCATTCTAATTTGTCCTGTTCGACTATTATCCTGCTGTCTATGTTATTTGGGAACTATATATTGTAGGCTCTATTAGATTTTTCATATTTTTTCTACTCTTCTCATTCTAATTTGTCTTGTTCGGCCATTATTCTGCTGTCTCTGTTATTTTGGAAATATATGTTGCTCGTTTTCATTTTTCGTTGGCATGGATACTATTTATTTTGGTTCGCCATTATTTTGTTGTCTCTGTTGGCATGGATACTATTTATTTCTGTCGCCATTATTTTGTTGTCTCTGGCATGGTATACTATTTATTGGTGATTTGGTCGATAGTAGATTAGATTAATTATGTATATCTTGGAGTTGCAATTTTTTTTGGTGATTAAATGAGAAGACTAATAGAACATTGAATATGGAGCTTAGTATGGAGATTGGAGAGTGTATGTGTATGTGGTCCTAACTCATATTTTCTTTTTTATTTAGTGTACAATCATGTCTAATGTGGATCATTCTCAGTCTGCATCATGTGGTGATGATTTAATTGTAGGTAATGATATACCAAGTACTTCACAACAAGTTGAATCAGAGGAGCATACACTTGAGACTATTAGTGTTGATGTTAACCCTAAGAGAGGTAGGAAGAGAGTATCTTCAGTGTGGGAGTATTTTATAGAAACCACTTCTGTATTTAAGGGGGAGAGTACACCCTCTTTACAATGCATATATTATCGCAAGAAATTTCATAAATCAAAAACTGGCACAACTTCACAACTTTTGCGGCATGTAAAGGAATGTGAAAAAATCAAGGCCAAGAATAAGCAGGTTGTTGAATTGGCGGAAAAGATAAAAAAATTAAATTTTATGCCTTTTGATGTCAACTCTAAAATTGAGATTCCATTATTCCATGACCCCAAAATTATGATTATCTTCAGATTAGGGAGATAATTGCAAAGATGATTATTGTGCATGAGTATTCATTTAGGATGGTTGAGCATATGTGGTTTAATATTCTTTTGAAGGTATTGAATCCCAATTAAGAAAGGGTATCTAGAAACACAATTAGAAGTGATTACATGAAAGTTTATGAAAAGGAAAAAGAGAGATTGAAAACTTTTCTTAAGAGCATTCATAGAGTTTCTTTGACTTCTGATTGTTGGACATCAAATCAAACAATGGGCTACATGTGCTTAACAATTCACTTTATCGATGATTCTTGGTTGCATAAGAGAATCATCACTTTATTGAGCTTGATCCTCCACACACTGGTACTTTTATTTGTGATGCTATATGTGATTGTTTGCTAGATTGGAATTTGCAGGACAAGGTATCTACTATCACACTGAATAATGCTAGTAATAATGATGTTGCTGCAAATACTTTAAAAATTAATTTTCAGTCAAGAGGGAAGTTACATTTTCAGGGTCATTTCTTTCATGTTAGATGTTGTGCTCACATCTTGAATATACTGGTTCAAGATGGTTTGAAAGAGGTGCAACAAATAACCGTTAAAATAAGGGAGACAGTAAAATACCTCAAAAAGTCTCCTTCTCGTTTACATAAGTTTGTTGAAGTGACGAAATAGTTAGGGCACCCTACTTCAAAGGGATTATGTATTGATGTTCCTACAAGGTGGAGCTCCACTTACTTAATGCTTGAGTCTGCTTTTATTTACCGCAATGTGTTCATTCATTATGCTGATCGAGATTCTAACTACAAGTGGTTACCTTCTGAGATTGAATGGCATAGCTATAAGCATATTAAAAGGTTTCTTTCTATTTTCCATAATGTGACAAAAATGATTTCAGGTTCTTCTTATCCAACTACCAATTTGTTTCTTCCTATCATGCATTTTAAGAAATTGCTTAATGAAGAGTGCAATTCCTTGGATCAATTTGTCAAGCAAGTGGCCACTGCTATGAATATTAAATTTGACAAATATTGAGAAGAATGCAATCTACTCATGGTTGTGGCTGCAGTGCTTGATCCACGCCTCAAAATAAAATTCATTACTTTTACATTTCCTAAAATATACTCTAGTTTTGAGGTAGAGTCCAAGATAAAGAGCGTTGAGGATGTTATTTGGGAGATATATAATCAATATTCAGTAGATAATAGTGCTTTAAGCTTTTCAACAGCTAGTGGATCATCACAAGCAATAGTTGATGTGCCCTTTTCATCAAACTTTGACTGTATGTTAGGATTTGCTGATTTTGTTGTTGCTTCGGGTTCTATTTAGCCATCAAAATCTGATTTGCAAATATATTTAGAGGAAGGATTATTTTTGAGCAATAATGATTCTTTTGATGTTCTTGAGTGGTGGAAGATGAATACTCTCAAGTATCCTATTTTGTCCAAGATGGCTAGGGATGTTTTAACAATTCTCATCACCACCGTTGCATCCGAATCTGCATTTAGTGCTGGTGGTAGAGTTCTTGATGATTATAGGGCTCTTTATCACCAAAAATAGTCAATACACTTGTATGTACATCTAGTTGGATTAGAGGCACTCAACCCAACATTAAAGATCCTTTGGTACTTTTCCAACTAAATTTAGTCTATTTAATAAATTTGATAAACGTCATTCTATAATGTCATTATCTACTTTTATTTCAGCAATAGTTAATGGAGGAGGAGAACCTTTATGTTAAACTACCGGAAAATATTTAGCTTTGAAGAAGGATACAATCATACCAAGCAGTTTTATTGCAGCAATTTTACAGCAATATGTTCTTTATTAAGGTTTCAATTTTCAATTTTCAATATTTTCAATTTCTACGCTGAAGGGTCATATACTTGTTGACTAAAAATATTTTCAATTTTACAAAGAATCTTTTTTTTTTTGCGGTTTCAATGGGCGTGGATTGGTGAACTAATTTTTCCTTGTTGTTCATGAAATTTAATATGCAACTTCGAAAATTGATTTTTTATTCAATATTTTTTTAGAAGTAATTACAGAACTCAAATCATGCAAGAGAATTTTCTTAATTGTATGCTGTTATTTTGAGTTAAAATGTTACACAGGAGAGGCTGTGCTTGCTAACGCAGCATAATGGAGTTTTCTGAATGCAGTAAAGAAACTTTTCTGCCTGCAATAGTTTTAATTTTTACTCTAATATTTAGCATTTCTCGAAAGAAAATAGATGGCTGCTATTACAAGTAACCTATGAAGCTGTCCTGTCTTGCTTATCTGCTTATGGCTTGTCCTGTTGTTATCTCTCATGCCAACTGTGATGTTATTTTAGTTGCCAATTTTGTTGTCAAATTGTCCTGCTTATCTGCTTATGGCATTGATTTTGATGAGGTTTAAATCTTGCAGTATGTTCTACACTTAAATTAGAGTTTTGTTTCAAACATGAATTGAAGTATAGCAAGCTATGAAGTTGATATAATAATGGGAATTGAAGTACAGCAAGCTATGAGTTTGATGAGGTTTAAATCTTTATTTTGTCGGTTTTGGTTCGATTCTTTGTTTGTCAGAGTTCTTGGTTTTGACGGTTTAATTTTTTGTTTACTGGCTGGTTTGGTTCTTTCTTTCTTTGTCGATTTTGGTTGGTTCTTTTTGTTCTGGTCGAGTTACTAATTATTGGTTTGGTTCTTTGTTTCTGGTCGGTTTGGTTCTTTGTTTGCCTCCTCTTAAACTTGAAATACTTTTTTCTAGTTTTTTATGGTTGGATGGGTGGCCTTCCTAGTGGGAACTACTATTGGTTGTTGCATTTCTGGGCCTTATTTTGGAGAGTTTCTTGGCTACTTTTTTGGCGATTGCCTCCCAATTTCTTGTTGTTGTTCTTGATCGTTTACCTTAGTTTTATGTTTGGTTATTCTCTAGTATTAGCTCATTGGGTGCATTGTTTATAATAGGTTTTATGTTGTTATTATGCTTTCTGTCAGGTTAGTCTTTTTTTGCTGGGGAAGTTTGGTTTTCGGGTGGTCCTGGCTAGCTACTGCTATTGCCTTTTTATGGTGGTTGTGCTTCTTTTGGACTTATGTTGTGTGGTGCTTGGTTGGCTTTCTACTTTTCCTTAGCTATTGGGGATGCTTCCTTTGTTGGTTACTTATGATGGACTGGTCTCTAGTGGTTGCCTTATGGCTATTTTACTTAGCTGGTTTGGTTGGAAGACTTTTAATTGTCCTTGGAATCTTGGTTGGTTAATTTTAGTATCTGGTTGGTGGATGGCACTCTTTCTTTGGCTTCTTTGTTTTGGTTGGTTTGGTTCTTTGTTTCTTTGGTTTTGCTCTTTGTGCATTACACTTTCTGGTTTTGTTCTTTGCATCCTTATTGCTATGATAAGATCTTTTGATGCTACACTGGTCAATTTAGAAGAGATGTTATTAATGTAAGATCACTTGATATTACACATTAATGATGATGAAAACTATAAATAGATGTATGAGATGCAACTTAGCTTGATATTTTGTATGTATTTTCCAAATATTTAATTTAATTTTTGTGATTATATTTTGTCAATTTTCTAAATGTACATCATTTAATCAATGATATTTAGCTTAATAGTTTGGATTCTTTGGAACAGATGCTACACTTATTTTTATTTTTTTTTGTGATTTCATTGTCATTTTTTGTGATTTCATTTTGTCAATTTGGAACAAATGCTACAATTATTTTCATTTTTTTTACAGATCCTAGTCTTATTAATATTAATCTTTTATTTTATCATCTTTTTGAATGTCTAATATTTGTACAGCCATTAAGCTATTGACGGCATCAATGATTATTTATTTTAGTTTCTGAGCCCACTCATAATATTTATTTTATAATTTTTTGCTAGTTTTGTTTATATGAAGTGCACTTTTTGAAGATTCAAGATTGGTTGGACTTTGAGGATATGAAAGCTTGAAGACTATAAAGTTTGAAAATTAAAGTCACAATTGATTTGATTAGAAATTGATATTTGAAAATTGTAATTTCATTATTTTCTTAGTTTTTATTTTTTGAAATTGTAAGTTGTATATGACCATATAAAATTTTAGGTTGAATTTATTTTAGAAAGTCAGAATGTAAATTTGTAAATTATGTAAGTTGTGAATTTGTAAATTTGTATATATATATAATCTTGTAAATTTTGTTACCTATAAATTAGTATTTGAAGTTATGATCGTTTGTGTAAAAAAATGATTTTGAATCTCTGATTGAAAATCATTTAATTTAATAAAATAAATTTTGATTGTATATAATTTTAATTTTTGAATCTCTGAATGAATCTCTAATTTTAATTTTTTTGTTTAATAAAGTTTTTTTTAGTACAAAAATAATAATTTTGATTGTATATAATTATTTTGTATAATTGTATATTTTTTAGTTTTAATTCTTGTCAATAGTATTTCAGTTTTTCATTGTATAAGATTTTAATAATTGTTTTTAAATTGAAAATAAAAAATAAAAATTATTAAAATATAAAATCGAGCCAATTTCGAGCCGAACACGAGCCTAAAACGAACACAAATATTTTTTCGAGCCGAACACGAACATATTATAAACGAGCTATTTCGAACACGAGCCAATTTCGAACAAAAAAAAATAATAAACGAGAATACTAACAAATTAGCTCGCAGTTCATTTACGTTCTAGTGTTAAGGATGTAAATAGTCTTATTTTAAATAGTAGTTATGTAAATCCCCTAATAATTTAATACTCAATATATTTTATTTTAAAAGTTAAAGATAATATTATTTTTAATATAATATTAAAAATTTAAATATTATTTATATAAATATTAAATTTTAGATGTTAAATATGTAAAAATATAAAAATTATATGTCATAAAAATAAATACACTTAATTAAACTTATAGAGATAAGTAGATAATATCAATTGAGTTTTGATTAGAGTGTAAATAAGTTGAGTCGAATTAATTTTGATTTCAATTTGAGCTCAAGTTCGAAGTTTATTCGAAGAGTTTGAATTTACTATCAGTCGACTTATTTATTATAACAAAAGAAGGTAACTCTAATTCAAAAATTATTATGATATAATAATAAAAATCAAAAAATTAAAAGTAAATTAATAAAAATTTATTTAATATAAGAAAATGAGATATGCTTTTTAAATATTATTAATAATTTGATAATTAAATTATTAAATTCTATTATATTTTAATTATATTTTATATTAATATTTTAAGAGATTTATATACATAGCACTTAAAATAATGCAATTTATATCTTACATAGATAGAGGAGCCAAAATATAAAAATATAAAATCAAATACAACAACACTCTTCGTTTAATTCCTCTTCTTAATTAGTTTTGCTTTATTTAGGTTATTTTTTTAGTTGTGCTTGGTATTTATTTTATTTTATTTTAATATAAACTAATATATATATATATATATATATATATATATATATATATATATATATATATATATATATATATATATATATATATATATATATATATATATAATTTTAATAATAGGACGCCGCATGCGATTGTTTCAAAATTTATGAGGATAAGTCAATATATTTTCAAAACCAAAAAAAAGTAGAAATGTCAATAATAATTTTTTTTTCCAAAAAAAAAATTTCTTTTATTTTATTTTATTTTATATATATATATATATATATATATATATATATATATATATATATATATATATATATATATATATATATATATATATATATATATATATATATATATATATATATATATAAATAAAAAACAAAAGGCTTATTTTTGTATTATTTTGATATTTTCAAAAAAATAGTCATTTGATCATGCAGTGAAGATATAAGAATTTATGCAGAACCTTAAAATGGTTGATACTTTGGCTTTGTTTGTTTTCAGATTTGGAACGCGGCGATTCAATGATTTAACATTTGCGTTTGGTTAAAGTAAATTTCAGATTTCAAATACACCAGTGCTACCAGATGAATTCTGATTTGGGTGAATTCAAATACACCAAGTGATGAGGTGGCGGATCGGCTTCACCGCCCGCTTCAGCCGTAGGCCGTCATTCCGCTGGCCATCACACGCTGGTTGCCGCCATTCCATTGGCTCTCATTGCTGCTTCATTGTTGCCGCCGCTCATTGCCAGCCATCATTGCCGCTTACCGGCACGTTTTCACGTGGCTGCATCGCTCAGCCACCATCCATGGCGCGTGTCATCATCGACATGTCAAACCTTCGGTTCTTTACATTACATTTTGTCAACCAAAAAAAAAAAAAAGTCATGAATCAGAAAAGTCAACCAAACAACTATTAAGAATCATTTTACATCAATTCTTTACATCTGATTCCTTTACTACATTCCAAATGCAGGCAACCAAATAGCCCCTCAACCAAGAGGTCTTGGGTTCAAGTCCTTAACTCCTTATACATGGGTTGTGTGTGTGAGTTTGTGATTAAATTAACTCAAATGTCAAAAAAAAAAAAAAAGAATTTATATTTTATATAATATACTTTGGATGATTGAAATAATTTATTATTTTTCCAAAATTTTGTTTTTATTAGCACTTTAATTTAATAATATTTTAATTAATTAAAGTTTATTTTATCAATCATATTTAATATAAAATTATTTACTAATTGATTCGCATAATGTTTCGATCCCTACGTATAATGACTAAATATAATATTCAATATTGGTTCTTTTATATAATGTTGTAAGTTGTAATACTGATAGTAAATCATGTTTAAACCCTTTTTAAATCAAATTTAAATTTTTGTTTAAATTATATTATAAACTTAAACTATATTGAATCATGTTCAGGTAATATTTGAATCTATTCAAATTGTGTTCAATTTTATTTCAAATCATAATTGAATATTGTCAGAACCTTTTTCAAACAGGGTTCCAAGTTATATTTGAACTTTGTTTGATAGAGTTTCAACTTTATTTGAACAGCAATTGAATAGGGTTAAAAAATGATTTTAATAAAATTTAAATCTTTCTCCAATATGATTTATTAAAACAAAGTTCCAACAAGGTTACAACATTGTTCAAAATTTGATTGAAGATAATTCATGTCTTATTTAAACTTTGATCAATCTTGTCATTTAAGATGGACTTTAAATAAATAATTTATAGTCAAAAGTGAAATTGTTTTGATTCAAAACAAAATTTCAGACATATTTTTTAATAAAAATAAATAATTTTCAATTATAGCTATTATGAGGCTTATAAAATTAAATTCCCTTCTCCAATATGTTTATCTATCAATATGTGGCACACATCAATTTCATGTTGGAAGGCCTCAGTGCTCGAACTCTTCAAAAGTATCTGTTTTTGGCTAAATTATCTTTCTTGTCAAATCTAGAAGTAGGTTTCATGTCATTAAAGATCTATTTGAGTCATGTGCACCTATTTGTAAAACTAGTTGTATAATTATTATAAGATAATAGATTTTCACAAGCAATTCAAATTGACCTTCACATAAGCTACACAAGTCGAATCGAGCTTATAAGGTAAATTCGATCGACTTCACAACAGAGATGAGATGCATCAAACATCGCCAAAAATCTCAAATGATCTTTGATTGGTGACCACTTTGTCATTGTGTTCAAAATATCAATCTCGGAATATAAATATTCACAAATACGATGATCAATCGATCGAGTCATCAACGCGCCTACACAAATATCGAGGAAACTTAAAACCAAAATGACCGCTCTCAAAATTGATGCGCAAATATATCTAAAAAAATTCGTATTCTCAATTCTACAAGTCGCATCTAATTTTGATTTGGATGGCACGCATTTTAAAGTCAAATCTACCCAATTTGATGACGACCTAACTATGACATCCGATCATAAACGACGATCGTTCTTTAACATCTCAATAATCTTAACATATATATATATATATATATATATATATATATATATATATATATATATATATATATATATTAAGCATATAGTGATTTCAATGTAAAATCAATGTTCTAATTAACTAAGCTTTAAAAAGAATATTTTTTTTTATTTGGATGACCTAGCCAGCCCTAATTCCTAAACCCGAGCCCTCTTCGTTCACTTCACGCGTTCTCCCCTTCGCTTGATTCGGTTCGCACACTCCCAAGCGTTCGTTCTCCCCTCCGCATGGAAGCTCGTCCACGTTCGATCTCCCCCTTCACGCGCACGCTCCAACTCCCTCAACTATTCCTGCTCCTTCTCCTTCTGAACCATTCCCTCCTTCCTTTCCTTAAAGAAACGAGAGTCTCCCACTCTTGATTTTTCCCTCCCTCGTCCAACCCGCAAATGGCAAGACCTTCCCCCTTCTTCCTCTTCTCTCCAACCGCAAACAAGGGTATGCTTCCCTTTTCTCTCCTTCCTCTTCCCTCTTCTTCTTCTCTTCATCATCTTCTCCATTTATCTCATTTTCCTCCCAAAATCAAAATCCCCATTTCCCTTATTTCTCCTAAAATCGAAATCCCTCTTTCCCTCATCCTCACTTGAAAACTCCTTTCCCCTCTTGATCCATTTCCTAAAATAGCGAGCACAACCTTCTTCAAATTAAACACACTTCCAATGATTTTCATCCTTCCGATCTTTTCGGCTGCAGAGATAACACCATCAGATGTTATTCTTTGGTTTCCAACATCTCCCTCTGTCTCCTTCTTTTCTTATCGCATGAGAGAAACACCATCATCAGGAGGGTTCTTCTCTTAGTTTCCGGCATCTCCCTCTTCATCTCCGTGCCGATCATTGCAAGCGCGCAAAAAAATAAGTCTAAATATGTGTGATGTGAATGTGAAAGTATATATATATATATATATATATATATATATATATATATATATATATGCTTTCAAGACGCATGTCCCATATATGCAGGAAAGATGACTGGTGTCAAGACTCGCATGCTAATAGTGCATATCGAGCAAGCCAAAAAAATTATTAGATGTAGCTCCCCAAGCCAAAATGCTGCCGAAATTTCGTCAAATCTTTGGACTTAGAACAACATAAAAAAATTAGCTTAAGAGCACTAAACAAAGAAATCTAAAGCTAAATTCAAATTAAAAGAATCAAATAAAAAAAAGGGGAAAAGGAAAGAACATATAATGAATACAAAGATAAAACATTAAATCAAAGAGAAAAGAGGTAAAACACTTACAAGATTTATCTTAGTAAAGTTGAAAATCCACCAAGAAATTATCCCTTCTCTTTAAGCACTCCAACTCTTCAAACAAATGGAATGAAATAGAAGTCCCCCTTCTTAGCTTTATTTATAGAAATTGGAGGAAACAATGTGAAACCCATCCTCATCTAAATTTAATAATTGGGTGGTTTTGATGGATGATATTAAACTTATAAACTTTAATTGTAATCTGGTTTAAATTGAAGCAGTAAAATGAGTTCTCTTTTCTTCAAAATTTACAAAATTAAATAAGCTTTAGTTGAAACTTGGAGAGGCTAATATCAAACTTTTAAGAGACTTATAATAAATTTGAAATCTAGTTATTCATTAAATATGATGTCTGATGTGGAGTTAGGGATATTGGAGTTGATGTTTGTTTATATGAATAGATCCTTTTATTGAATACTCAAAGTATTAAATTCACAAACAAGTGATCATAAAACTAATTGAACAATTAAAAATTAGATGATATCGAAAGAAGTAGGAATCTTGATTTGAACATCAAATCAAAGCATAATAAATTGAAGAAAATTAAAGAATTCATTAGAGATTTTCATGAGATCGAATGATTGCTAATAAGCATAGCGAATCCTTGGAAAATGTTTGAAGTATATTTGTTTTATTAAATACTCAAATTAGATCAAGGAGAAATTGAGTATAGTTGACGATAAATTTGAGAATTGTCATAAGCGAGAGTTTATTGAATATTCAAAGACTAATCAACTTAGGATAAAAGAAAGTAATTCAATATTAATCCAAAGGATTTAATAAGATATTAGATCAATTTACAATGCTCTATTCATCACCGGATCTATAACTCTTCGTTCAAGCAGATAGAAGGCGATACTAAATCAAATTCTACAAAAATCAGAGCTTTCTTCAATCAAATATTAAGAAATTCTAATATGATTATGATTTTTAAAGTTAATGATTTCATTAATTAGATGAAATTATCTAAGCTATAAATACCTGCATATGCTCAGATATAGAAATTTAAAGTGTAAATTTTAATGTCTGAAAAAGCTACACAGGCTAAGTGAGAATTAAATGAAATACAAAATTAATCTCATAATTTAAACATAAAATTATCTGAATTACTAAAAAAAAACCAGAGCCCACATTATGTTGAATGCTTAAATTTAGTATGTGGTGAAATCAAATCTATTTGGAGCAAAACAGTTGACAGGATCTAAAGCTCTTAATTATATTCAAATTAATCAAGTAACTACTCCGATGATGACTATGTTGAATGGTGATTTCAATCGGAGGAGATACTTCCATCAAAATGTGATTCTAATTCCAAAATTAAATTAACACAAATCAAGTATCAATCTAAATAATTGCTTAAAAGAAATTCAATCATTAAAAGCTTAAAGCAAAACTCAATCTATCCACCTTCCATAATTTTTTGTCGGAGGTGACAAATTAAAAAAACTCTAGCTCATAAAGGAGTCAATGCCAAATCAAGTATTCTACCATGTTCACTCTCAATCAATCTCACGCTAGTAAGGACATGGCCTGTATCCTCTGACTGCGTGGTCATGGCTCCACATATGACGCTTGACTGAGTCCTCGATCAGTGTTTGGCGGAAGGCTCCATTATATTATATTCACGATTGTAGCGATGTTCCCCAATGGCTCTCGCTTTGAGTTGGATTCATATGGTGTACTTGATAGGAAAAAAAAGACCTCTGTCAGTTATGGTAGACTTAAGCATGTCTCGTTAGATAAACACCACCCCAGGTCTACAAGAATTTCTTGGATGATGTAACCCATGTGTTGTTGATAAGGATGTTTCGATCAAGTTGGATCGACTACCTCCTCTGACTAAGTAGACTAAGGACAATGATAGCCCGGGATGACGGAACTATGAGATCTAGATCAAGCAGGTCATCATTCTCCCAACCATCCGCTTTAAGCTAAAATGATGAATTTCATAATCTTAAATTCCAAAACACCTGCTATTATATGCTACACATTTGGCACCCTAACGACTAGCCTTAGTTGAAAGTTCTCTCTTAGCATTGAGAGGGGTAATTAACTATAGGTGTTTACGCCTATAGGAAATTTGGAACTAGATCTAAAGTCCTTGTAAAATGAGGATGAAATCTCTGGGTAATGTCTTATCTACTATCTCATCTACCTTCTAAAAATTACATCGATATTTTAAATCACTCTCTTCAATAAATATGTGGAGAGGTTGGTGACGAATTTTTAGAGCCCACAGATTTCTGGCGACTTCGCTAGGGACATGGATTCTCTTTCCATCTTTGGCTAGTCATATATGTGCTATAGTAGCAATAAAATATTTAAAAATTCAAAACAAAAATAGTGATTTAAATGTGTAATAAATTTTAATTACTAATGTATGAGGTTCTATGTTGAATGAATTATTCTATAGAGTATATCTTTATTACACTATTATTTTATTTTGTAGTACATCTGTATTTTAAAAGTATGGGGTGAAATAATAATTACTAATTACTAATCCCCATCTTCACCTTTGTAGAATGGATCTACAAAGCACTCCTTTCACTGTCTAGTTAAGGCATGGTGCGAACATTTGCTTAGCTAACACCGTCATCAACACAAGAGATGTTGGGGCTACCATTCAATTTGGTAGCTTGAATTTTCTAGTTATCATAGATGCAACTCTTGAAGTACCCACCCATGGTACACTTGTTCGAGGTCATGCTGGAAGGCCCAAGGTTATTGAAATTCATACTCATCATGTTCGCCAACCAGTTTAACAACCAACCGTTGTTAAGGAATTCTCTAGACATAAAACTTTAGTTTTAAAAGACAAGGTCAATCTGAAGCCCTCATGATGAAAAGAATCGTTAGTGGGCAAACTGTGTATTTAATGCCTCATGGTATAATTGCCAATTGAATCTTTCGTACTTGAAAAGCATGATCATGAAGCTTTCTCATCAAGAAGCAAATTAACCAGAAGACAAAGAAGAAAAAGAAATGCTGAGCCGAGGGCTCAGTAGATCCCCTTTGAACGACCTAGTGAACAAACAATACTGCCACCAAAAGGGAGTATTTCTACCCATAATAACTTTGACAATCTAAAGTGGGTAAAAAGGAATAGCTCTATTGGTGAGGTGAAGCGCCTTTTGGACTCAACAAAGTTAAGTTCCACCACAGAGGAGACAACAAAACACTATCGCCATAATACACAATGTTCTTAAAGTAGCCAAGACGAGGCTTAATGAAAAGAAAATTTCGTGAGGCTGTGGTGATTAAAAATACTGAAGCTCCACCAATGAGGCTGCCATCTCTTATGATAATCAGTCATCGAGCAAAGTATGCTTCACGTGATGAGCATCAGAGCTTGACACTCGGACTGTGTGTCTAAGAATCTGCTACCGAAAGGTCCCGGTGAAAGGACAAGACCCCGTAATGAAAACTCTGAATAAAGAAAGAGGTGTGATATCTGATGCATATACTTAGAAATCTGCCTCAAAAATAATTCATCATAAGTGGATACCTAAAGAAGGGATATCACTAATGAAAGACATGATGATCGACACCCTGTAGAATCCTTTGAGGGATCCCATCATCAGTTAGATTCACCCCCACAAGAGAAAGTTGAATTTGATCGCAGTCCTTTATTTGAAGAAGTGTTTATTCCATACATTAAACTAGAGATCTACTGGAAACGTCAATCAAAAATTTGTCTACAAGAAGAAGATAATGAAGAGGACACAATGGAAGTAGAAGTCATCTATATGGTCAAAGATATAGATGAACTTTTCGCTCAGCACCATCGGCAGCAACATAGATCCAGGGAACCTAAACTTGAATTCGATGTTTATTAAGGAGAGTCTTCACAGAAATAAGTAGAAGATGGATCTTCAAATTCTATTGAAGAAGAAGAAGAAGATTAAAATGAGAAAGAGATCATGGGTGTTGAAGCTATTTATAAGGTTGAACTAGAAAATGATCATTATACGCTTTTATAATCATCGTTGTCATTTAGCCCTAACAATAGTTGCCCCTGCAAATGCACAAGGAGAAGGACAATCAAGTTCTTCCCCTGAAGATGAGTAGGGAGCAGAACAACAACATGAAATGGAGGAAGAAGAAGAGCATGTATTAGTTGACGTTGTGGCACTAGCTAGAGAGCAAAGAGAAATGCAGTGTTAAATAGAAGTCAAAGATAAGGAGAATTCACAGCTAGGTGCCAAGATGAATGACATGATGTCATCGATGAATATCATGATAGATATGTTGTAGAAGAATATCACATCAACTGTAGCACCTGTTTCAGCTACTAATCAGCAAGTTGCTAATAATACAACTTCTATACCACCAGCCACTCTAGTACCTCAAGCTCGTACAATACATGCTACACCTGAAGTAAGGAATGAAGTTAACCAATTACCTCTTCAGATAATTCAAAATATGGCTAGCACACTTAGATAATAGCTAATAGAAATAATAATTAATGAAAAGATAAAGGTAGTTATAGCTTTAGAGTAAGTGAAAAGTTGGTGAATAAGGGTCATCTTTACCTAGCTAAAACAATCAAGTGACATACCCGAAGGTTACTCGTCCAAATTTGATACTTTCGGGGCTTGGTAACCCAAAGTAATATCTAGCCTAATTTAAGGCTACTTGTTGTAACAGAGGAGGGAATAATGCGCTACTTTTTTGTCAATTCGTCAACAGCCTGACCTCAACTGCTTTCGATAGGTATGCAGAATTGTCAAATGATTCTGCTAAAACCTTTACTAAGTTAGAGATAATATTCATGAAGAGGTTCACCAGTGCAACCGAGAAAATAACAATCGCTTATCTTGCCTTACTGAAAAGGAGAAAAGATGACTTAGTGACAAAATTCATAAGTCATTGGCTTAACCTAAGTATGAAATGTGAGCAACAATTGGAAGAAGAATATGCGATCCAATTACTAATGAGAAATATGAATGATAAAATGACACCATTTCTATGTATGACATCAATTACAACATTCCAAGACTTGCTTGATAGGGTGACCAAATTTGAAAAGCTGAATCGCCCTGTGGTGAATATTTCTATCTTCATCTATCCTTGAAAAATCATAAATGAAGATAAAAATATACTTTTTGGTTGGACACTATGTAGATCTGCAGATGTTCTTATTAGGGTGACGACATTGAAAATTATGTACTATCTCAAGAGAAGTCAACATCCTACAATGGACCTAATCACCTTAATAAGGACTCCTAAGGACTATGTGTCTTCATATGTACCATAGATTCTTCCCCTACTTTACATGCAAAAGTAAAGTAGGATTTATTTTAAACTGAGTTCGTTAAGTTCCCAATGGAGACAAGCCCCCATACTTAATTACATCTAAAACAATGAGATTCCTTAAGAATACTCTCGATTAAGGTAAATGATCATTGTCTCCAAATATTTCAAATATAGGACTATCAATCAATTGATTATTTTTAGAAGATTAAATGGGATTGGTCAAAAGGAGGGAGTTATTTTTGAAACTAAAGGGAGATAAGTAGGAGATGCTCATGATGCTAGGAAACCTATCGAGCATCCCAAACTATCATATGGTTGGGCTTTACATTTTTGAAATTTGAAGAGAATTTATTCTTTGAGTTGAATTTTTATTAGAAATCTAGGACTTATATTTTCATGATACAAGATTATGAAAATTTCTAAGAGGTGAGGATTTATGCTTGTAGCCAGCAAAGGGAAATAATGACAATTCAGGGAGCTTTGGCGAGGGCCAAGGCATGACCTAAATCTAAGGTGAAAATGGGTATATGATTTACCTCCACAAGAGAGGATAAACCACCTGACTGTTGAACTTACAACCGCCTTGGGGTGGCCACCAACTAACTCCTCCTATGATTTTAAATACATGTAGGCAAGTCATATGCTTTTGTAAGATAGCTAGGTTATTGTTTATTTAGAAAGAAGCTAAGTCCTTAAACTCATTCCCTAAGAGACTAGATCATGTAGGGCATGAGTAATGACCTAAATCTAATGCAAATTTTATTTACCTTTTATTTTTGATTTTTGGACAATTCATTTGACACAGGCTATGAGATTCATATGCCTAATGCATGAGAAATTGGTTACGGGCTAAAATTAGCAAGAAGGAGGTGAGTGTTTCCACCATGGCTCTCAAAGGTCAAGTCATATTCTCTAACAAAGGTGAAATCCCTCCATAACAAGAGTGAAACAAGATGTTTTTAATGCATGATGTGAAACATACAACATCCAACTAAGGGATTGCTAATTCTTTTATCTTGATTTATGTCCAAGGCTTTAGGTGAGGTTATGAGTTATTTATTTTTAATTTTGAGTTGATTAATTAGATAGAAAATTTAGTTCCTTAAGAGCTTAATTGCATCCAAGCCATTCATTAAATACTAAAGAAACTAGGAAAAATATGTCATCTTAATGCACAAGCTAAATAAACATCAAATAATTTATAAAGCTAGCATAAAAGAATAAAATGCCTTTGTGGCCGGGCTCCACCGCACAAACCCAAAAAGAAATGTGGGTAGCCGAGCTCTACTTTTATACAACCCGGATTACAAATTAATAATTACAATTTAGAAGAAATTTATGTTATGGGGGTATTCATTCTTCATTCTTCTTTCTTCTTTCTTCATTTCTTCATTTCTTTCTTTCTTTGTTTTTTCTTTGTTTGTTTGTTTTTTCTTTCTTTCTTTCCTCCTTTTGGTTGTTTTGGATGTAGTTTGCTCCAAGGCTTCATATGGTGCATAATACTTGATCTTATGACCAATGTTCATCCTATTCTCCAATAACATTCATTTCAAATCTTAATTATAAAATTACATGAAAAGAAAAAGTAAATCTAACTAAAACTTGCAAAATAGAGATTAGCTAAACATACCATACATCCCAAGCATGTATATGAATAAGTTGAACTTAGCACCCCATACATGGGTAACCAAGTCCACCTAGCCTAGTTTTGGATTATGCTTAGGGGTATAAGCAACCTACACAACAAAATACATTTATATTTTTATTACAACGTCTCTTAAGCACAATCCCCTACAGAAGATAATGATTGGACTAAAATCATCCTATCATCCAATCTACACACATACACCCTAACATTCAGTCTAAAAATATTACATCACAAAATAAAATCTGGCATCAAACCATACACAACCCTAACATAGAACTAGAAATAGTGACTTAGTCTAATGTGTGTATCATTTAAGGCTTGTGTGGCATGTCTTAGCTAGGCTTTAAGGTTGGAGTTTTCTAAGTGTAAGAGGGATTCAACTTAGAGGGTGGTTTTATTTAAGTGATTTAGTTGATTTGTTAATTTTATTTGATGATTTGATTTGGTTTGAATGAACCTACATTTAATTACTAAATATTGTAAGAGAAGAAAAGAGAAAAAAAAACTTCTCTTTCATCCCTACCTTAAGTAATTTCTAAGGTAGATTCATTCATGATTTTCTTTTAGTGAATATTTTATAATGTGTTTTAATTAACCTTAAGTTTAGATTTGCTCTAAATAAACCTATTCAATAATAAAGACATCTTAGGATTAATTAAGGTGAATTACTATCACATAACACACAACTCTTTATTTCTTTCCAACATGTGTAACATGCATATGAATGATTTCTAAGCATATACATGCAAATGAAAATGTTAGTACACTTTGATGATGAATGCTAAGAGATGTTATTTAAGAAAATTTTGGAATATTTCATGTATGCATATTTTCATTAAGTAGAAAAGAGGGACTCCTTTATCCATTAATTAAATGCACATTTACATGTATGAAAGACAAAAGTGAGTACGACACCATTATTTTCTACACCAAGGGTATAAGGTACAAGACCTTCTTAGGGCTACTTAAAGCCTCATAACCCCGGGAGTCCAGACTAATATATCACTTTTCTTAAGTACATGTGTATGTACAAAAATAAATGAAATGGAAGAAGAGTCATGCAAAAGATTTTATTTTTATTTTTATTTTTTTATGTTTGATTTGGTTATGCAATTTACATATGTGAATGTAAAGATACTTCTTAAGTCATAACATATAAGTGGATATGAATGGATTTAAGTTTGTTTCATGTTCTTTTCAAATAAACTATACACTTTGCAAATCCTACCCAAATTCATGTTAAGAAAAGAGAAGAAAATCACATAACACACTTTAATACTATAACCACATGCAAGCTTATAAATATTTATAATTAGCATACTTTCATTTATGATCTTTGATTCACAGATTTTAAAAATAATTTTTGATTTAGTAGTGATAATAACCATTCATATTCTTACTTTAGTCAAAGCAAGCAATTTGACATAAGGAAACATTTCATTTTAATTTGATTTTTCAAAAGATATAAATGCATGAGTTCACATGGCAAACAACATTTAACACACTTGAAAAGAGAAAAATTGATATAAGCATGTAATTTCATTCACCCTAATTAATTCCTAAGGACAATCTTATGAAATAAGATTATTTAAAGTGAATCAAAATTATTTTAAAGAGATTTTTGTTTTAATTTTGAATTTGATTTTTATTTAGGAAATGTGAAAAGAGTTTGCTAGTCCTAATACATTTTTCCCATATGTAAGTTTAGTTTAAATTTAGAACCATTAGATTGCTTTTATGTTTGGTTTAGGTTAAGGTGTAAATTAAATCCATTAATTACCTCTTACTGCTCCCAAGAAAGAAAAGGGGCCCCATACAATTGGCTCATAATTAATGACAATTAAGCTAAAAGGTTTAATTAAGTACTTTCATAATCCCTCCCACACATGGTTGGATTTGGATTTCATTAAGCTTACCTTAGGCTTTTGAACACCTAAGGATCTACCCAGAGAGATTGATTAAGTTCGATTAATTTTAAAGTTTGATTAAGCTAATTAAGAAGATCATTAGTGGATTAATTCTTATTAGGTTTGGATTAAGGAAGAAAGGGGTTTAAGGAATAACTTAGGAAAATATCCCAAAATATTCCATAAACCTCTATGCACTTAAATAATATTTAATTATCTTAATTAAGTGATTAAACCACTGTTCACATGTTTAATTGCTCTTAATTTCATTAAGGGGTAATTAGAGATTTATTAATTGATTTCCTAATTAACTCATTAATAAATTCCAAGAAAATTAAGGGAGAAAGAAGTCATCCCACCAAACATGCCTCTAAGTTTGGGATTAATTAATGAAGTCATTAGGGAGTAATTAGGATTATTAAGTTTTCAATTAAACCAATTAAAGAAAATCCACTATTCAAAATTTAATTAGAAATAATTTTATTAGATTCCTCTCTTAATTATCTTTAAAATGAGCTTTCATTTATATTTTTATGATTTTCTACATTTAATTTTGTATTTTTGAAGGTGATTAAAGGATAATTTAATACCATAATTATATAACTAATCAATCCACGCTGCCGACGTGCGTGCCCAGTGATGGGATTGGTTATTTAAGTTATCAAATTGGATGCTGCGTTAGCCAGTGGTGCTACGTGCTTTCTCCTAGACCGTTCGATCAAGGATCGAATGGTCAGGATTAATCCTATGCTTTCAAAAGGATTAATCATCGGATCTAAAGCATTTAATCAGGACTGTCCATCCAAAATAAGTGGGATGGATGGTCCATGATTTATACCTACATTCGCCTGCGAGAGACGGAGATCGTCCATCCTCTATGGATTGATCCGAGCTCACTTGAGCTCGGATTAGGCTAGGATTCAACCAACACCATCTAGAAACAAGGAGGATAACATCCAATTGTAGAATTCTATTGGGATTACACTTTCCTTCACAAAGGACCAAAGAATTTTAAACTTAAGCTTGGTTTTGAGGCATACCTCGCTGGAGGCTATCACCGGTGCTCCCAACCTTTAAGGTAGCATCGTCTAGTGGAGACAAAGCCCTGTTGAAGATTTGAGGGTTCAATTTGCAATGGATCTTCCAATTGACCCAAACTTGCTTCAATGGCTTGCGGCTTTGGTCTAACTCCCCCTTCCCGTGGCTTGGATGCTTGGGATTTGCTTTGGATGAGCTCGACTTAGTGCCTTGATGGTGCTTGCAAGAGGAATGGAACTTTGGATGGGTATTGAGAAAGTTGGAACTCTCCCTCACATCCCCTATTTTTGGCTTAGGAAAAATCAAGAATGGGAATTTCAAATGAGCTTAGGAATACTTAGGGAAGCTTGTGGATGCTTGCCTTTGATCCTCTGAGCTCAATCGAGAAGAGTGATTGGAATGGAATGAAGGGGAGTATATCTCCCCACTTGAATCGACAAACCAAAGCTCATTTTGCCATTTTGATCAAATTGCCTTGATTGAATTATTTGTTTAGGTTATTAGGAGTGCCATGTGGTTTTTTTGGTAGAGGAGTGGGAGTGTGGAGGTGTACATGTGAAGAATTGAGTGTGGGAGGTGATCCATGGAGAATTATGAGTGGATGGTTTTGATCTTGGGTTAGAGTTTGGTTGACCTAAATCAATTGGGTCATGTGCACCAACCTTCTTGGTGTCCAAATGGTCCACTAGGAGGAGAAGTGGTCTTGAGTTAGCTTTGATTTTGATTTGGGTAAAATGGTCATTTGGCTTTGATTTTGATTTGGGTATAATTGGAATGATTGAAAAAATGGCTAATAATTTTCAATGAATTTGAAGTTTATTTGATATGATTTGACTCAAGTTGACCCATTTAGGTCAAAATGGGTCAACTTGATTCAAGTTGACCAATTGGTCAAATTAGATTAAACCATGAGTTGGATCAAGTTAATATGATCATTTGGAGCGATTTGATAGCATTTGTTTGGTTCAATTTGATTTATATTTGGTTTTGGTTCATTTAAGTTCACTTAGGTCAAATGGGTCAGGTTGACCAATTTGACCCATTTGACTAATTAGGTCATGAGTTGGCTTAGGTTTGGTTGGTCATTTGAAATATTTTGCAAGCTTTGATTTCAATCAAATTTTGTTTGTTTGATTTCAAGTTGATTTGACCTTTAGGTCAAGTTGGGTTCATGGTCAATTGGGCTGGAGGTCTAGTTGGCCAATTGAGGCTTTGGTCAAGTTCAACAAGTGGTTTAGAATGAGTTTGACCCATTGGTTGCAATCCATTTGTCTTAGATCAAAATTTGACACATTTTGACTTTTTAGGTCAATTTGGGTCAACTTGGGTCAAGTGGTCAATTAGGCTAGGTTTGACTCAAATGATGACTTGGTCATGTTCAATCATTGATCATGAATTGGTTTAGATCAATAGTTTCAATCAATTTGACTTATGGTGGATTTTGGCTAGTTTAGGTTTCATTTGGGTTAAGTGTTGACTTAGTCAAAGGCTAGGTTTGACTTGGTTTGACCCAATTTGAGTGATTGATCATCTTAGGATGACTTGCTCACAATGTGAGGCTTAGATGGGCTTAGTTCAATCCAATTTAGGTAGGATTAGAATTTGGCTCAAAAGGTGCTTTAGGTCACTTTGGGTCAAATGAGCCTAAAATCAATTGGCTTAATCAAGGCTTATGAAAAGCTTGGTTGAACTCACATATGGACTTATGATTGAGATATAAATTCAATTACAAGTGATTTGGAGTTAAATGGATTTTGATTCATTTGCCTTTTCAAGTTTAAAGGATGAACATGGGTTGATTTGGGTTAGTTTGATTTTGGTTTGATTGTTGAAGTTTATGTTTATATTTGATTTGTGATTGAAGGATTCATTGTTTGAAGAGAAAATCCAAATGTTTGAATTGATTTGAGATTGATTTGGCTAAGTTCAAGAATTTGACTTGAAAGGGTAAGGTTGGATTTAGTCTAGATTTGGGTTTGAGTTTTGAATTGATTTTGATTATTTGAATTTATATTTCATTTATATTTGTGAATATAAATGAGAACATAAATGGGTTATGAAAAAATCTCTTGAGTTTGAAGTGATTTGGATTGGGTTTGAGCTAAGTCCATAAGATAGAATCAAAGTGACTTAGAAAAGATTTTGGATTTGGACTTGAGTTTTGATTTAGTTTTGGTTATTTGAATTTATATTTTATTTATATTTGTGAATATAAATGAGAATATAAATGGGTTGTGAGAAAATCTTTTAAGTTTGAATTGATTTGGATTTGAGCTAAGTCCATAAGATGGAATCAAAGTGACTTAGGAAAGGTTTTGAATTTGGACTTGAGTTTTGGATTTGGTTTTGGTTATTTGAATTTATATTTTATTTATATTTGTGAATATAAATGAGAATATAAATGGGTTATGAGAAAATATTTTGAGTTTGATTGATTTGGATGTTTGGAATTGATTTGAATGATTTGAGAAAAATCATTTAAGTTGAAAATTGATTTGAATTTTGATTTGGAATTGAGTTTGAGTTTGAAGTTGATTTGGATTTGAAGTTGATTTGAATTTGAGGTTGGTTTGAATTTGAAGTTTGTTTGAATTTGAAGTTTGACTTAAAAGAAGGGAGTAAGGATTGGGTTTAAGCTATAGGGTAGGAAAATTTTTCTAACACCCCTAAGGCATAACGTATTCCTATTGCTAACACTTCTAAGTCTCTAAGATCAGGTTTAGTGTTCATCTAATCACTAGAAGTGTCTTAAGACTAAGGAACTCTTAATGTCTAAGAGGAGTCCTATGTCAAAGATGGAGAAGTTGAGAGCTCACTCCAAAAGTGAGGTCAACATGCCCTAAGTTTGAAATCTATACAGATAAGGCAAAAAAAATAAACCTTTAGACTCAAGAAGAAAGAAACTCATGACGCCTATAGCTCAAGTGGTGAAAAGCAAGTAATCTATAATGTAGACAAGGAAAACAACTAATGTACAATGATGATAAGAGAAAGAAGCTTGTCCATTCTAATCCACAACCAAAATTGGTGTTGGGAGGCAATGATAAACCTCTGACTTTTCCAAGTGTAGAGAGCGTCCAAAACAAGCAACAAGAGATGATGAGCGAATGCGGACAGTCTTAAAGAAAAGATGAATAAAGAATATTCGTTTAGAAGAGATAATGCAGTTAATTTATTTCAGCAAGCAGTCAAAGCTGGTTTGCAATTACCAGAAATTAAAGGGCTCGAAGAAGCTGATCAAGTCAACAATCCAAATTACTGTCCCTATCATCAGATGATCAATCATCCTATTGAAGATTGTTATGTCTTCAAAGATTGGCTAGAAAGAAAGTATCGGTGAGGTGAATTTACACTATCAGATAGTGTTCTAGTCAACCCAAAAAGAGAGTCTACAAGGATGATTACGTCATCTTCCGTATCATCCACTAAAATAAAAAGAAAGAAAAATCAATTCTGATTGAAGAATGAGAAACTGTAGTCTCTAAGAAGACCGTGAAAATATTGAAGCAGCTAAAAGACGTCCCTAGTGTTAAGTAGAAATCACCACTTGAACCTATATTGGACTTAAAAGAGATGCATAAACTAAGTATTTGGGCTTCTCAATGGCATTTTTATAAGGCTACTTCATCACAGCATGAGCAGTAGTCTACTAAATGCATGCCTCATAAATCAAAGAGGTCGGCTAAGAAAAATTAGATCAAGAAGAGAACTACAACTCAAAAGATCATTAACAATTTAGAGGAGTATCACCAGCCGACAAGACAACTATTTAGGCTTACAAACTTTATGCCTAAACTTTGTATTGTTGGATAGAATGAAGAAGATAATGGTGAATCTTGTCTAGTAGAGGCATGCCAAATTATTTATGTAGTATCAGATGTTCTTCAGCATCAGTTACTCCAAAATAACAAGGGTAGTCAGACAGATTCAACCAACCCATCAAAATTCTTATCAAGAAAATAAGAAGAGCCTAAGGAGTGAGTATCTAAATTTTATTTAATGACTCAACAAAAAGATAACAGTTCAGATGAAGATTTATGTTTCTCCGACGGAGAAGAGTCAGACTCATCGATATCATCACGTATAAAATGTATGAAGTTGAAAAGTGAGTCTAGCCCTTTTAGTCAATCCTCCAAAATAAGAAGTGAATTTGAAGAGACTACCTCTTTAGAAGAATCTAAGTAAGATAAAGTGATTCAAGTTCAATTGAGAAATAGTAAAGTTTTACCACCATCATCAAAGAAGAAGGATTCAAATAAAGACAAAGGTAAACAAATTGAAGTCAACGAATATATTATTCCCAAAAATTCTAGAATAAAGCCTAAATCAAGTGAAAAGATAAATTATAATATTCTATCACATCTGAGAAAGATCCCTACACAATTAAGTGTGTATGAGGCTCTCTTAATATCAAAAGATCTCCGAGAAACTTTGATACAGGCTCTAAATAATCTGAAAAATTATGAAGCTTACTTTGCTGAAAAATGCATGATTGAATTATTGCAAACTCAAGATCTCCCAGTAATGATATTTTCTGAAGAAGATCTTATGTTGGGAATAAAGGATCACAACTTTTCTATATATGTTACCGCAGAGAGTGATGACATCTCAATCAGTCGAATATTGATTGATCTAGGTTCTTCTATCAATTTTATGAGCCTAAAGGTATTAAGAGGATTATCACTTGATATCCAAAATCTTGGGAGAGATAAGTTGATGGTTCATGGTTTCAATAAAAAGGGAAAAAAATCCTAAGTTCTTATTCTCCCGCTCAAGTTTTAGGATTTATATACAGAAGCCAAGTTTCATGTAATCAATGTCGATATATCATTTAGAGCTCTCTTGGGTCGGCCATGGCTGCACGAGTATGGCATGGTCCCATCAACTATCAGTATATGAAGTACCTAAAAGAGGGGGAAGAGTTTAGAATTCCTGGTAACCTACAACCTTTCTCCATCCACGAAGCAAAGATCTATGCAGATGTAAAATATTTTATCCCTAAAGAGCCTAAGCCAACAGAGCCTCTTGAAGCGATAGCATCCACTTCAGGAACTAAAAAGTAACTTCACAAGGTGAAAGAGCATAAGCAAAAAGGAAGAAAGAATGAAATGCCGACTCTCCATTAGGGCTGAGAAATTAGCTCGAAGATCGTGACTCGCTCGAAAGTCGACTCGAATATGGGCTCGAATCGAGATCGGCTCAAAACAATCGAGCGATGGCTCGAATTTATTTCGAGCCGACTGAGCGAACCGTGGCTCGCTCCGCCGGATCGCGAGCAGGCGGGAGTGAGCAGAATAATCCGATTAATTCGGGTTCTAATTTATCTCGACCGAGGTGACCTCTTCTTCTCACTCACTTCGCCTTCTTGGTTCTCTTCTCCAATTCTCCTCCGTTCTCACTTTTCCGTGGTGCCTACCGATTGCGTGCGTCTGCCGCTCGATCGTCGACCGTCGATCAGTTAGTGTTTGGTTTGCTTCGATTTCAATCAGTGGTCAGTCTGTATCACTGTGTGTGCTTGGTTTGCTTCCTTGCTCTAGAAATTCTTTATGATTTTGTTTCATTTCCTGATTCTGTAAGTATTTCATGGAATCATGATGTTAGTTATTTCAATTATTTCTGTTATTCCATTATTTGAGGTTCGCCTATTGGATTTGGGGATGTTTCGGTTCTTTAATCATTCATGCCAATCATGCGTATCTATATTTTTTTTTTGCGGTTGGGGACACAGGGTACTTGCAATTTCTTGGGGTTTGTAACGATTTTATGTTAGCATGTTGGCCCGTTGGGGTTGTTTTGGTTCTGGCCCGTCTGGGTTTGTAAGTTTGTAACGATTGTTGCCTGTTGGCTCATGGCTATTGAATGTTGTCGCAGTTGCATCTATATTTGTTTCATTTCCTAATTGTATTTGTTTCACTCTTGTGGGCATCTCGCCTGTTGAATGTCGTACTCTGTATAGTAAGTACTTGGCTTGATTCTTTGCCTCATGCTGTTGGAGGTTATTTGGTGCTATAAAGGTTGTTTACTTGTTTCTGGTGCTGTTGTGCATTCATGGGACATGTTATGATGTTCACATGCCTTTCCCGCTTTAGTAACTTGGTTGTTCTGTTGATTGTTGATAAATGTTGTCATGTTGATAGATGCATATTTCTTGGTTGTAAATATATGGGGATCATTTATGTATAATCTAATCTTTAAGCAGATTTCTTGGTTGGTTTTGAGTGATTCTATGCATTGCTTTTGTTTCATTTCTTATAGACACAATGGCAAGTCCTTCTCAAAGTAAATCTATTAGTTTTCAAGTGGCCAAACCTATTGATGATAATGCAACAACTCAAAATGAGAGTGTGGGTGAAATAGCTTAAGTTAAGATCAAGGGTAAAGACAACGATCTGAAGTTTGACAACACTTCAGTGAAATTACTGTAATAGAAAAGAGAAAAATGGTGCAGAAGTTTAAATGTAATTATTGTGTTAAATCATATGTGAAACAAAAAACTGGAACCACATCTCAGTTAAGTAGACACTTCAAATCAAATCACTATAGCAAGGTTGATAACAAGGGAAAGAAGCAAAAACTATTTGATCCAAGATGCGAGGATTTAGAGGAAGCGGTTCAATATCTAGTTTATGTGTTTAGTGCCTATGATCATTCTAGAATAAAGAATATTGGCTAAGATGATTATTGTTCATGAATATCCATTTATGATAGTTGAACATTTATGGTTCAATATTCGATGAAATCGATGAATCCAAATTATCATAAAATTTTAAGATTTGGCATCAAAGAGGAGTGTATGAAAGTTTATGAAGGCGAAAAGATAAGTTGAAAAAAAGTTTGAAAGTTGTTGAGAGAGTTTCATTACTAGTGACTGGACATCAAATCAAACAATTGGTTATATGTGTCTTCTGCATTACATTAGTTAGATTGGAGATTACAATCTAGGATAATTAGTTTCATTGATTTGGATCCTCCTCATAAGGGTGATTTAGGCAATTTCGAAAGTTTGTTGCAATGGGGTCTACAAAAAAAGTTAGTACCATAACTTTGGACAATGCATCATCTAATGATGTAGCGGAAATAAAGCTTTATTCATTAGAAAATCTGGTTTTCTATTGATGGGTGATTTCTTTCATGTTCGATGTGCAGCTCATATTTTAAACTTAATGGTGCGGGATGGGGAAAGAAATCAGTTCAATAACGAAAGGGTAAGAGAGTCTATTTTATTTATAAAAGATCTCCGCACATAAATTTGGAGAGATAGCAAGAAGGCTTATCCACATCAAAGGCACTTTGCATTGATGTGCCAACTCACTGAACTCCACATACAAGATGTTAGAGTCACTTTTATTATAAGAATGTGTTTCTGAATATGCTTTCGTGATCGAATTATATATGGTTGCCCTCTCAAGAAGATTGGGTTAATTTTGAGAAAGTAAGAGAGTGCTTGATTTTCATCGCATTCGAAATTTTTTCGGGTTCATCCTATCCTAGAATAGATTGCTTCCCAATCTAGTTCTAATCAAGAGAATATTGGATCGAGAATGCTCATCTAATCTTTTTTTATTTCAAACATGGCAAGTAGCATGAAGACTAAATTTGATAAGTACTGGACAGAGTGTTCATTATTATTTTCGATTGCTTGCATTTTAGATCCTAGAATGAAACTTTTTGCTATCAATTACTACTACCCACAAATTTATGATGTTCACATTGTGAATGAGAAGAAGGGCACTGTAAAACAAAAACTTTTTGAGCTATACTCTTATTACTCTGTTGATATGCAGCCTACGGGCAAAGAAACTACTTAAGCATCCACCTCTCAATCTGAAAGAAACACAATTGAAGGTGGTAATGCTTCACATGATGATTTGGCGGGTTTGTATGACTTCATAGATTTCTTGGCCTCTTAGTATCGAAGTCGATCAGATATACCTTGATGAAGCATGTGTGAAATGCCCAGTTGATTTGACATTTTGGAATGGTGGAAAATGTGCTATGAAATATAAGACTCTCTCAAAGATGGCCAAAGATATTTTTACCATCCCGGTAACCACGTTGCTTTTGAATCGCCTTTTAGTCTTTGGTGGTGGGTGTCTAGCGATTATAGAAGTTCAATTTCACCAAGAACATTAGATGCTTTAGTGTGTAGTGGCGGATTCTGCATATAAATCATCAAAAGATCCATTGATAATATTATCTTACTTTTTTATTTTATAGTACAATTCTCTCTAGTCTCTTCTATTCATATATGAGTTTCATTTTTAATCTATTGCAATTTCAGTTCGATGTTCTTGTGGAAGAGAACTTGGTTATAAATGTACCGAAAGTTTATCCACTCGAAATATGAAAATCGTGATATCATTTTGATTATGCTCTCTTTATTTTTGAGAATTTTCTAGTGACTATTTGATCATTTTATGTGACTATTCGGTTTGTATATATTTTTGGAGACTATTTTCTTTTAATGTATATGTAGCATCACATTATATTTTTTCTTTGCTTTTGTGCTTTAATATTTTATGATAGTGGCGATGGCGATGATGCCCAATGATAAAATTGAAGATTGATTAATGGAGACTTTCGTGATTAATTTTTTATACTAATAGTGAAATGATTTGGTCGATGATCTAACTTTGAGGCCATTTCATCGTTTGGGGTGACATATTAGTATATTACTTGATAGTTGATATTGTATGTAAGTTTTACCTAGATTTGAAATTTTTGTTTGACATTATAAACATATTGTTTCATCTTACATTCTTACTATATTTTATCTATGCATGCAATAATATAAAAATTTTGTTTGCAATTTTATTTTGACTTTACAAACCTATTTGCTTCATCTTGTCATCTTACATAGTTACAAACTTACATTCTTACTATATTTTATGTACTAATGCATTCTACATTCTTACATGATTGGAGCTTTATTTTGGCATTTTGCTTGCTTAGTTAGTCACCCTAAAAATAAAGAACTCAACTCAATTTTTTGAGGGCACAAGTCATAGAGGTTACCATTTATAAGATTTCTTGAGGAGAGACTATTGTAGCAAATGATTTAGCCAAGTTTCATTCAAGATTATGTTGAGCTTCCCATGCAGGTATCCTATCTTTCGATCATATGTGGTTGTCTTATTTTTGGTGGCCTTATAGTGATAGTCTTGGCTTGGAGATTTCTACATTCTTACATGGTTGTTTGTTGTCTTTGCATTTTCCCTTTTGTAGTGATAGTCTGCTGATCTGCTCTAGCCTCTTTCACTCTTTGGGAATTTGAAGAGTTTTTGTTTGCCTCTAGGCTCTAACCTTGTTCGGTTGTTCCTTTTGGGCCTTTGGCTGCCGGCTACGTTGGTTATTCTGGCTGTGTTGGATTTATTGGCTGTGTAACCTGTGTTGGATTTTTTGGCTGTGTTGGACCTGTTGGTTATTTTGGCTGTGTTGGTTGATTGGTTCACTTGGTTGGCTATTTTGGAATTTGGATGGGTGGATGTGTTGGTGGTGGTTGTATTCTTGTAACTTTTGTTGGCGTTTGAATTTTGGGGTTCTGATTTCTGAACTTCTGATCTGCTCTTAGGCTCTTAGCTTTGGCTTCGACTCTGCTCATCCCCTGTCTTTGTTGGGTGTTAGGTGGGGCATGGTTTGTTGGCACGGGTGCTTTTTTGTTATTTTGTTGCCTTGTTGGTGGTGTGGAGCCGTGGAGGATATGAGATCTAGTGGGCTTATCATGAAGAATTTTTGCTTTTTTAATTTTCGACGATGATGAGAAGAGAATATATTTGTAATTTGGGTAAATTCATTTATTTTTGTTTGCCTCTAGGCTCTAACCTTTGGTTGTTCCTTTTGGGCCTTTGTCTTACTACGTTATTTATTGTGTTGGATTTTTGTATTGTAACCCGTGTTGGAGTTTTTGGTATGTTGGACACATTGGTTATTTTTGTGTTGGTTGATTGGTTCACTTGGTTGGCTATTTTGGAATTTGGATCACTTGGATGGGTGGATGTGTTGGTTTGGGTGGTATTCTTTACTTATAAACTGTTAGGATTTGAATTTTGGGGTTCGATTTTGAACCGATCTGCTCTTTGGCTTCTTCTGCACTCTGCTCATCCATTCGTTGGGTGTTGGTGGCGCATGGTGTTGGCTGGTGCTTTTTTAGTTATTTTGTTGCCTTGTTGGTGGTGTTGGAGTGGAGGATATGAGATCTAGTGGGCTTATCATGAAGAATTTTTGCTTTTTTAATTTTCGACGATGATGAGAAGAGAATATATTTGTAATTTGGGTAAATTCATTTATTTTTGCTTCATTATTTGTGGCTACCAAGCCTCTCATTGGATGGCCAAGCAACCTAGAGCCTTTATTCTGCTTTTCGACTCTACTATATTAATGCATGATATTTTTGATTTGTGAGGTTTTGTCACTTTTGCAAGGGATTTATTTTTCTATCTTTAAGGCTCTAATGGATGGCTTTGGCAACCTAGAGGTTGGAGCATTCAATTATTGAAGTAAAATATAAAATTACAAATTTTCTAATTGCGAATGCTTGAAGATGGATATTACTTTCTCTGACTCTGAGTCCCACAAACAAAAGACATTTTCATATTTTTATTTTTTTTCTAGATTTGTATTTTAAACTCAATGTTTAGATGTATTATAATTTTTTTTTCTAGATTTGTATTTGTGTTAAAGTGGCTATGATCTTGATGAGAAATTCATGCAAAATTGTATCATTTTCTAGATTTGTATTTGTAATTTATAAAATTATAGTTTGCTATTATTATTAATTGCAATTTATATTATTACATATGCCAAAAATTTGCTATTAAAATTCCACATTTCATTTTCGAGCGGCGCTCGTTTGCATTTGAGCGGTTCGATTGGATTTCGAACCGGCGCTGATCGATTGAGCCGACTCGTTTCACATTTGAGCCGGATCGAGCGAGCTCGATTCGATCCGGCGCTCGAACTCAAATTTTCGAACCCGACTCGAGCTCGGAATTACCAATTTTGAGCGATTTGAGCCGACTATGGCTCGGCTTCGGCTCGAACACACCCCTACTCTCCATAAAGTACTTGACTTTACACCTAAATCAAGAAGATCATTTCATCATTTGGGAAGTGACACACAAGAAGAAGAAAATATTCCTGTAAAACTTAAAGGAACTTATAAACTTTTAAGAAAGATAAAGTATGAAATAAGTGATTCCGATTCAGACTATGATTTCGAATCTACTTATAAAAATTGAGTTCAGATGGTCGCATCAAGTAGGATAATTCATTTGGCAGTTTCAGAGAACTCCTTCAAAATTATACCCATCCCTTAGCAGTACTTCAAAAAAATCACTGAACTTGAGGTTCATAACATTGAAGAATTGGCAACATTCTATGTGACTCCATTGAGTGAGAGTGGCATAATAAGAACTCTATTTTATAAATATGAAGAGTATTGCCTCACAATTTTGATCACCCTACTGAACATGAAAATTCTGATGAGATAGTGCCAACAAGAATACCAATATACTATCCACAAAAATTGTGAAGAATGATGCATAAGCTTGAAATTCATATTGGAACTACTAAACATAGAACTCAAATCTTTAATAGGATGTGGAGCCAAAGATGTCCTTAAGCATCATGAAGAAGTGATAAGTTTATCAATAAATGTCTTAGGTTCATCCATAAATCTCATCAAAATAAAATTTGTTATAATGAAATAGAAGCTAAGATCGAAATTAATAGTGACGAAGAAGATGATCTCCATGAAATTGTTCTTACAAATGATGAAGAAGTAGAAGCCAAGCCTGGGCCTGAAGAACTTGAAGATGGTGGACAAACAACTACTATAGATGAACTCAAAGAAATCAACCTAGGAGCTGAGGGTGATCCCCGTCTACTTTCGCCAGTGCCCTTCTACATGATGAGAAAGTTGAAGAACTAAAAATGCTACTTTATGAATTCAAGGATTACTTTGGCTATAAATATTCTGAAATGCCATGCTTATCTCCTGATGTAGCAGTTCATATATTTGTCATTAAACCAGATGCGATGCCTGTTAAGCAAGCTCTTAGGTGAATGAGATTGAAGATTGAAGAACATGTAATTATAGAAACTAAGAAACTGATCAAAGCAGGCTTCATCCGAGAGGATAAGTGTGCATATTGGATAGATAATATTATCCCAGTTAAGAAGAAGAACTGTCAAATCCATGTCTGTATTGATCTCTGAGACCTAAATAAGGCATGTCCAAAAGATGATTTTCTGCTTCTAATATCATAACTACTAGTAGACAATACTTCCAACTATGATATATTTTTATTCATGGACGAATTATCAGAATATAATCAAATCAAGATGACAACTGAAGATGAAAGACATACATCATTCAGAACACCTATTGGCATCTATTGCCACATAGTCATGCCTTTTGGTTTGAAAAATGCTGGAGCTACATATCAAAGAGTCATGATGCATATTTTTGATGAGTTAATTCACCAGAAGATGGAATGTTATGTTGACGATTTATTGGCGAAGAGCTTAAATCATGAAAATCACTGTGAATACTTGAGAATTGTATTAGAGAGAAATAGAAAATATGATCTCAAGATGAATCCTCTAAAATATACATTCAGGATATCCTCCAAAAAATTCCTTGGGAATATTGTGCGTTATAGATGAATTAAAATTGATCTTGTTAAAATCAAGGCAATTGTGGAGATGCCTCCACCGAATAGTTTGCATCAGCTTCATTCTTTCCAAGGATAGCTTGCATTCATCCGTTGATTTATATCAAACCTATTAGGACACTGTCAACTATTTGCAAAGTTGATGAAGAAGGATGCTCCATTCAAATGGAATAAGGAGCGCCAAGAAGCTTTCAATAGCATTAAAAGCTACTTATTAAATTCACCAATCCTTACAACGCCTACTCCTGGGAAGCCCCTCATTCTATACACAGCTGCATTAGAAGAGTCCCTTGGAGCATTATTGGCCTAACACAATAAAGAAAGCAAAAAGAATGCTCTTTATTATATCAGTCGAAGGCTGATAGGAGCAGAAATGAGATACTCTCCAATAGAGAAGCACTATTTGGCATTAATCTTTACAGTCCAAAAGCTCCATTACTATATGTTATCTCATAAGATTACTCTCATATCAAGAATTGATCCCTTGAAGTACTTGATGACAAGACCAGCATTGATAGGTCGCTTGGCAAGATGGACCATATTGCTTTTACAATTTGATATCACACATGTTTCGCAAAAAGTAGTGAAGGGATAAGTCTTAGCAAATTTTCTAGCTGCACATCCTATCCCTGTAGACTCTTCTCTTAATGACAATTTTCCCGATTAGTAAATTATGCTCATTCATGAAAGAGAAAAATCACAAATTTGAGAAATATACTTTGATGAAGCCTTATTGATCAAACAAGTCTAACCTTTGAATTTCCCAAGGGCAAGAGTAGGAATCGACATCATCTTCATAACACCAGAAATATGGATAATAAGATGATTATATGAGTTGACCGAGTTAAGAATTAATAGTGAAGCCAAGTATGGATCATTGGTAGCAAGTCTTGAAGAAGGTATTTTCATGGGCATCCAAAACTTGCATATTTTTGACGATTCTCACCTTATTATAAATCAAGTACTTGACATCTATAAAATCAAAAAGCTTGAGTTAACTTTCTATCACAAGCGAGTTCTTGAGCTTATGAAGCAGATACCAAATATCACATTAACTCGAGTCTCTCAATTCGAGAATAGCAAAGTAGATTGCTTAGCAAAATTAGCTAAGAAAATGACAAGTATGAATGATGATTATGTCATGATTGGCATATTTACATGACGAGTTCTAAAACCAGCAAAGTATCAATCTCCATAGGTAGATTGATTTTCAAATTTGACATAATAGGACGCGACTCAGGTTGCTCTTCATACTCCTCAAAATCAATAAGAAGTTGTACCGAGAAGAGCTAAGCTTGACATTGCTTCAAAAAAGTAATGATAAGCCTTCATTGTAGAAGAGTCACATGATTGGAGACAACCCTTCACCAACTACTTTAAAAAAGATAAATTACCAAATAATAAATCACTAGCAGCTCAAATCAAGAAGAGAATGTTATGCTATGCTTTCATCAACAACACTCTATATCATAGATTCTTTGAACAAATGTGGCTACGATGCTTAAATGTAAATTAAGCTACCAAAGTGATGGTTGAAGTTCATGAAGGACTTTATGGTGCACATCAGTCAGGTCCTAAGATGGTAGTAAAGATCAAAAGGATAGACTATTATTGACCATCTATGGTGAGAGACTGTATCAATCATGCTAAGAGGTGTCATGAATGTCAAGTACATGTGAATATAATCCACCAACATCCAAATCCATTACACCAAATAATAGCATCCTGGCCATTTGAATGTTAGGATATAGATGTAATTGGACCAATTGATCCGCCGTCATCAGCTGGACATCACTTCATCCTAGTATCAACTGACTTTTTCTCTAAGTGGGCTGAATTTACCTCATTTAAAGAAGTTACTGATGATCGAGTGATCAATTTCTTTACACATAATGTGGTTTATAGATATGGTGTGCCGTACCGAATAATCTCTAATAATGGTCTGGCTTTCAAATGTGTAAAGATTTATAGATTTGTTGATTGACACAAAATTAATTGGCGACATCCTTCAATATATAATCCGAGGGAAATGGTTTGGCAGAAGCCTTCAACAAGACATTAGCCAAGCTGCTCAAGAAGATCCTTACTAAAAATAAGAGAGAATGACATACTAAACTGATAGAGGCACTATGGGCGTATCGAACTACTTACAAGACGCTGACTAAAGCCACTCCCTATTCATTAGTATTTGGAACTGAAGCGATTCTTCTACTCAAAGTTGAATTTCCATCACTTTGAGTAGCCATCCAATACAATCTAACTAAAGATAAAAATGCTCATTTAAGAATGGAAGAACTCGACACATAATCGAAGTTAGATTACAAGCTTATCAAAATTTAGAGGTTTATCGAGCAAAGATATCTAGGGCTGTTGACCATACGGTGCGATCTCAAACATTCCAAGAAGGAGAATTGGTCTTGGTGCTGAGAAGGTTAATTATTTCCAATTGAAGAATTGGTGGCAAATTTGAGCCTAATTGGGAGTGCCCTTTTGTCATTGAGAAAGTGTACCAAGGAGGGGCATATCAACTCATTAACTTAAAGGGTGAAAGACCAATGCCGCCAATTAATGGTCAATACTTGAAAAAGTATTATACATGACAAATACATTCTTGAGGTATAATAGAAATTCCCCTGCAAGATAGGGATCACATTTTAGTGTATGTCAAGTTTATTTGAGTTGACATCGTGTTATAAGACGAGATCCTCTAATATATTCTAATTCAGATTAACATCGAGCTTTATGCCAAATCAATATACCCAATTATTATTATTATATTGCAGGTTCTTACAGGAACAAAAAGAATCTATTGCTATGCATGAAAAGACATCCATAAATGTTAAAAATTTATCTCCTATATTTGCCAAATTTTGGAGATCAAGTCAGAAGAACTCCCAATTTCAGAAGCTTCAATCAATTAAGTTAGAAAAAATATCAACCTTTACATCCTCAACTCTAAGACACGAATGGGTTCTAAAGGTCAAACTCAATAAGCTCACAAAAGGCTGAGTTGCTGATGCTCTCCTCACTTAACAAGACGCAAAAAAAGGCTGCAATGAAAGAGCCCGTGTTCGTTAGTCTGATGGCCAAATCACCAACCCATCACAGCTTAAGTCAAAGACTCAAGTAGATTCTAAAGGTCAAACTCAACAAGCGTATAAATGGCCGAGTTGCTGATGCTCTCCTCACTCAATAAGCTATAAGAAAAGGCCGTAGTGAAAGAGTCTCTGCTCATCAGTCTAATGATGATAGCTGTTCAATCTCAAACTAGATCCAACTTAGTGATTACAAGTAACCAGAATCCAAGAGATATTTCTACTTGATTGATAGACCACGATAATCTGAGAAAACTCTCAATTCAGAGTTGCCTCAAATCAATCTATATATTGCCTACAGGATGATATTTCAATTTATTCTTAAAAGATTTGATCAAGCACAAAGCACGGGTCAAAGCCAATCTTCTCATTAAGTCCATCAAAGCAGAAAGCACATGACCAAGGGAACAATTCGATAATTCATATAAATTCAATGGTCGAACTAAAATTTTTTTGTAGTTATTCAATCTATTAAAGCACACATTGCTAGACTGATAACTGGAAATTATAGACCTAATATAAGCCGGAAGGCTAGGTCATTTGTACGAATTCTTCAACGAGTCTGTCAAAGCAGCATGCATAGGGCTGAAGATATACGTACACTGCTTGACAAGTCAATGTGGACAAATAAGGTCAATCCTCATCAAGTCTGTCAAAGCAGAAAGCATAGAATGGAGGAAGAAATTCCATAGTTCAAATAAAGCCGATGGCTAAACTAAAGAAATTCCATAGTTATTCAGACTGTTAAAGCACACATTGCTAGACTAACAACTCAACATTGACCTAATATGAGCTAGAAGGCTAGGCCACCTATACACATCCTTCAACAAGTCCATCAAAGCATCAAGCATAGGGCTGAAGATATACGTACACTTCCTGACAAGTCAATATAGACAAATCAGGTCAATCCTCATCAAGTCCATCAAGCTTAAAGCTAGAACAGAAGGAATTCTAAATCTCAAAATAAATAAACCAATTCCTCCACCAAACCCAAACAAGCACAAAGCTAGGGTAGGAGGAAACTCAAATCTGTAATGACATAAAAGAAAGAGATCTTCATCAAAGCCATTGAAGCAGAGAGTAAATGGTGTAAGAACTCTAATATATCCAACAAGTCGATTCTGACAAATTGGTCATTCTCGTCACTTAGCATGTCCAAAATAAGGCATCATACTAATGAAAAATTCTATCAAAGCTCTGTAAGCTATTGTGATCGAAGCTGAAATGATCCAAGTTCTTTGGCCAACCCAAAGGGTCAACTAGTTTTAAACAAACACGACTCGCTCCATGCACAAATCACATTTATTGGGGGGTATTTGTTGACTTTCACATATGCTACACAAGACAAATTGAGCTTATAAGGTGAATTCGATCGACTTCAGATGCTTTAGAGCACAAATCAGAGCTAAGATGCGCCAAACAATGCCAAAATCAGTCAAAATGATCTTTGATTGGTGAACTGATTTTGCCATTGTGTTCAGAACATCAAAATTGGTCATAATATAAATATTGCACAACCTTATGAACAACCAATCAAGCGATCAAGTCATCAACGTATTTACATACATATCGTGGTCAGGAGGCACCGACTTAAACCAAACGATCTCTATTCATGAAATTGATTGCACCGTTAGTTTAAAAAATATTAAAATCAATCAAATGAGACTGTTCACACTCAATTCAGATAGGTCTGCATGAATGTCATGTGATTGGAAGCGGTGACGTGCAATTTTAAGCTAAAATCTATCCGATATAATGCCGACTCGAACCAAATGGCATTCGATTGCGAAACAGACTGCTCTGTTGTGTTCGGAATATCAGAATAATCTCAAATCAATATATATATATATATATATTGATTTTAGTGTAAAATCAATGTTTTAATTAATTAAGCATTAAAAAGAATTTTTTTATTTGGATGACCTAACCGACCCTAATTCCTAAACCCGAGCCCTCTTCGTTCACTTCATGCTTTCTCCCCTTCATTCGGTTCGATTCACACACTCCTGAGCGTTCGTTCTCCCCTCCATATGGAAGCTTCTCCATGTTCGATCTCCCCTTCACACGCGACACGCACCACTTCTCAACCGCTCCTCTCTTCCTTCAACTGCTCCTCCATCCTCCTCCTCCTAAAAGGAGAGACCTCCTTCTCCTTTCTAAATAGATCTTCATCTTCTCCATTTCTCTCATTTTCCTCCCAAAACAGAAGATCCCCATTTCCTTTATTTCTCCCAAAATTGAAAATCCCTCTTTTCCTCATCCTCACTTGGCCGAAAACTCCCTTCCCCCCTCTTGATCCGTTTCCTAAAACAACAAGCATAACCTTCTTCAAATCAAACATTCATCGATTTTCATCCTTCCGATTTTCCACATAGAGAGGAACATCGCATCTTTGTTTCCGACATCTTCCTTCGCTCCTTCCATCCTTTCCTTAGACGTTGTCAATCATTGCAAGCGCACAGAAAAATAAGTTTGAATATGTGTGATATAAATGTGAAAGTATATATATGTGCGTGTCTTTCTTTCTAGGTTCCAAGACCCCACTAATGCCCATAGGGTGTAGCGGGTGCAAAAATGGCTATGGTGTACATCACTCGCTACGCTTAATAGGGCGTACCGAGCAAGTCAAAAAAATTGTTAGATGTTGCTCCCCTAGCCAAAATGTTATCGAAATTTTGTCAAATCTTTAGACTTAGAACAAAATAAAAAAAAATAGCTTAGATCACTAAACAAAGAAATCTAATGCTAAATTCAAATTAAAAGAATCAAATAAAAAAAAGGGGAAAAGAAAAGAACATATAATGAATACAAAGGTAAATTATTAAATCAAAGAGAAAAGAGGTAAAAAGTACTTACAAGATTTATCTTAGTAAAGATGAATGCCCACTAAAAAATTATATCTTCTATTTCAAGCACTCCAACTCCTCAAATAAATAGAATGAAATAGAAGTTCCCCCTCTTAGTCTTATTTATAGGAATTGGAGAAAATAATGTGGAACCCATCCTTTTTTAAATTTAATAATTGGGTGAGATGACGGGGTTTGATGGATGATACTAAACTCACAAACTTTAATTGTAATCTTCGGTGGTTTAAATTGAAGCAGTAAAATGGATTATATTTTCTTCAAACTTCACAATACTAAACAAGCTTTAGTTGAAACTTGGAGAGGCTGATATCAAACTTATAAAAGAATTACAATAAATTTGAAATCCAATTATTCACTAAATATGAAGTCTGATGTGGAGTTTGAGATATTGGAGTTGATGTTTGTTTATGTGAATATAACATCTTATTGAATACTCAAAGTATTAAATTCAGAAACAAGTGATCATAAAACTAATTGAACAATTGAAAATTAGATGATATCGAAAGAAGTAGGAATCTTGATTTGAATATCAAATCAAAGCATGAGAGCCTCTTGGAATCAAGGCACACTCTTCAAATATACTCAAATAAAATAAAGAAAATTAAAGAATTCATCAGAGATTTTTCATGAGATCGAATGATTGGTAATAAGCATAAGTGATGAATCCTTGGAAAATGTTTGAAGTATATTCGTCGCCTTATTAAATACTCGAATTAAATTAAGGAGAAATTGAGTATAGTTGGCGATGAATTTGAGAATTGTCATAAGGTAGAGTCTATTGAATATTCAAAGATTAATCAACTTAGGATAAAAGAAAGTAATTAAACATTAATCTAAAGGATCTGATAAAATATTAGATCAATTTACAATGCCTTATTCACCACAGAATCTGTAACTTTTCGTACAAGCAGATAGAAGACGATACTAAATCAAATTCTACAAAAATCATAGAGCTTCCTTCAATCAAAGATTAAAGAATTTTATTCTAATTATGATTTTCAAAGTCAATGACTTCATTAATTAGATGAAATTATCTAAGCTATAAATACCTATATATGCTCAGACATAGAGATTTAAAGTGTAAATTTTAATGTCTGAAAAGGCTGTACAGGCTAAGTCGAAATTAAATGAAATATAAAATTAATCTCATAATTTAAACATAAAATTATCTGAATTACTAAAAAGCATCCGCATGGGCCCCAAAACTATGTTGAATGCTTAAATTTAGTGTTTGAGGATGCTGTGCGGGTTGCTTTCGGTTTGGTCTTAGGACTGGGTCCGGGTTAACAAAACTTAAAAATTCAATTATTATAAGAATTTTAGCTTATTGAAATATCTGAGAAGCAAATTCTATCATGTGGCAGTAGATCTGATCCTATATTAGGAGCTAAACAGAGTTAACATGATCTAAAGCTCTTAAATATATTTAAATTAATCTAGTAACAACCCCGATGATGGCTGTGTTGAATGGTGATTTCAATAGGAGGGGATACTTCCATCAAAATGTGATTTTAATTTCAAATCAAATTAACATAAATCAAGTATCAATCTAAAAAACTACTTAAATGAAATTCAATCATTAAAAGCTTGAAACAAAGTTCAATCTATCCACTTTCTGTAATTATTTTTCAGATGTGATAAATTAAGAAAATTCTAGCTCACAAAGGAGCCAGTGTCAAATCAAGTGTTCTACTATATTCTCTCTCAATCAATCTCATGCTAGTAAGGATGTGGCCTGTGTCCTCTGAATGCATGGCTTGACCAGTAGACTCCACATATGATGCATTTACGACCCGAGTCCTCTGATCGGGTGGTTTGGCTAGTAAGGCTCTATTATATTACAATCAAGACCGTAGCTTGTATGCTCCCCAATGGCTCTATCCTTTGAGTTATAAATCATATGGTATATTTGATAAGACAAAAAACCTTTTGTCAGCTATGGTGGACTTAAGCTTGTCTCCTTAGACAAACACCACCCAGGTCTACAAGGATTTCTTGGATGATGTAACTCATGTGTTGCTGATAAGGATCTTTTGGTTAGGTTGGGTCGACTACCTCCTTCTGATTAAGCAGACTAGGGACCACGACAGCCTAGCATGACAGAACCATGTGATCTAGATCGGGCACATCATCATTCCCCAAACCATCCACTTTAAGCTAAAATGATGAATTTCATAATCTTAAATTTTAAAACTTCACATACGGCTACTATACGCTACACATTTAGCAACCTAATGATTAGCTTTAATTGAAAATTCTCTCTCAACATTGGGATGGGTAATTAACTATAGGTGCTTGCGCCTATAGAAAACCTGGAACCAGATCTAAAGTTCTTGCAAAATAAGGATGAAATCTCTGAGTAGTGTCTTATCTAGTATCTCATCCACATTCTGAAAGTTACACCAACATTTTAAATCATTCTCTTCAATAAATATATCGAGGGATCGGTGGTGAAATTTTAGAGCCCACAATTCAATCAAATAAATATATATATATATATATATATATATATATATATATATATATATATATATATATATATATATATATATATATATATATATATATATATATATATTATAAAATTACTATTTGTCTACATAATAGTAGTTCTCATTAAAATTTTTATTTTTATTTAAATTATAATTTCTTTTGTTTAGTTTTTGGTTAGAAATAAAATATATTACTGGTAATGATTATTTTTAAAAACATTCAAAACGTCCAAAAATTATTTTAAGTATTTTAAAAAATATTGTGATTTTTTTTTTTTAAAATAGAAATAGTTAAAATACAACAAATAAATAGATTTTTAAAAATAACATTAAAATAAAAATACAAAACAATATTAATTCTAAATAGGCCCTTAAACAATTGGAAATAGCACGTTACTAGTCACATGAAAATAGACCAAGTATTTCCCTATCTAGCCATCTATAAATATGCCTTATTTTTGGACATTAGGGAGAAGTGCCCCACCTATAAGCCATGTAATCTAAACATAAAAAATACGACTTTGCTCAATCTCACAATTAACTTCTTGCCAATGTCCTTACCTTGGCAAGATCTCATCATAACTTTCATGTCATCTTATTCATCAGGGAGGGTTTTAGGGTTGCACATGCCACTAGCCTTATCAATGGCCTTCCCTTAGCTAGACATCTTCGCCTTTCCTCTTTTTTCACCATTAAAGATGCTACACAAACCGCCAATCCCATTCATGCCCATCCCGAGCAAAATCCCATCACAACATTCTCGTATCTTCTTTCGCACGAGACAGAGTTAACGGAGGAGAAGATTAAAAAAATAATAAATTTTAATGTTAAGTATATAAACATAATAAATTTAATTTTAAATGTTATGTACACATTTTTAACGGGATAATGAGCACGTAAATAAATTATTAGCAATCAATGAAACCTCATGAGCATCGTTTGGAGTAATACAAACTATTATGCATTAATGACACAATCCAACATAAAGGACCTCCTTATGATCAAATTTATTTTCTATTTATTATTTTTAAAATAAAAATAACATCATTTTTAAAAATAATCAAATATATTTTATTTTAAAATATAAACATAATAAAATAGAAATAAATAGTAAATACATAACATAATGCCTCCCCCATTAAAGCACCAACTTTGACCAAATAAAACATAAAGATAATTTCTAGTGTACTCTCCGTAGCCCTGAAAATAACTGCTAGTCTTGTTTTTGGACCTACCAAACGGTTGATTTCCAACTAGAAAACACAATAAGACATGTCTGGAAGATTGCTCATGGAGCTAAGTTGAACAGCAACCGACTTTCTTCATTGCAGAAACATCGTCCCCCATGCCGACACTAATCGTTTGGCCTTTCGGCAAGGCAGAAACGTCATCACCGGCAACAAGGGCCTTCCTGCTGACGACACGAAATATCTGAGCAAGGACTTCAGTGAAGGCATCGTCCACATTCATGGACTCCAAAGCTGATGTCTCCATGAAGAAAGTGTTCTCTCTCTGGGCGAGGGCCTTGCCGTCCTCCGTCGAGACCGCCCTGAGATGGCGCAAGTCCGCCTTGTTCCCCACGAGCATGATCACGGTGTTGGAATCAGTATACTCCCTGAGTTCCTTCAGCCATCTCTCCACATTCTCGAATGTGACCTTACGGGTGACATCGTAGACGAGGAGCGCGCCGACCGCACCTCTGTAGTATGCGCTCGTGATGGCACGATATCTATGTGAAAAAACTCGGGTAAAGTTAAAGATTATATCATTATAATATGCAAATAGTATGAAAAACTGAAATCAGGATTTGTGATAGATTCCTGAACATTAAAAAAAAGGATTTAACATATTGTGCAGAACTGTAAATAATGACAACGAAACTTGTGATCTGGGTTGCTAAGATCAAAAAAGATTCATGCAGGTATCCCAAGCAAACTTCAAATGTCATTTTCATTATGGAAGAGTGCATGGCCATGTCGAAGACAATTGAGGTACAATAGGTATCATCCCAAAATTTAGGATATTGTTTCTCATACCCACATAATAGATGCGCAAGAATTTTGGTCACCACTTTCGTTTGATTGCTAGTCTATAGAAGAAAAGCAGTGCTCCTTCTCAGTCTAGAATACACCATGGGCCAATTTAGCCTCTCAAAACTAGCTCAAGAGCTGACTATGTTGATAAGACAAAATGAAATTGATTAAGACAAAGTATGCTTGTACATGCTAGAAGAAGATTTTGGTAACCTCCTCAACAGTGATTGTTTTCTACAAGGAATTAGAATAACCATCTTTTAAAATATGTCCATGATAACATAGTTGAAGTCCTATCCCTTCTTTATTTTAGGAATCTTTAAAAAATTTAGGGAAATGCCTCCACATATTGGTGTGAACAATGGCATATATAATCACAGTTGTCTATTTGCAAGTTTGGAAGTGTAAAGTATGGATCCACTCATGTAATTAATCAACAACAACAACAACAACAAGAAGCCTTTATCCCACTCATGTAGTTAATCTTTGGAAGAAAATATATTGCTACAAGTTCAACATTATATTCTCTTCAAAAAAATTCAAACATCTTGGATCTATAAGCCTCTCACATCTATTAATGATGGTCGGCAAAATCTAGTATGTAGCGGTGGATGCAGTGTGGAGACACTGGGGGCATGTGCCCCCATTGGCCCACTGAGTCTTCATATTAATTAAAAAAAAGTTATATTTAAAATTTTCTAATTTCCTTTAATCCTCTACACTTCTCCTGACCCAGCCGAACGGAGCCACCATCAGTTTCTCGGATAGTTACACATTGCGACTCTTGTGACCAGCGAGTGATGGGTTAGCGACCCGCCTCTTCCTTTCAGCTCCCCACCTCAACACCTCCCCCGCAAGCTTTGCCGGTTCTCCTGTGCCCGAGGTGATGAGGTTTGTGACCTATTCCATTTTTCACATAGTTTTTTTTCATCAGTCATTATTATTATTTTATAATCAATGCCTTAAGAGTCTATAGAATGAGAAATAGAAGCTAGTATTAAGATTATTCAGGTTTTATGTATCGTATTTGATTGTAAGAGATTTAACATAGTAATTGCAAATTGCTACATGCATTTAGAATGAAAAAATTCATTATCAATTGTTTAGCATCATAACTAATTTGAATATAAAAGTTTTTTTTGTACTTAGATTAGATTATTGATTATGCTAATTTTCTGTGGCTTAGTTTGATTATGAAAGTTTTGAATGAAAATATTTATTATAAACTAATCAGTCATCATAATTAATTTGAATATAAAAGTTTTTTTTTCCTAATTATTATTGGTAATTAATAATTTTTTGCAAAATTTTGATCAAAATTATGTTATAAATCCTATTAAATCTTTGATGAATATTTAGTCATTTATTATATGCTTTATGTTAGTAATTTCAAAAATATTTCTCAATGAAATATTCTTTACAATCAATTAGGATATGTAAATATTTTTTATTAAAAATGTCGGATGGGTGCCTGTATTTAAAAGTATTGATAACGAATTGATTGCATAATGATTTTAAAATATAAAAACTCGAATAGATAAATTATAGATGATATATAATGTGAAGAAAATCTATGTATTGAGATGCTTAATTTCATATTTTGTTATATGAAATATTTTAATTTTTATTATATATAATAGTGTACTATTTTTTTATCTTGATGCGTCCTCTCTAAAAAAATTTCTAGATTCACCCCTACTAGTATGCACAACCACCCTCTTTTATAGAGGATATTTTTTTAAGAAAAAAAACCTTTAAAGAAGTTGCACTCTCGATCCTCCCTATCCGTTTGAATAAGGGATTCTCCTAGTACTACTTTTAATAACCTTTACAAAATTTCAACTTCAAATAGCACTTAAACAAGATAGTTAGTTATGACTAAATAATATATGAATAATTTTGTTAGTAACCCCTTGTACTTGAACACTAAATTAAACTGTAAGATATAAGTTGTACACTTCATAGATCGAGTCAACTATAACTCAAATCTTAGTATACAAATGCTTAAGTGGTTTGTACTTTGCATGTAAAATAATCTCTATCTTTCGATCGTAATATGTCAATATTTTACTTGACGTAGTGCTAACAACTCCTTGTAGTAGTATAATAGTTCTTTTGAGTTTCTTGTGACACCTTAAAATGGTGAACAATAATAAAACCCTAACTCTAGTTGATTAGTTGAAGATGTGAATTATGACAAAGGCAATTGAAACTGATGTAATTGTAATAGAAAGATTAAGTAGATAGAGAGCATACACAATAGTGGATTACTCCATAAAGTGATGGACCACTTAGATGTTATTTTAGAATTTTTCATATAACTGATAGTTGTTGAAAACAATAATGTTCGTAGGATTTGGTGTTGATGTTGGCCAATAAATGATGGAGAGAAGTAACACAATGAGGTTCTAGTACCAAGAAGGTGTGTTGGGATTGCCTGAGGAGGTGAGATCACTTGATGTTGTTGGAAATAGTCGACACTACAAGTAGAAGATGAGGGGCTATTTTTATATACATGAAAGAAGGGACACTTGAGAGAAAGTATAAGGGTATTTATTTTTTTATTGTTAATTAATGAAATGACTAAAGTAAAACATGACTTAAATGATGTGGCTAAGGAGGGAGATTTTAAAAAAAACATAAACCTACATAACATGACTCAAACATAGCATGAATATTTGCCCTAATCTTAAATCATATAAACAAAGTTTCATGTAAAATTAATTATGCTAACATGTGGCTAGCTTATAAACTATGAAGTAACCTAGATCTTACATTTAGGTGAAAATAGGAACCTAGGGTCATTAATAGGTAAGATTATCACATGCCAGTTAGCACAATATTTATCGGTCATTGAATATAATATTATCTAAAACATTATAGCATTTAATTAAAGTTTAAGAAGCTTGAAAGATACCTTTTTTAATTTCCATGGCTATGCCTTTCTAACTTTAATCAGCCAATGGCATGGTCGACATTACTCAGATTTGGGGCAACTACATGATATATTAATCCATATATTTCTTCTAACCAAAGACATTTGAGTTGTAAAAGGTTTTGCATATGTTTATAACAAGTACAAAAAATGAACTAAAAGAAGATCATTTAAGTAAAATTTTAAGATGTGGTGATTAATATTTGTAAAAAATTTTATTAAATGAGTATTAACTTTATACACTTTCAAGAGACTACCAAAACTATACTCTTTCAAAAGTGTGGGCTCCAAAAATTTGCTATCGATCTCTCGATAAACGAAGAGAGTACGGTTTAAAATATCGGTGTAATTTTCAGAAGACAGATGTAATAGTAGATAAGACACTACCCAGAGATTTCGCCCTCATTTTGTGAGAACTTTAGATCTGGTTCCAGTTTTCCTATAGGCGCAAACACCTATAGTTAATTACCCCTTCCAATAAGTGAGAGAGAACTTTCGATTAAGGCTAGTCATTAGAATCGCTAAATGCATAAATGATAAGAATAAAGATGTGAAGTTTTAGAACTTAGAATTTATGAAATTCATCATTTTAACTTAAAGTGGATGGTTGGAGGAATGATGACATGCCCGATCTATATCCTATGGTTTCGTTATCCAGGGCTGTCGTGATCCATAGTCTACTTAGTCAGAGGAGGTAGTTGACCCAACCTGACTGAAGGATCCTTATTAGCAACACATGAATTACGTCGTCTAAGAAATTCTTGTAGACCTAGGGTAATGTTTGTCTAAAGAGATAGACTTAAGTCTACCTTAATTAACAGAAGGCTTTTTTCCCTATCAAGTATATCATATGATTCACAACTCAAAGGGCAGAATCATTGGCGAGCATACGGACTGCAGTGGTGATCGTAATATAATGGTTCTATTTGGCGGCAACCACCCGATCAGAGGACTCTGGTCATAACTGCGTCATATGTAGAGCCTATTAGAAAAGTCAGCTGAGGACACGGATCACGCCCCACAAGATAAGATTGATTGAAAACATACAGTAACACTTGATTTGATATTGCCTCCTTTGTGAGCTAGAATTTTCTTAGTTCGTCACCTCCAACAAATAATTGCGGAAGGTGGATTGGGTTATATTTTACTTTAAATTTTTAAAAATTGAATTTCATTTAAGTATTTTTAGATTGATACTTAATTTGAGTTAATTTGATTTGAAATTAGAACATTTTGATGGAAGTATCCCCTTCGGTTGAAATCACCATTTAACACAGTCATTATTGGGGTAGGTGTATTATTTCAGATCCTATCGACTCTATTAGTTTAATAATAGAAGATCAGATCTACTATCATATGACAGAATTAACTTATCAGATATTTCACTAAGTTGAATTTCTTATAGTATTATTATTGGATTTTTAGGTTTTGTTAACTCGATCCTAAGACCAAACCGGGAAGCAACCCGTGCAGCATCCTCATACACTAAATTTAAGCATTCAACGTAGTGTCGGGGACCATGCGGGTGCATTTAAGAATGCTTGCATAATTTTAAGACATTGAATTTGACTTTTAATCCTACTTCATAATATATGAAAGGGTTTCAATTGAAGCCTTAATTAACGCCTTCTGTTCGCTTATACGATGTGTTGCGAATCCGACGACGTTCTTCTTTAAGTTTTCAAATGACACCTTCTTTAATTCATTAATTAATTTTGACTTCAAATACAAGATCCAAATGATCCTTTTAAAGGCCACATTCATGATTGCTCATACTTGTAAGAAAGCTACCAAATTACTTACACATTATTGTTCTTAATTTGAAATTGAACATTCAACTTTACCACCAATCATTTGTCCTTTGCTATTCAATTGAGATCCTTATTTCAATTGACATCAAATGCGATTATTCAAGTGTATTACTCACATTGATTACTTGTTCATGAATTTAACACTTTGAATATCCAAAGAGAAGCTTTGTTCATGCAAAAAGCCTTCGAATCCAACATGGATTTATCCCCATTCAAATTTATTTATGAATTATTTAATCTCCTCTAAATTCATCTCATATTCATCTTGAAATCATTTCAATTCCAAATCATGAGCTTAAGAATTTATTTGAAATTGATTAATTATGCACCTCATTAATTCATATTTGGAATTCAATCTTTATTTATGAGTGGTTTTCAAATATACTTCAAATTATATATTTTCATTCTCCAAGCTTTCAAATTCATTTATGAGCAGGCAATTAATCTTTTTGACAGACTCACTTTAGAATCTAATTCAAATTCTTTCATATTTGAGAGTTTATCTTCCAATTAGCTTAAAGCAAACTCTTAATAGCTCTCCTCCAATCATACCTGCACCTAACTTAGGAATCAATATGGAATAAAGCGGCGACATGTTTTACACATATCATACCACTTAAGATTTCATAAATTGAATATGAACCTTTAAAAGGGTTTACTCTCCTCTTATAAGTTGAAAGAATTTAGGAGAGTTTTCTTCCACATTTCATTTAATTCTTCAAGCCATAAATTATCTTTAGAGCATTGGTAAAGGAAGCGGAGAAATTATTTAAAACTGCTTATGAGTTTTTAAATTTAAAGAAGAGACTTTATAAGTAATTCCCCCTTTCTTTTTTATGCTCACATTTATATTTATTTTGCATATTTACTTGACTTGTTTAATTCAATTTTAATTCCATATTATTTCATTATTTGTGTTTCTCTTTTTTTTTTTTTAAAAAAAAAAATGAATTTTGCTTCTTTTCCTTTTTTTTTTTTCTAAGTCCAAAATTAACAAAATTTCTAGAATATCCGACATGCGATATCTAATAGTTTTGGAGGCCTCCACGGATGAACATAATGGTTGATGTTTTGCAACCGCTCGGATAATTTTCATCTCGTCACGCTTTGATGAGCACGAGGAGTCTTCAAATAGCGTACGATTGAGCGAACGAGGGTTCCTGCTTGCGTTCGGATCGAAGGAAATCGAGAAAGTGGGGAGGAGAGGGAGGCTACGGCTTCTTCTCTCGGGCTCGGCTTGGAGAAGGATCATAGGAACCAACCAAGAAAGCCGAATGGGAAGAGAGAAATCGGAAGGGAAAAAATTGAGGAAGCTTGCGGTTTTCTCGCCAAGACCGACGAGGTAGGGTTTGAATGAACGAGAGCCTCGATCCCTTGCGGCGTGCGTGCGGTTTTGAAGGATATCGGGAGAGCTTGCAGTTAAAGGGGAGGGAACGGTTGAAGGAAATCAAATGGAGAGGGGGAAGAGAGAGAACGGTTTTGTCTCTTGCAGTTCAGGGAGACGGGAGGGAGTTTCGAACGAGCGGATGAGAGAGACTCGCGCGCGTGCGGGTGAAGGAGGCGAAGTCGAGGGTCAACAAAAAGCACATCTGTGAACTATCTTAGTTCAACAACCGGCATGTAAATTTTTCTCTTATTTATTTCTTTCCAACATCATCGGCAAACCGTTCTATGTGCTTGAGTTTCATAGTTCTATCAAAAATTTCAGTATGATGCTTCTCAAAAGAAATAGGCAATCTGCGTATATTATGCTACTTGTAGATTTTAAATCTAGCGCGCACCACACTCCAAATGTTTGAAGAAGATAACAAGGAAGAACCAGCAACAATATCTCATGATATGTTTGAATCATAGAAAATGACACCTCAATGATTCCAAGGCACCATGACATAGAAACTGCTCAGATTTATCAACAGAAACTGAAAGTTATCAAGAATCATTACCTGTCAGGGTCTTTTATTGCGTTTACATACTGTCCATCGGGTAGAACATCAGCAACTGAGTTCAGCAAGTCCTCTCGAGGAACTCAAAGATTGTCGAACCTATATAAACATAGATTTCTTAGATGATTTTACACTAAGTATTGGAAAAACTTCACAATATCAGAGAAGTATTCCTTAAAAAAGTACCATATTCGTCCATCATCAACTCAATTCAAACCAATCTTGTGGCCACAATCAGCTATGTGGACATTTGGCAATATATTACCATCTGCATCTCTTATCTGACCTACTAATGCATGGACGCCTTGCCTGGTACCATTAATATGGAGTTGAGAGAAGATTATAGTGTGGGTAGCATGCTGAAAAGAGTCAGTGAAAGATTCATCAGTCCTATCCCGCTAGCTCATAAAATCAAAACAATCAAAATATGTTTTTAACCTCAGCAGCAGCACCAATCCAGTACTTCTGAGCTGATTCACAAGGAGTATTAATGACGAATTCTTGTGTGTTTGTGTCATAGGTAGTAACTGTCTCAATTCCTCGTACCTGGAGATCAGCAACAAGAACAAGTAGAAACAAACACAGTTGAGATTTAGATACTTCTGAGAACGTTGTTATACCAAGCGAGAAGAAAAAGCTTCTCTTACGTTGCTTCCATGTCCCAACTCAGTCATGGCAAAACAACCCTTGATTATATAATTTTCAGTGTCCTTTAAAAACTTGTCATGATGACGTTTAGTGCCATAAAACTGTATTGCCGCTCCCCTGTTGCCAATTAAAATATCAGCTCGTTCAACATGTGTTTTAGATTTCAGAATATGTAGAAAATGCGATAAAAAGGTCCGAAGAATTACCGCACAAAAGAGCAACTCGATCGTATTTCTCAACAGAAAGAGATAAATTCCAAAAAGACCTATTTTTGTGGCAATCATTACCTATTAATTAATCTCAAAGAAGTTTTAATGCAAAAAATTATCTTTTTTCTGTTTCAGAGTAAAGCAATTCCTGTTAAGAAAGGTAGAGGTAGATCTAAAAGACTGATTAAGATAAAAAATGATTTTAAGATAATTCAATGAGAATTTGACACATAATAGGACACATCTGGAAAAGGATATGTAAATGACCCCACCAAGGGATTAAGGTTGTTATTGTTGTTGTTGTAGAGTAAAGCAATTCCTCAAGCTAACAACAAGACAACCTCATGCTAAAATTTCCAACTATATAATGCCACAGAAACTCACCAGACGATAAACATAGAAAAGATTCCTAATTTAACCTGCAGATTGTAGAAAACAGAAGAGAAGAAAGAAAGAAAGGTTGGAATATCCTGATACAAATCAAGAAGTATTTGAAAACGGCTGGAATTGTTTTGAAATTTATAATGCATATGAAAAATTTTAGGGGTTTTTACATTCATAAGATCCAAATACATTTATATGTTTATATCAAACTTAAATATTATTTACAAGATTAAAATGATATATGCACAAAAAATAGACTTCCGTTAGACTTGAATCTCTCCCACATGTAAATAATATTTAAGTTTAAGATGTAAAACATGTAAATAGATATATTTCCAGTTAAAACCCCAAGTTTGTATTGACTAAATTTAATAATTCATAATCATTCTTACACAATTTATAATACAGTTTGCATCAGGATATCCAGAGAAATTTTTATTAAGAGGGTTCACCAGAGAAAAAAAAATTCACGCCAAGCTTGATCGCTAGCGAATGATCGTATAACCCTATGCACTCCTGCAAAGCAAACCTCCTCATCTCCAAATCCTCCCCGGAACCAGTCAGCACCCATCGAACACCCCGTGCTCAAGAAGAAGCTCGGTCCTCCTCATCGTCGCCTCTCTCTGCTGCTCCATCAATTGGTTGTAATGCGCTACGAACACCTGGCCCCGTCGTTGCGGGCAGAACAGCGAGCTCTCTTCCATAAGCCGCAAAACCCAGTCCCTCGCCTCCACGTCGTGCCCATCTAAGAGTAGACGCAATTCCCTAGCGTCAAAACTCAAATTTTCCGAGCTCTCTGGTGGAGAATAGCTGATACATGGAGAGAGCTTGAGGGACTGCAATCCGTACGCTGGATCCTGGCCAAGGGGCCGGATGATGATGGCCGCCCGACGTGAGAAACGTTTGGGGGCAGACGAGGAGGAGAGCGACAGGTCCATCGCTGACTTTTTTTTTTTTTTTTTGCAATGGTATTCATCTAACACCCTCACCCATCTTGGGTGTGAGGATATCGTTGTGCTAGCTGGGTTAGTGTGCCTAATTTCAGAAGAAAGGAAGACGAAGGAAATCCTACAGAGCGGTCAGGCTTTTGAAGGAAAGACGAGCTATATTTTTATCCCCTCATTACTCCCCCCCAAAAAAAAATAATAAAAATAAAATAAAAATAAAACTATATTTTTAACATTCAAATTTAAGTTTTAAATATTTTAAAAAAGAAATATCATTATCAAATATATTTATTTTTAATAAATAAATAGACAAAATAAAATAAGATAAAAATAAAAAATAAAAGAGATCCCTCTAATGGATTCCTGATTAAAGAAAAAATTATTTATCTAAGATTATAATGTTAATTTTAATCATTCATTATCCCAAATAATAATAATAATAATAATAATAATAATAATAAAGATATGATAATATTTGTTAATTTATGTAAATATTTACATCAAATCCCATTTATATTATACCAAGGCATAACGTTAAGTGATGAATTAAGATTTTAAAATTAAGAGCTCTTTAGTCATAAGACATTTCTAATAATTATATGAATACTTAACCTGAGCTTAGAGGTTTAGAAGAGTTAATCATAGGATTAGGCATTACTTGAGGACTTAAGAAAATCACCTATCCTAAAGCCTAAACCAAATCTATATGCGCTTTCTCAAATCAAACCTAGATTCAAATCTCAAACTAAACCTCAAATTCAAATTCTTTCTCAAATTTGTTTCTTAAATCACCATTTTAAATTAACCCCATAAATCCAAACAAAAATTAAATCAAATCAGTTTAATTGATAAATATTATTTATAAAAAAAAAATATTTAAATTAAATTAGCAATAATCCAAACTCAATTGATTTTTAAAATAAATTGTTTAAATTAAATTGTTCCAATTAAATCTAAATTAAATCAAATTAAATCTTTTAATTTTCCAATTTTTTTGCCTATCAAATCCAAATCAAATCAAATGGATTGAATCAATCATTCCTTCAATTATCTATCCAAATATAAATGAAACCTACAATCATCAAATCAAATCCAAGTCAACCCAAGTCAAGCCCAACTTAGCCATTTTGATTGAAAACTTTCAGTTGAGCCAAAACCTATTGGACTCCAAATTAATTATAGTTGGATTTATATTTCAATCCTAGGCTCACATATAAGTCCAACTAAACTTAAATTAATCCAAAATCATACCAATTGACCAACTTAGGTCCACTTGACCCAAAGTGAACTATTTGAGCCAACTTCTATTCCAACCCAAATTGGATTGAACTAAGCTCACCAAAACCTTCCATCATGATTGTTGATCACCCTAGGATGATCAATTGCAATCAATTAGGTCAAACGAAATCAACTTGATCACCTGATCAAGTCAAACCTTTAGCCCAAACTATCCAAAATCCATCATACATCAAATTAATTGAAACTAATGATTCAAATCAACTCAAAATCAATATTTGAACATGACTTGACCACTAATTGAGTCAAACCAAGGCTAATTGGCCATTTGATCTAAGTTGACCCAAATTGGCCGACAAGATCAAATTGGGTCAAATCATGATCTAATCTAAATTGATTGCAACCAATGGCTCGAGTTCATTCAAAATTGATTATTGAACTTGACTAAAGCCATAATTGAACCCAAATTATCCTAAATGATTAATTTGGCTTAAATTTAAATTAAATCTAAATTGATTCAAATCAAAGAGTATATTTATCTTCAATTAGCCAATTGAACATAAATTAACCCATAACCTAAGCCAATTTGGACAATTTAGATCAAATTAGTCAACTTGACCCATTTGATCCATTTAATTCTAAATGAGCCAAAATTAATCTTAAACTAAATTAAATTAAATTGATCATATCAAAATACTTTAAATCATCATTTGAACCTAACCTAAGCTTTGGTTTGACCAAATTTGACAAATTGGTCAAGCTAACCCAACATGACCTAATGTGATCCATGTGACCCAAACTGAGCCAAATCCTTTGAAACCAAGCCATGACCTATTGGGAGCTGATCAAACCCGACCTAAACTCACTTGGGATTAGCCTAAAATCAGCCCAAACCCAATTGAAGCCAAATCCAAGGTAATCCCTCTTGAAAATGACATCCCACATGTGATCTTACCCAAAGAGAGTAAAGTCCACTCCTCCCCATCCCTTGCATTAAATGAAGCTGATCCTATAGTTGAAAAAGAAGATTTTGGAGCTAAATCCAAAATCCTCAATCGAACCATCACCTCCCAACCATCTCCTCATCACATTTAATGGTGATTTTCTGCCATCCCCTTGAAAGGAGAGAAAGAGGCCTCATTTCAATAATTTCTGAGCTCACACACATTCTAAGAGCTTCCCCAAATAATGAGCAACCTTCTCACTCATTTGAGCCAAAAAATATCAAATTGAAGCTTTTCCGATGAGGAGACGACGATCATTGGTGAAGACAACGTTCCAAAGGGAGGCAAATGTTCAAACTTATTCCAAAGCTTCCTCTCATACCCAATAGCTCGCTCGGATCTTCACTGCCACTAGAAATCATTCTTAGCGAGGTATTTTCATCAAACTTTAGTCAGCATAAGATCTTTTATTTGGCATGATTTTAAAAATTTTTTTAGATAAACTTTGCATTTTTCATTTTTATATCATCCCAATTGTTGACCCTCTTGGCCGTTCGGCCAAAGAAAACCTATCCCGCCTCTCGGCTCTTCCCCAAACTGCGCGACGCGAGCAACCGATCCTCCCCTCCAACCGCAAGCAACCGCTCCAGCACGTTCGTCTCCACCAAAATCGAACACTAACTCCTCCGACCGCACGAAATCCTTCTTCCTCGTTCATTTGCCCCATCCCGCAAGGAACTGCAAGGTTTCCCCCACAAAGACGCCTCAAGCCTTCATCTCCTCCATCCTCTCCTTCCCTCAGCTGCAACCTTCCCTCAGCCGCAGCCTTCCTCCGCTCTCTCCTATTCGATTCTCCCTTAAAATCACAAATAAGGCTCTCTAGTTCACACGCTACATCCAAGAAACCACAAGGTCTCTTCCCTTCATCAGTTTGACTCTCTCGTTTCAACTGATCACCTTTCCCTTCTTTGTCTCGCCCGTTTCTAGTCCTAAGCCACAGGTTTCGCCTCTCGCAACCTTCATCCGTTTTGTTCTCCCTCTTTTTTTCTTTGCTTCTTCATTCGTGAAACCACCGAGGAAGAGAAGCATGGTATCACGACTCTAACCCTCGTCTTTCCTCCGCGCTTCACCATTCACGCGCTACAGCTCGTGTAAATCCCGTAAATCAGCCTACCACCTGATTTATTAAACCCAGATTTATTAAAGCAAAACGGAGGAGAAATAGAATTTAAAATTCTATAGGATTTAATGTTGTCATTTTGCTGTTTGGCTGGAGTTAGAAGTTGGCTTCTCCATCTAATTCTTCTCTTTGCTGTAAACCAAACTCCTCCCTATCGATTGGCCGAAACTTTCATTTGGCCGAGACTTTTCATTTGGCCGAAACTGTCTCATCTATTAATCCCACATGAAATTGATTTTAGCAAAATTAAAATCTGAAATCCCTCCATATTTATAGTGGGCCAACCTCTTAATTGAGTAACAATCCGATTAACCTATCATTTCTCTCTATTCAGCCATTCAACTTAAGAAAACTCATAGTATTTCTTCCCAAATTTTCTTTCGCACTCTTACTGCTCTTCCAATGTCGATGATATAGTGAAATGGTTGATTGTGAATATGTAGAGAAATATAAATATGTGAATGGTGAATATATATACGCCAGATTTCTTTCTGGTTTCAGACCATTGCGAAGAAGTGCAAAGAGAGCATGAGTCTAAATGCTTATGCTCATTAAATGCAGTTCAAAATTATTAGATGTCACTCCCCCTATACCAAAATATTGCCGAAATTTCGTCAAAATCTAAGACTTAAAAAAAAAAGAGGAGGTTTAAATATGTGAAAATTATATATATTTGATATTTGCAAGTTTCAAGACCCTGCTAATGCCCATTAGGGCTAGTGAGTGTGAAGAGACGATGTAGATCAGAAGACACCGCTACACGCTCATTAGATACAAAGTAGTTCAAAACATTCATGTAGCCCCTAGAGCTTAAATCGCCAAAATCTTGTCGAAATTTAGACTGAAATTCAAGATTTAAATAAATTCAAATGGAAATCATCTAAATTGAAGTTAAACAAAAAGAAATACGATAAATATGAAAATAAATGTTGAATCAAAGAGAAATAGAGTGAGAACACTTAAAATTTTATTTTAAAAGAATAGAACACTTATTTAAAATGCAAGTAAAATTTGAGGAGGCTAATATTAAACTCACAAAATATTCATAATAAGTTTGAAGTTTGATTTTTAACAAGCATGAAATTTGATGTGGAGTTGAGGATAAATCCATATTGGATTGGATGTCTTTTAATGTAAGTAAAGCTTCTTGAACATTTAAAATGTTAAATTTATTAATAAGTAATCAATATGAATAAAATCAATTGAATGTTTAAATAATCACATTCAACATCAAGTGAAGTAAGGATTTCAATTGATTACCAAAGGATAAATGATTGGTGGTAAATTCAAATATTCAATTCAAAATTAAGAATAAAATGTGTAAGAAATTTGGTAGCTTTCTTATAAGCACAAATTTAGTTAGGCAACTCATGATCATTCATGAATGTAGCCTTTAAAAGAACCATTTGGGTCTTGCATTTAAAATTGAATTTGAAATGCAATGAGGTTTGTGATATATCTAAGTGTCTATCTTCAAAACTAATAAGAACCAGATAAAATTCATAAGAGATTTTCATTATAACTAAATGACCTACTAGCAAGTATAGGCAAGACTTCTTAATGATTAATTGGTTTGTATTCAAAAGAAGCTCGAATTCAAATAAGCCTGCTTAAAGTATGCATAATAAACTATCTCTGCAAGAGCAAAAGTTGAATATAATGAGTTAATAAATATTTAAATGATTGTTAATGATTGCAAGCTAAATAATCATTGATACTTAAAAAATTCAATGAACAAATTAAATATAAGCGAAGCTATGATATTTTTAATCAAAAATATGAAGCTGAAATCAATTGCCGCCGGATCTGTAATTCTTTGTATAAGCAAACAGAAGGCGATGCTAAATCAATTTCTCTATGAATTATGAAGCTTCTTTCAATCCAAAAATTAAGGAATTTCATTCTAGCTATGAATTTCAAAATCAATGATTTCATTGATTAAATGAAATTATCTAAGCTAAAAAAATCTCTGCATGTGCTCGGACATAGAAATTTGAAGTGCAAATTTTAATGTCTGAAAAGACAGTGTAGGCTAAGTTGGAATTAAATGAAAATATGAAATCAATCTCATAATTCAGAAATAAAAATTACCTAAATTACTAAACACCCGGATGATCCCTGACACTACGCTGAATGCTTAAACTTAGTGTCAAGGATGTCGCCAGGTTTCCTTGGTTTGGTCTTAGACCAGTCCAACAAAACTAAAAAAAAAAAAATCTAATTATTATAAAAATTTTAGCTTATTGAAATATCTGAGAAGCTAATTCTATCATATGATAGTAGATCTGATCCTTTATTATTAAACTAATTGAGCTGACATGATCTAAAATAATAATTAAATGATCAAGCAATTAATCTACCGTGATGATGGTTGTGTTAAATGGTGATTTCAACTAGAGGGGATACTTCCATCAAAATGTGATTCTAATTTCAAATCAAATTAACTCAAATTTTGTATCAATCTAAAAATTCTTAAATGAATTTCAATCTCTAAAAACTTAAAGCTAAAATCCAATCCACCTTCCACAACTATTTGTTTAAGATGATAAATTAAGAAAACTTTAGCTTACAGAAGAGCCAATATCAAATGAAGTATTCTACTATGTTCACTCTTAATCAATCTCACGCCAGTAAGGATGTGGCCCATGTCTTTTGACTACGTGGCTTGGCCAGTAGGCTCCATATATGATGTAGTTATGACCAGATTCCTTTGATCGGGTGGTTACCACCAAATGGAGCCATTATATTATGATCACAATCGTAGCCCGTATGCTTCCCAATGACTTTGCCCTTTGAGTTGTGAATCATAGGGTACACTTGATAGGGCGAAAAGCCCTATGTCAACTACGGTGGACTTAAGCCTGTCTCCTTAGACAAACACCATCCCAGGTCTACAAGGATTTCTTCAACGATGTAACCCATGTGTTGCTGATAAGGATCCTTCGGTCAGGTTGGGTTGACTACCTCCTCTGACTAAGTAGACTAGGGACCACGAACAACCCGGGATGATGGAACCATAGGATTTAGATCGGGCACGCCATCATTCCCCCAACCATCCGCTTTAAGCTAAAATGGTGAATTTCATAAATTCTAATTTTTAAACTCCACATGCTACTACTATACGCTACACATTAAGCGATTTAACAGCTAGCCTTAATCGAAAGTTCTCTCTTAGCATTGAGAGGTATAATTAACTATAAGTGCTTACGTCTATAAAAAACTTAGAACCAGATCTAAAGCCCTTAACAAATGAGGGCGAAATCTCTGGGTAGTGTCTTATCTACTATTCCATCTGACTTTTGAAAATTACACCCACACTTAATTCATACTCTTTTCAATTGCAAGAGGTCAGTGGCAAATTTTTGGAGCCCATAGATTTTTGGCGACTCTATTAGGGATATGATTCTCTTTCCATCTTTGACTAGTTATATACGTACTATAGTAGAAGCAAAATATTTAAAAATTCAAAATAAAAAATGGTGATTTAAATGTGTAATAAATTTAAGTTACTAATGTATGAGACTCTATGTCTAATGAATTATTCTATAGAGTATATTTTATTACACTATTATTTTGGTTTTATAGTACCACTATATTTTAAAAGTATGTGGTAAAATAATAATTACTAATTACTAATCCCTATCTTTCATTTTCATATAATGGATCTACAAAGTACTCCTTTCACTGTTTAGCTAGTGGTGCAAACATTTGCTTAGCTAACGTCATCATCAACATAAGAGATGTTGGACCTACCATTTAATTTGGTAGCTTGAATTTTTCAGCTATCATAGCTGCAACTCCTGAAGTGCCCACCCGTGGTACACTCGTTGGAGGTCATATTGGAAGGCTTCAATTTACTGAAGCTCCTACTCATCATGCTCGCCAACCAATTTAACAACCAACTACTATTAAGGAGATCTCTCGACAATGAACTTCAATTTTGAAAGATTGATCTGAAGCACCTATGATGAAAAGAACTGTCAGTAAGCAAACTATGTCTTTAATGCCTCATGGTACAATTACTTTGCCAACTGAAATCTTTGTACTTGGAAAGCATGAACATGAATCTTCCTCATCAAGAAGCAAATTAACTAGAATGAAAAAAAGAAGAAGGAGAAATGCTGAGGTGAGGGCTCAGCAGATCCTACCTGAACGACCTAGTGAACAAATAATATTATCACCGGAAGTGAGCATTCCTACCCATAATAACTTTGATAATCTAAAATGGGTAAAAAATAATAGTTCAACTTGTGAGGTGAAGCAGTCTATTTGGACTCAATAGCGATAAGCTCCACCACTGCAGAGGAGAAACCTAAAACACTGTCAACTGGAATACACAGTGTCCTTAAAGTAGCCAAGGACAGAGGCTTAATGTAAAGAAAGTTTCAAAGGCCTAAAGTCATTGGAAATACTGAAGCCCCACTAAGGAGATTTTCATCTATTATGGTAACTAGTCATCGAACCATGTATGTGTGGTCAAATTTTATGATTTTTAAAGAATAAATATACTTCAATATCCACTCTATATGGAATAAAATAAAGATTGAAATATACTTTCTTCTTTTTACGCATTTTTGATACCACACAGATCCACATAGATTCTTATTGAGGGTGATTAGGTACGATATTAAGGAGAGGTATACTATCTCGAAAGATATAAATTACCACCCTATAATAGACCTAATAACCTCAATAAGGACTCCTAAGGATAATGGGTCTGCATGTGTACCAAAGATTCTTCCCCTACTTTACATAGAAAAATAAAGTAAGGTTTATTTTAAACCGGGTTCGTTAAGTTCCCTATAAGGGCAAGCCTCATAGTTAATTACATCCTAAGGAATGAGATCCCTTAGGAATACTCTCGATTAAGGTAAATGATCATTGTCTCTAAAGATTTCAGTAGGTAGGATTATCAATCGATTAATTTATTTTGAAAGATCAAATGGGATTGATCAAAGAGTGGGAGTTATTATTGAAGCCAAATGAAGATAAATAGGAGATGCTCACAATGCTAGAAAACCTAGCGAGCTTTTCAAATTATCCTATGATTGAGCTTTACATTTTTGAAATTGATTTAATTTGTTTGAGTTGAATTTTTCATTAAAAATTTAGGGCTTATGATTCCACAACACAAGATTGTGAAAATGCCTAAGAGGTGAGAATTTATACTTATGCCCCACAAAGGGGAGAAGCAACCTCAGAACCTAAATGTAGGGAGCTTTGACAAGGGCCAAAAGTATAACTTAAATCTAAGGCGAAAAATGGGTATTTGGTTTGCCTTCACAAGAGAGGACAAACCACCAAACTATTGGACTTACAACCGCATGGGGGTGGCCGCCAACTAACTCCTCCTATGATTTTAAATTCATGTAGGCAAGTCTTATGCTTTATGCAAGATAGCAAGACTGTTATTTATTTAGAAAGAGACTAAGTCCTTAAACCTACTCTCTAAGAGATTAGATCATGTAAGGGAATGAAAAATGACCTAGATTTAATGCAATTCATATTACATTTTATTTTTATTTTTGGACAATCATTTGACTCAGGCTTGTAGGATTCATATGCCTAATGCATGAGAAGTAAGATTATTGGCCAAAATCATTGAGAAGGAAGGATGTGTGTTTCCACCATGGCTCTCAAAGGTCAAACCAAGTTTCTCTGGCAAAGGTGAAAGCCCTCCAATTAAGAGTAAAATAAGATGCTTTTATGCATGATGTTATAAAAGAAATACTCATCCACCTAAGGGGTTGTTAATTCTTTTATCTTGATTTTTAGCCTAAGCTTTAGGTGAGGTTATGAGCTCTTTAATTTTAATTTTGAATTATTAAATTTGGTAAAAGATTATTTTTTTCTAAGAGCCTAATCCACATCCAGGCCATACATCAAAGTAAAGAAGAAACTAGGAAAATATGCCATCTTAATGCACAAGCTAAACAAAACATCAAACATTTTATAAAGCTAATGCAAAAGAATAAAAAGGCCATTTGTGGTCGGACACCACCACACTAACTCAAAAATAAATTGGGTATGCCGAGCTCTACCCTTATATAACCAAGATTATAATTGAATTAATTACAATTATGCAAGAAATTCATTGTTATGGGGGTCATCAAGCTTCATTTCTTCATTCTTCTTTTCTTCTTTCTTCTTTGGTTCCTTCTTTTGGATGGTTGGAAGGTAGATGATCCAAAGACTTCACATGGTACATAAGGTGAGATCTTATGACCAAGGCTCATCCTAATCCCCCATAACATTCATTATCAAAATCTTAATTACAAAAATTACATGAAAAGAAAAAGTAAGTCTAACTAACACCTGCAAAAGAAAGATTAGCTATACAAACCATACAAATCCCAAGCATGTATATTAGACTTAGCACCCCACACATGGGTAACCAAGTACACTTGGCCTATTGGATTATGCTTAAGGGTATGAGCACCTGCACAGCGAAAGCAACTATATTTTATTACGACACCTCTTAAGCACAGCCCCCTTGCAGAAAATAATGGTTAGACTAAATCATCCTACCATTCATTCTATGCACATTCACCTTAACATCTAGACTAAAATAAAATATCATAAAATAAAAGCAAACATCAAGCCATGCACCGCCCTAACCTAAAGCTAGAAGTGGTGACTTAGTCTAATGTGTGTGCTTTAAGAGGTTTGTGTGGTATGCTTAGCTATAGCTTTAAGTTAGAATTTTCCAAGTGTGCAGAGTGTTCAACTTAGAGGAGGGTTTCATTTAAGTTATTTAATTATTTTGGTTTGATTTTATTTTGTATTTTGATTAGGTTCAAGTGAATTCTACAATTAATTACTAAGTTGTAAAGAGAGGGAAAGGGAAGAAAACTTTTCTTTTCTTCCCTATCTTAAGTAATTTTTAAAGTAGATTCATATTTTAGTTTTATTTAGTGAATGTTTTATTATGTATTTTAATTAATCTTAAGTTTAGATGAATTCTAAAAAACCCTATTCAAAAGAAAGTCATTTTAAGATTAAGTAAAGTAAATTAAATTCACAAAACATACATCACTTCATTTCTTTTCCAAGATGTATAACATGCATATGAATGAACCCTAAGTATATCTATATATACAAATGGAACTATTTAGCATACTTTATGATGAATTTTAACTGAGCTACTTAAGAAAATTTGAATGCTTATGATGCATGATTTTCATTAAGTAGAAAAGGGATTTCTTATCCAATTTTCACATGCACACATGAATGTATGAAAGGCATAAGTGAGTATGGCACCATTATTAGAATCAGGGGTAAGATACAAGACCTACTTAGGGCTACTTAAAGCCTCACAATCCCGGGTTGTCCATACTAATATACCACTTTCCTTAAATACAATCATATGTACAAAAGAAATGAATGGAAAAGAAAGGATGCAAAAAAGTTTGTATTTTTACCTTTGGATTTGCTTATGCAATTTATATGTATAAATGTAAGGATCCTTCTTAAGTTATAACATGGAAGGGGATAAGAGTAGATTTAAGCAAGTGTTATGTTCTTTTAAAAGAACTATACACTTTAAAAATCTTATCCAAGTTCATGTTAAGAGGAAAGAAATGAAGCAAACATAAAACACATTCTTATATTCACATACAAACTTTATGAATAAACTATAAGTAGCATACTTTTAGTTTTGATAATTGATTCATATGTTTTGTAAATAATTTGGATTTAATAGTGATAATAGCCATTCATATTTTTTTACTTTAGCCAAAACATGCACTTTAACATAAAGAAATATTTCATTTTTGAATTTGATTTTTGAAAAGCATGAATGCATGAAATTCATATGACATACATATTTAGCATGCTAGGAAAGAACTAAAGTGATGAACTTATGTAAATACATTCACCCTAATTAATTCCTAAAGACAATCTTATGAAATAAGAAAGCTTAAAGTAAATCAAATTATTTTTAAAGAAGATTTGATTCAATTTTGAGTTTAATTTAATTTGAAAAATGTGAGATGAGTTTATTGTTCCTAACCTATTCCCACATATGTTGGTTATTTTAATTCAATTTTTAGGTGATTAGATGATTTTTATATGTTACTTAATGATTTTTATATGTTACTTAGGCTAAGGTATGAATTAAGCATGATAATTACCCCTTACCCATATCACCTTAGCATAGTTAATCAAATAATTATGAGCTAATGAGATGACATAAAATCACACAAAAAATTTAAATCAATAATGCTCCTAGTAAGAAAAAGGCTTAATGCATTTGGCTCATGATTAATGATTAATTAAGCTAAGGGGTTTTAACTTAAGTAATTTCATAACACCCTTCACACATGTGAGTTGAGTTTTGATTTCCTTAATGTACTTAGGCTCTTGAACACCTAAGCATCTACCCAAGATAGATTAATCAAAACTTAATTGACTCAGTTAGAGGGTTAAACCACTAATTAAGCTCTTAATTAAGCCTAATTACATTGAGAGAGTGATTAAGGAATGAATTATCAATTCCTCTAATTAAGCCACCAATAAATCCTAAGAAAATTAGGGGAGACAGGAGTCATCCCACTAATTAAGCACAAGAAGTTTAGGATTAATCAATGAAGTAATTTGAGGGTAATTAATAAAATAACATTATAACTAAAATCCAAATGCAGAGAAAAATATTATTCAAAATCCATTCAAATTAATTTTAGAATATTCTATATTCAATTATATATCCAATGCATTTTATTTTATATTTTTCTAATTTTTCTAGGCTTAGATATGAATTTTAGAAGTTTTCAAAATTAATTAGATTATTTAAATAGCTTAATTAAGTATTTAATCCCATCGACGCCATGTGGGCTGTTGACGCGGCATGCGCTTTCCACGTGATTATGAAGAGGATTTGACCAAATTTCAAGTGAGTTTGGCCAAAATTTACCCTATGGCTTGGGGTAAAATGGTCATTTGACTTTAATTTGAGTTTGGGTGTATTTGGTATGATGAGAAAATAGGTTTGGCCAAGTTTCATTGAATTTAGAGTTGGTTTGATGTGATTTGACTCATGTTGACCCATTTAGTCAAAATGGGTCAACTTGAGTCAAGTTGATCAAATGTTCAAATTGGGTCAAACCAAGGGTTGGGTCAAGTTCATATGACCATTTGAAATATTTTGGTGGCTTTGGTTTGATTCAGTTTGGTTTAGGTTTGAATTTGGTTCAATTTAGTTCATTTAGGTCAAATGGGTCAAGTTGGCCAATTTGACCCATTTGACCTATTTGAGCTAAGTCATGGGTAGGTTTACATTTGGTTGGTCATATGAAAGGGATTGGTATCTTTGTTTCCAATCAATTTTTGGTTAAGTTTGAATTTGGTTCAATTTGACCCTTTAGGTCAAGTTCATGGTCAATTCGGCTAGGTTAGGTCTAGCTGGCCAATTGAGGCTTTAGTCAAGTTCAACAAGTGATTTGGAATGAACTTGGCCCATTGGTTTCAATCAATTTGGCTTAGATCAAGTTTTGACATATTTTTGACTTTTTAGGTCAAGTTGGGTCAACTTGGGTCAAGTGGCCAATTAGGCTAGGTTAGGCTCAAATATTGACTTGGTCAAGTTCAAACATTGGTCATGAATGAACTTAGATCAATGGTTTCAAATAATTTGGCCTATGATGGATTTTAGCTATGTTGGGTTTCATTTTGGCTATGTGTTGACTTGGTGAACCCTTAGGTTTGACTTGGTTTGACCCAATTTGAGTGATTGATTATCTCATGATGATTGTTGATCATGATGAGAGGTTTAGATGGGCTTAGTTCAATCCAATTTGGTTAGGATTAGAATTTGGCTCATAAGGGTACTTTAGGTCACTTTGGGTCAAGTGAGCTTAAGTGGGTCAAATGGCTTGGTCAAAGCTTGATTTGAGTTTGATTGAACTCACATATGGACTTATGATTGAAATATAAATCCATTTGCAAGTGGTTTGAAGTCAAACGAGTTTTGGTTGATTTGATAATGTTAAGTTCAAAGAGTGAACATGAGTTTGACTTGGGTTTGATTTTTGAATTGCGTTTTGATTTGGTGATTGAAGTTTGTGTTTATATTTGGATTCATGATTGAAGAATTGATTGAATCATGAAGAAAAATCAAGAGTTTGGCTTGATTTGAAGTTGATTTGGCTAAGTTCAAGGATTTGACTTGAAAGGTGTATGTTGGATTTTGATTGAATTTGGGTTTGATTTTTGGAGTTAGTTTTGGTTGTTTAAATTTATATTTTATTTATATATGTGAATATAAATGAGAATATAAATGGGTTATGAGAAAATTTCTAGGATTTGAAGTGGTTTGAACTTGATTTAGGCTAAGTACTTAAGAGGGAAATAAAGTGACTTAGGAAAGATTTGTGAATTTGGATTTGACTTTTGGGTTTAATTTGATTTATTTGAATTTATATTTCATTTATATATGTGAATATAAATGAGAATATAAATGGGTTATGGGAAAAATTCATGAGTTTGAATTGATTTGAAGATGATCTAGCTAAGTCCTTAAGAGAAAATCAAAGTGACTTAGGAAAGTTTTTATGAATTAAATTTTAGATTTAGTTTGATTGATTTGAATTTATATTTCATTTATATATGTGAATATAAATGAGAATATAAATGTCTTGTTAGAAAATTTCATGAGTTTGAATTGATTTGAGCTAAGTCCTTAAGAGGGAGATAAAGGACTTAGGAAAGATTTTGAACTTGGAATTGAACTTTGGATTTCAATCATAAGTTTCAATCTTGGGTTTCAATCATGTGGCATTGATTATGGATTTCAATCATGTGGGATTGATTTGAGTTTGGAGAAAATCAATTAGGCTAAAATTGATTTAGGTTTGATGTTGATTTGATTTGGAGTTTGACTTGAAGAAAGGAAGCAAGGAATGTGGTTTAAGCTGTAGGATAGGAAAATTTCCCTAACACCCCTAAGGCATGACCTATTCCTATGACTAATTCTTCTAAGTCTCTATGGCTAGGTTTAGTGCCCACCTAATCACTAAATGTGTCTTAAGACTAAGGAACTTCTAAAGTCTAGGAGAAATCCTATGTTTAAGATGGAGGGGTTGAGAGCTCATTCTAAAATTAGGTCAACAAAGGGCGCCCAATAGGTGTGGTGTGACTGACAAGAAACACCACATGTATTGGTGTTGACCAAAATGATTAACAATACCGAACGATCACAAGCACTAACAGAGATGGTCTACTCCTAACCCAAGGTGATAGAAGGAATCTAGAGCTTAGTGAAATGTGACTCCACTTTTGTCAAAGACATAAGAGAGGGAAGGAGGACTCCACTAGGGATAGAGTACGTGAACCTTCCACTAGGGAAGCAGGTTCAAGTCATCCATAAGGGGATGAGAGGTTTGATTTGATTTGAGTCTCGCTGGGGAGAGATTTGATTTGTTTAATTAAGTTTCACTGGGGAAGAGGGTTGAATTTATTTCAATTTGTTGTTTGTTTAATTGTGTTTATTTTGACTCCATTAGGGATGGACAAGTGAACTCTCCACTAGGGGAGCGAGTTCAAGTCATCCACAAAGTGAAGAAAGGTTGTGATTTCCACTGAGGGATTATAATTCTGGATCCGCTGGAGAATTAGAAAGATTTGCATCTCACTGGGGAGAAGCAAAAGATTTTGATTTGGATTGATTGATTATTTTTGTTTTATTTTGTTTATTTTATACTTTTAAAATTTGGATTTTGAGATGGACCCTGTTGGTTTGTGATGGTTTGCATTGAGTAGGAGCCCTGGAAGCCTAGACCTAACTCAAATATACCAATCCAAAGGGGTAGTCTACTAAACACATTGTAGGACTAACCAACCAAAGGGAAAGTCTTTCGATGTGCAACAATCGTACTAGAAAGAAAGTGCGGGGACTTACATCCTCCCAAGTAGAGACCAGTTGCTGGGGTGATTTATTGGTAAGGCAACAGATCGAACCCAACCTAGGGCCGACTATTGAGTGAATGCCACTTGGGGACTTAGATCAATTCAAAGATAGTCAAGATTAATTTTATTTTTTAATTTATTTTGAAGGATTCTATTGGATTGCGGATCATACTGAGAATGAGCTTATATCAGCCTAGACCTATCTCAGATTTACTAAACCAAAGGGAGTAGTTTCCCGGCCAATGGGAGAACTATCCGACCAAAGGAGTGCCTTTCGGTTTGCAATGATCAATTTAAGAGTGAAAGCTCGGGGACTTACATCTTCCACTACAAAAGACCACTGGGGTGATCAATTGCTTTGGGCAACAAATCAAACCTGACTTAGGGCTGCCCGTCGATTTGCGATAATCATGCTAGAAAGAATGAGTCATAGTCTTAAATCTTCCAAAGCGGAATGACTACTAGGGTAACCTGCTTATGGAAAAACAAATTGAACCTGACCTAAGAGTGACTACGGAGTGAGTACTGATCCAGGAATTTATCTCAACTTAGGTAGTCAGGCAATTCCTATAGGGAATTTTGCTGACACTGCCCGAAAGATAGGATGCCTGCTTGGGAAAAGAGGCCCTTTGGGGGCTTGAATTCCTAATCCATAAGCAAATTAATTTGTTTGTTTATCGTGGACCCTATTAGTTTGTTAGAGATCAAACTAAGAAGGAGCTTATATCAGCCTAGACCTATCTCAGATTTACTGAACCAAGGGAGAATCTGTGCATCCGCTGAACTGATTCTCCAACCACAGGGGTGATTACTAGGAAATGGGTACTGTCCAATCCAAAAGTAACCCGGGTAGTCTCTAAATGGGGTCGCAAAGGATGTGATCCAAATAGAGTGCCTATAAGGGATGGGGCCACTAAGGGATTAATCCAAAACCATGGAAAAGATGACATGGATAATCATATATCAAATAGGTATTCAGTGTCCAACTCAAAGAGAAAGCACGAGGACTTACATCTGCCAAGATTGGTGTATCCACCAGGTGAGTCGCTGTCAGCATAGCAAACATCAGCCAACCTAAGGTGCCAGTTGATTTGCAATAATGAGCTTAGGAAGAAAGCTCGGGAACTCACATCCTCCCATAGCAGAACTGATTGCTGGGATAGTCTGTCTTCAGCTCGACAGGTGCTATCGAATGTAGTAAAATTTTTATAAAAGGAATTTTTAAGGAATAAAATATACTTCCATCTTCATTTCATGCAGGATAAAATGAAGATAGAAACATACTTCTTCTTCTTATGAAATTTTTACACAATGTAGATCTCCAGATATTCTTATTGAGGGTGATCAGGTACATTATTGAGGAGAGGTGTACTATCTCGAATGATAGAAGTCACCACCCTGCAATGGACCTAATCAGCTCAACAAGGACTCCTAAGGATAATGAGTCTACATGTGTACCAATGATTCTTCCCCTACTTTACATGAAAAGTAAAGTAGGGTTTATTTTAAACCAGGTTTGTTAAGTACCCTATAGGGGCGAGCCACCATAGTTAATTACATTCTAAGGAATGAGATCTCTAAGGATTACTCTCGATTAAGATAAATGATCATTGTATTACAAAGATTTCAATAGGTAGGACTATCAATCAATTAGTTTTCTTTAGAAGATAAAATGAGATTGATCAAATGGAGGGAGTTATCATCGAAGCCAAAGGAAGATAAGTAGGAGATGCTCATGATGCTAGGAAACCTAGTGAGCATCTCAAACTATCATATGGTTGGGCTTTATATTTTTGAAATTGAATTATTCATTTGAATTGACTTTTTATTATAAATTTAGGGCTTATGATTCCACAACACAAGGTTATGGAAATGCCTATGAGGTGAGGATTTATGCTTATGACCCATAAAAGGGAGAAGCAATCTCAGAATATAAATCTAGGGAGCTTTGGTGAGGGACAAAAGCACGACCTAAATCTAAGGCAATGATGGGTATTTGGTTTACCTCCATAAGAGAGGACAAACCACCTAATTGCTTGGACTTACAACTGCTTGGGAGTGGTTGCCAACTAACTCCTCTTACGATTTTAAATTCATGTAGGCAAGTCATATACTTTATGCAAGATAGATATGCTATAATTTATTTAGAAAGAGACTAAGTCCTTAAACTCACTCCCTAAAGAGACTAGATCATATAAGGGCATGCTTCAAATGACCTAAATCTAATGCAAATCATATTATATGTTATTTTCATTTTTGGACAATCATTTGAATCAGGCTTATAGGATTTATATGCCTAATGCATGAGAAGTAAGATTATTGGCCAAAATCAGTGAGAAGGGAGGAGGTGTGTTTTCACCACGACTCTCAAAAGTCAAGCCAAGTTTATCTGACAAAGGTGGAAGCCCTCCAATTAAGAGTGAAAATAATATGTATTTGTGCATGATGTTATGAAATTAATACTCATCTAATTAAGGGGTTGCTAATTCTTTTATCTTGAATTTTTAGCCTAAGCTTTAGGTGAGGTTATGAGTTCTTTATTTTAATTTTGAATTGTTAAATTTGGTAGAAGATTTATTTTTTCCTAAGAGCCTAATCCACATCCGGGCCATACATCAAACAAGGAAGAAACTAGGAAAAGGATGCCATCTTAATGCACAAGCTAAACAAATCATCAATCAATTTATAATGCTAACATAAAAAATAAGAGGCCATTTATGGTCGGGCACTATTGTACAAACCTGAAAACAAATTGGGTAGCCAAGCTCTACCCTTATACAACCCAGATTACAAATGAATTAAGTATAATTAAGCAAGGAATTCATTGTAATGGGGGTCTTCAAGCTTCATTTCTTCATTCTTCTTTTCTTCTTTCTTCTTCTTTTTCTTCTTTTGGATGGTTGGAAGGTGGTTGCTCCAAAGGCTTCACATGGTGCATAAGATGACCAATGCTCATCGTAATCCCTCATAACAATCATTCCAAAATCCTAATTGTAAAAATTAAATGAAAAGAAAAAATAAATCTAGCTAACACTTGCAAAATAGAGATTTGCTAAATAAACCATACAAATCCCAAGCATGTATATTGGACATAGCACTCCACATGGGTAACCAAGTCCACTTGGCTTATTGGATTATGCTTAGGGGTTTGAGCACTTGCACAACAAAAGCAATTATATTTTTTTACAGCGCCCCTTAAGCACAATCCCCTGTAGAAAATAAAGATTAGACTAAATCATCCTACGATTAATTTTACGTACATTTAACCTAACATCCAGACTAAAACAAAATATCACAAAATAAAACTAAACATCAAGCCATGCACCATCCTAACCTAAAGCTAGAAGTGGTGACTTAACTTAATGTGTGTGCTTTAAAAGGTTTATGTGGTATGCTTAGCTATGAATTTAAGATTTGGATTTTGTAAGTGTGAAGATGTTCAACTTAGATGGGTAGTTTCATTTAAGTGATTAGTTGATTTGGGTTGATTTTATTTGATGCTTTGTTTAGGTTTGAGTGAATCCCACAATTAATTACTAAGTTTTAAAGAGAAAAAAAAGAGAGAAGAGAACTTCTCTTTCCTTCCCTACCTTAAGTAATTTGTAATGTTGATTCATGTTTAGTTTTGTTTAGTGAATGTTTTATTATGTGTTTTAATTAATCCTAAGTTTAGATTTTCCCTAAACAAACCTATTAAAAAAGAAAGACATTTTAAGATTAAGTAAAGTGAACTAAATGCACAAAACACACATCACTTTATTTCTTTCCCAACATGTATAAAATGCATATAGATGCATCCTAAGCATATCTATACATACAAGTGAGAATGTTTAGCACACTTTATAATGAATGCCAAGTAGTTTACTTAAGAAAATTTTAGTGCTTATGATGCATGATTTTCATTAATTAAAAAAGGGGTTTCTTATCCAATTTTTACATGCACACATGAATGTATGAAAGGCATAAGTGAGTATAACACCATTGTTAACCAGGGGTGTAAGGTACAAGACCTACTTAAGGTTACTTAAAGCCTCGCAACCCCGAGATTGTCTAGACTAATATACCACTTTCCTTAAATACAAGCATATGTACAAAAGAGATAAATGGAAAAGAAAAATGCAAAAGTTTGTACTTGATTGTTTATTTTATTTATGCAATTCATATGCAAAAGTGTAGGTATCCTTCTTAAGTAATAGCATAGGAATGAACAGGTAATGAAATTAGGTAAATGTTGGGTTCTTTTCAAATGAACTAAACACTTTACCAAATCCTATTCAAAACTATGCTAAAAGAGGGGAGAAGGAAAACTACATTAAGCACATCTTTATATTTCACTCACAAGTAAGGTTATAAATAAAATATAAGTAACTCACTTTCAGTTTTGGTAATTGATACATATATTTTGAAAATAATTTGGATTTAATAGTGATAATAACCACTCATATTCCTATTTTAGCCAAAACATGCAATTTGACATAAAATAAATATTTCACTTTCATTTTGATTTTTGAAAAGAATGAATGCATGAAATTCATATGACATACACATTTAGCATGTTGGGAAGGAACTAAAATGATGAAAGCATGTAAACACATTCACCCTAATTAATTCCTAAAAATAATCTTATGAAGTTAGAAAGCTTAAAGCAAATCAAATTATTTTTAAAGAAGGTTTGGTTTTGTTTTGAGTTTGATTTAATTTGAGAAATGGGAGGTGAGTTTTCTATTCTTAACCTACATGTGTATGATATTTAAGTTTAATTTTTAGATGATTAGATCTATTTTATATTTTGATTAGGTTAAGGTATGAATTAAGTGTATTAATTACCCCTTTCCAATACCACCTTAGCATATTTAATCAAGTAATCATGAGCCATTGAGATGACATAAAATCTCAAAAAGAATTTAAATTTGCAATGCACTTAGAAAGAAAAGGCCTAATGTAATTTGGCTCATGATTAGTGATTAATTAGACTGAGGGGTTTAACTTAAGTAATTACATAATCCCTCTCACACATGTGAGTTAGATTTTGATTTTCTTAATGTACTTAGGCTATTAAACACCTAAGCATCTATCCATGATAGATTAATTAAGTTTGAAGGTTTTAGAATTATATGAAATTAATTAAGGGGGTAATTAGTGAATTAACCCTTAATTAAGGATGAATTAAGAAAGAAAAGGGGGTTTATGGAATATCTCATGAAAAGTATCCCAAAATTATTCCCTAGACCTCACATTCACTTAATAAAAACTTAATTGACTCAATTAGAGGGTTAAACCACTAATTATGCCCTTAATTAAGCTTAATTATATTAAGGGAGTGATTAAGGAATGAACTATCAATTTTCCTAATTAAGCCACCAATAAATCTCAAGAAAATTAGGAGAGGTAGGAGTCATCCCACTAATTAAGCACAAAAAGTTTAGGATTAATCAAAGGAATAATTAAAGGGTAATTAGAAAAATAACATTCCCAATAAAACCCAAATTTTTAGAAAAATACTATTCAAAATACATTGAAATTAAATTTAATATTCTATATTCAATTATCTTTCATATGCATTTTATTTCATATTTTTCAAATTTTTTTACACTTAGATATGAATTTTAGAAGGTGTGGTGATTAATTAAGAATTATTTAATCCCTAAATATGTTATTGATCCCATTGGCACCATGTGTGTCGCTGATGCGGCATGCACTTTATATGTGGCATGACGGGATTGGGTATTTAATCCGTCATATCGTAGCAGGTGTGGCTTAGCTTTCTCCCCGATTAAGGATTGAGATGAGATTAAAATGCGGAGGGAGGAAAATATAGATATTATGCCATTTTAATCTTGGCCTTCCATCCAAAATGCACGGATGGATAGCGAGATCCATCCCATCAAGAGATCCCACCATCTTTATGCCATGATCCGAGCTCCTGACAGCTCGATTGAATGAAACTCAACCCACACCATCAACATGCAACCTAGATCACATCTAATGACTAAGATTCTATGGGATTAACATTCACTTGACAAAGCTCCAAACCATAGCTAGATTATGCTCAAAAAATGGCTAACCTCACTAGAGTTGATCACCAGCACTCGATTTCTTTGGAGAAGCTTTGTCTAGTTGAGACGAAGCTTTGCTGAAGGTTTGAGCTCTTGAAGTTGAGTGGATGCTTCTATGGACCAACTCCCCTTTGCCTTGAGCTTGGTCTTGATCAAGATGGCTCTTCCCTTACCTTAAGAACTTAGGAAAGAGCTTGGGTGTGTTCGATTGGGGTCCCTAAGTGAGTGTGAAAAGGGAATTGCACTGGTTTTGAGTGTGAAGTGAATTTGGTTTTTGATGGAGCTCTCCTATTTTCACACTATGAAAACCGAGAAGATGAAGTTTGATTTCACTCTAGGAAGCTTGGGGAGGTTGAGGAATTGCTTCTCTCAAATTGAGGAATGTTAAGTTTGAATTGAATTAGGGGGAGTATATCTCCCCCTTTGTCAATCGGACGGTCGAACATGAACTTGCCATTTTTGATCAATTGCCTTGATTTAATGAGTTTGTTAGGCTGCTAGATGAGTCATTGAATTCAGTTTGGACAGAGGAGTGGAATGATGAACTCCCTATGTGCTCAAAATAAGTGGAGGCATGATTCCCATGTGGCCATTTCAAGGCATGAGGTCAGTTTGGCCAATGGGCTAGGTTGGGCTGATCCAAACCCATTAGGTTGGGTACACTACACTCCCTAGTAGTTTATTCGATCCACTAAGAGAGTGCCAAGTGGGATGAAGAGGATTTGACCAAATTCCAAGTGGAATTGGCTAAAATTTGCCCTATGGCCTAGTGGTAAAATGCTCATTTGATCTTGAGTTCAGTTTGGGTATATTTGGTAAGATGAGAAAATTGGTTTAGCCAAGTTTTATTGAATTTGGAGTTGGTTTAATGTCATTTGGCTCATGTTGACCCATTTAGGTCAAAATGGGTCAACTTGGGTCAAGTTGACCAAATGGTCAAATTGGGTCAAACCAAGGGTTGGGTCAAGTTCATATGACCATTTGAAATGTTTTGGTGACTTTGGTTTGATTCATTTTGGTTTAGATTTGAATTTGGTTCAATGTAGTTCATTTAGGTCAAATGGATCAAGTTGACCAATTTGACCCATTTGACCTATTTGAGCTAGGTCATGGGTAGGTTTAGGTTTGGTTGGTCATATAAAATGGATTGGTATCTTTGTTTCTAATTAATTTTGGTTAAGTTTGAATTTGGCTCAATTTGACCCTTTAGGTCTAGTTGGGTTCATGGTCAATTGGGCTAGGTTGGGTCTAATTGGTCAATTGGGGCTTTGGTCAAGTTTAACAAGTGATTGAGAATGAACTTGACCCATTGGTTTCAATCAATTTGGTTAGATCAAGTTTTGACACATTTTGACTTTTTAGGTCAAGTTGGGTCAACTTGGGTCAAGTGACCAATTGGGCTAGGTTAGGCTCAAATGTTGACTTGGTCAAGTTCAAACATTGGTCATGAATGAACTTAGATCAATGGTTTCAATCAATTTGGCATGTGGTGGATTTTTGGCTATGTTAGGTTTCATTTTGGCTAAGTGTTGACTTGGTCAACCCTTAGGTTTGACTTTGTTTGACCCAATTTGATTGATTGATCATCTCATGATGAGAGGTTTAGGTGGGCTTAGTTGAATCCAATTTGGTTAGGATTAGAATTTGGCTCATAAAGGTACTTTAGGTCACTTTGGGTCAAGTGAGCCTAAGTGGGTCTAATGGCTTGGTCAAAGCTTGATTTGAGTTTGATTGTACTCACATATGAACTTATGATTGAAATATAAATCCATTTGCAAGTGGTTTGAAGTCAAATGGGTTTTGGTTCATTTGACAATTTCAAGTTCAAAGGGTGAAGATGAAATGGATTTTGGCTTGATTTTTGAATTGAGCTTTGATTTATTGATTGAGGTTTATGTTATATTTGGATTCATGATTGAAGGATTGATTAAATCATGAAAAAAAATCAAGAATTTTGCTTGATTTGAAGTTGATTTGGCTAAGTTCAAGAATTTGACTTGAAAGGCTTAGGTTGGGTTTTGATTGAATTTGAGTTTGATTTTTGGAGTTGGTTTTGGTTGTTTGAATTTATATTTCATTCATATATGTGAATAATGAGAATATAAATGGGTTATGAGAAAATTTCATGAGTTTGAAGTGATTTGAACATGATCTAGGCTAAGTCCATAAGAGAAAATTAAAGTGACTTAGGAAAGATTTGTGATTTGAATTTGAATTTTGGATTTAGTTTGATTGATTTGATTTTATATTTCCTTTATATATGATTAATATAAATGAGATTATAAATGAGTTATGAGAAAATTTCATGAATTTGAATTGATTTAAAGATGATTTAGGCTAAGTCCTTAAGAGGGGATTAAAGGACTTAAGAAGGATTTTGAATTAGGAATTTGAATTTTAGATTTGATTTAATTGATTTGAATTTATATTTCATTTATGTATGTGAATATAAATGAGAATATAAATGAGTTATGAGAAAATTTCATGAATTTGAATTGATTTAGATTTGATTTAGGCTAAGTCCATGAAGGGAAATCAAAGGACTTAGTTAAGATTTGGAATTTGGAATTTGAATTTTGGATTTCAACCATGAGTTTCAATCATGTGGCATTGATTTGAGTTTGGAGAAAAAATCAATTAGACTGGAATCGATTTAGGTTTGATGTTGATTTGATTTGGAGTTTTAACTTGAAGGAAGGAAGCGAGGAATATGGTTCAGTCTATAGGGTAGGCAAATATTCCTAACACCCTTAAGGCATGACCAATTCCTATGGCTAACTCTTCTAAGCCCTTAGGGTTAGGTTGAGTGTCCCCCTAATCACTAGATGTGTCCTAGGACTAAGGATCTCTAAAGTCTAAGAGGAGTCCTATGTCTAAGATGGAGGGGTTGAGAACTCATCAAAAAAATGAGGTCAACAAAGGGCTAATAGGTGTGGTGTGACTAACAAGGGAACACTTGCATATTGACCAAAATGATCAACAACACCGAACGATCACAAGCACTAACAAGATGATCTACTTCTAACCCAAGGTGTAGAAAGAATCCAGAGCTTAGTGTAGTGTGGCTTTGCTTATGTCAAGGACATAAGAGAGAAGAAGGGATCCACTAAGGATAGAGTATGTGGATCTTCTACTAGGGAAGACGGTTCAAGTCATCCATAAATGGATGAGAGGGTTGAATTTGTTTCAATTTTTATATTTGGATTTTTGAGATGGACCTTGTTGGTTTGTGATGGACTGCACTGAGTAGGAGCCATGAAGGCTTAGACTTGATTCAGATTTACCAATCCAAAGGGGTAGTCTACTCAACACATAGTAAGACTAGCCAACCAAAGAGATGCCTTTGGTATGTAGTAGCTGTACTAGAAAGAAAGCATGGAAGACTTACATCCTCCAAAGTAGGGACTAGTTGTTGAAGTAATCTATTAGCAAAGCAACAGATTGAACCCAACCTAGGCCTGACTATTGAGTGAATGCCATTAAGGGACTTAGATCAACTCCAAGATAGTTAAGATTATTTCATTTTTAGATTTGTTTTGATGAATTTCATTGGTTTGTGATGGATCACATTGAGAAGGAGCTTATATGCTTAGAATCGCATTTATCAACCAAAGGGAGTAACTTCCTACCGGGAGAAATATTCGACCAAAGGAGTGCCTTTCGGTTTGCAATGATCAATCGAAGGGAAAAAAGCTCAGAGACTCACATCTCCCACTATAAAAGACCACTAGGGTGATTGGTTACTTTGGGTAACAAATCAAACCCGACCTAAGGCTGCCCGTCAGTTTGCGACAATAAAGAATTCATCATAGTCTTACATCTTCCAAAGTGGAATGACTACGCAACTGCTTGTAACAAATAGATTGAATGACCTAAGGGCTACATGAGAGAGTACCGACTGAGGATTTATCTTAACGTACTGTGCAATTCCTATAGGGAGTTTTGACACCGCCTTAAAGATAGGATGCCTGCTTGGGAAAAGAGGCTCTTTGGGGGCTTGAATTCCTAATCCATAAATTAATTTGTTTATTTGTTTAGTTTATTTATCATGGACCCTGTTAATTTATGAGAGATCATACTGAGAATGAGCTTATATCAGTGTAGACCTATCTTATATTTACTGAACTAAGGGAGAATCTGTGCATCTACTGAATAAATTGTCCAACCACAGGGGTGGCTACTAGGAAAGGGGGATTGTCCAATCCAAAAGTAATCCAGGTAGCATCTAAAAGGGGTCGCAAAGGACGTGATCCAAATAGAGTGCTCACAAGAGATGGGGCTACTAAGGGCTTAATCCAAAACCCTAGAGAAGATGACATGGCTAGTCATATATCAAATAGGTATTCGGTGGCCAACTCAAGGAGAAAGTGCGGGGACTCACATCTGCCAAGAGTGGTGTATCCATTGGGTGAGTTGCTATCAGCATAGAGAACATCAACCAACATAAGGTGCTTGTCAGTTTGTAACAATCAGCCTAGGAAGAAAGCTCGAGGACTCAAATCATCCTATAGCGGAACTGATTGTTGGGATAGTCTATCTTCGGCTCGATAGGTGCTATCCGACCTAGGGCGACTACTGAGTGAATGCCACGAGGGGACTTATATCGACTCAAATGTAGTCAAGAGGAAAGGAGCCTCTGGGGGGCTTATCTTAAACCTCAAATATACTCGACCTAGTTAGATCATGATGATTAGTTCAAGAAGAAAGAATGTGGACTCACATCTTCTTAAACAAAATCAACATGAGATAGCTTACTGGTTGGGCAGTGAAGTCTACCATACTAACAAGGCACTCATTAGTTTACAATGGTCAAGTTAAGAAGAAAGCATGGGGACTCACATCTTCCAAATAAGTGACCACTGGGATGACATACTAGTGAGGTTGCATGTAGACTCGACCTAGAGCAGCTAATGAGTGAGTGTCATAGGGGGTTGCTCTCGCATCAAAATAGCTCGAGATAAAAGATTTGTGTTTATTTTTGTACATGTGTTAAAAGGAAATAGGATGACTCTGGGGGACTCTTACAACTACCTTAAACATGCTTAGGGATTTTGATGGAATGGTGCCACGGATGGAAACCGGGAATTCCCACTAAAAAAGGATGCCGCTTCTCCTCTAACTAATCAAATAGGATGCCTCTCAGGTTCTTTTACACCTATTCTAATAGCGCCAAAAGATTGTGTTTGAGTTGTGAAAGAGGAATAGGATGCCGCTGGGGGACTCTTACACCCATCCTAAATGCGTCATGGTGAATTCGCAAGATAAGCAAACAACACTTCGAAAGAAGAGAAGATTTTGATGAAATGGAGTTAGATTTTTGTTGATTAATAGAATTTTTTTCAAACATGATTTATTTCATGGATAGTATTTCCTTAGATAGAGCCCATTAATTGGAAGCATCGGGTGTCCCCCTTTACAATCAATGAGCTGATAAGATCCTCCTTGGTAGGCCTTCTCTATGACATAGGGGCCTTCCCAAGTGGACCCATCATTCGATGGGTAACGATTGGTCTCCTTAGGACTAACACAAGTTCTCCTACTTGGAAAGACCTAGGGTGGACTAGCTTGTGAGATTGAATCATTTTGGCCTTGTACAACTCAAGGTTCTGGTATGCCCGTAGGCGACTCTCCTACAAACCTTCGAGCTCTTGTATCTGTAACTTTGCATTCTACACTGTAGTGATCTTGCTACCCAATGCTATCCTTAGTGATGGGAGTTAAACTTCTAAAGGTAGAACAACTTCAGACTCATACACTAAGGAAAATGGGGTAGACTGAGTTAGAGTTCGTATGTGGTGCGGTAGGCCCACAAGGCTTGACCAACTGCTCATTCTATAATCATTTGTTGTCATCAAAAGTATTCTTTAGTATTTGGATGAGAGTTTTGTTGAATTCTTTCGCTAAGCCATTTGCTCTGGGTAGTACATAGTGGAGTATCTCCAATATATATCGTGTCTTCTGGCAAAGTTGTTGATCTTGGTGCTTTTAAATGCAGTACCATTATCAGATATAATTCATCAAGGCACCTTGAACCTATATACGATATGATTCTTGAAAAACTGAAGCACATTTTGAGCTGTGACCTCTCTATGTGGGATTGCCTCTGCCCACTTGGAAAAGTAATCGGTGGCAGCTAAGATGAACCGATGCCCCTTGGAAGAAGCAGGATCGATCAGACCCACAATGTCTGTACCCCAACACTCGAATGGCCATGAGGCCAATGTAGGGTGTAAAATGTTGGGTGGTTGGTGGAGGACCACACCGTGCACCTAACATTGATGGCATCTCTTAGTTATATCCATGCAGTCTGTAATCATTGAAGGCTAGTAGTACCCTAGTCTCTTGATCTTCATCTTCATTTTCATCTTCAAACTAGATAGATGAGCTTCGCATAGACCTGAATATACCTCAATTATAATGCCATGGGTTTTGTGTTTGTTTAAGCAACATAACCACATCTGGTCAAAGGACCGTCGGTATAAGGTGCCATCAATGAGAGCATATGAGAGAGCTCTCTATTTCACCTGATGGGTTTGTGAATTTTCTTGAGGTAGTTTACCATTGTTCAAATAGTCTATGAACAGTTGCCTCTAATCCAGTTCCATGTCTATTTTTGGCAATGATAACCTCCCCTTTAAGAGAAAGTCTCTCGACGAGTTCAACATCAATAAGGGATAAGAATTTTCTATTTTTGGATCGTTATTGGAATGCACTCATCTTCCGGACATGCCAATTCTTTGGCAAGTTTGGCCAAAGCATCTGCTACTACGTACTCTGCTCGCGGGAACCTTGTAGATGGTGACTTCGGGGATTTGGGCCAACAGCTTCATAGTATACTCGTGATAATGATGAAGTTTAGGTTTGAGAACCTTGTAGGACCCGACAATCTGATTAATGACCAACTGAGAATCCCCAAAGATGTTGATTCTCTTGACATTGACTGTGATAGCTAACTCCAGATTGGCAATCAAAGCCTCATACTCGGCTTCATTGTTGGTACAGAGGTTCAAAAAATAATATGAGAATCTCATCACATCATGGTCTGGAGTTAAGAGAACTATTCCTACCCCCTGTCTTTCCTGGAAGACTAGATCATGGTACTTGCCCTTCATGAAAAGAAGCTACACCATCAAAATACCTCTCCCATCGGTAGTTGTCAACCTCCCTTAAGTTCATGATTTGTTCATCAAGGAGATCATCACTAAGCAGAGAATCAACAGGAAGTGGGTGTGCTGCTAAGAAATTCACTAGTGCTTATCCTTTTACTGTATAGAGGGGTATGAATGTGATATTAAATTGTGATAGTATCATGGGCCAACGTGCCAACCATCGGATAGCGTTGGCCGTGTCATTAGATACTGCAGTGGATTGGTTCTGGAGATCAAGTTCATTGTATGAGAAAGCATGTAATGCTGTAGCTTTTGGGATGCGAAGATTAAAGCTAAGTAATGTTTCTTAATAGGTGGGTAGTTCACTTTAGCAGGAATCAGATGACAGATGAGATAATAGAGAGCACTCTCCTTGCCTTCATCATTGGCTTGGGCCAACAAAGCACCATGAGAGTCATCCAATGTAGCAGTGTAGAGGATGCGTGGCCTGCCCGCCCAGGATAGGGGTTGCTATAACTGACAGCTTCACCAAATATTGCTTGATATCTTTAAAAGCATGCTGATGCTTATCATTCCACTTGAACTTGGCATCCTTTTTGACAAGTGCTAAGAATGGCTTGCATCTCTCTGATAGTTTGGAAATAAAGTGTCTTAGATATGCCAATCATCCTTGGAAAGATCCGAGTTGAGTTAAACTTTTAGAGGTGGCATTTCTAAGATAACTTTGATCTTTTCTGCATTTATTTCTACTCCCTGGTGTTGGACAACAAACCTAAGGAATTTTGAAGCTACTCCAAATGCACACTTCAGGGGATTCATCTTGAGGTTATATTATCTTAACCATTCAAAAATTACTCTCAAGTAAAAGAGATGGTCTTCCTATTCTCTGCTCTTGACTACTATATCATCAATGTAGCACTCAACCAGATGATGGATGAGTTCATTGAAGATTTGAGTCATGGCCCATTGGTATGTAGCACCAATATTTTAAGGTCGAAAGGCATGACCCTATGATAGAAGATTCTAATTGGGGTTCAGAAAGCAGTGTTTCTTTCATCTTCAGGAGATATCTTGATTTGGTTGTAGTTAGATGACCCATCCATGAAAGAGAAAACTACATGAGATGAGGCGATGTCCACCATTAATTCTGGTATAGGAAGAGGAGACTCATCCTTAGGACATGCCTTATTTAAATCCATGAAATTGATGCATATGTGAATTTGACCATTCTTCTTCTTAATTGGGATGACATTAGCCAACCAGGAAGGATATTTTTCTTCCCTGATAAAACCAGCATTGATTAGTTTCTTGACTTCAGAAATGACTTGTTGTTCTATTTCTAATCCCATGTGTCTAGGATCTTGCTTGATAGGGGTAGCGTTAGGATCTATTGCTAGCTTGTGGATTGCTACGTTGGGAAATAATCCAAGAATCTCTTCATAACTCCATGCGAAGCAAATTTTAAACTCAATCAATAGCCTAATTAAGTCATTGGTTTCTTCTTCATTCAACAACAAATTGATGTACATCGGGCATGGATTTTCTTCTGTCTCGAGGTTGATTTCTTTAAGCTTGTCAATTATTGAATGGATCTCCTCTTCGAATTTTTGTGGTGCATCTTTGATTTGGAGATCATCTGGATCATTTGAGATTTCTAAGCACACATTCTCATACAAGTTGGTGTTTTGTGAAAAGAATATATCAGACTCCAAATGATTGGTAACAATTATGCATTAATCATCATCGTCTACTGGACCCACTGTACTGAATCCTAGTCCTGCTCTTGATTGTGCTTCCCTGCATGTATTGTTCTAGCTTTTCAAAGTACTCTGACCTATGCCTGAACCATGTGTGAGGAACCAAACCTTTATGTATAAGATTATGAACACAAGGAGAGTAATGGTTAAACGATAATTCCATTAATTATTTAAGTGAATCCTCCTCAAGTTCTACATTAACTTCAAGACTTGATGATGATGATGATCCTAAAAAGAATATCTTCAGCTTCATGCCACTGGAAGACTTAGGGATTTCTTTAACTACTAAACATTTAACTTTTTGAGATAAAAGTGAGGTTTGAGCTAAGGTTCCTAGCTGTTGCCTAATAGTCTCACATAAACTTAATTCGAATACTTTGCTTTGTCTAGAGGCCTGGTCTTCATCTCTGTTTGGATCGAAAGTCACCTCCAATGAAACTCGCTGGGAGGGATTGGTTGGTATACTAATCACATTAGACTTGTCCTCTGATCTAGATTCCAAGTCTATGTGAATTGTAGGGGTGCTCCTATGAACTAGAACATGAACTCTGTTGGCTAATGGCTAGCTAGGGGGTCTTCCACCTCTGGAACTATCTCTGTTTCTACCTCTACCTCTGCCTCTGCCTTTGCCTGGTGGAGGTTGAGTCATTCTACCCACATGTCCATATGATGGAATGAATAATGGGTGGAATGTGATATGCAAATCTATTTCTTCTTCAATTCCCCTTTCTTGTTCACTTGAATTTTCATTTTTCTTTTCTTTTTCTTTTTCCTTTTTTTTCTTTATTTTCTTTTTCTTTTGAATTTAAGTTTTGTCCAAGTTCATGAGGAAGGGTGTTTTGAGGAAGATAGTAGGTTGCATCCTCATAAATCTAAACCCCTAACTAAAAATGGCTTTTCATCTCCATTGACAATCCCATCCTTTGATGCAGATGATAGAGGGAGGATGGAATTATCTTATTCTGATGTATCCAAGGCCTATCGAGCAAAGTAGTGAACAAAGTATTTGAATCAATGATGTAAAACTTTGCTTTAGTCTTTCAGTCACCTATCTCCATGGGTAACACTATAGAACCTAAAGTTGCTTACCTTGTTCATTGAATCCTCTCAACATTATCTGATTTCCTCGAAGTGTGGAGATTTTGATCCTTAAATAGGCTAGGGTCTTTAGACTCATAATATTCACCGATGCACCTGGATCAACAAGAACTCAGAGTCCAATCACCCATGTCAATGATGAGGGGAGGGACGGTTGTGGTCCAAGTCCCCTATAGAAGGTCTTCATCTGTGAAAGTGATTCCCTGGGCTTCTTTTGTGTAATGTGCCTCCTCAATGGCCACCGAGCTAAATATTTCGTGGATCAAGGAGAGCCTTGATTAATGATTCTCTCATCTCTTTGGATAAGATAAGGGCTTCGTATATGCTTAGCTTAGATGATAACTTTCTTAGATGAGAGGGGACATTATAGTCCACCTTGGGCTGATCCTCCACAAGCATATCCAAGAGTGGAGCATCCTGTGGAGAGGCTTCTTGATCCTCTGTAACAATGACTTATTTCCCTCTATCTTGAGGTGCTACCCTAGGATGTAGAACCTTGCCACTATGGAGGTTGGCTTCGGTGATCTCTTGTGGCAAGGTAATGGAAGGTTCTACCTACACATCAGGCTCATTAATAGCTTCTCCTATGGGACCTTCTAAATCGGATGATTCCAAGTCTATCTCAAGAGGCGAACCCATGGAATTTAGAGTAAGAAAGTCCAACTCTGAATCAAAAAGAGAAAGATCAAAATTATTATAGTTATTTGGACTTAAAGAGTTATTAATAATAATAGAAGTAGACAACTCATCGAAGTGACACAAATGTAATTCTAGCTAGCTTTATTCTTCACTTTATTGGATTTGATGTGAGGTATAAAGTAGAAATCAAGTAAAGTAAGAGGGGTAAGGGATTTGATGCCCTTATTCATCGATAAAAGAGTTTTACTAGTAGAAGAAGAAGAACTAGCTGAAATAAAGGGAGTCGTTGATGTGGTAGCTGCAATGGTAGACTAGAGGTCAATCGATCGGGTTATGCTAGGGCTATCCGTGGCATATGTCATTGTCGCTAAGCTCCCCCTTTCCTCGAGTTTGCACTGACAACTTGCAAACCTTCCTTGATGTTGGAGGTATGAGCTAACTCAGGAACTTACAAGAAACGTTTCTTAATCTTCTGAAAGATCTTTTTAGAGGTTTTGGATAAAGAGATATCCTAACCTTCTTTGGTTTTGGAAGGATCACAAGTATCTCCAAGGATTACCCTAATGGAACTGGATGGTTGTTCCACAAGGTATTCCTTCAGGATAACTACAACATCGATCTTGAAGCTATGTTCAAGCCAGTCCTTAAATGTGAAGCAATCCTCTAAAACATGACCAAACATACGGTGGTAGGGGCAAAAGTTAGGATCATGGCTTTTGCTCACTTCCTCCAATCTCCTAGGCTTGGGTAGCTAAAAATTAGGTTTCTTTAAGAGATTCTTAAAGATCTTCTTGATTACCTCCCTATTAAATGAATAAGGTTTGTTACGCTTATCTAATAGACTAAGTGGACCATAGCTAGCTAGCAGCTAGTATGTGTGCCGCTGCTGCTGATGATATGGCTGAGGAGGCAGCGATGTTGGATGTGGAAGCTACTGTGGAGGCTACTGTGGAGGCCGGTATGGCTGCCTCAGTGGTGGTAAAGAAGGAGGAAATGAGGGCTACTGAGGTCGTGGTCTCTCAGACTGATCTCTAGTTGGTTGCTTCCCCTTATCCACTGCTGTCACTGCCCCAGGCTTCATCCCGTAGACCTTTTGTGGCTCTATTTTGGGCAACTGGACTTGAAAAGGAAACTGTTTGGCCTCTCCTTGTAGACTAGATGCCTTGTTGATTAGCTTCTCAAATATTTTGATAGTGAAGCCCTTAAGCATGAAGGAGATCAGGCCATGGATATTCTTTAGAAGAATCTCAATGGCATGCTTCTCAGACAACTGTGGCTCACATTTAATACTCAGGTTACACCATCTGAGAATATAGTTAACAAGGGACTCACTTGGGTGTTGTTGTGCTATAACGAGATCGCCAACAGTAACCCTTTGCTGAGCTCCAACAAACCTCTTGATAAAGAGTTGCTCCAACTCAGCAAATGCCTTTACTGAATCATTGGGAAGTTCAACATACCAATCAAAAGCTATCCCTACTAGGCTACTGATGAAGAGGCAGAATAGCAAAGCATCGCCACCCATTGCAACAACCGCCCGTGTGCAATACGCTCGGGTTTCCACTACCATCAAAACTCTTGAAAGAAGGTGGCATAAAACCCTTAGGATATTAGATTGTATCAAATTCCTTCGAGTAAGGTCTACCCTTTGGAACTGATTATCCTCTTTGAGCTTGAGCCAATGCTTCCTTCACCTATTGCTCAACCATAGATCTGATGTCTTTCTTCTGTATGGAGGTACTTTCCACTACCTTCCTATACATGCTAGTGCTACCTTGCTTTATCGGAGGTAAGGTCTTGGCTGGGTCCAAGACATGCACTAACTCTGGTTGACTAATCTCAGCTATAGTAGGATGAACTGTTGGGGCTTATTTCAAGTACTGAGACTGCTGCTAACAAGTCCTCAAGCTGCCTTGCCATCCTATCTATTTGTTCATCTTTCTGCTTTAATTGAGATTAGAGGTGTTTGGCTGATTGGGTTGTGTTTTCCTGCTCAACCTCATCACCTTCCATAACCTATTGCTCTCTAAGGAGGGATCCCCTAGTATCTACCATGCAAACCTCAGCTGAGTCTACCAATAATTCATCTTCATTAGGATCAAAGCTAATCTTCTGCTCATCAGACCAGTCATACCCCAGAATTTCTTTCATCTCTATAAGATAATGTGCCACTATATCCTCAAGAGAATGCTCAATCTGAATGGACACAAATGAATTTGGATGACCGTGTGATCACTGTCATGTACTGAGAGGCACCGGACCTCCCCTATTGCTGGAGAATCAATCCTATGAGGACTGTACTCACTAGAAGAGACACACTCCTGACTATCACTGACTCTAAAAGAGGTGACATTCCTAGGAGGTTCTACTATCATTGGTGCAACTGGGCTATCATCTGCTCCCTCTGCAATAGCTGCAATCATCTCTATATCCTGCTAAATTGGTGGTGTTGGTGAAGGGATGACCATTATGCTTTGAGGTCGCCATTCCTTCCGCACCATAACTAGGGCAGGAGGTTGATCAAGAGAGCTCGGCCTCGCCATAATAGGCGGTGTAGATGGAATGGGATCCTTTGGCTGTAGCCATATCACCAATGATGTTCTCTTCTCCCCAAATGTGGTCTTCATGGCCTTCGGCAGAACTAGAGATGCTGCAATGGGAATGGGCGATGGTGTGGGCCGGGTAGAGCGGTAATTGGGAACCATTGGCTCTCTTGAGCCGAGACAGCTCGATTCGTGGTGATTGTTGACAAACCTCCACCACTCTGAAACTACATGTATTGGAAGTAAAGCGGGCCTCTCAGCCTTCTCCTATCATTGATTTTTCACCATGCTGTGGGAATTGAGCTCCAGACTTCGAGCATTCAAAGCTTCACGCTAACATAGAACCGATCGGAGGCGGCATATGACATCACCTTTCTGGCGGGATACTAAACCACTGGTGTAGGTGAAGTATGGATCCTCCTAGCATCCTCTCTATTAGACCCAGAGAGAGAGGATGAAACGGGTTCACTATAACCAGCGGGGTGATCAGAGTGGACACCTCCTCCACAATTGATCGCATAGCGGCCTCCATCTCCTTGGTAATATGTGTAAGATACCGCTTAATATTGTGATTTTTATTCCTCCTCTGAGTCCTGGAGTGGAGTAAGAACTAGACCCAACCTTAAAGGCTAGGGAGGCAATCTCTGGGATCAGAGGAGCCTTACCCCTGTAGAGGGTGAGTGGGTGGAATTTTTCCACGGGGTAGAGAAACCACGGGGCACGCAGACGCTATCATTATCACTGACATTGAAACTACTGGAACTGATGGAACTACCACTACCTTCCTCTTTAGTGAAGGGATGTGAATTGATGTCAAAATCAATGCGATTTTTTTGCCCGGCCTGGGTCACGCTATGAGGTTGGAGTGTCCTCGCACGGTGATCACCCGCCCCTCAAAACCTCTACTAAAATGGATGAGATGGGTGTGATCAATTAAAGGGAGATTGGCCTGATCCAAGGCCAAGTCCATGCCATAGGGGAAAGTAAACACAAACATCTATGAAACTGCCATTATAGTCAACTAAAAATTGAATAACTAAATTGTAGCAGCAACTGAGACTGATGCTGAGAATCAACAATGTTGGAAACAAGCTTGGATTAGATTTTTTTTTGTTGATTTCTGAATTTGAATTTTAAAATTTGAACCCACATCCAACATCTTTGAACTGTTAAGTGGTTCAAATGGATTTAAAGAAGATTTAGAGATTTGATTGGAAAGAGGTTTTTGAATATGAATCTAATTTCAATGAATTTGGGTATGTTGAAAATGGGTTCAAATATTTTTAGAAGGATGTTTCCATAGGTTCATGTTTGAAATTAGATTTTGATTTAAGGACCCTTTTCTTTAACAAATTCGGGTATGTTAAAGTAAGGGTCAATTGGTTTTTGATTTGGTATTTTGGAATTCACTCACTTTGCAAATTTGAGTATGCTAAGTGAGGTGTTTGAAAATAATTGTTCCTTTTTTTCTTTGTTTGTTTTATCTTGTGAATTATTGTTGATTTTGAAACTTTAAATTCCCACTTAGCAAATTTAGATATTGCTGAAATTTGTCCAAAAATTGAAGTTCCAAAAGCATTTTCTGGAAATTTTGTGAAGTGGAAATTTCATATTACATAAATGACCTAGATTATATAAGGGCATGCTTCAAATGACCTAAATCTCATGCAGATCATATTAGATGTTATTTTTATTTTTGGAAAATCATTTGACCGAGGCTTATAGGATTCATATGCCTAATGCATGAGAAGTAAGATTATTGGCCAAAATCAACGAGAAGGGAGGAGGTGTGTTTCCACCATGGTTCTCAAAGGTCAAGCCAAGTTTCTCTGGCAAAGGTGGAAGCTCTCTAATCAAGAGTGAAAATAATATACATTTGTACATGTTGTTATAAAATAAATACTCATTGAACTAAGGGGTTGCTAATTCTTTTATCTTGATTTTAAGCCTAAGCTTTAGGTGAGGTTATGAGTTCTTTATTTTAATTTTGAATTATTAAATTTGGTAGAAGATTTATTTTTTCCTAATAGCCTAATCCACATATAGGCTATACATCAAGTAAGGAAGAAACTAAGAAAAAGATGCCATCTTAATGCATAAGCTAAACAAATCATCAATCAATTTATAAAATTAACGTAAAAGAATAAGAGGCCATTTGTGGTCAGGCACCATCGCACAAATCCGAAAACAAACTGGGTAGCTGAGCTCTACCCTTATACAACCCAAATTTCAAATGAATTAAGTATAATTAAGCAAGGAATTCATTGTTATGGGGGTCTTCAAGCTTCATTTCTTCATTCTTCTTTTCTTCTTTCTTCTTTGATTCCTTCTTTTGGATGGTTGGAAGGTGGTTGCTCCAAAGGATTCACATGGTGCATAAGATGAGATCTTATGACCAATGCTCATCCTAATCTCCCATAATAATCATTCCAAAATCCTAATTACAAATATTACATGAAAGGAAAAATAAATCTAGCTAATTACAAAATAGAGATTAACTAAATAAATCATACAAATACCAAGCATGTATATTGGACTTAGCACCCCACACATGGGTAACCAAGTCCACCTGTCCTATTGGATTATGCTTAAGGGTATGAGCACTTGCACAACAAAAGCAATTATATTTTTATTACAGCCTCCCTTAAGCATAATCTCCTGCAGAAAATAATGATTAGACTAAATGATCCTACCATTCATTCTACATATATTTAAGCTAACATCCAGATTAAAATAAAACATCATAAAATAAAAGAAAATATCAAGCCATACACCGTCCTAACCCAAAGTAGAAGTGGTGACTTAATCTAATGTGTGTGCTTTAAAAGGTTTGTCTGGTATGTTTAGCTATGACTTTAAGGTTTGGATTTTCTAAGTGTGAAGATGTTCAACTTAGATGGGTAGTTTCATTTAAGTGTTTAGTTGATTTGGGTTGATTTTATTTAATGCTTTGTTTAGGTTTGAGTGAATCTCCACAATTAATTACTAAGATTTAAAGAGAGGGAAAAGAGAATAGAACTTCTCTTTCCTTCCCTACCTTAAGTAATTTCTAAAGTCAATTAATGTTTAGTTTTGTTTAGTGAATATTTTATTATGTGCTTTAATTAATCCTAATTTTAGATTTTCCTTAAACAAACCTATTCAAAAAGAAAGGCATTTTAAGATTAAGTAAAGTGAACTAAATTCAAAAAACACACATCACTTCATTTCTTTCCCAACATGTATAACATGCATATAGATGCATCATAAGCATATCTATACATACAAGTGAGAATTTTTAGCACACTTTATAATGAATGCTGAGTAGTTTACTTAAGAAAATTTGAGTGCTTATGATGCATGATTTTCATAAGACGAAAAGGGGTTTCTTATCCAATTTTCACATGCACACATGAATGTATGAAAGGCATAAGTGAGTATGATGCCATTATTAACCAGGGGTGTAAAGTACAAGACCTACTTAGGGATACTTAAAGCCTAGTAACTCCGGGGTTGTCCATACTATTATACCACTTTCCTTAAATATAATCATATGTACTAAAGAGATAAATGGAAAAGAAAAATTTAAAAGTTTGTACTTGATTGTTTGTTTTGTTTATGCAATTTATATGTACAAGTGTATGCATCCTTCTTAAATAATAACATAGGAGTGAATAGGAAATAAAATTAGGTAAATGTTGGGTTTTTTCAAATGAACTAAACACTTTACCAAATCCTATTCAAAACTATGCTAAAAGAGGGGAGAAGGAAAACTACATTAAGCACATCTTTATATTTCGCTCACAAGCAAGCTTATAAATAAAATATAAGTAACACACTTTCAGTTTTGGTAATTGATTCATATATTTTGAAAATAATTTGATTTAATAGTGATAATAGCCACTCATATTCCTATTTTTTCCAAAACATGTAATTTGACATAAAAGAAACATTTCACTTTCATTTTGATTTTTGAAAAGAATGAATGCATGAAATTCATATGACATACACATTTAGCATGTTGGGAAGGAACTAAAATGATGAAAGCATGTAAACACATTCCCCATAATTAATTCCTAAAAATAATCTTATAAAGTAAGAAAGCTTAAAGCAAATCAAATTATTTTTAAAGAAGGTTTGGTTTTGTTTTGAGTTTGATTTAATTTGAGAAATGTGAGGTGAGTTTGCTGTTCTTAACCCATTCCCACATGTGTATGATATTTAAGTTTAATTTTTAGATGATTAGATCCATTTTATATTTTGATTAGGTTAAGATATGAATTAAGTGTATTAATTACCCCTTTTCTTTACCAACTTAGCATATTTAATCAAGTATTCATGAGCCAATGAGATGACATAAAACCTCACAAGGAATTTAAATTTGCAATGGACCTAGGAAGAAAAGGCTAATGCAATTTCTCTCATTATTAGTGATTAATTAAACTAAGGGGTTTAACTTAAGTAATTCCATAACCCCTCTCACACATGTGAGTTGGATTTTGATTTCCTTAATGTACTTAGGCTATTAAACACCTAAGCATCTATCCAAGATAGATTAATTAAGTTTTAGAAGGTTTTAGAATTTTATGAAATGAATTAAGGGGGGTAATTAGTGAATTAACCCTTAATTAAGGATGAATTAAGAAAGAAAAGGGGGTTTAGGGAATATCTCAAGGAAAGTATCCTAAAATTATTCCCTAGACCTCACATTCACTTAATCAAAATTTAATTAACTCAATAAGAGGGTTAAACTATTAATTATGCCCTTAATTAAGCTTAATTATATTAAGAGAGTGATGAAGGAATGAACTAGAAATTACCCTAATTAAGCTACCAATAAATTCCAAGAAAATAAGGGGAGGCAGGAGTCATCCCTCTAATTAAGCACTAAAAGTTTTGGATTAATCAGAGGAGTAATTAAAGGGTAATTAGCAAAATAACATTCTCAATAAAACCTAAATTTAGAGAAAAATACTACTCAAAATCCATTGAAATTAATTTTAGAATATTTTATATTCAATTATCTATTGTATGCTATTTATTTCATATTTTTTTGATTTTTTTACACTTAGATATGAATTTTAGAAGGTTTGGTGATTAATTAAGAATTATTTAATCCCTAATTATATTATTAATCCTATACATGCATGTGTGGCGATGCACTACACTGTGGTGCGATGAGATTTGGTACTTAACCCATCACATCGTAGCGCTGCATGGTGGCGACGCTACGCACTTTCTCCTCAGCTGCCTGATCAAGGATCGGATGGCTGAGATTAAAGCCACAGATCTGTGGGAGGAAAATATGGATATTATGCATTTTAATCTTGGCTGTCCATCCAAAATGCATGGATGGATGGCCAGAGATCCATCCATCGCTCTCTATGAGCAAGGAGACCCATCCATCTTTGCGGCCATGATCCGAGCTTGATTGAGCTCGGATTGGAAGGAAACTCAGCCCACACCATCAACATGCAACCTAGATCACATCTAACGGATAAGATTCTATGTGATTAACATTCACTTAACAAAGCTCCAAACCATAGCTAGATTAAGCTCAAAAAATGGCTAACCTCACCGAAGGTGATCACCCGTGCTCGATTCCTTTGGAGAAGCTTCGTCTGGTTGAGACGAAGCTTTGCTGAAGGTTTGAGCTCTTGAAGTTGAGTGGATGCTTCTATAGACCAACTCCCCTTTACCTTGAGGTTAGTCTTGATCAAGATGGCTCCTCCCTTACCTTAGGAACTTAGAAAAGAGATTGGGTGAGTTCGATTGGGGTCCCTGAGGGAGTGTACAAAGGGAATTGCACTGGTTTTGAGTGTGGAGTGAATTTGGTTTTGGTGGAGCTCCCCTATTTTCACATTATGAAAACTAAGAAGATGAAGTTTGATTTCACTCTAGAAAGCTTGGAGAGGCTGAGGAATTGCTTCTCTAACTTTCCTAGGTTCAATCGAATTGAGGAATGTTAAGTTTGAATTGAATTCGGGGGAGTATATCTCCCCCTTTATCAATCAGGCGGCCGAATAAGAGCTTACCATTTTTGATCAATTACCTTGATTTAGTGAGTTTGTTAGGTTGTTAGATGAGTCATTGAATTCAGTTTGGCTAGAGGAGTGGAATGGTGAACTCCTTATGTGCTAAAAACAAGTGGAGGCATGATTCCCATGTAGCCATTTCAAGGCATGTGGTCAATTTTTCCATTGGGCTAGGTTGGGCAGACCTAAACCCATTGGGTAGGGTGAACCACACTCCATAATATTTATTTTATCCACTAAGAGAGTGCCAAGTGGGTATGAAGAGGATTTGACCAAATTTCAAGTGGAATTGGCCAAAATTTACCTTATGGCCTAGGGGTAAAATGGTTATTTGATCTTGATTTCAGTTTGGGTATATTTGGTATGATGAGAAAATTGGTTTGGCCAAGTTTCATTGAAATTGGAGTTGGTTTGATGTGATTAAGCTCATGTTGACCCATTTAGGTCAAAATGAGTCAACTTGGGTCAAGTTGACCAAATGGTCAAATTGGGTCAAACCAAGGGTTGGGCCAAGTTCATATGACCATTTGAAATGTTTTGGAGACTTTGGTTTGATTCATTTTGGTTTATATTTGAATTTGGTTCAATGTAGTTCATTTAGATCAAATGGATCAAGTTGACCAATTTGACCATTTGACCTATTTGAGCTTGGTCATGGGTAGGTTTTATGTTTGGTTGGTCATATGAAGTGGATTGGTATCTTTGTTTCCAATTAATTTTGGTTAAGTTTATTTGGTTCAATTTGACCCTTTAGGTCAAGTTGGGTTCATGGTTAATTGGGCTAGTTTGGGTCTTGTTGGCCAATTGGGGCTTTGGTCAAGTTCAACAAGTAATTTAGAATGAACTTGACCCATTGGTTTTAATCAATTTGGCTTAGATCAAGTTTTGACACATTTTAACTTTTAGGTCAAGTTGGGTCAAGTGGCCAATTGGGCTAGGTTAGGCTCAAATGTTGACTTGGTCAAGTTCAAACATTGGTCATGAATGAACTTAGATCAATGGTTTCAATTAATTTGGCTTATGATGGATTTTGGCTATGTTAGGTTTCATTTTGGCTAAGTGTTGACTTGGTTTGACCCAATTTGATTGATTGATCATCTCATGATGATTGCTGATCATGATGAGAGATTTAGATGGACTTAGTTCAATCCAATTTGGTTAGGATTAGAATTTGGCTCATAAGGGTACTTTAGGTCACTTTGGGTTAAGTGAGCATAAGTGGGTCAAATGGATTGGTCAAAGCCTGCTTTGAGTTTGATTGTACTCACATATGGACTTATGATTGAAATATAAATCCATTTGCAAGTGGTTTGAAGTCAAATGGGTTTTGGTTCATTTGACAATTTCAAGTTCAAAGGGTGAAGATGAAATGGATTTTGACTTGATTTTTCAATTGAGCTTTGATTTAGTGATTGAGGTTTATGTTTAAATTTTGATTCATGATTGAAGGATTGATTGAATTATGTAGAAAAATCAAGGGTTTGGCTTGATTTGAAGTTGATTTGGCTCAGTTCAAGAATTTGACTTGAAAGGCTTAGGTTGGATTTTGATTGAATTTGAGTTTGATTTTTGGATTTAGTTTTGGTTGTTTGAATTTATATTGCATTCATATATATGAATATAAATGAGAATATAAATGGGTTATGAGAAAATTTCATGAGTTTGAAGTGATTTGAACATGATATAGGCTAAGTCCTTAGGAGAAAATTAAAGTAACTTAGGAAAGATTTGTGATTTGAATTTGAATTTTGGATTTAGTTTGATTGATTTCAATTTATATTTCATTTATATATGATGAATATAAATGAGAATATAAATGAGTTATGAGAAATTTCATGAATTTGAATTGATTTAAAGATGATTTAGGCTAAGTCCTTGAGAGGGGATTAAAGGACTTAAGAAGATATTTTGAATTAGGAATTTGAATTTTGGATTTGATTTGATTGATTTGATTTATATTTTGTTTATATATGTGAATATAAATGAGAATATAAATGAGTTATGAATAAATTTTATAAATTTAAATTGATTTAAATTAAGTCCATGAAGGGAAATCAAAGGACTTAGGAAAGATTTGGAATTTGGAATTTGAATTTTGGATTTCAACCATGGGTTTCAATCACATGGCATTGATTTGAGTGTGGAGAAAAAATCAATTAGGCATGAATCGATATAGGTTTGATGTTGCTTTAATTTGGAGTTGACTTGAAGGAAGGAAGTGAGGAATGTGATTCAAGCTATAGGGTAAGCAAATTTTCCCAACACCCCTAAGGCATAACCTATTCCTATGGCTAACTCTTCTAAGCCCGTAGGGTTAGGTTGAGTGTCCACCTAATCACTAGATGTGTCCTAGGACTAAGGATCTCTTAAAGTCTAAGATGAGTCCTATGTTTAAGATGGAGTGGCCTAAAAATGATGTCAACACCGATCTGGCGACTACTGAGTGAATGGCACTAGAGGACTTATATCGACTCAAATGTAGTAGAGAGGAAAGGAGCCTCAGGGGGACTTAATCCCAAACCTCAAATATACTCAACCTAGTTAGATCATGTCGATTAATTCAAAAGAAAGCTTGGGGACTCACATCTTCTTAAACAAAATCAACATGAGATATCTTTTTGGCTGGGCAGTAGAGTCTACCATACTAATAAGATGCTCATTTCTTTGCAATGGCCAAGTTAGGAAGAAAGCGCGGGGACTCACATCTTCCAAATAAGTGTCCACTGGGGTGACATACTAGCGAGGTAGCATGTAGACCCACCTAGAAGCGAAAGTGAGCCACTTTTGCCACATCAAAGTTGCCTGAGAAAAAATATTTATGTTTGTTTTTGTGCTAGTGTTAAAGGAAATATGATGCCTCTTCGGTTCTCTTACACTTATCTTAAACACGCTAGGGATATTTGATGAAATGGTGCCACGTGTGGCTCAGAAAGGATGCGCAGGTTCTTTCTTTTTATTAATAGCAAGGAGATTGTGTTTGTGTCATGAAAGAGGGATAGGATGCCACTGGGGGACTCTTACACCTACCCTAAACACTTCATGGCAGTTTCGCAAGACAAGCAAACAACGCTTTGAAAGAAGAGAAGATTTTGATAAAATGGAATCAAATTTTTGTTGATTGATAGAATTATTTTCAAACATGATCTTTATGGGTAATATTTCTTCAAATAGAGCCCATTAATTGGAAGCATCGGGTCTTCCCCTTTACAATCAATAAGATGATAAGATCCTCCTTTGTAGGCCTTCTCTATGATATAGGGGCCTTCCCAAGTGGGTTCAAACTTGCCTCCCATCTTTCGATGGGTAACAATTGGTCTCCTTAGGACTAACACAAGTTCTCTTACTCAGAAGGACCTAGGGCGGACCAGCTTATTATGAGCTTGAATCATTTTGGCCTTGTACAACTCAAGGTTCTGGCACGCCCGTAGATGACTCTCCTCCAAATCTTCGAGCTCTTCTAACCCCAACTTTGTATTCTGCTTTATAGTGATCTTGCTACCCAATGCTATCCTTATTGATGGGAGTTGAACTTCTAAAGGTAGAACGGCTTCGGATCCATACACTAAGGAAAATAGGGTAGATTGAGTTGGAGTTCGGTATGTGGTGTAGTTGGCCCACAAGGCTTCAACCAATTGCTCATTCCACTATTGCTTGTTATCATGAAGAGTATTCTTCAGTATCTGGATAAGAGTTTTGTTGAATGCTTCTGCTAAGCCATTTGCTCTGAGGTAGTAGATGGTGAAGTATCTTCAATCTATACCGTGTCTTCTAGTGAAGTTATTGATCTTGGTACTTTTGAATACAATACCATTATTAGATATAATTCATCGAGGAATTCTGAACCTATATACGATATGGTTCCTGAAAAATTAAAGCACATGCTGAGCTGTGACCTCTCTGAGTGGGATTACCTCTGCCCACTTAGAGAAGTAGTCGGTGGCAGCTAAGATGAATCGATGACTCTTGGAAGAAGGAGGATCGATCGGACCCACAATGTCAGTACCCCAACACTCGAATGGACATGAGGCCAATGTAGGGTGTATAATGTTGGGTGGTTGGTGGAGGACCACATCGTGTACCTAACACTAATGGCATCTCCTTGCTACATCCATGTAGTATGTAATCATCGAAGGCCAGTAGTATTTAAGTCTCTTAAACTTTGTCTTCATCTTAGGACCAAATTGATGTGCTCGACAGACATGAATGTACCTCGATTACAATACCGCGGGCTTTGTGTTTATCTAAACAATGTAACCACATATGGTGAAAGGACCGACGATACAGGGTGCCATGAACGAGAGCATAGGAGAGAGCTCTGTTTCACTTGATGGGCTTGTGACTTTTCTTGAGGTAGTTTGCTAGTGTTCAAATAGTCTATGAACGGTTGCCTCTAATCTAGGTCCTTGTCCTTATAGGAAATGGCAACCTCCCCTTCAAGAGAAAATCTCTCGATGAGTTCAACATCAATAAGGGATATGACTTGTCTATTTTGGACCCTTATTGGGATGGACTCACCTTCCAGACATGCCAATTCCTTGGAAAGTTTGGACAAAGCATCTGCTACTGCGTTCTTTACTCGAGGAATCTTATAAATGGGGACTTTGGAGATTTGGGTCAATAGCTTCATGGTATACTCGTGGTAATGACGAAGCTTGGGTTTGAGAATCTTGAAGGACCCGATAATTTTGTTGATGACCAACTGAGAATCTCCAAAGATGTTGATGCTCTTGACACACACTATGATAGCTAACTCTAGATTGGTAATCAAAGCCTCATACTCGACTTTATTGTTGGTGGAGGGGTTGGAAAGATAGTATATCTTCACATTGTGGTGGAGTTAGGAGAACTATTTCTACCTCTGCTTTTCCTAGAAGAGTAGATTTTGGTGCTTCTTTATGAAATGAAGCATCAAAATACATCTCCCATCGATGGTTGTCAACCTCTCTAAGTTCTTGATTTTTCATGAGGAGATCGTCACTTGCGGAGAATCAGAATTGTGCTACTAGAAAATCCGCTAGTGCATCCTTTAATGCAAAATGCGAATGTGATATCAAATTGCGATAGAATCATGGAATGCCAAACATCTAGATAGCATTGGCGTATCATGAGGAATGATTAGTTTCGAGATCAAGTTCACATGAGAGCATATAGTGCATTTTAGATGCAAAGTTTAAAGCTAGGAAATGTTTCTCAATAGGTGGGTAGTTTGCTTCAGGAGGAATCAGATGTTAGAGGTAGTAAAGAGCATTCTCCTTCCCTTCGTCATTGGTTTGGGCCAACAGAGCTTCAAGAGAGTCATCCAATACAACAGTATAAAGGATGAGTGGTCTACTCTAGATAGGGGCTGTTAGAACTATAGGCTTCACCAAATATTGCTTGATGTCTTCAAAGGCATGCTAACACTTGTCATCCCACTTGAACTTGATGTCCTTTTTGACAAGTGCTAAGAATGGTTTCATCTCAATAGTTTAAAATAAAGCATCTTAGATATACCATCCTTGGAAGGATTTGAGTTGAGTTAAACTCTTAGGAGGTGGGGATATCTTTAATCTTTTCTTATTTCTATTCCCGGTGTGGACAACAAACCCAAGGAATTTGAAGCTACTCAGACACACTTCATGGGTTTTATTTTGAGGTTATATTGTTTAACCATTTGAAAACTACTTTTAAGTTAAAAGTGGTCTTCCTTTCTCTCTTAACTCTAGATCATCAATATAGCACTCATGATGGATGAGTTTGAAGATCCAGTCATGGCATTGGTATGTAGCACTAACATTTTTAAGGATGAAAGGTATGACCCTATAATAATAGATTCCGATCGGGGGTTCAAAAAGAAGGGTTTCTTACATCTTCAGAAGACATCTTGATTTGGTTATAGCCAGATGACCCATCTGTAAAAGAGAAAACTACATGAGATGAGGCGATGTCCACCATTAATTCTGGTATAGGAAGAGGAAACTCATCCTTAGGATATGCCTTGTTTAAGTCCGTAAAATTGATGCATATGTGAATTTGGCCATTCTTCTTCTAAACTAGGATGACACTGGCTAACCAGGTAGGATAATTTTCTTCCCTGATGAAACCAACATCAATCAATTTCTTAACTTCAGAAATGACCTATTGCTCAATTTCTAATCGCATGAGTCTAGGAGCTTGTTTGATAGGGTTAGCGTTAAGATCTATTACTAGCTTGTGGGCTGCTACGTTAGGAGATAATCTGGGCACCTCTTCATTACTCCATGCAAAGCAGTCTTTAAACTCAGTAAATAGTCTAATTAAGTCATTGTTTTATTTTTCATTCAGCAACAAACTGATGTACATCGGGCATGAATTTTCTTCTATCTCAAGGTTGATTTCTTTAAGCTGGTCAATTGTTGAATGGATCTTCTCTTCAAATTTTGGCAGCACATCTTTGATTTGGAGATCATCTAGATCATCTGAGATTTCTAAACATACATTCACATAAGAGTTGGTGTTGTGTGAAAAGAACCTATCAGACTCCAACTGATTGGTAACAACTAAGCAATAGTTATTATCATCGATTGGACCCACTATACTAAATCCTAGTCCTGCTCTTGATTGTGCTTCCCAGCCTGTATTGTTCCACTGATTTTTAAAGTACTCTGACCTATGCCTCGACCATGTGTGAGGAACCAAATCTTTCTGTATAAGATTATGAACACAAGGCAAGTAAAAGTCAAATGGTAATTCTATTAATTCTTTAAATGCATCCTTGTCAAGTTCCACATCAACTTCAGGACTTAAGGATGATGATCCCAAAAAGAATTCTTTGGCTTCATATCACTGGAAGACTTAAGGGCTTCCTTAACTACGAAACCTTCAACTTTTTGAGATGAAAGTGAGGTTAGAGCTAAGGTTCCTAGCTACTGCTTATTAGTCTCACATAAACCTAATTCGAATACCTTGCTTTGTTTGGAGGTCTTCGTCTATATATGGATCAAATTGTCACCTCCAATGGAACCCACTGGGAGGGGTTTGCTGGTATGCTAATCACATTAGACTCATCCTCTGAACTGGATTCCAAGTCTATGTGAATAGTAAGGGTACTCTTATGAATAGGAACATAACCCCTATTGGCTAATGACAAACCAGGGTGTCTTCCACCTCTAAAACTGCTTCTATTTCTGCCTTTGCCTCTGCTTAGTGGAGGTTGAGTCATCCTACCCACATGTCCATATAAAGGAATGAACTGTTGGTGGATGGTGATATATGGATCTATTTCTTCTTCAATTCCCCTTTCTTGTTCACTTGGATTTTAATTTTTCTATTCTTTTTCATCATTTTCTTTTTCTTTTGAATTTGATTTTTGTCCAAGTTCACGAGAAAAGGTGTTTTGAGAAAGATAGTAGGTTGCATCCTCATAAATCACAACCTCTCTAACTGAAAATAGATTTTCAGCTCCATTGACACAATATTCAATCCCATCCTTTCTAAACTTGATGCACAGATGGAGGGAGGATGGAATTATCTTATTCTGATGTATCCAAGGCCTACCGAGCAAAGTAGTGAATGAAGTATTCAAATCAATGATGTAAAACTTGGTTTCAGTCTTTGAGTCACCTATCTCTGAAGGTAACACTATGGAACCTAAAGCTCGCTCACCTTGTTCATTGAATCCTCTCAACATCATCCAATCTCCTCAAAGTGTGGAGATGTCGATCCTTAAATAGGCAAGGGTCTTTATACTCATAATGTTTTCACGGATGGAAGAGAACTCAGCATCACTTGATGTAGAAGTGACGGTTGTGCTCTAAGTCCCCCAACAAATGGTCTTCATCTATGAAAGTGAGCTTCTTTTTGTGTAATGTGCCTCCTCAATAGCGGTCAACTGAGCTAAGCATATCTCAAAGAGCCTTGATTAATGATTCCCTCATCTCTTTGGATAAGACAAGGGCATCGTATATACTTAGCTTAGATGGAAACTTTCTTAGGTGAGAGAGGACATTGCAGTCCACCTTGGGCTGATCCTTCACCAGCATTTCTAAAGGTGGAGCATCCTATGGAGGGGCTTTTAGATCCTCTATACCAATGGATTATTTCCCTCTATCTTGAGGTGCTGCCCTAGGAGGTAGAACCTTGCCACTACGAGGTGACTTTGATGATCTCTTGTGGCAGGGTAATGGAAGGTTCTAGGAATAGCTCACCTTCTTCCATGGGACCCTTGGGTGATTCCAAGTCTACCTCAAGAGGTGATCCCATTGCATTCAGAGTGAGAAAATCTAACTCTAAATCAGAAAGAGGAAGATCAGAATTATAATAGTTATTTTGACTTGAAGAGTTATCATTAATAGATGTACACAATCTATCAGAAGTAACACATATGTTATTCAAGTTAGCTTTATTCTTCAATTTCTTAGATTTGATAGGAGGTACAAAGTAGAAATCAAGTAAAGTAAGAGGGGTGAGAGATTTGATGCTTATTATACAAGATATCATTAGCGAGAAGAAGATAGTTGAAGTAGTTAGGTACAATATGACTTGGTGGCTCGTCATGGTTGCACTCTTGGGCTATCATGCTTGTTCTTGTTCTGAGTTCCCCTTTCCTTGAGTTGGCTCTGATAACTTGCAAACCTTCCTTAATGTTGGAGGTTTGAGCTGACTCAGGCACTTGCAAGGAAAGTTTCTTGATATTCTGAATAATATTTGTAGAGGTTTTGGATATGAAGATATCCCAACCTTCTTTGGTTTGGAAGGATCAAAAGTATCCCCAAGGATTACCCTAATGGAACTGGATGGTTGTTCCATAAGGTATTCCTTCGGGATAACTACATTATTGGTCTTGAAATTATGTTCAAGCTAGTCCTTAAATATGAAGCAATCCTCCAAACATGACCTTGTTGTGGTAGGGGCAAAAGTTAAGATCATGGCTTTTCCCACTTCCTCCTATCTCTAGGCTGGGTATGAAAGTCGCTTCTTTATAAGATTCTTAAAGATCTTCATTACCTCCCTTTTAAATAAGGTGTGTTGCTTCTAAAAAGTAGGTGGACCATAATGGCGGTGGATATGTGTGCCCTATGATGATATGTATGAAGGCGAGTAGGCCATGGAGGCTGTGTGGTGGCTACTGCCTCTGGTGGTAGAGGAAGTGGAAGTGATAGCTGTTGAGGTCATGGTCTCTCAGACTGATCTCTAATTGGTTGCTTCCCCTTATCCACTGCTATGACTACCTCGGGCTTCTTCTTATATACTTTTTCTTTTGAACGATCTTGAAAAGCAACCTGTTTGGCCTTCCTTGTAGTAGTTGCCTTGTTGATTAACTTCTCAAAAGTTTTGATGGTGAAGCCCCCAAGCATGAAGATGATCGGGCCATGGATGGTATCTCAAGAATTTGTGGCTCACATTTTATACTCAGGTTATGCCATCTGAGAATGGAGTCAACAAGGGACTCACCTGGGTGTTATTGTGCTATAATCGTCAATAGTAACCCTTTGCGGAGCTCCAGTAAATCTCTTGATATAGAGTTTCCAACTCGAAATGTCTTCACTAAATCATTGGGAAGTTCAACATAATCAAAGTTATCCAGGTCTTGATGAAGAATTTGAATAACAAAGTGTTCTTTGCATGGTTCCAACAATGCCTAAAGTGTGAAATATGCTATCTCGGGTTTCCACTGTCATCAAAACTCTTGAAGGAAGGTGGCACGAAACCCTTGGGATATTGGATTGCATCAAATTCCTCAGCGAGTGTACCCTTTGGAACCGATGATCCTCCCGTGCTTGAGCTAACGCTTCCTTCACTTGTTGCTCAACCAAAGACTTGATATCTTTCTCCTTTATGGTGGTACTTTCCACTACCTTCCTATACATGCTAGTCTTTGCCGATAGAGGTAAGGTCTTGGTAGTTCAAGACATACATTAACTCGACTAGTCTGTGTAGATAAACTTCTCTTGTTTCTAAATCTTGAGATTCTTGCTAATAAGTCCTCAAGCTGCTTCGCCATCCTATCTATTTGTTCATTTTTTTGCTCTAATTGATATCAGAGGTGTTGGGCTGATTGGGCTGTGTCTTCCTTCTCAATCTCATCACCTTCCATAGACTACTGCTCTTCTCATCTTCCTTCTCAATCTCCAAAGATGTTGATGCTCTTGACACACACTATGATAGCTAACTCTAGATTGGTAATCAAAGCCTCATACTCGACTTTATTGTTGGTGGAGGGGTTGGAAAGATAGTATGAGAATCTCATCACATTGTGGTCTGGAGTTAGGAGAACTATTTCTACCCCTACTTTTCCTAGAAGAGTAGATTTTGGTGCTTCCGCTTTATGAAATGAAGCTGCACCATCAAAATACATCTCCCATCAGTGGTTGTCAACCTCTCCTAAGTTCTTGATTTTTTCATGAGGGAGATCGTCACTAAGCGGAGAATCAGTAGGAATTGGGTGTGCTACTAGAAAATCCGCTAGTGCTTGTCCTTTAATCGCACGAAAGGGTACGAATGTGATATCAAATTGCGATAGAATCATGGACCATCATGCCAAACATCTAGATAGCATTGGCCGTATCATGAGGTACTGCAACAGATTAGTTCTGGAGATCAAGTTCACCTTATGAGGAAGCATATAGTGCAGTAGCTTCTAAGATGCAAAGTTTAAAGCTAGGAAATGTTTCTCAATAGGTGGGTAGTTTGCTTCAGCAGGAATCAGATGTTAGCTGAGGTAGTAAAGAGCATTCTCCTTCCCTTCATCATTGGTTTGGGCCAACAGAGCTTCAAGAGAGTCATCCAATACAACAGTATAAAGGATGAGTGGTCTACTCTAGATAGGGGCTGTTAGAACTATAGGCTTCACCAAATATTGCTTGATGTCTTCAAAGGCATGCTAACACTTGTCATCCCACTTGAACTTGATGTCCTTTTTGACAAGTGCTAAGAATGGCTTGCATCTCCCCAATAGTTTAAAAATAAAGCATCTTAGATACGCCAGCCATCCTTGGAAGGATTTGAGTTGAGTTAAACTCTTAGGAGGTGGGATTTCTAAGATATCTTTAATCTTTTCTGGATTTATTTCTATTCCCAGGTGTCAGACAACAAACCCAAGGAATTTCCCCGAAGCTACTCCGAATACACACTTCATGGGTTTTATTTTGAGGTTATATTGTTTAACCATTTGAAAACTACTTTTAAGTTAAAGAAGTGGTCTTCCTTTTCTCTGCTCTTAACTACTAGATCATCAATATAGCACTCATCCTGATGATGGATGAGTTTGTTGAAGATCCGAGTCATGGCCCGTTGGTATGTAGCACTAACATTTTTAAGGATGAAAGGTATGACCCTATAATAATAGATTCCGATCGGGGGTTCAAAAAGAAGGGTTTCTTTCATCTTCAGAAGACATCTTGATTTGGTTATAGCGATGACCCATCATGAAAACTACATGAGATGAGATGTCCACCATTAATTACGGTATAGGAAGAGGAAACTCATCCTTAGGATATGCCTTGTTTAAGTCCAAATTGATATATGTGAATTTGGCCATTCTTCTTCTTAAACTAGATGACGGCTAACGGTAGGATAATTTTCTTCCCTGATGAAACCAACATCAATCAATTTCTTAACTTCAGAAATGACCTATTGCTCAATTTCTAATCGCATGAGTCTAGGAGCTTGTTTGATAGGGTTAGCGTTAAGATCTATTACTAGCTTGTGGGCTTCTACGTTAGGAGATAATCTGGGCACCTCTTCATTCTCCATGCGTCTTTAAACTCATAATAGTCTAAGTCATTGTTTTATTTTTCATTCAAACAAAGATGTACATGGAATTTTCTTCTATCTCGAGGTTGATTTCTTTAAGCTGGTCAATTGTTGAATGGATCTTCTCTTCAAATTTTGGCAGCACATCTTTGATTTGGAGATCATCTAGATCATCGAGATTTCTAAACATACATTCTCACATAAGAGTTGGTGTTGTGTGAAAAGAACCTCACTCATGATTGGTAACAACTAAGCAATAGTTATTATCATCGATTGGACCCACTATACTAAATCCTAGTCCTGCTCTTGATTGTGCTTCCCAGCCTGTATTGTTCCACTGATTTTTAAAGTACTCTGACTGCCTCGACCATGTGTGAGGAACCAAATCTTTCTGTATAAGATTATGAACACAAGGCAAGTAAAAGTCAAATGGTAATTCTATTAATTCTTTAAATGCATCCTTGTCAAGTTCCACATCAACTTCAGGACTTAAGGATGATGATCCCAAAAAGAATTCTTTGGCTTCATATCCGGAAGACTTAAGGGCTTCCTTAACTACGAAACCTTCAACTTTTTGAGATGAAAGTGAGGTTAGAGCTAAGGTTCCTAGCTACTGCTTATTAGTCTCACATAAACCTAATTCGAATACCTTGCTTTGTTTGGAGGTCTTATCATATATGGATCGTCACCTCAATGGAACCCGGGAGGGTTTCTTTGGTATGCTAATCTCATTAGACTCATCCTCAGAGCTGGATTCTAAGTCTATATGAATAGTAAGGGTACTCTTGTGAACTGGAACATAACCCCTATTGGCTAGTGACAAACCAGGGGGTCTTCCACCTCTTGCTTCTATTTGCCTTTCCTGAGTGGAGGTTGAGTCATCCTACCCACATGTCCATATAAAGGAATGAACTGTTGGTGGATGGTGATATATGGATCTATTTCTTCTTCAATTCCCCTTTCTTGTTCACTTGGATTTTAATTTTTCTATTCTTTTTCATCATTTTCTTTTTCTTTTGAATTTGATTTTTGTCCAAGTTCACGAGAAAAGGTGTTTTGAGAAAGATAGTAGGTTCCTCATCAACCTCTAACGAAAATAGATTTTCAGCTCCATTGACACAATATTCAATCCCATCCTTTCTAAACTTGATGCACAGATGGAGGGAGGATGGAATTATCTTATTCTGATGTATCCAAGGCCTACCGAGCAAAGTAGTGAATGAAGTATTCAAATCAATGATGTAAAACTTGGTTTCAGTCTTTGAGTCACCTATCTCCGAAGGTAACACTATGGAACCTAAAGCTCGCTCACCTTGTTCATTGAATCCTCTCAACATCATCCAATCTCCAAAGTGTGGAGATGTCGATCCTTAGGCAAGGGTCTTTATACTCATAATGTTTATTGATGCACCTGGATCGATGAGAACTCTAGCAAGTCTGAATCTGCCCATGTCAACTGTGATGTAGAAGTGACGGTTGTGCTCTAAGTCCCCCAACAAATGGTCTTCATCTATGAAAGTAATCCCCTGAGCTTCTTTTGTGTAATGTGCCTCCTCACCAATAGCGGTCAACTGAGCTAAGCATATCTCAAGATCAAAGAGAGCCTTGATTAATGATTCCCTCATCTCTTTGGATAAGACAAGGGCATCGTATATGCTTAGCTTAGATGGAAACTTTCTTAGATGAGAGAATCCTTGGGCTGATCCTTCACCAGCATTTCTAAAGGTGGAGCATCCTATGGAGGGGCTTTTAGATCCTCATACCAATGATTCCTCATCTTGAGGTGTCTTAGGAGGTAGAACCTTGCCACTACGAGGTGACTTTGATGATCTCTTGTGGCAGGGTAATGGAAGGTTCTACTGGAATGTCAGGCTCACCTATAGCTTCTCCCATGGGACCCTCAGAATTGGGTGATTCCAAGTCTACCTCAAGAGGTGATCCGTAGTGAGAAAATCCTCTAAATCGAAAGAGGAAGATCATTATAATAGTTATTTTGACTTGAAGAGTTATCATTAATAATAGATGTACACAATCATCGAAGTACACATGTAATTCAAGTTAGCTTTATTCTTCAATTTCTTAGATTTGATAGGAGGTACAAAGTAGAAATCAAGTAAAGTAAGAGGGGTGAGAGATTTGATGCCCTCATCCATCGATACAAGATATCGACTAGCAGAAGAAGAATTAGTTGAAGTAGTGGTATGATAGACTTGGTGACCGAGATGGTTTACCTCTTGCTATCGGTGGCACATGTTCTTCTTTGAGTTCCCCTTTCCTTGAGTTGGCTCGATAACTTGCAAACCTTCCTTGATGTTGGAGGTTTGGTGACTTGCACTCAAGGAAAGTTTCTTGATATTGAATATTTTAGAGGTTTTGGATAAAGATATCCCAACCTTCTTTGGTTTGGAAGGATCAAGTATCCCCAAGGATTACCTAATGGGCGGATGGTTGTTCCATAAGGTATTCCTTCGGGATAACTACATTATTGGTCTTGAAATTATGTTCAAGCTAGTCCTTAAATGTGAAGCAATCCTCCAAAACATGACCTAGCAGTCTGTGGTAGGGGCAAAAGTTAAGATCATGGCTTTTTCCCACTTCCTCCTATCTCCTAGGCTCGGGTAGCTGAAAGTCAGGCTTCTTTATAAGATTCTTAAAGATCTTCCTGATTACCTCCCTTTTAAATAAATAAGGTGTGTTAAGCTTATCTAAAAGAGTAGGTGGACCATAGCTACCTGGCGGTGGATATGCATACTTATGATGATATGTATGAGGGAGAGGCCCATGGAGGCTATTTGTGTGAGGGGCTGCCTCGGTGGTGGTAGAGGAAGTGGAAGTGATAGCTGTTGAGGTCATGGTCTCTCAGACTGATCTCTAATTGGTTGCTTCCCCTTATCCACCACTCTCGCTTCTTTCTCTTTACCTTGGCTTTGCTTTGGGTAATTGATCTTGAAAAGCAACTGTTTGGCCTTTCCTTGTAGACTAGTTGCCTTGTTGATTAACTTCTCAAAAGTTTTGATGGTGAAGCCCTTAAGCATGAAGATGATCGGGCCATGGATATTCTTTAGAAGAATCTCAATGGTATGCTCCTTAGACAGCTGTGGCTCACATTTTATACTCAGGTTATGCCATCTGAGAATGGAGTCAACAAGGGACTCACCTGGGTGTTATTGTGCTATAATCGTCAATAGTAACCCTTTGCGGAGCTCCAGTAAATCTCTTGATATAGAGTTGCTCCAACTCAGCAAATGTCTTCACTAAATCATTGGGAAGTTCAACATACCAATCAAAGTATATCCTAGCTCGATGAAAGAGATAACAAAGTGTTATTGTATGCAACAAGCTAAAGTGTGAAATATGCTATCTCGGGTTTCCACTGTCATCAAAACTCTTGAAGGAAGGTGGCACGAAACCCTTGGGATATTGGATTGCATCAAATTCCTCTGGGCAGGGTGTACCCTTTGGAACTGATGATCCTCCCCGTGCTTGAGCTAACGCTTCCTTCACTTGCTGCTCAACCAAAGACTTGATATCTTTCTCCTTTATGGTGGTACTTTCCACTACCTTCCTATACATGCTAGTGCTACCTTGCTCGATGAGAGGTAAGGTCTTGGCTAGGTTCAAGACATACATTAACTCTGGCTGACTAGTCTCAACTGTGGTAAGATAAACTGCTGGGGCTTGTTTCTAAAGTACTGAGATTACTGCTAATAAGTCCTCAAGCTGCTTCGCCATCCTATCTATTTGTTCATTTTTTTGCTCTAATTGATATCAGAGGTGTTGGTTGTGTCTTCCTTCTCAATCTCACCTTCCAGACTCTTTCTTTGAAGGGATCCCCTAGTATCTATCATGTAAACCCTAGCTAAGTCTCCCAACAAATCATCTTCATGGGGTCAAAGCTGATCTTCCCCTCATCAGACCAGTCATAACCTAGGATCTCCTTCTTTTCCATGAAATAGTGAGCTACTATGTCATCTAAAGATTGATTTGTCAGAATTGGCACAAATGCTTTTAGCTGACTGGTGATGGGATCCACATCATGAACTGTGAGGCACCAGACCTCTTTGCTTTTGGAGAATCAATCCTATGAGGACTGTACTTACTAGAAAAATATACTCCTCACAGTCACTAACCCTGAAATGGGTGACACTCTAGAGGCTCTATTATGGGTAAGCGCATGTCATCTCCTCCCTCTGCTTCGCACCATCTCTATCCTGCTAAACTAGTGGTGTTGGTGAAGGGATGACCACTATGCTTCGGGGTCTCCATTCCTTCCACACCATAATTGGGGTAGAAGGTCGAGCAGGAGAGCTCAGCCTTGCCAAAGTAGGCAGTGTAGATGGAATGAGATTCTTTGGCCATAGCCAGATCACTAATGGGGTCCTTTTCTCCTCAGATATGTCTTTCATGGCCTTGGTGGGCGGAGATCCCAGCGTGAGCGGGTGGGAGATGGGGGGTGGCGATGTGGTGGAGACACCGCCGACTCTCTCGAAATAGGGACCCTTCTCCTATGATGGGTCATCTCTGTAAGCAGAATACTATCTGTGTGATTGACATGCAGGTGGGAAAAATCAGAGTGGGAGGCCAATCGACCAAACCGCCTCTCTCTAGTGATCTAAAGTGTGGCCTCTGCCCTCTCCTCTTGTGATGTTTCCCCACGCTGCAGGGGATAACAGATCTCAAGTCAAATTGACCCCTGGACTCAGAACATCCATAGGCCCCACAAACTTGGAGTAGAACTGAACAGAGGCTGGCATACGACCTCCTCCTCTGGCTAACTAGGGGCTGGTATTGAACCGTTGGTGGAGGTGAAGTACGTATCTTCCTAACATCCTCTCTATCAGACCCAGAGAGAGGATGAAATGAGTTCACTATAACCAGTAGGGAAATTAGAGTGGGCACCTCCTCCACAACTAGCTGTGTTGCGGTGTCCATCTCCCTGACGATGCGTGTATGGTATCGCTTAATCATACTATTTTTGTTCCTCCTCTAATTCCTGGTAGGGTGAGTGCAGTAAGAGCTAGACCCAACCTCAAAAGCTGGGGAGATAACCTCTGGGATCAAAGGAGCCTTACCCTTCGAGGGTGCTAATGAGTGGGTGCTAGCCCACCAGGTCGGAAACCACGGGCGCGAGGTGTTGATGTTGGTATTATCGCACTCGTAAAAGCACTACTTTCCTCTTCAGTGAGAGGATATTAGAGTCTAATGGAAAATCAATCTGAATGATCGGGTTCTACCCAACCACTATGGTCCTGCTAATAGATGTGAGCGGAGTGCCTTCACAGGTAATCCTTGCCCCCTCAAAACCTCTATCGAAATGGATGAGGTGGGTGTAATCAGCTCGGGGGAGATTGGACTGATCCAAGGCCAAGTCCATGCCGTAGGGGAAAGTAAACACATACTTATGTGAAGCTGCCGTTATAGTCAAAACTGAATTGTAGCTGCAACTGAGACTGATGCTGAGAATCTGCAATGTTGGAAACAAACTTGGATCAAATTTATGTTTTGTTGATTTATGAATTTGAATTTGAAATTTGAACCCACATCCAACATCTTGGAAGTGTTAAGTGGGGTTCAAATGGATTTAGAGAAGATTTAGAGATTTGATTGGAAAGAGGAATTTCAAATATGAAATCAACTGTCAACAAATTTGGATATGTTGAAAATAGATTAAAATATTTTTAGAAAGATGCTTCCATAGGTTCATGTTTTGAAATTTGATTTTGATTTGAGGACCCTTTCCTTTAACAAATTTGAGTATGTTAAAGTAAGGGTCAATTGGTTTTGTTTTTGATTTGATATTTTGGAATTCACTTACTTAGCAAATTTGGGTATGTTAAGTGAGGTGTTTGAAAACAATTATTTCTTTTTCTTTGGTTGCTTTATCTTGTGAATTATTGGTGATTTTGAAAATTGGAATTCCCACTTAGCAAATTTGGGTATGCTAAGTGAAGAACCCAAGTGTGTTTTTTTTTTTGGAAATTTTTTGAAAATAGAATTCTTAGTAAATTTGAGTATGCTAAGAAAATCCTAAAGTGTTTCATTTGTTTTGGATAATTTGATTTTTTAAAAATAGGATTCGTAGCAAATTTGGGTATGCTATGGAAATCCTAATTTGTTTCTTTTGATTTTTATTTGTTTTTGAAAAGTAGGATCCTTAGTAAATTTAAGTATGCTATGGGAATACTAATGTGTTTCTTTTTGGTTTTGATTTGTTTTTGAAAAGTAGGATCCTTAAAAAATTTAAGTATGTTAAGGGAATCCTAATGTATTTCTTTTTTGGTTTTGATTTGTTTTTGAAAAGTAGGATCCTTAGCAAATTTAAGTATTCTAAGGGAATCCTAATGTGTTTCTTTTTGGTTTTAATTTATTTTTTGATTGAAAGTGGACACTTCACTTTAGCAAATATGGTATGCTAAAAAAAATGAAGTTCCACTTAATTTTGTGAAATGGAAATTTCACTTAGCAAATTTGAGTATGCTAAATGAAATTCCAAAAGATGTGTTCAAATTTTTTTTATGTTTTGGTTTTATTTTGAAAATAGAGGCTTCACTTTAGCAAATTTGGTATGCTAAAGAATGAAGTTCCAAAAGTGTTTCTTGAAAATTTTGTGAAATGGAAATTTCACTTAGCAAATTTGAGTATGCTAAATGAATTTCCAAAAAAGGGTGTTTCAAATTTTTGTTTTGGATTTTGAAAAGGGGAGACTTCATTTTAGCAAATGGGGTATGCTAAGTTGAAGTTCCAAATATGTTTTGAAAATTTTTGTTTTTGTTGATTTTGTAAAAAAAAAAGAGAATTTCATTTAACAAATTTGGGTATGTAAGATGGAAATCAAATATGTTTCATTTTCTAAAGATGTATATTTTGTGTGTGATTATTGCTTTATGAAAGAGGAAATCCCAACCTAATCATATGTGTAATATGTTAAGTGGGATTTCAAAATAATGTCATTTTATTTGGAAATGAAATCTTTATTCAATAAATTTGGGTATATTGAATGGACATGTTCATATGTGCTTTTTGGAAAATTTAGTTTTGTTTGAAAATGAAACTTCCATTCAATATGTGTGGGTATATTGAATGGAGAGGTTCATATGTGTTTTTGAAAAAATTGTTTTGATTTTGTTAGAAAAATGAAACATCCATTCAATAAGTATATTGAATGGAGATGTTTCACATGTGCTTTTGAAACGTTCATTTTTGATTTTTGTTTGAAAAAGAAACATCCATTTGATAAATGTGAGTATATTGAATGGAGGCATTTCACATGTGTTTTTGGAAAATTTTATTTTTGATTTTGTTTGAAAAGGTGAAAATTCCAACTTAACACATGTGGAATGTGTTGAATGTGTATAAATTTTTTGTTTCTTTGAAGATGTAACATCCATTCAACATATTTGAATGTATCGAAGGGATAAATTTATCTTCAAACTTTATGCTTTTGAAAACATGATTGTTGAAATTCTATTTTTGAAAATGAGGCCTTCACCAAAAAATGATTTAGGTGGAGAAAGTCATTTGTTCTTTTAGAAAATGTGATTGTTGGAATCTTATTTTTGTAAAGATGTTCTTACATATAACAATCATAAAGATTGTTAGATAGAGATGATTTAGGAAATTTTTTGTGCAAAATATTTTATTATGTATATTTTTGAAAGAGGACTTTTTGAAAAGCAATATTTTTATAAAGGATTTATTTTGTCTTTATTATTTTAGAATGAACCTTTCCTTAACATGGAAATGATAAGGAGGAAGTCTTTAAATATTTTCTTTTATTAGGTTTATTTTTTATTTTTTATCTTTTAGCCATTGAAGAATCCAACAGGAGTTTTAAGACCAACACAAGGTGAGGTCCTAAAACCTAAAGATGTTGGCTAGCTTAACTTAAGGATGAAATAAGCCAAGTGCCAACGGAAAGAAAGATAGTCTTGGATTCATACAAAAGTACAAACACACTATTGATACTTAGAAATAATGATCATTTATGAAAGATGGAGAGAGGAACCTTCCCTAGCGGAGTCGTTAGAAAAATCTGTGGTGAAATTTTATGATTTCTAAAGAATAAATATACTTCCATCTTCACTCTATGCAGAATAAAATAAAGATCAAAATATACTTTCTTCTTTTTATGCATTTTTGACACCACGTAGATCCACAGAGATTCTTTTTTTGGGTGATTGGGTACAACATTGAGGAGAGGTGTACTATCTTGAAAGATAAAAACCACCACCCAACAATGGACTTAATCACCTCAACAAGGACTCCAAAGTATAATGGGTCTGCATGTGTACCATAGATTCTTCTCATACTTTACATGGAAAAGTAAAGTAAGGTTTATTTTAAATCAGGTTCGTTAAGTTCCCTACAGGGGCAAGCCTCCATAGTTAATTACATCCTAAGGAATGAGATCTCTTAGGAATACTCTCGATTAAGGTAAATGATCATTGTCTCCATAGATTTTAATAAGTAGGACTATCAATCGATTAGTTTATTTTGGAAGATCAAATAGGATTGATCAAAGAGTGTGAGTTATTATCGAAGCCAAATGAAGCTAGATAGGAGATGCTCATGATGCTAGGAAACTTAGCAAACATTTCAAACTATCCCATGATTGGGATTCACATTTTTGAAATTGTTTTAATTTGTTTGAGTTGAATTTTTCATCAAAAATTTAGGGCTTATGATTCCACAACATAATATTATGAAAATGCCTAAGAGGTAAGGATTTATACTTATGACCCACATAGGGGAGAGGCAACCTCAGAACCTAAATTTAGGGAGCTTTGGAGAGGGCCAAAAGCACAACCTAAATCTAAGGTGAAAAATGGGTATTTGGTATGCCTCCATAATAGAGGACAAACCACCTGACTATTAGACTTACAATCGCCTGGGGGTGGCCGCCAACTAACTCTTCTTATGATTTTAAATTCATGTAGGCAAGTCTTATGCTTTATGCAAGATAGCTAGGCTATTATTTATTTAGAAAGAGACTAAGTCCTTAAACTCACTCCCTAAGAGACTAGATCATGTTAGGGCATGAAAATGACCTAATGCAATTCATATTACATATTATTTTTTATTTTTGGACAATCATTTGATTCAGGCTTATAGGATTCATATACCTAATGCATGAGAGTAAGATTATTGGCCAAAATCAGCGAGAAGGGAGGATGTGTGTTTCCACCATGGCTCTCAAAGGTCAAGCCAAGTTTCTCTGGCAAAGGTGGAAGCCCTCTAATCAAGAGTGAAATGAGATGCTTTTATGCATGATGTTATAAAAGAAATACTCATCCAACTAAAGGGTTGCTAATTCTTTTTTTCTTGATTTTTAGCCTAAGCTTTTGGTGAGGTTATGAGTTCTTTATTTTTAATTTTGAATTGTTAAATTTGATAAAAGATTTATTTTTTCCTAAGAGCTTAATCTACATCCCGACCATACATCAAAGCAAGGAGAAAACTAGGAAAATATGCCATCTTAATGCACAAGCTAAACAAAACATCAAACATTTTATAAAGCTAATGCAAAAGAATAAAAGGCCATTTGTGGTTGGGCATCATCAAACAAACCCAAAAATAAATTTGGTAGCCATGCTCTACCTTTATACAACTTGGATAACAAATGAATTAATTACAACTAAGCAAGGAATTTATTGTTATGAGGGTCTTCAAGCTTCATTTCTTCATTCTTCTTTTCTTCTTTCTTCTTTGGTTCCTTCTTTTGGATGGTTGGAAAGTGGATGCTCCAAAGGCTTCACATAGTACAAAAGGTGAGATCTTATGACCAATGCTCATCCTAATCCACCATAACATTCATTCCAAAATCTTAATTATAAAAATTACATGAAAAGGAAAAGTAAATCTAACTAACACCTGCCAACATAGATTAGCTAAACAAACCATACAAATCCCAATCATGTATATTGGACTTAGCACCCCACACATGGGTGATGAAGTCCACTTGGAATATTGGATTATGCTTAGGGGTATGAGCACCTGCACAACAAAAGCATTTATATTTTTATTACGACACCCCTTAAGCACAATCCCTTGCAAAAAATAATGATTAGACTAAATCATCTAACCATTCATTTTATGCACATTCACCATAGCGTCCAGACTAAAACAAAACATCACAAAACAAAAGTAAACATCAATCCATGCACTACCCTAACCTAAAGCTAGAAGTGGTGACTTAGTCTAATGTGTGCTTTAAGGATTTGTGTGGTATGCTTAGCTATGGCTTTAACTTAGATTTTTCAAAGTGTGAAGATTATTCAACTTAGAGGAGGGTTTTATTTAAGTTGTTTAATTATTTTGGGTTGATTTTATTTTGTGTTTTGATTAAGTTCAAGTGAATTCTATAGTTAATTACTGAGTTGTAAAGAGAAGAAGAAAACTTCTCTTTTCTTCCCTACCTTAAGTAATTTCTAAAGTAGATTCATGTTTTAGTTTTGTTTAGTGAATATTTTATTATGTGATTGAATTAATCTTGAGTTTAGATGAACTCTAAATAAACCTATTCAAAAGAAAGGCATTTTAAGATTAAGTAAAGTGAATTAAAGTCACAAAATACACATCACTTCATTTCTTTTCCAACATGTATAACATGCATATGAATGAATCCTAAGCATATCTATACATACAAATGAAACTGTTTAGCATACTTTATGATGAATGCTAAGTGATTTACTTAAGAAAAATGGAATGCTTATGATGCATGATTTTTATTAAGTAGAAAAGGGGTTTCTTATCCAATTTTCACATGTACACATGAATGTATGAAAGGCATAAGTGAGTACGACACCATTGTTAGCACTAGGGGTATAAGGTACAAGACCTACTTAGGGCTACTTAAATCCTCACAACCTCGGGATTGTCTAGACTAATATACCACTTTCCTTAAATACAAGCATATGTACAAAAGAAATGAATGGAAAAAAAGGATGCAAAAAAGTTTGTATTTATACCTTTGGATTTGCTTATGCGATTTATATGTATAAATGTAAGGATCCTTCTTAAGTTATAATGTGGAAGGGGATAAGAGTAGATTTAAGTAGGTGTTATGTTCTTTTAAAAGAACTATACACTTTACAAATCTTATCCAAGTCCATGTTAAGAGGAAAGAAATGAAGCAAACATAAAACACATTCTTATATTCACATGTAAACTTTATGAATAAAATATAAGTTGCACACTTTCAGTTTTGGTAATTGCTTCATATATTTTGAAAATAATTTATATTTAATATTGATAATAGCCATTCATGTTTTTTTACTTTAGCCAAAACATGCAATTTGACATAAAGAAACATTTCATTTTTGAATTTGATTTTTGAAAAGCATGAATGCATGAAATTCATATGACATACATATTTAGTATGCTAGGAAAGAACTAAAATGATGAATGTATATAAACACATTAACCCTAATTAATTCCTAAAGATAATCTTATGAAATAAGAATGCTTAAAGTAAATCAAATTATTTTTAAAGAAGGTTTGATTCTATTTTGAGCTTGATTTAATTTGAGAAATGTGAGGTGAGTTTATTTTTCCTAACCTATTCCCACATATGTTGGTTATTTTAGTTTAATTTTTAGGTGATTAGATAATTTTTATATGTTACTTGGGTTAAGGTATGAATTTAACATGTTAATTATCCCTTACCTATACCACATTAGCATAGTTAATCAAATAATTATGAGCTAATGAGATGACATAAAATCATATAAAGAATTTAAATTAGCAATGCACCTAGTAAGAAAAAGGCCTAATGCATTTGGCTCATGATTAATGATTAATTAAGCTAAAGGGTTTTAACTTAAGTAATTTCATAACCCCCTCACACATGTGAGTTGAGTTTTGATTTCTTTAACGTACTTAGGCTATTGAACACCTAAGAATCTACCAAAGATAGATTAATTGAGTTTTAGAATTTTATGAAATTAATTAAGGGGGTAATTAGTGAATTAACCCTTGATTAAGGATGGATTAAGGAAGAATAGGGGGAGTGGGGGTGGGGGGTGGGGTTTAGGGAACATCTTAAGGAAAGTATCCCAAAATTATTCTCTAAACCTCACATTCACTTAATCAAAACTTAATTGACTCATTCAGAGGGCTAAACCACTAATTATGCCCTTAATTAAACTTAATTATATTGAGGGAGTGATTAAGAAATGAATTTGCGCTTAATTAAGCTAAATCCCAAGAAAATTAGGAGAGGAGTCATCCCACCATTAAGCACAAGAAGTTTGAGATTAATGGAGTGGAGGATAATTAAGAAATATAATTCTTAATAAAACCCAAATTCAGAGAAAAATATTATTCAAAATCTATTCAAATTAATTTTAGAATATTCTATAATCAATTATCTATCTAATGCAATTTATTTAATATTTTTTTATTTTTTTAGGCTTAGATATAAATTTTAGTAGTTTCCATAATTAATTAGAATATTTAAATAGCTTAATTAAGTATTTAATCCTGTAGGCATCATGTGAGCTATTGACGCGGCATGTGCTTTCCACATGGCATGATGAGATTGGGTACTTATCACATCATAGCACAGAGTTAGCGACGATGCTACGCACTTTCTCCTCAGCCGTCTGATCAAGGATCGGACGGTTGAGATTAAAGATGCGATTCTAAAGGGTGAAATGTGGGATGCTGTTTTAATCTCTGCTGTCCATCCAAAATGCATGGATGGATGGTTGGAGATTCATTTCTATAATTCCATATGAGCAGTGGAGATCGTCCATGTTCTAGGGTAAGATCCGAGCTCGATTGAGCTCAGATTGAGCTAAAATTTAGGCCACACCTTCATCATGCAACCTAGATCACATCTAATGGCTAAAATCTGATGGGATTAAACTTTCTTTTATAAAGATCCACACCATATTGAATTTAAGCTCAGAAAAATGGCTAACCTCGTCGGAGGTGATCACCGACGCTCAATTCCCTTGGAGAAGCTTCGTCTAGTGGAGATGAAGCTTTGATGAAGTTTGGAGGCTTTGAAATTTAGTAGATGCTTCTAGAGACCAACTCCCCTTTATCTTGAGCTTATCTTTGGTCTAGGGCACTCCTCCCTTGCTTCAAGAGCTTGTATGAAACTTTTGGCAAGCTCGATTGAGCTCACTATTGGAGCTTGCAAAGGAAAATGGGTTGATTTGATGTGTAGAGAAAGTTGGGTTTTAGGTGGAGCTCCCCTATTTTTAATCTCTAAAAACTAAGAAATGGGAATTTGATTTCACTCTAGGAAGCTTGGGGAGGTTGAGGAATGGCTTCTCTGTCTTCTCTAGGTTCAATCGAATTGAGGAATGATGGATTCAATTCAAATTAGGGGGAGTATATCTACCCCTTTAGAAATGGGTCAACTTGGATCAAGTTGACCAAATGGTCAAATTGGGTCAAACCAAGGGTTGGGTCAAGTTCATATGACCATTTGAAATGTTTTGATTTGATTCAATTTGGTTTAGGTTTGAATTTGGTTCAATTTAGTTCATTTTGGTCAAATGGATCAAGTTGATCAATTTGACCTATTTGACCTATTTGAGCTAGGTTTAGGTTTGATTGGTCATATGAAAGGGATTGGTATCTTTGTTTCCAATCAATTTTGGTAAAGTTTGAATTTGGCTCAATTGACCCTTTAGGTAAAGTTGAGTTCATGGTCAATTGGGCTAGGTTAGGTCTAGTTGGCCTATTAAGGCTTTGATCAAATTCAACAAGTGATTTGAAATGAACTTGACCTATTGGTTTCAATCAATTTGGCTTAGATCATGTTTTGACACATTTTGACTTTTTAGGTCAAGTTGGGTCAACTTGGGTCAAGTGGCCAATTGGGCTAGGTTAGGCTCAAATGTTGACTTGGTTAAGTTCAAACATTGGTCATGAATGAACTTAGATCAATGGTTTCAAATAATTTGGCCTATGATGGATTTTGGCTATGTTGGGTTTCAGTTTGGCTAAGTATTGACTTGGTCAACGCTTAGGTTTGACTTGGTTTGACCCAATTTGAGTGTTTGTTCATCTCATGATGATTGTTGATCATGATGAGAGGTTTAGATAGGGTTAGTTCAATCTAATTTGGTTAGAATTAAAATTTTGTTCATAAGGGTACTTTAGGTCACTTTGGGTCAAGTGAGCCTAAGTGGGTCAAATGGCTTGGTCAAAGCTTGATTTGAGTTTGATTGAACTCACATATGGACTTATGATTGAAAAATAAATCCATGTGCAAGTGGTTTAAAGTCAAATGGGTTTTGGTTCATTTGATAATTTTAAGTTCAAAGGGTGAACATGAGTTTGACTTGGGTTTGATTTTTGAATTGAGTTTTGATTTGGTGATTGAAGTTTGTGTTTATATTTGGATTCATGATTGAAGGATTGATTGAATCATAAGAAAAATCAAGAGTTTGGCTTGATTTGAAGTTGATTTGGCTAAGTTCAAGGATTTGACTTGAAAGGCTTAGGTTGGATTTTGATTGAATTTGGGCTTGATTTTTGGAGTTAGTTTTGATTGTTTAAATTTATATTTCATTTATATATGTGAATATAAATGAGAATATAAATGGGTTATTCGAAAATTTCAAGGATTTGAAGTGGTTTGAACTTGATTTAGGCCAAGTCCTTAAGAGGAAAATAAAGTGACTTAGAAAAGATTTGTGAATTTGGATTTGACTTTTGGGTTTAGTTTGATTGATTTGAATTTATATTTCATTTATATATGTGAATATAAATTAGAATATAAATGGGTTATGGGAAAAATTCATGAGTTTGAATTGATTGGAAGATGATCTAGGCTAAGTCCCTTAGAGAAAATTAAAGTGACTTAGGAAAGATTTTGTGAATTGAATTTTAGATTTAGTTTGATTGATTTGAATTTATATTTCATTTATATATATGAATATAAATGAGAATATAAATGGTTTGTGAGAAAATTTCATGAGTTTGAATTGATTTGAGCTAAGTCCAAGAGAGAGATAAAGGACTTAGGAAATATTTTGAACTTGGAATTAAACTTTGGATTTCAATCATAAGTTTCAATCATGGGTTTCAATCATGCGGCATTGATTATGGATTTCAATCATGTGGGAATGATTTGAGTTTGGAGAAAATCAATTAGGCTAGAATTGATTTTGGTTTGATGTTGATTTGATTTGGAGTTTAACTTGAAGAAAGGAAGTAAGGAATGTGGTTCAAGCTGTAGGGTAGGCAAATTTCCCTAACACCCCTAAGGCATGACCTATTCTTATGGCTAACTCTTCTAAGTCTCTAGGGCTAGGTTGAGTGTCCACCTAATCACTAGATATTTCTTAAGACTAAGGAACTCCTAAAGTCTAGGAGAATTCTTATGTCTAAGATGGAGGGGTTGAGGGCTCATTCTAAAAATGAGGTCAACAGTATGCTTCGCATGGTGAGCATCAGAGCGTGACACTTGGATCACGTGTCCAAGAATCTACTGCTGAAAGGTCCCAGCGAAATGATAAGTAGGTATGGAGGCCAAGACCCCATGATAAAATTATGAAGAAATAAAGATGTGTGACATCTAGTACATATAGTCAGAAATCTACCTCAAAAATAACTCATTAAAAGTAGATACCTAGAAGAAGGGATATCACTGATAAAAGATATGATGGTGACACCCTAGAGAATCCTCAGAGATCCTCATCAATCGACCTCCGCATGGAGAAAGTTGATTATGATCGCAGTCCCCCAATGGAAGAAATCTCTGTTCCTTATAATGAACCAGAGAGTCATTGGAAGTGTCGATCATAAATTCATGTGCAAGAAGGTGATGAGGAGCAGAACACTATAGAAGTAGAAGTTGTCTATATGGTCAGAGATATAGATGAACTTTCTACTCAGCACCATCAGAAACATGAATCCATGGAGCCTGAACCTGAATTTGATGTTTATGAAGGAGAGTCTTCACAAAAGAGAGTAGAAGATGGATCTTCAATCTCTGCTAAAGAGAAAGAAGGAGAAGTTCAAAATGAAAAGGAAGTTAGGGGAGTAAAAGCTGTTTATATGGTTGAACTAGGAAATGAACAGCCTAGTACACGCTTTTACAATCAGCATAATTGTTCAACCCCAACAAAAGCTATCCCTACAAATGCACAAGGAGAAGGACAATTAAGTTCTTTCATTGAAGATGAGCAGGGAGCAGACAAAAAATAAGAAATAGATGAAGAAGAAGAGCCTGCACTTATTGACGCCGTGGTGCTAGCTAGAGAGCAAAGATAAATGCAGCATCAAATGGAAGTTAAAGATAAAGAAATTGCACAGCTTGGTACTAAGATGAATGATATGATGGTACAAATGAATATCATGATGGATATGTTACATAAGAACATCACATTAAATATATCACATATTTCATCTACTAATCAACAAGTTGCTAATAATATAATCTCTATACCCCCAGTCACTCTAATACCTCAGGTTCCTGTAGTTCATGCTATACATGAAGGGAGAAGTGAGGTTAATCAACTAGCACTTCAAACTGTACGATAGAATGTGGCTAGTACACTATGAATAGTGACAGCTGCTCAACTAGAAATCATAATAATGATAAAGGTTATAGCTTAAAGTTGGTGGTGAGTAAGGGTCGCCCTTACCCAAATATGATCAAGTAACATACCCGAAAGGTTACTCAGTACCAAAATTTAATATTTTTAGTGGGCGTAGTAATCCAGAACAACATCTAAGCCCAATTCAAGGCTACTTGTGGTAACAATGGAGGGAATGATGCATTGCTCTTCCGCTAGTTTGTTAGCAGCCTAGTTTCAACTGCTTTTGAGTGGTACAAAAAACTATCGAACGATTCAGTCAACATCTTCACTGAGCTAGAGATAATGTTCATGAAAAATTTTGCCAGTGCAACCAAGAAGATAACAATCACTGACCTTGCCTTATTGAAAAAGAGAAAAGATGTCTGTGATAAAATTTGTAACTCATTAGGGTAACCTAAGCATGAAATGTGAACAACAATTGGAGGAAGAACATGCAATCCAATTGTTATTGGGCAATATAGATGATAAAATGACACCATTTTTATATTTGATGTAAATTATAACATTCCAGGACTTGCTTGATAAGGTGGCCAAACTTGAAAAGTTAAATTACTCTAGGTCTGAAATTTATATAGATAAATCAAAGAAAAATAAGAAACAAGCAAGTAGAAAAATGAGCAATCTATAATGTGGATAATGGAAAACAACCAATGTACAATGAAGATAAGAGAAAGAAGCTTGTCCATTCTAATCCACAACCAAAATTGATATTAGGAGGCAATGATAAACCTCAGACTTTTCCAAGTGATGGAGAGTGTCCAAAACAAGCAATAAGAGATGATGAGCGAATGCAACCATCTCTTAAGGAAAAAGTAATAAATAATATTCTTTTAGAAGGGACAGTGTGGCTAAATTATTTTGACAAGCACTCAAAGTTGGTCTACAAAATTAAAAGGCTTGAAAAAGCTAATCAAGTCAAAAATCCAAATTACAATCCCTATCATTGGATGATCAACCATCCTACTGAAGATTGTTATGTCTTCAAAGATTGGCTAGAAAGGAAATATTGATGAGGTGAATTTACATTATCTGATAGTGTTCTAGTTGACTTGAAAAGAGAGTTTAAAAAGAAGATTACGTCCTCTTTTGTATCATCCATTAAGTAAAAAATGAAAGGAAAATTAATTCAGACTAAAGAATAGGAAACAATAGTCTCTAATAAGACCGTGAAAATGTTGAAGCGGCTAAAAGGTGTCCCTAGTGTTAAGTGAAAATAAACACTTGAACCTACATTAAACTTAAAAGAAATGCCTAAATTGAGCATTTTTGCTTCTTAGCAGCATTTTGATAAGGCTACTTCATCACAACACGAGGACCAATTTACTAAACGTAGGCCTCATAAATAAAAAAGCCGGCTAAGAAAAAGAAGAACAAGAAGAAGACTATAACTCAAAGGATTATTAAAAATTTAGAAGAGTATCATCAGTCGACATGACAACCATTTAGGCTTACAAACTTTATGCCTAAACTTCATATTGTTGAATTGGATGAAGAAGATAATGGTGAATCTTGTCCAGTAGAGACATGTCGAATCATTTATGTGATATCAGATGTTCTTCAGCATCAATTACTCCAAAATGATAAGGGTAGTCAGACAGACTCGTCCAACCCATCAAAATTCTTCTTAGAAAAGAAAAAGAGTCTAAGGAGTTAACATCTGAATTTTGTCTAGTGATTCAACAAAAAGATAGTAGTTTAGATGAAGATTTATTTTTTCTTGCTGGAGAAGAGTCAGGCTCATCGATATCATCACGTATGAAATGTATGAAGTTAAAAAGTGAGTCTAGCCCTTTTGGTCAATCCTCCAAAACAAGAAGTGAATTTGAAGAAACTACTTCTTCAGAGGAATTTGAGCAAGATAAAGTGATTCAAGTTCAGTTGAGAAGTGGTAAAGTCTTACCACCATCATCAAAGAAAGGGAATTCAAATAAAGACAAAGGCAAATAAATTGAAGTCAATGAAGATATCATTCTCAAAAATCCTAGAATTAAGCCTAAATCAAGCGAAAAGATAAAGTATAATATTTTATCATATCTAAGAAAGATCCCTGCACAGTTGCGTGTGTACGAGGCTCTCTTAATGTCAAAATACCTCCGGGAAACTTTGATACAGGCTCTCAGAGATCCAGAGAGTTATGAAGCTTACTTTGCCAAAAAATGCATGGCTGAATCATTGCAAACTCAAGATCTCCCAATAATTACATTTTCTGAAGATCTTATGTTGGGAACAACGGATCACAACGGTGCTCTATATGTTACCACAGAGAGTGATGGCATCTTAATCAATCGAATATTGATTGATCCATGTTCTTCTATCTATCTTATGAGTCTAAAAGCATTAAGAGGATTATTACTTAATATCCAACATCTTGGGAGAGATAAGTTGAAGGTTCATGGTTTCAATGAGAAAGGATAGAAAACTCTGTGTTCTTTTATTCTCCCACTCATGTTTTGAGATTTATATATACAAAAGCCAAGTTCATGTAATCGACACTGATACATTATTTAGAGCTCTCTTGGGTTGGCCATGGCTGCATGAGTATGGTATGGTCCCATTAATTATGCATCGATATGAAGTACCTAAAAGATGGAGAAGAGTTTAGAATTCCTCATAACCTACACCCATTCTCCGTCCATGAAGCAAAGATTTATAAAGATGCAAAATATTTTATCTCTAAAGAGCCTAAGCTAACAAAGCCTCTTGAAGCGGTAGCATCCACTTTAGGAACTAAAAAGTAACTTCACAAGATGAAAGAGCAGAAGAAAAGAGAAAGAAAGAAGGCCATGTCAACTTTCCTAAAGAATTTGACTTTATACATAAATCAAGAAGATCAGTTCCTGATTTGGGAAGTGACACACAAGAAGAAGAAAATATTCATGTCAAACCTAAGGGAACTTATAAGCTTTCAAGAAAAGCAAAGTATGTAATAAGTGATTTTGATTCATACTATGACTTTGAATATACTTATGGAAATAGGGTTCAGAAGGTTGCATCAAGAAGGATATCTCACTTGGCAGAGTCAGATGACTCCCTAAAAATTATACCCATCCCTCAACAGTACTTCAAAGAAATCACTCCACTGGAGGTCCATAATATTAAAGATTTGATTACACTCGATGTATCACAGTTGAGTGAGAGTGGAAAAATAGGAACTCTATTTTATAAATCTAAAGAGTCTTAGCCTTACAATTTTGAGCAGCCTACTCAACATGAAGATTCTGATGAGATAGTGCCAACAATAATACCAATATACTATCCACAAAAATTATGAAGAATGATGCATAAGCTTGGAATTCATATTGGAGCTACAAAACATAGAACTCAAATCTTTAACAGGATGTGGAGCCAAATAAGTCCTCAAGTATCATGAAAAAGTGATATGTTTATTACTAAAGGTCTTGGGTTCATTCACAAATCTCATCAAAATAAAGTTTGTTATAATATAATAGAAGCTGAGATCGAAACTAGTAGTGATGAAGAAGATGATCTCCATAAAATTTTTCTTACAAATGTTGAAGAAGTAGAAGCCAAGCCTTCATAAAAAAAAGTAGAAGCCAAGCCTACACCTGAAGAATTTGAAGATGGTGGGCAAATAGCTACTAAGGATGAACTCAAAGAAATCAACTTAGGAGTTGAGGATGATCGCCATCCAACTTTCATAAGTGCCCTTCTACCTGATGAGAAAGTTGGAGAGCTAAAAATACTACGTTGTGAATTCAGGGATTGCCTTGCTTGAACATATTCTAAAATGCCAGGCTTACCCTGAGGTAGCAGTTCATAAACTTTCCATTAAACCAGATGTGATGCCTGTTAAACAAGCTTCTCAGTGAATGAGATTGGAGATTGGAGATTGAAGAACAGGTAATTGCAGAAACTAAGAAGCTGATTGAAGCAGGCTCATTTGGGAGGAAAAGTATGCAGATTGGATAGCCAAATCTGTGTGTGCATTGACTTCCAAGACCTAAATAAGGCATGCCCAAAAGATGATTTTTTTGCTTCCAATATCAGAACTATTAGTGGACAATACTTCTAACTATGACATATTCTCATTCATGAGCTGATCATCAGGATATAATCAAATCAAGATGGCTCCTAAATATGAGAAGCACATATCATTTAGAATGCCAATTAGTATATACTACTACATAGTCATACCTTTTAGTTTAAAAAATGCTAGAGCTACCTATCAAAAAGCCATGATGCAAATTTTTGATGAGTTAATTCACCAAAAGGTGGAATGTTATGTTGACGATTTGCTGGTGAAGAGCTTAAATTATGAAAATCACTTTGAAGACTTGAGAATTGTATTGAAGAGAATCATAAAATATAATCTCAAGATGAATCCTCTAAAACGTGCATTCAGAAAAATTTTTGGTTATATTATACGTCATAGAGGAATTGAAATCAATCCTGCTAAAATCAAAGCAATTGTGGAGATGCCTCCTCCGAAGAATTTGTGTTAGCTCCATTCTTTACAAGGATAGCTTGCATTCATTTGATGATTTATATCAAACCTATAAGGATGCTGTCAACCATTTGTAAAGTTGATGAAGAAGGATGCTCTATTCAAATGGGACAAGAAGTGTGAAGAAGCCTTCAGTAGCATTTAAAGCTACTTGTTAAATCCACCAATCCTTGCAGGTGCCTACTCTTGGGAAGCCTCTCATTCTATACACAGTTGCATTAGAAGAGTCCCTTGGAGCATTATTGGCACATCATAATGAAGAAAGCAAAGAGAATTCTCTTTATTATATCAGTCAGAGATTGATAGGAGAAAAAAATGAGACACTCTCCGATAGAGAAGCACTGTATGAAATTAACCTTTACAGTCTAAAAGCTCTGTCATTATATGTTATCTCACAAGATTACCCTCATCTCAAGAATCGATCTGCTGAAGTACTTGATGACAAGACTAGTATTGACTGGTTGCTTGGCAAAATGTGATTGCTTTCATAATTTGATATCACATACGATTCTATAGAAAGCATTAAAAGGGAAAGTCTTAGCAAATTTTCATGCTGCACAGCCCATCCCTAGACTCTTCTCTTAATGATGATTTGCCTGATGAGCAAATTATGCTCATTCATGAAAGAGAAAAAGACCAAATTTAAGAAATGTACTTTGATGGAGTCTCATCGATCAAACAAATTCAACCTCTAAATTTCTCAAGGGCAAGAGCAGGAATCAACATCATCTTCATAACACCAAAAAAAGGGATAATGATATGATCATATGGATTAATCGAGCCAAGAACTAATAAAAAAGCTGAGTACAAAACATTAGTAATAGGTCTCGAAGAAGGTATATTCATAGGCATTCAAAACTTGCATATTTTCGGTGATTCTCAACTTCTTATAAACTAAGTACTTGACATCTATAAAATTAACAAGCTTGAGTTAGCTTTCTATCATAAGCGAGTTCTCAAGCTTATGAAGCAAATACCAAATATCATATTAACTTGAGTCTCTCAATCTAAGAATAGCAAAGCAGATTGCTTAGCAAAATTAACTAAAGAAATGACATGTATGATTAGTGATTAGGTCATGATCGGGATATTTACTCGACAAATTCTAGAGCCAACAATGTACCAATCTCCACAAGTAAAAGTGTTATCAAATATGACCAACTAGGATGTGACTTAGGTTACTCCTCATACTCCCCAAAATTAATATGGAGTTATACCAAGAAAACCTAAGCATGACATTGCTTCAGAAAAATAATGGGAAGCCTTTATAGTAGAAGAACCACATGATTAGAGGCAACTCTTCATCGACTACTTTAAAGAAGGCAAATTATCAAAAAATAAATCACTGGCAGCTCAAATTGAAAAGAGAATGCTGCACTATACTTTCATCAACAACACTTTATATCATAGATCCTTTGAAAAAAATATGTCTACGATGCCTAAATACAGATGAAGCTAGTAAAGTGATGGTTGAAGGTCATGAAGAACTTTGTGGTGCACATCAGTTAGGTCCCAAGATGGCAGTAAAGATCAAAAGGATGGGTTATTATTGGCCATCTATGGTGAGAGACTGTATCAATCATGCTAAGAGGTGCCATGAATGCCAAGTACATGGAAATATAATCCACCAACCTCTAAATCCATTACTCCCAACATAATAGCATCCTGACCATTTGAATGTTGGGGTACAGATGCAATTGGATCGATTGATCCACCATTATTGTGGTGTTTATTTTCATTGATGGTTGTTATTATTGGGACACCACGTAAATCCACAGATGTACTCATTAGGGTGATCAGGTGCAACATTGAGGAATGATGTACTATCTCGAGAGATAGAATTCACCATCCTATAATGGACCAAATCACCTAATAAGGACTCCTAAGGACAATGATCTTCGAATATACCAGAGATCTTTCCCCTACTTCACATAATAAAGTAAAGTAGGGTTTATTTTAAGCCAATTTTGTTAAGTCTCTATGGAGGCAAACCCTCATAGTTAATCACATCCTAAGGAATGGGATTCTTTGGGAATACTCTTGATTAATGTAAATGATCATTATCTCCAAAGATTTCAAAGATAAGATTATCAATCAATTGGTTATTTTTAGTAAATCAAGTATGATTGATCAAAAGAAGAGAGTTATTATTGAAATTAAAGGGAGATCAGTAGGGGATGCTCACGATGCTAGGAAACCTAACGAGCATCCCAAACTATCCTATGGTTGGGCTTTATATATTTGAAATGGAGGAAAATTATATGTTTCAGGTGAATTTTTATTAGAAATCTAGGGTTTACAATTCCATAACACAAGACTGTAGAAATACCTAAGAGGTGAGGATTTATGCTTGTAGCCCACAAAGGGAAACAACAACCTCGAATCCTGAATCTAGGGAGCTTTGGCATGCCTTAGCTAGGTTTTAAGATTGGAATTTTCTAAGTGTGAAGGATTCAATTTAGATGGTGGTTTCATTTTAAGTGATTTAGTTGATTTGTCAAATTTAGTTGGTGATTTGATTTGGTTTGAATGAACCCACACTTAGTTACTAAATATTTTGAAGAGAAGAAAAGAGAAGAGAACTTCTCTTTCATCCCTGCCTTAAAATATTTTTAAGGTAGATTGATGGATGAATTTTCTTTAGTGAATGTTTTATTATATGTTTTAATTAACTATAAGTTTAGATTTTCTCTAAATAGCCCTATTTATTAAGAAAGACGTCTTAGGATTAGTTAAGGTGGATTATTACCACATAACACACACCAATTTATTTCTTTCCACCATGTATACCATGCATATGAATAATCCTACGCATACCTATACATGTAATGCAAATTTTTAGCACACTTTGATGATGAATGCTAAGAGATATGATTTGAAAATTAGGATATTCCATTGATGCATGTCTTTATTATGTAGAAAAGGGGGATTTCTCATCCATTAATTAAATGCACATCCACATGTATAAAAGTCATAAGTAAGTATGGCGCCATTATTTTCTACACCAGGAGCGTAAGGTACATGACCAACTTAGGGCTACTTAAAGCCTCACAGCCCCGGGATGTCCAGACTAATATACCACTTTTCTTAAATACATGTAGATGTACAAAAGAGTCAAATGATTGAAGAATCATGCAAGAGATTTATGTTTGATTTTATTCTAAGATTTACATGTGTAGTATGAAGGTGCTTCTAAGTATTAGTATAGAAATGCATAGGAATAGATTTAAACAAGTGTTGTATTCTTTTCAAATGAACTATACACTTTGCAAGTCCTATGTAAATCCATGTTAAGAGAAGAAGAAAGAACTTCATAATACACATCTTATGCTATAATCACATGCAAGCTTATAAATATTTTTAAGTAGCATCACTCCATTCATAATCTTTGATTTATATATTTTGAAAATAATTTTTGGTTTAATAGTGATAATAGCCACTCATATTCTTAACTTTATCCAAAACATGCAATTTGACATAAAAGGAAGTATTTTATTTAAATAATTTTTGAAATAAATAAATGCATGATTTCATATGGAAAATAATATTTAGCAAAATAAAGGGATGTAAGTACATAGCTTCATTCACCCTAATTAATTATTAAGGACAATCATATAAAATATAATTTTTTAAACTGAATCAAAATTCTTTAAGGAGATTTTATTTTTGAATTTGCTTTGACCTAGGAAATATAAAAAGGGTTTGCTGGTCCTAACCCATTTCTCCCATGTGTGAATTAGTTTGGTTTAATTTAGAACAATTAGGTTGATTTTATAATTTGATTAGGTTAAGGTATGAATTAAATCTATTAATTACTCCTTACTTATACCACTTTAATATAATTATCCTAGTAATAATGAGCCAACATATGATATACAATCACATAGAAATTAAATCAGCAATGCACTTAAGAAATGAAGGGAGCTAATGCAATTGGCTCACAATTATTAGTTAATTAAGCTAAAAGGGTTTAATTAAGTACTTTTATAACCCTCCTACACATGTAGTTTGATTATAATTTCCTTTGAAATCCTCTTAGGTTATTGAACACCTAAGAATCTACCTAAGAACTAAATGATTAAGTTCTGGAATGATTTAGTTTTGAGTTTGATTAATTGACCTAATTAATGAAGTGATTAAGTCATTAATTAATTTGCAAATTAAGTAAGTGCTTATCCAAATGAAATAAACTTAGGGGAAAATATTGGAAAAGAAATCCTAATCTCATTCTCTAAGTCCATTCATTGTTTCATGATGATTAGCAAGCTTAATTAATGATTTTATCATTATTTATCATGCTAATTAATCATTTAATTAGTTAATAAAGTGATTAGGGATGAAATAAGCAATTCCCCTAATTAATCAAGCAATAAATTCTAAGAAAATCATGGGAGACAGAGGTCATCCCACTAATTAATCTCAAAAAGTTTGGGGTTAATTGTTGAATTAATTAGAGAGTAATTAACTTAATTATATTTCCAATAAAACCCAAATTGAGTTAAAATTACTATTTAAAATTAATGAATTTTAATTTTCTATTATCCTTCTCTGAATTATCTTTGAAATGAGTGTTTATTTATATTTTTAGATTTTTCTACAATTAGTTATGACCTTTGGAAATTTTAGCATTAAAATTAGATTAAGTAAGCCTAATTAACCCCATAATCTGTGCCGCCATGTATGCACGTGGTGATGAGATAGTTTAAGTTATCACATCCATCGGTTGAGTTAGGCGCAACACGCTATGGGTCGATCTTAGATCGAGATTAATCCTACAGTTTAGGAATAAATCAGAGGGGATCTAGCGTGATCTAATCACAGCCGTCCGTTCCAATCACACGGAATGGACAACGTGTGATCTTTCTCCTTTACGAGTGATGAGAGATGAACACTGTTCATTTCTCTTCATTCAATTTGAGTTCACCTGAGCTCGGATTGGAATCAAAATGATCCCACACCTTTGGAAAGTGGGGGAATGCACATCCAATGGTCAAGATTTTAAGGGGTGATAATTTTCTTCAAAAAGAACCAAACAAATTTTCCCATGGCTCTGGTTTTGAGCAATTACCTCATCAGAGGCTATCACCGATGCTTCCAATGGAAGAGGTAGCTTTGTCTAGTATAGATGAAGCCCTGCTGAAGGAATTAAGTCTTGATTTGAAGTAGATGGTTTGGTTGACCAAGCTCCCCTTCAATGGTAATCAGGCTTGATCAAAATAGTGCTTCCTATGGCTTGGAGACTTGGGAAATGACTTGATTGAGTTCGATGAAGTCCACTGATGGTGTATGCAAGGTTAATTTGAGTTTGGTTGAGAATTGGATGAGTTGGAGTTTGAGCTCACCTCCCTTATTTTGGCTTTGAGTAAAACTAAGAAGGAGAAATGGAGGAGCTCAGGAATGGCTTGGAAAAGCTTGGGGAGGCTTTGATTCAATCTCTTTAGCTTTAAAGAAATGATTCTCTGTGATTTGAGTGAGAATGAGGGGGAGTATATCTCCCTCCTCTTGGGATCAGATGGTGAGAGGATGAATTGCCATTTTTGATGAATGGTATGGATTGAAGGCATGATTTGAGCTGCAAAATACACCCCATGTGGGTCATTTTGGGTAGTGGAGTGAAGGAGAGTGGAGCCCATGTGCTACGTGAGTGTATTTGGAGTTCCAAGTGCTCAATTGCCATTGAGGAGGTCAGTTTAGCCTTGCCATGGGTCATGGCCGACCCAAGCTCATTGGGTCATGTTCACCACCTCCCTTGGTGCCCATGTGGACCAATGGAAGGATGCCAAGTGGCCTTGAGAGAGAAATGACTAAATTCTAAGTGAATTTGGTCATAGGGTACCCTTTGACCTAAGTGCAAAGTGGTCATTTGGCCATGATTTTGATTTGGGCAGATTTGAAATGATTCAAAAATGGGTTGGGCCAAATTTCAAGTGATTTGGAGTTCATTTGATTTGATTTGGTTCAATTTGACCCATTTAAGTCAAGTTAGGTCAAATTGGGTTAGGTTGACCAATTAGTCAAATTGGGTCAAACCATGGGTTAGGTCAGGTTCAAATGATCATTTGGAGCCTATGTGTCATCGGTTTGGTTCAATTTGGTTTATATTTAGTTCATTTGGGTCAAATGGGTCAAGTTGACCAATTTGACCCATTTGACCCAATTGGGTTAGGTCATGGGTTGGTTTAAGCTTGGTTGATCATTTGAAATGTATTGCAAGGTTTCAATCAATTTTAATTTAGTTTGATTTCAAGTTGATTTAACCTTTTAGGTCAAGTTGAGTTCATGGTCAATTGGGAAAGGTTGGGTCTAATTGGTCAATTTGAGCTTTGGTCAAGTTCAACAATCAATTTAAGCTTTGGTCAAGATTTGACCCATTTTGACTTTTTAAGTCAATTTGGATCAACTTAGGTCAAGTGGCCAATTAGGCTTAGTTTGGCTCAATTGATGGCTTGGTCAAGTTCAATCATTGATTATATATTAGTTTAGATCAATGGTTTTAATCAATTTGGCCTATAATGAATTTTGGCTTATTTAAGTTTCATTTGGGCTACGTGTTGACTTGGTCAAAGGCTAGGTTTGACTTGGTTTGACCCAATTTGAGTGATTAATCATTCAAGGATGATTGTTGATCACAATGTGAGGCCTGGATGGGCTTAGTTCAATCCAATTTAGGCTGGATTAGAATTTAGCTCAAAAAGGTGCTTTAGGTAGCTTTGGGTCAAGTAAGCGTAAATGGGTCAATTGGCTTGATCAAGACTTGATTCAAGTTTGATTGAGCTTACATATGAACTTATGATGGAAATATAAATCCAATTGTAAATGATTTGGAGTCAAATGGGTTTTGATTCATTTGATAATTTTAAGTCAAAAGGTGAACATTGGTTTGACTTAGGTTAGTTTGATTTTGGTTTGGTGATTGTAGTTTTATGTTTATATTTGGGCATGCAATTGAAGGAGTGATTGTTTGAAGAGAAAATCTAAGGGTTTGGCTTGATTTGAGAATGATTTGTCTAAGTTCAAGGATTTAACTTGAAAGAGTATAAGTTAGATTTTGGTATAATTTTGGTTTTAGTTTTGGTTATTTAAATTTATATTTCATTTATGTTTGTGAATATAAATGAAGATATAAATGGGTTATGAGAAAATTATTTGTGTTTGGAGTGATTTGGATTTGGTTTGAACTAAGTCCATATGATGAAATCAAAGGGCCTAGGAAAGATTTTGGGATTTGACTTCAATCATGGGTTTCAATAACTTAATTTGGAATTGATTAATGATTTTGATTTTAGAATTTGAATTTGAATTTAGATTTGAGAAAATCAATTGATTTGGAATTGATTTATGATTTGAGAAAATTAATTGAGTTGGAATTGATTTAAGATTTGATTTGGATTGATTTAAAGGAGGGAGGCAAGGATTAGGTTCAAACTATAGGGTAGGCAAGTCCTCCTAATACCCCTAAGGCATAACCTATTTCTATAGCTAACTCCTATAAGTCTCCAGGGTTATGTTAAGTGTTCACCTAATCATTAGAAGTGTCTTAAGACTAAGAAACTCTTAGTGTCTAGAGGAGTCATATGTCTAAGATGGAGAAGTTGAGAGCTCACTCCAAAAGTGAGGTCAAGAAATGCCAATAGGTGGTGTATGCATGTAATAATCAATAACAATAACATCGCAATCAATGAGATCTACTCCTAAATCTGAGGTGTAGAGGGAATCAAAAGCTTAGTGCAATGTGACTTTACTTATGTCAAAGACATAAGAGAGTGAAGGAGGAATTGACTAGGGATTGAGTATGTGAGTCTTCCACTAGGGGAAAGGGTCAAGTTATCCATTGGGGATAAGAGATTGTGGAATCTGCTAGGAGATTAGAATTTGGAATCCACTAGGGATAGAAGTGTGAACCCTCCACTAGGGGAGCAGGTTTGGGTTGGATTAAATTGAATCCACTGAGGAATTGGAAAGATTTGCATCTCACTAAGGAGAAGCTGATTAATTTGATTGTTTAATTTGACTCCACTTGGGAAGTAGAAAAGATTTGCATCTCACCGGAGAAGCGGATTAATTTGATTGTTTAACTTAGCTCCACTGGGGAGGAGGGTTGGATTTGTTTCAGATTAAAAATTTTTAATTTTAAGATGGATCCTGTTGGTTTGTGATGGACCGCACTAAGTAGGGGCCATGTTGGCCTTGGCCTACTTCAGATTTACCAATCCAAAAGGTTAGTCTACTAGCCATATAATAAGACTATCCAACCAAAGGGGTTTCTTTTCGGTGTGCAGTGGCTGTGCTAGGAAGAAAGCATAGGATTATATATTCCAAAGTAGGGATCAGTCGCTAGGGTGATCAGTTGGCAACATAATGAATTGAACCCAACCTTAGGATAAACTATTTAGTGAATGCTGCTGAGGGACTTAGATCAACTCAAAGACAGTTAAAATTAAATTCATTTTTAATTATATTTGATGGATTCTGTCAATTTGTGATGGATTGTATTGAATAGGGGCCATGTCGGCCTTGGCTTAACTTCATATTTACCAATCTAAAGGGAGTAGTTTCCCAACCGAGGGGAGAACTATCCAACCGAAGGGGTGCCTTTCACTTTGCAGCGGCTAATTTAGCGAAGAAAGCATGGGGACTCACATCTTTCTGAACAAAAGACCACAGGGTGACATATATTACATGTCAACTCGACGCGTCGTTATCATGCTAGAAAGAATATGTAGTAGAATTATATCTTCCAAAGCAGAATGACCACTGGGGCAACCTATTTGTGGCAAAATAGAATGAACCCGACCGAAGGGCGACAACAGAGAGAGTGCCGACCCGGGGACTTATCTCAACTTAAGTGTAGTCAAGCAATTCCTATAGGGAGTTTTGCTGACACAATCCTAAAGATAGGATGCCTGCTTGGGAAAGGGGCTACTGAGGGCTTGAATTCCTAATTCAGAAGTGAATAAATTTGTTTATTTTGTTTGTTTATTTATCATGGAACCTATTGGTTTGTGAGGGATCATACTGAGAAGGAGCTTATATCCTAAACCTATCTCAGATTTACTGGTCAAGGGAGAATCTGTGCATTTGATGAACAAATTCTCCAAACATAGGGGTGGCTACTAAGAAAGGGGGACTATCCAATCCAAGAGTAACCCAAGTAGTGTCTAAATAGAGTCGCTAAGGACGTAATACAAATAGAGTGCCCACAGGAGAGGGGCCACTGAGGGCTTTATCCAAAAACCTTGAAGAAGATAATGTATGTAGGTATTCGATGGCCAACTCAAGGAGAAAGCATGGGGACTCACATCTGCCAAGAGTGGTGTATCCATTGGGTGAGTCAATGTCAGCATAGCGAACATCAACCAACCTAAGATGCCCATCAGTTTGCGATAATCAGCCTAGGAAGAAAGCATTAGGGACTCACATCTCCTATAAGGAAACTGATTACTGGGATAGTCTATCTTCAGCTTGACAAGTACCATCCGACCTAGGGTGACTACTACGTGAATGCCCTGGGGGACTTATATCAACTCAAAAGTAGTCAAGAGGAAAGGAGCCACTGGGAGACTTATCCTAAACCTCCAATATACTCGACCTAGTTAGTGCATGATGGCTAGTTTCAATAAGAAAGCGTGTAGGCTTACATCCTCTTAAACAAAGTCAACATGAGGTTGCTTACTAACTGTGCAGTGAGGGCTATTAATCTAACAAGGCTCTCATCGATTTGCAATGGTCAAGTCGGAAGAAAGCGCGGGGACTCATATCCGCCAGACACATGACCATTGGGGTGACACATTAGCAAGGTAGTATGTCAGCCCGACCTATAGTAGCTATTGAGTGACTGCCATAGGGGACTTGCTCCCACATTAAAATTGTCGAAGATAAAAGATATGTGTTTGTGTTTGTGTTAAAGAAGGACAGGATGCCACTTGGGTTCTCTTACACCTATCCTAAAATATGCTTAAAAGTTGATGAAATGGTACCACGAATGACAGTTGTGATCCCACCAAGGAAGGATGCTGCTTGGGTTCTCTTACACCTAACTTAGCCATGCTAGTCAAAATAGGATGCCTCTTGGGTTCTTTTACACCTACTATAGAAGTGCTGGGGAATCATTTTTTAATTTGTATTCATTTTTTGAAAGAAGGAGATGATGTCTCTTGGGTTCTCTTACACCTACCCTAAACACATCATGACGGATTTGTAAACAAGCAAACAACGCTTCGAATGAAGAGAATTTTTTGATGAAATGGAATGGAATTTTGAAGATAATTATTTTCTAACATGATTTCATGAGTAATATTTCTTCAAATAGAGCCCATTGATTAGAAGCATTAGGTGTTCCCCTTTACAATCAATAAGTTAATAAGATCCTCCTTGGTAGGCCATCTCTATGACAAAAGGGCCTTCCCAAGTGGGTAGTAACTTACCTCCCATCTTTTGGTGGGCAACAATTGGTTTCCTTAGAACTAAAACAAGCTCTTTTACTTGAAAAGCTCTAGGGCGGACTAGCTTGTTGCAAGCTTGAATCATCTTGGCTTTGTACAACTCGAGGTTCTGTCATGCCTGTAGGCATCTCTCCTCCAAACTTTCGAGCTCTTCTAATCGCAACTTGGCATTCTACTCTGTAGTGATTTTAATACCCATTGCTACCCTTAGTGATGGGAGTTGTACTTCTAAGGGTAGAACGACTTCAGACCCAGACACTAAGGAGAACGGGGTAGATTGGGTTGAAGTTCTGTATGTGATGCGGTATGCCCACAAGGCTTCAATGAGCTGCACATGCCACTGTCGCTTGTTGTTGTAGAATGTCTTCTTTGGTATCTGGATGAGAGTCTTGTTGAATGCTTCTTCTAGGCCATTTGCCCTGGGATAGTAGATTGTAGATAGTGGAGTATCTCCAATCTATACTGTGTCTCTTGGCGAAGCTATTGATTTTAGTGCTCTTGAATGTAGTACCATTATCAGATATAATTTATCGAGGCACCCCAAACCTATATACGATATGGTTTCTAAAAAATTGGAGCACATGCTGAGCTGTGACCTCTCTAAGTGGGATTGCCTCCACCCACTAGGAAAAGTAGTCGGTGAACCGGATGATGAACCTTTTATTCTCTTGGGACTTCTCTTAGACTTTTAAGAGTTCTTTAGTGATAAGGTGGACACTAAGAGAGTTAATAGGTCATGTTTAAAAAAATTTGCCTTATAACCAAAATCTTCACCTCCTTCTTCCAAGTCAAACTCCAAACTCAAATCAATTTCAACTTGATTGATTATCTCAAAACTCATATCTGTTGACCTCATTTTTTGATGAGGTTAATTTGGCAATTAAGAGATCCTAATCTCAAATAGGATTTTCTTAATTCAATGTTTAGGACACCTCACCTAGTGTCCTATAACATCTTTTTTAGTTTATTTTAACCTATTTGATGTAGGTAGAATGAATCCAAACTTTCAATTTGGATTAACTCAAATAAATCAAATTAAAACCAAAGTAAAATGAAAGAAAGAAAACCCATTTCATTTGAATAAAATTGATCATTTGAACTCATTTGAAATCATACCTAAGCCATTTAAGATAAATGAGTTAAAATGAAATTAAATTCAAAATCAATTCAAATTAAATGGTTTAAATCAAATCATAATGCAATTGATGATCAATTGCATTATGGTTTTAAAAAAAAATAAACTAAATCTAAATGGTAAAATTAAATCCAAATACTTTGCATCAAAGCATTTGATTGGATTTAAATTCCTTAAGAAAATTCAAATGGAATTAAATCTAATCTCAAATCCATTTTGAGATTAATTTAGGCATATCACACTTTAATCCAGACTAAGATGATAATGCCATATTGCATGGAAATAATAAAAGTAAAACAAAAGAAAATGGGGGAAAAAAAGAAGAAGAGAAATCCTACTTTCCTTCTTCCATCTCTCCCCATGCAAAATATCTTCTTCCCACTTCATCCACTCTATGAAAGAAGCCACCTTTTAAGAAGTGGCTTCCTTCAAGAGAAGCTAATGGAGGCAATTAAAGCCAAGGAAAACCTCCAAAAGCTTGCCAAAAAGCTTAGCCAACCAAGGGAAGAAGAAAAAGATAAGAAGATGAAGAAGAGAATAGTGCTCAACCATGCATGGAAAACAAGGAAGGAAACTCTCCACCTTTGAGATGAACATCCCATTATGATCATAAGACCAAGAGAGGTTGATTGCACACCTTGACCGACCTTGCCACCGCTAGTGGCCGGAGTTCGAGCTTCAAATTTATTCCATATGGAGCTCTCGGCCAACAATGAAAAATAGGGTAGGAGAGACTATCACCTCCCCATTTTCATTCCAAAAGCATCACCAAGGAGAGTGATGAAGTTTTCAACCATGATCTGACCCCCTCACCGCCGGTGATCGCCGGAATCCGGGTATGCAATTTCTCCCTCCCCCTATGCATTCAGTTTTGGAGCTTTGTGAAGAAAGTTGTATCCTCAAATGAATCCAAATGTATGGACTTCGTTCCGGTTACGTATTGCTACTGCGTTAAAATCAAGGCTTGATTTGCTGAAGATCACCAGTGATTGACAAGAAATCATGGATGGTGTTCATTTCTCACCGGTGAGCCTCGGGATTTAATCGACCGTCCGATCCTTCTCTTAGGATCATACAGCTCTGATCTAGGTGCACGATTTGATTAAATCCCTTAAGTACTGCGGGGCAGGGGGGGGATCCGGACCATCCAATTCGTTATCAGATGGTCTAGGATCGTCACGCATTTTCAACCGGTGCGACACGCACCAGTGACACGCGGTCGCCGCGCGTGACACAAGGTCGCCGTCGCGTGACACCACGGCAGCGTGGGGTGGGATCAGTATGGACCATCCGTAAATGATCCCACTCTTATAATTTATGCCGCGTGGGACCCTCCCCACTTAAAACCATTAACATTAGTTATTTAACAGTTTAATTAATTAATTAAAAGTTTGAAAATGTCAAAAAATCATATAAAATAAAAAAAAATTAAAAATTACAAGTAAAAGTTCTATGGAATCATCCTGATGAGAGGAATCCATACAAATTAAAATCCCCAATTTTTATGGGGTAATTTTCTATTAATTTGGGTTTAATTAAAAAACATCAAACCTTGATTACTCTCAAATTAATAATCTAATTAATTTGAAACTTTAGGAAAATAAAATTAAGCTTAAAACATACCTTACAAAAATTTTTGGGGATTTAATTCTCTGAATTCAATGGAAATTGTAATTTCATGTTTTTAACCTTTAAATTAATTAAATTAATTACCCTTTAATGAAATAATTAGAAAAATTTAATCTAATAACCTTAAATCAACATAATAAATATTAATAAATATTAGAATACTAATTAAACCTAATCAAACCTAATAGATCACTAATTAACTCAATTAGGTAATTAAAAGAATTAAATAATTCAATTAAATGACCTGAACTTAATTAAATCATAATAAATCAACCAGTTAACCAAAAATTATGAATAAATGCTAATTGGAAAGGTATTTCAGTGAAGAATATGTGAAAAATAAAATCGCTTTATGAATCTTAATGAAGAAGGCTTAATTTAAGATTTAATAAAATAATTAAAACCTTAATTACACCCTAATTACATCTCTAATCTAGATGAAACTTTAGGAACATAAAATAGGCATGTAACCCCACTTTCCGTAATTATCTTAAACCCAATTGGTCTATAAACTTAGAATTCTTGAATTTCCAAATCTCTAGGTCAATATAAACTAAATAATAATTAAGAAGAATCATTAATTCATTGAATCAACAAATAAATTGAACTAATCTGAAATGAACATCAGAATTACTTAGGGTAATTCATGAAAACCACCTAAGTCAAAGAATTTAATCAAATATAAAAATTTTAAGAAAATCAATACATAATGAAATTCAAACATAATTAAACAACTTAAGTTAAGTTTAATGAAATCATTCATCTTTAATGATTTTAAATAATGAACCTTGGTTAATCAAATTATATCAAGTAATTAACCTAGGTAAGTACTTTAGGTTAAGAATAATCTATGAACAAACCTAAGGTATTAATTCATATTAATAAATTTAAACCTTAAGCTTACAAATCTATAATTTTAACTAACTTAAGTTAAATTGAATATAATCAAAATCTTTAAATTAACATATGCCAAATCAAGTGAAACCCATATAACTTAATTAAAAATGGAACAAATCATAACTTAAATAAATCAAATAAATTAAATCAAATAAAGTTATTCAAACAAATGAAATAACATAAATCAAACCCAAATATAAATACAATCAAAAGGATTAATTAAAATACTTAAGGATTTTAGTTAGACTTTTGGAAACTTCATTAGGATATAGGATGTTGAATGGAAAGAGCTCCATCCAAAAATGGAATCATTCCATTCTTCATTCTTGAAAACCTATACAACTTTAACCAAATAAAGTCAACATAAAAATAAGAATTAAATCATTAAATCATTCGAATTGAAACCAACTAATGGTAAAAATTAAACCAATTCAAACTTAAACTTAAAGGCCTAGCAAAGACTTACCACACAAACCCCACTTCTACACACACTAGATTACTTAGGTCACAGACTCTAAATCTAGGTTAAATCATTCTGTGATTTTCTTTTAATCTTCTGTGATATGTTGTGCTGTGCTTCACATGTCTGTGTGGTGTATTGCTTTAGGCTGGATGCCTAGGCTTGTTTGTCCATTAGACTGGATATTAGGGCATCCTTTATAAATCTAGGTTAAATCATTCTGTGATTTTCTTTTAATCGGATATGTTCACATGTTGGTGTGTTGCTTTATTTGATGCCTAGGCTTGTTTGTTCATTAGACTGGATATTAGGGCGTTCTTTCTAGATTTAACATTATTTTCTACAGGGGACTGTGTTGATGGGATCGCTATAATAACTAAATCTTAAAATTGTTGTTTGCTTACAGGTACTGAAAATCCCTTAACATAGTCCATAGGACAGGTGGGCTTGGCAAACAACTAATGCTAAGCCCGTATGTTTGTGAAATATAAACTGCTTTGTATGATGTGTATTTCCTAACATCTATTTTGTAGGGCTTAGGATTTTCCTTTTGAATTTTAAATATAAATTTGATTTTAGAATTAGGTTATGATCTATGGGGTATAGGATTAGTAGGAGCTGACCCAACCAAGAGATGGTGCGGTGGTCCCTTGTGGAACCCGATGGATGTCCCTAAAGAAGAAGACATTCCTAGAAAGAAGACCCATAGATCTAAACTTGTAGTTCTAGGCCGGATTGTATAAGGGTAGAACTCGGCTGCCCATTTTTCTTTCTTCTAGGGTGTACAGCAATACCTCGCTACATTGGCATTTTTCTTATATAATTTAATTTGGCTTGATTTATTTTGGGTGCGCAATAGAAATAACATGCTTTTCTTAGGTTTCTTTTTTGTACTATGTTTGTACTGTGATGTATGCCTGGACGTAGGCTCATAGGATAAACTAAATTTTCTACCAAACTAAATCAATTGAAACATAAAAATAAATATAGCTCATAATCTTCATATAAAAGCCTAGGCCATTAAAGCAAGATAAAATATGTAGCAACCCCTTAGCTGGATGTTTTAATATCATGCATAAATCATATTATTCCACTTTTGATTAATGAAGGACTTCCATCCTTGCTAGAGAACCTAGACTTGACCTTTGAGAGCCTATGATGGAAGTACACCTTTTTTGATTTAACCCATAATCTTTTTATAATTGCTTGCATTAGGCATAAATTGCATTCCTATGACCTAAATGAATCTTAGGGATTAGGGAGTAAGTCTAGGTTCATAGATTTTTTTCCTAAAATGGCAACAGCCCAGCCATCTTGCATTCATATGACTTAGCCTCATGGTTATAAAATGCGCTTAAGTGGTGTTAGCTGGCAGCCTTCTCCAAGCAGGTTTTAAGTCTAGAAGAGTTAGGGATAGGTTAGTTCCCTCAAGTGAGGAGAATGGCCAATGATTCCCAAGGATAGAACTAGGTCGAGCATCTGACATGTGTCAGAAGCACCTGTAGACTAGGTTCTGAAGCATCCTTTTAGGAATAAGTCTTCAACCCTAGGCATTTTTGTAGTCTTGTGCTGCTAGAATCTAAGCCTTAGATTTCTAAGAAAATGATAACTTGAATTCTAAATTTAAATCCCAAATTTGAAGCCCAATCATAGGATAGATGAAATGCCTACTGGGCATCCCAGTATCAATAGGCATTTCATACTCTTTTCCATTTGACTCTTAAAAATAACTCTCTCTAATTTGGACCTCTCCTAATTGAATTTCCCAAAATCAATCCTTTGAAAGTTACCTTAGTATTCTTTAGGAATAACCACTTGTTTCTTTAATTGAGAGTATTCTTAGGAAGAGACCCTTCTAAGATGTAAGGGAACCATGATCCCAGGACAAATAGACCCTGTTCTACTTTTCCACATAGTTCAGGGGAAAATACTCTGGTACACGAAAGACCCATTAGCCTTAGGAGTCTTTTATTGAAATGATCAAATCCATTATAGGAGAGCATGTTTATCTTTTAAGATAATATGATTATTACTTCATGCCATATTTGGTCATCTAAATAAAATATTCCTAAACTTTATGTGGCGTCATTTCTTTCTCTATTCCAGAGAAAACACCAACATATTTTCTAGCGACTTCATTGGGGAATGGTTCCTCTCTCCATCTTTAGAAACAGGTGGTTATTTCTATATATTGGTAGTGTACTAGTGCCACTCACTGGTCAGGACTGCCTTTCTTTCCATTAGATACCTCTCCATTTCATTCTTGGTTGAGCCTATCCAACATCTTGAATAGAGGTTCTAGAACTCTTCGTTTGTCACAGTTAAACGATTGGGTCCTAGAATAAAATCCTGAAATAAAATGAGAGGTGTGAGAAATAAATAAAAACCCAGTCATCTCTGTTATGACCTAAATCTGGTCAAGACGGATTTGAAGCCATTCTAATATGGAAAGGAAATGTTAAATTTTAAAAAGTATGAAAAGTACTTCAAGATTTGAAAAGTAAATCTCAAAAGTAATATCTCAAAGTTAAAATATGTCCTTAATCTTACTTTGGATTGGTACTAGAGCTAAAGAGAATCAGGACAGGCCCTTGAATGAACACCCTTTGTTCTACTACATTCAAAAGGTGTCAAAACACCTAAGGATGTAAATTGAGATGAAGGAATTCCTTCAAACCCTGAAAATCTAAATCAAAAGGAGGCATAGTCATGCCTATTGCCCCTTTTCCCACCATGATTGAAGTTTGAATTGCATTTAAAAAAGAAGGATAAAAATAAAAAATATCCCAAAAAGAGAATGCCTTATTGACCTTAGGAAAAGGTTGATTAAGGAACTCAATGAAAATCTTCTATTCTTATAGAAGGAAATTATACATGAATGCAAATCAGCTTTAATCTTAATTTCCACAAGTCCACTAGAATATTGGAAAACCAACTACTCAAGTTGATTGGCCAATTCTAAGGAGTGACTTGGAGGTAATCTTCTTTTAGACCTATCCAAAATTTTAAATTCTTAAGAGTTTGGGAGAGAGTCAAAAGAAGAAGATGACATGACATAAACAAAGATAAAGTGACAAGATTCACTTTTGCTTCTAATCAATAGAAGAAAAGAGAAGGTAGAGAAAGAGAATTATGATTCTCTTGATAAAGTTGAAATGAATGAAATTTAAATCGACTTTCTTAATGGGAAGTTTTCTCCCATTGAATGAAATGATATTCCATGACTGGCTTTAATTAACTTTAAGGCCAAATCAAGAAAAGAAAATAAATAAAGAATTTAATCCTTCTAAATAAATCATGACCTTAGGATAGGGTCCTAAGGATGATATTTCTATCTCCCAAAATAAAAATATGAAACTTTATCTCTGGTAAGTTGATAGATAAATCACTTAGGACTTTGTCAGTCTAAATGAATGAAAAATGCCTTAATTTTCAAGACCAATGCATTATATGCAATCAATACAAAGTGAATCTAAAGAGAATCCTTTGCAATGTCTTATGACCTATTTGACATTGTCTTTATGTTAAGTATGATGGTCAAAGATTCCATGCAAGTTGAGGTTACCTTTAATCTTATATGTGCCTTAAAAAAATGCAAGTCAAAACTTGACTTTCTAATAAGCACATCATCTACCCTAGAGGGTCCTCTTTTAAATGATGATCCTATAAATGAATAGATCATGAGGTCTATTGATCTATTGAGGATAGAGTTAGACCTACCTTCCCTTCACATAAAAAGGGAAATTCTTGAAATTAAATTCAAAATGGTAGAGTTATACCACATCAAATGACATTGAAAAGAAATGGAAAATAAATCATCTTCAAAATGTGATGTTTTGTCCATCTTAGAGAAGTTTCTTGAAAAATCAAGCATCATAATGCTCTGTTATAAAATAAAATGAAATATGAAATAAAAAAAATGAAAATGATGATAAAAAAAATAAAAGTAAAGCAAGGCATTACATAATCATGTAATTTGCCTTACTTAACTATAAGAAACTTCCTAATATGGTATTCCACTCTAAAGAAGTTCTAGGGTTATCTTCCATGATGAACATAGACTACTAGGAATTTATTAACATCTTAGTTGATGTGGAAATTTTAAAAGAAGAAAATCTCTTAAATATATGTTGATCCGGGTGCATCGATCAACATCAAATATAAATATGAAAGTAAATTTATATAGGCCCATTCTAATCAAGCTTTGATAAGATGGTGCCATATAGATTCAATTAAATAAAGAAAGTAGTTTTTAGTTTCAAGAAAATTCAATCTTAAAAACTCAACCTAGAAAAAGAACTTAATTTCAATCACATTATTGGTTGATGCCAAAATTCAAACATGAAAAGAGAAACTTAGGAATTCATGAAAAATCTTTAAAAGCTCTTGGATGGTCCTATCCAGCCCTAAATAAAAAAAAAGAGAATAAAAATGAATTAAAATGAAAAGAGAAAGAAGAAACATATTGATTATTGAAGGATGTTCATATTCATCCTAAAGTGTTGAGTCTTTAGGAATATCATCAGCTACTCCTAAATGAGCTCACTAAATATTTGATTCCAATAGAAAATTCTAATTTTAGAAGTATAAAGTTTTCAAAGAAGTCATTATGCCAATCTTAAATGACTCACTCCACTAAATAATTTTGAATTCAACAAGTGTAACATCTTTAGAAAGTCATTCTTATCAATCTTAAATGGCTTTACTAGATTTGTTGTTCCATGAAAAGATAAAAAAGAAATAGAAATGATGGATCATATTATATGATCAATCAAGCAAAGACTTGACTCATATCAAAAAGTCAATCAAATGTTGTATTTGGACAAAAAAAGTCAAGTATATCAAATTTCCTCGTAAATCATTTAGTGGAGTCATTTCATAAATAGTGAAATGTTATGGAAATGAGTCAAATACATCTATCTTCTTAGTGAATCTTGTAATTAGGAAAATTACCAAGTGTAACCTTTCATAAAGAAATGAAATCAGAATATTACCAAAACAAAAAAAAGAAAGAAAAGTAAAGGAATGGAAGGACTATATCCAAGAGCGAAAGGATGAAGTCTAAAATTTCTAAGCATGTGGACATTTTAACTTCAAACTTCTCCACACCAAAATGAAGTGGTTAGGTTAGAAGTCAAAAATTGTCCTTAAGATAAATAACAAAAATAATCAGATATCTCATGCTTTGTCATTTTATCCTTTGCCATTATAGGGTGAGCTCACTTGGCAGGTTAAATAGAAAGATAGTGGATCTTCTTTTTCAGGAGTCCATATCTTTTGAATGGCAAAGATTCTGTTGAGTATACTCTGATACCATTTTAGTCGAAGAAAAAATATCCAATAAAACTAACATAGCTTAAATGAAATAAAAAATAATCAGATATCTCATGCTTTGTCATTTTAGCCTTTGCCATGATTGGGTGAGCTCGCTTGGCAGGTTAAATAAAAATATAGTGGATCTTCTTTTTCAAGAAACCATATCTTTTGAATGGCAAAGATTTTATTGAGTGTATTCTAATTCAAATGAAGAAAAAGACACCCAATGTAAATGGTTATTTTAACTTTAAACTTCTCCACATCAAAATAAAGTGGTAAGGCTAGAAGTGAAAAATCGTCCCTAGCTGAACAAAAATAAGCAGATATCTCATACTTTGTCATTTTAGCCTTTGCCATGATTGGGTGAGCTCATTTGGTAGGTTAAAAGAAAATATAGTGGATCTTCTTTTCCAGGGGTCCATATCCTTTATATGGCAAAGGTATCATTGAGTATACTTTGATTCCATTGCAAGTGGTCTATAACCATAAACAAGAAAAGTTATGGAATTATAAAGCCATTGCAACTTAAAAAGCTTAAGTAGTTTGGGTCCTAACATTCTTTTCAAAAGGTACTCTAGCACATTGCATCAATGTTGTTTAGATGTGTATGGAGATTTATATAGTCTTCAAGTTCGGGATGTACCCTTAGAATTTTAAGAAAAATCTAATTCCACAATTGACAAGATGATATCAATGATCTAATTCTTTAATGAGTTAGCTATCTGATCAAGTTATCTTTTGGGTTTAAAGACTACTTTATCTGGAAATAAATTGAAATGATCTCTAGATGTAGCGGTCTATAAACTTAAGCTTGATGCCATTTCAATAAACTAAGTCCCTTGATGACTATGGTCAATTTCCAAAAGAAAAGAAATTTTTGCTAAAATTAAAAGCTAGAAAATGATGGCTATACATAAGAAGAAAATATTCTTCTTGGTTAGCTAACATCATTATATGTCCCACATCTTGGGACTAGGGTAGAATCTTTACCTTGAAAATGGGTTCATATTATCCATATTTTATTTTAAAATCAAAAATATTTTCATGCATAAGATTATCCTTCTTAAGGATAACTTTTCTAAAAATTGTCAAACTAAAATAATTCTAGAAAATAAGAATTGAAAGCATATGATATGACATTCAAAAATCTTTACAAGAATGTTCTATTATAGAGTCATATCATTCAATCTCAAAATATTGGGATAATTTAACAAAAAGGGTCATGATCAATATTCTTATAATTCCACTTTCAATTAGGTAGAGGGTATATTGAAAATTTTGTCAAAGAATAAAAGAAAATAAAAGAAACTTAAACACGATTTGAAGAACAATCTTGTTACTACATATAGAGTCTTGAAATTTACTTTTGAAGTAATTTCAAAGACCTTGTAGTAAAATGTGGAAGGATCAAAAATGCAAAAACAAGAAATTAATCAAAGAAAATTATTAGATTTCATTTCCTATAATAATAAATCAACCAAAGTAATTCAATTTCAAACTTATCAAGAGAATCTTAATTTCTCTAATAAGTTAATCCTTTCAATTCCCTTATTGATTAGAAATAAGAATTTTGTGTCCCTATGAGAATCCAAAAGGTTACCCCAATTCTCATTCACTTTAGAAAGCTTTAAAGGAATCTCTTAATCTTCATTGATCCCAATTATGCCTTATAAGCTGTTGATTCATTTCAACAAAGAAAAATGACATACATGTTCAAACAAAAAGAAAATGAAAATTCATTTGAGAAGCACTGGTTGACTTTAGTTCTTACTACCTAAAGAACTACACAATCAGATGCAAGCTCAAAGAGGTAGAATTCTTAGGTTAGTATCTTATGATGTCTTTCCTTTAGTGAAATAGACATCTAGCATGGTTCATTATAACTTTGAGAAATAAAAAGAAAAATGATGAACTTCTATGCTCACGACATAGTAAAGCATTAGGTCCAAAATATAACCAAGTCTTCCTTCAAAAATAAATTCCAACTCTTTGAAACCTCCTTCACTAAACTTTTGTGTAAGGAGTATTAGTGAAATTAAGAAATGGAAGCAAACCTTCCATCACCCTTTCTTCAAGTTAGACTAATCAAGTAAGGATTAAGTCCATCAAACTCTTTCTTATTAGTCAAAACTTTTGAGGATTAGGATTAAGTCACTTTGACCCCCTTTTTCTCATTCATATCACCTATAGGTTGGGAGAAAGCCCTTTGTGACACCTTTCTTATATATGACTTGAGTTGGAAGCAAATCCTTTGTGGCACCTTTCTCATATTTTTTGGGTTTTAAATAAGCCTTTGTGCACCATTCCCATGAAAAATTACCTTTGTAGGTTTGGAACAAGCCTTCGTGGCACCAATCCTACTTTTGTGTACATGATTGGGTCAAGCCATCAAGGCCCCTTTCATGTTACACAAGTGAGTTATATTGAATTAAGTCTTTATGACCCCTTTCTAATAACCAGAAAGATATAAGTCCCTTAGTCGACATTCTTTCTAATCATCTAGGAGTAAGTCCCCAGTCAGCATCCTACTTTTGTGTACATGATTGGATCAAGCCTTCAAGGCCCCTTTCATGTTACATAGATGAGTTAGATTGGATTAAGTCTTTATGACCCCTTTCTAATAGCCAGAAAGATATAAGTCCCTTAGTTGATATTCTTTCTAATCATCTAGGAGTAAGTTCCTAGTCAGCATCCTACTTTTGTGTACATGATTGGATCAAGAGGCCCCTTTATGTTACACAGACGAGTTAGATTAGATTAAGTCTTTATGACCCCTTTCTAATAGCCAGAAAAATATAAGTTCCTTAGTCAACATTCTTTCTAATCATCTAGGAGTAAGTCCCCAGTCGACATCCTACTTTTGTGTACATGATTGGATCAAGCCATCAAGGACCCTTTCATGTTACACAAGCAAGCTAGATTGGATTATGTCCTTATGACCCCTTTCTAATAGCCAGAAAGATATGAGTCCCTTAGTTGACATTCTTTCTAATCATCTAGGAGTAAGTCCCCAGTCGGCATCCTACTTTTGTGTACATGATTGGATCAAGCCATGAATTCCCCTTTCATGTTACACAGGTGAGTTAGATTGGATTAAATCTTTATGACCCCTTTCTAATAGCCAGAAAGATATAAGTCCCTTAGTCGGCATTCTATCTAATCATATAGGAGTAAGTCCCTAGTCGGCATCCTACTTTTTTGTACATGATTGGATCAAGCCATCAAGGCCCTTTTCATGTTACACAGGCGAGTTAAATTGGATTAAGTCTTTATGGCCCCTTTCTAATAGCCAGAAAGATATAAGTCCCTTAGTCGGCATTCTTTCTAATCATATAGGTGTAAGTCCCCAGTTGGCATCCTATTTTGAGGATTGGATCATGTCTTTAAGGACCCTTCTCCTCATTTCATCTAATTAGGATGGATCATGCCCTTAACGACCCATCTTATTAGCTAGTTACATTGGAGTAAGTCCCCAATTGGCATCCTATTCGAACTTCTAAGGAATGTAATCAAGCCATTGAAGGCCCCATTTCTTTGAACTACTTAAATAGGATCAAGTCCATGTGACCCCTGTTTAGTAGTCTAAGTGTTGTGGATTAGGATCAAGCATTTCAAGCCTCTTCTCCCCAGCATAGCTTTTGAGGATTGGATCATGTCTTTAAAGACCCCTCACCTCTATTTAGCTAACTAGGATGGATCATGCCCTTAATGGCCCCATCTTATTAGCTAATCACTTGAATCACACTTCGAAGCAAAGATAGGTATACATATACCTATCTTTCACAATCAAAATCAACATAAAATTCAAATAAAAATCAAAATCATGAAATGAAACCCTAAGTTTATACTTGTATGTTGATCAATCTGGTTAACACCAATATGTGCAGTGTATTCTATTTAATCCACTACACATATTGGGGGTCCATTTGTTGACCTCATTTTTGGATGAGGTTAATTTGGTAATTAAGAGATCCTAATCTTGAATAGGATTTTCTTAATTCAATGTTTAGGACACCTCACCCAGTGTCCTAGAACATCTTTTTGAGTTTATTCTAACCTATTTGATATAAGTAGAATCAATCCAAACTTTCAATTTGGATTAACTTAAATAAATCAAATTAAAACCAAATTAAAATGAATGAAAGAAAACCCATTTCATTTGAATAAAATTGATCATTTGAACTCATTTGAAATCATACCTAAGCCATTTAAGCTAAATGAGTTAAAATGAAATTAAATTTAAATTAAATTCAAATTAAATGGTTTAAATCAAATCATAATGCAATTGATCATCAATTACATTATGGTTTAAAAATAAATAAACTAAATCTAAAGGGTAAAATTAAATCCAAATACTTTGCATCAAAGCATTTGATTGGTTTCAAAATCCGTAAGAAAATTCAATTGGAATTAAATCTAATCTCAAATCCATTTCGAGATTAATTTGGGCATATCATATTTTAATCCAAACTAAGATGATAATGCCACATTGCATGGAAATAATAAAAGTAAAACAAAAGAAAATGGGAAATAAAAAAAAGAAGAGAAATGCTAATTTCTTTCTTCCATCTCTCCCCATGCAAAATCTCTTCTTCCCACTTCATCCACTCCAAGACAAAAGCCACCTCTTAAGAGGTGGCATTCAAGAGAAGGTAATGGAGGCAATTAAGGCCAAGGAAAACCTCCAAAAGCATGCCAAAAAGCTTAGCCAACCAAGGGAAGAAGAAAAAGATAAGAAGAGGAAGAAGTGAATAGTGCTCGACCATGCATGGAAAATAAGGAAGGAAATTCTCCACCTCTGAGGTGAACATCCCATTATGATCACAATACCAAGGGAGGTTGATCCCACACCTTGACCGGCTTTGCCGCCACTGGTGGCCGGAGTTTGAGCTTCAAATTTCTTCCATATGGAGCTCACGACCAACAATGAAAAATAGGGTAGGAGAGACTATCACATCCCCATTTTCGTTCCAAAAGCATCGCCAAGGAAAGTGATGAAGTTTCCAACCATGATCCGACCCTCACCTCGAATTGTCAATCCGTATGCGCCTCCCTATGCATTCGATTTTGGAGCTTTGTGAAGAAAGTTGGATCCTCAAATGGATCCAACCGTATGGATTGACCATAATTTGATCCCTGATCATTTTGGGATCAAAATCAGGGCTTGATTCACCAATGATTGGCAAGAAATCATGGACGGTGTCCACACGATTTTGATTTAATCCTATCATCCTTCTCTTGGGATCAACGCATCTAGGCGCACGATTTGATTAAATCCCTTAAGAACTGAGGGGGACCTGACCGCCCGACCGGATACTATCTAGGATCATCCCGCATTTTCAACCAATGCGCAATACGCGAACCAACCCTCGGGTTCACGGTCGCGTGACACGCTTATAGACGGACGGATCGATGGACCATCCGATCTTTGATCGACCCGTAAATGATCCCGCTTTATAAAAGGCCCTCCCTTAAAATCATTAACATTAGTTATTTAACAGTTTAATTAATTAATTAAAATCCTAAAAACTTCAAAAAATCATATAAAATCAAAAAAAATCAGAAAATTACAAATAAAAGTTTTATGGATTCATCCTGATGAGGGGAATCCATAGAAATTAAAATCCCCAATTTTTATTAGGTTATTTTCTCTTAATTTAGTTTAAATAAAAAATATTAAACCCTAATTACTCTTAAATTAATAATCCAATTAATTTGAAACTATAGGGAAATGAAATTAAGTTTAAAACATACCTCAGAAAAATTTTTTGGGATTTAATTCTCTGAATTCAAGGGAAATTGTAATTTCTTGTGTTTAACCTTTAAATTAATTAAATTAATTACTATTTAATGAAATAATTAGAAAACTTAAATATAATAACCTTAAATCAACATAATAAATATTAATAAATATCAGAATACTAATTAAACCTAATCAAACCTATATGAACCTAATAGATCACTAATTAACTCAATCACATAATTAAAAGAATTAAATGACCTAAACTTAATTAAATTATAATAAATCAATCAGTTAATCAAAAATTATGAATAAACCCTCATTGGAAAGGTATTTTAGTGAAGAACAAGTGAAAAATAAAATCTCTTAATGAATCTTAATAAATTAAGCTTAATTTAAGTTTTAATGAAATAACTAAAATCTTAATTACACCCTAATTACATCTCTAATCAAGTTGAAACTTTAGGAACATAAAATTGGCATGTAACCCCACTTTCCATATTTATCTCAAACCAAATTGGTCTATAAACTTGGAATTCTTGATTTTCCAAATCTATAGGACAATATGAACTAAATAATAATTAAGAAGAATCATTAATTCATTGAATCAACAAATAAATTGAACTAATCTGAAATAAACATGAGAAATACTTAGGGTAATTCATCAAAACCTCCTAAGTCAAGGAATTTAATCAAATATAAAAATTTTAAGAAAATCAATATTTAATGAAATTCAAACATAATTAAACAACTTAAGTTAAGTTTAATGAAATCATTCATCTTTAATGAATTTAAATAATAAACCTAAAACCTAGGTTAATCAAATTAGATCAAGTAATTAACCTAGGTAAGTACTTTAGTTTATGAGTAATCTATGAACAAACCTAAGGTATTAATTCATATTAATAAATTTAAACCTTAAGCTTACAAATCTATAATTTTAAATAACTTAAGTTAAATTGAATAAAATTAAACTCTTTAAATTAACATAAGCCAAATCAAATGAAACCCATATAACTTAATTAAAAATGAAACAAATCATAACTTAAATAAATCAAATAAATTAAAACAAAGAAAGTAATTCAAACAAATGAAATAACATAAATCAAACCCAAATATAAATAAAATCAAAAGGATTAATTAAAATACTTAAGGATTTTAGTTAGACTTTTGGAAACTTCATTAAGATTTAGGATGTTGAATGGAAAGAGCTCCATCCAAAATGGAATCATTCCATTTTTCATTCTTGAAAACCTATATAACTTTATCCAAATAAAGTGAACATAAAAATGGGAATTAAATCACTAAATCATTTGAATTGAAACCAACCAATGGTAAAAATTAAACCAATTCAAACTTCAAACTTCAAACTTAAACTTAAAGGCCCAGCAAAGACTTACCACACAAACCGCACTTCTACACACACTAGATTACTTAGGTCATGGACTCTAGATCTAGGTTAGATCATTCTATGATTTTCTTTTAATCTCCTATGATATGTTGTGTTGTGCTTCACATGTCTCTGTAGTGTGTTGCCTTAGACTGGATGACTAGGCTTGTTTGCTCGTTAGACTGGATGTTAGGGCGTTCTTTCTAGATTTAACAGGTGCTGAAAATCCCTTAACATAGTCCATAGGATAGGTAGGCTTGGCAAGCAACTAATGCTAAGACCGTATGTTTGTGAAATATAAACTGCTTTCTATGCTGTGTGTATTTCCTAACATCTATTTTGGAGGGCTTAGGATTTTCCTTTTTTTTAATTTTAAATGTAAATTTGAGCTTAGAATTAGGTTAGGATCTTTGGGGTCTAGGATTAGGAGGAGCTGACCCAACCAGGAGATGGTGCAGTGGTCCCCTGTGGAGCCCGATAGATGTCCCTAAAGAAGGAGACTTTCTTAGGAAGAAGATCCATAGATCTAAACTTGTAGTTCTAGGCCAGGTTGTATAAGGGCAGAACTCGACGCTGCTCATTTTGCTTTCTTTTAGGGGTGTACAGCAGTACCCGGCTGCATTGGACTTTCTCTTATATAATTTAATTTGGCTTGATTTATTTTGGGTGCGCAATAGAAACAACATGCTTTTCTTAGGTTTCTTTCTGTGCTATGTTTGTGCTATGATGTATGCCTGGACGTAGGCTCATAGGATAAACTAAATTTTCTACCCAACTAAATCAATTGAAACATAAAAATAAATACAACTCATGATATTCATATAAAAGCCTAGGCCATGAAAGCAAGATAAAATATGTAGCAACCCCTTAGCCGGATGTTTTAATATCATGCATAAATTATATTATTCCACTCTCGATTAATGAAGGACTTCCATCCTTGCTAGAGAACCTGGGTGTGACCTTTGAGAGCCTATGATTCTTCTATTCTAATTTGGCCCATAATCTTGTTCTAATTGCATGCATTAGGCATAAATTGTATTCCTATGACCTAAATGAATCCCGAATCAAAAATTATAAAAATCTATAAAATGTGCATTAGTTAGGTGTAACTTCATACCCTACATGATCTTAGGGATTAGGGAGTAAATCTAGGTTCATAGATTTCTTTCCTAAAACTGCAATAGCCCAGCCATCTTGCATTCATATGACTTAACCTCATGGTTTAAAAATGCGCTTAGGTGGTGTTAGCTGGCAGCCTTCTCCAGGAAGGTTGTAAGTCCAGAAGAGTTAGGGATAGGTTAGTTCCCTCAAGTGAGGAGAATGGCCAATGATTCCCAAGGATAGAACTAGGTCGAGCATTTGACATGTGTTAGAAGCACCTGTAGACTAGGTTCTCAAGCATCCTTTTAGGAATAAGTCTTCAACCCTAGGCATTTTTGCAGTCTTTTGCTGCTAGAATCTAAGCCCTAGATTTCTAAGAAAATGATAACTTGAATTCTAAATTTAAATCCCAAATTTGAAGCCCAATCATAGAATAGATGAAATATCTACTAGGCATCCCAGTATCAATAGACATTTTCTACTCTTTTTATTTGACTCTTAAAAATAACTCTCTCCAATTTGGACCTCTCCCAATTAAATTTCTTAAAATTAATCCTTTGAAAGCTACCTTAGTATTCTTTAGGTATAACCACTTATTTCTTTAATCGAGAATATTCTTAGGAAGAGACCCTTCTTAAGATGTAATTAGCTATAGAGGCTTGCCTTTATAGGGAATCATGGTCCCAGGATAAAATAGACCCTGTTCTACTTTTCCATGTAGTTCAGGGGAAAATACTTTGGTACATGAAAGACCCATTATCCTTAGGAGTCTTTTATTGAAATGATCGAATCCATTATAGGAAAGCATGTTTATCTTTCAAGATAATATGCTTATTCCTTAATGCCATATTTGGTCATCTAAATAAAATATTCCTAAACTCTATGTGGTGTCATTTCTTTTCTCTATTCTAGAGAAAACACTAACAATATCAACTCCAACTCTAACTCAAGCCTTGAATCAATTCAATGGATTTTCTCATATCATGAATCAATTCCAAATAAGTGAAACTTATGATTGAAACCCATGATTGGATTCCAAACTCCAAAATATTTCCTAAGTACTTTGATTCCCTCTCATGGACTTAGCTTAAATCAAACCTAAATCCATTCAAATTCAAGCAATTTTCTCACAACCCATTTATATTCACATGTATAAATGAAATATAAATTCAAATTAATCAAACCAAATTTAAAATTCAAATCCAAATAAAAAATCTTTTCTAAGTCATTTTGATTCCCATCTTGGACTTAGCCTAAATCAATTATAAATCAATTCAAATTCAAGGAATTTTCTCATAACCCATTTATATTATCATTTATACTCATAAATATAAATGAAATGTAAATTCAAATATCCAAAAATAAATTCAAAACTCAAATCCAAATTCAACCAAAATCTAACCTAAGCCTTTTAAGTCAAAATCTTAAAATTAGCCAAATCAAATTCAAATCAAGCCAAACCCTTGATTTTTCTTGATGATTCAATCAATCCTACAATCATGAATCCAAATATAAACATAAAATTTAAATATAAATCCAAAAATACATTCAAAATTCAAATCCAAATCCAATTCAAATTCAACCTAAGCCTTTCATGTCAAAATCTTAAACTTAGCCAAATCAATTTCAAATCAAGCCAAACCCTTGATTTTTCTTCATGATTCAATCAATCCTACAATCATGAATCCAAATATAAACATAAACTCCAATCATCAAATCAAAACTAAATTCAAAACTCAAACCTAAGTTAAACTCATGTTCACCCTTTTGAAGTTGAAAATGTCAAATGAATGAAAACCCATTTGACTTCAAATCACTTGCAAATGGATTTATATTTAAATCTTAAGTCCATATGTGAGTTCAATCGAACTCAAATCAAGCTTTGACCAAGCCATTTGACCTACTTAGGTTCACTTGACTCAAGGTGACCTAAAGAACTCCTTTTGAGCAAATTCTAATCCTACCCAAATTGGATTGAACTAAGCCCAACTAAGCCTCACATTGTGAGCAACAATCATCATGAGATGATCAATCACTCAAATTGGTCAAACCAAGTCAAACCTATAGGTTGACCAAGTCAACACTTAGCCAAAATGGAACTTAAACTAGCCAAAATTCACCATAGACCAAATTGATTGAAACCAATGATTGAAACTCATTCATGATCAATGTTTGAACTTGACCAGGTCATCATTTGAGCCTAACCTAGCCCAATTGGCCACTTAACCCATGTTAACCCAACTTGACCTAAAAAGTCAAAATGTGTCAAAACTTGATCTAAGCCAAATTGATTTTTCATTCCAAATCACTTGTTGAACTTGACCAAAGCCTTAATTGGCTAACTAGACCTAACTGCCTAATTGACCTTAAACCCAACTTAACCTAAAGGGTCAAATTGAGCCAAATCAAATATAAACCAAATTGATTGAAAATAAAAATATCAATCCATTTCAAATGATCAACCAAACATAAACCAACCCATGTCCTAACCCAAATAGGTCAAATGGGTGAAATTGGTCATGTTGACCCATTTGACCTAAATGAAATCAAATGAACCAAATTCAAATATAAATCAAATTGAATAAAACCAATGATGCCAAAATATTTCAAATGGTCATATGAACTTGACCCAAACCTTGGTTTGACCCAATTTGACCAATTGGTCAACTTGACCCAAGTTGACCCATTTTGACCTAAATGGGTCAACATTAGCCAAATCACATCAAACCAACTCCAAATTCAATAAAACTTGACCTAACCCATTTTTCAATCATACTAAATATAGTCAAACTAAAATCAATATCAAATGACCATTTTACTCCTAGGCCATAGGGTAACCTAAAATCAAAACCACTTGGAATTTGGTCAATTCCTCTTCATGGACACATGACATCTTCTTAGTGGATCAAATGGTCACTAATGGACATGATGCACATGACCCAATGGGTTTGGGTCAGCCTATCCCAACCCAAGGACAAAATCGACCACTTGCTTGAACATGAGCACATGGGGATCATCCCTCCACTCAATTAAGCACATGGCAAGCTTCACCACTCCACTTCTCTAACCAAACTGAATTCCATGCGGCCTCTAATAGCCTAACAAACCCACTCAAGGAGGTGTATTGGATGAAAATAGCAAAACTCTTCATGGCCGTCTAATTCACCTAGGGGGAGATATACTCCCCCTAATTTCACTTGAATTTCATTCTCACCTATTCGATTGAAGCATAGGAACTTAGAGCAAGCCAATGCAAGTCTCCCCAAGCTTCACAGAGTGTGTTAGAATTCTCCCTTTCTCGATTTCTCTAAATCAAAAATAATCCAATTCAATTCATCCTTAGAGCCAATTTCCATCTCACTCAATACTGAAAACCAATCCAATTCCTCCTTAGAGCACCCTCAGAGGGCCTAGTCAAACTCATCCCAAGCTTCTTCCAAGCTCCAAAGGCAAGGGATGTGGGACTTTGATCAAGGCCATGAGGATTTGAAGGTGAACTTGGTCCATAGGATGATCCATTCAATCTCACACCTCAAAACCTCAACAAGGATTTGTCTCCACTAGACGAAGCTACTTCAAGGGAATCGAGCACCGGTGATAGCCTCCAGTGAGGTATTCCATTAAATCGAGCATAGTTTCATTTGGTCTTGGTCCTTTATGAAGGAAATTTTTACCCTAAGAAAAGTTAGCCGTTGGTGTGTTCCCCTTTACTCTTAGATGGTGTGGGTTGAATTTGGTTTCAATCTGAGCTCAATTGAGCTTGAATCTTCTCATAGAAGATAGTGGTCATCTCCTACAGGGAAGATTAGGGATGGATCATGGGTCATCCATCCACGCATTTTGGATGGACGGCCATGATCAAGATGCATAGGATATTGATTTAATCTTTTAATACTATGAGCTTAACCTCAACTGTTTGATCCTTGATTGGACGAATGAGGAGAAAGCGTTTTATCGCGCGGCGCTATGATATAACAACTTTAATAGCCTCTCCATTCACGCCATGTGGGAAGCACACGCCGCATCAGCCTCCATGTGGCACTGACGGGATTAGCTATTTTAATTAGGGATTTATTTAATTCTCCTTAATCACTAAATTTTCATAATTGCATAACTAATTGCCAAAAAAATCTTTAAAATATAAGATAACAAGCATTGTAAAGATAATTCAGAGGAGAATATTTTAAAATTAATTTTATTAGATTTTGAACCGTATATTCTCTTAATTAGGGTTTTAATAAAAACCTAATAACCTTAATTACTCCCTAATTATCTCACTGATTAATCTCAAACTTCTCAAGTGCATTTAAGGGGATGACTTCTACCTCCCCTAATTTTCTTGGGATTTATTGATGGGTTAATTAGGAAGATCAATTATTGAATCCTTAATTACCCTCTTAATATAATTAAGCCTAATTAACTGTGTGAATAGTGGTTTAATCCCTTGATTATTATTTAAGCCAAAATGGGAAATAAGTAGGAGATGCTCACGATGCTAGGAAACCTAGTGAGCATCTCAAATTATCCTAAAATTTGGCTTTACTTTTAGAATTAGTTTATATTATTGAAGACAAAATGGTTCATATTTTATTTTCATTTAGGTGAATGTTTTGATTAAATATTTTAATTAATACTAAGTTTAGATAAACTCTAAACAAACCTATTCAAAAAGAAAGGCATTTTAAGATTAAATAAAATGAATCAAAATTCTCATAACACACATTACTTCATTTCTTTCCCAACATATATAACATGTATATGAATGGACCCTGATTGAGTTAATTAAGTTTTGTTTGAGTGATCAAGAGGTTTAGGGAATAATTTTGGGATATTTTCCCTAAGCTATTCCTTAAACCCCCTTTCTCTTCCTTAATCTTAATTCAATTAAGGGTTAATCCATAAATTACTTACTTAATTAACTTGATAAAATTTTCAAAATATTCTAGAACTTAATCAATCCATCTTGGGTAGATGTTTAGGTGTTTAATAACCTAAGAGGCTTAAGGAACTCAAAATCTAATTCACATGCGTGGGAAGGGTTATGAAAGTACTTAAGTTAAACACTTTAGCTTAATTAATCAGTGATTGTGAACCAAATGAATTAGGCCTTTTCTTCCTAGGTGCATTACTGATTTAAATTTCTTGTGTGATTTTATGTCATATCATTGGCTCATAATTAATTGGTTAAATATGCTAAGGTGGTATATATAAGGGGTAATTAATGCACTTTATGCACACCTTAACCTAACTAAAACATAAAAATTGATCTAATCACCTAAAAAATAAACTAAAACATCACACACATGTGGGAATGGGTTAGGACCTGCAAACTAATCTCACTTTTCTCAAATTGAAATCAAACTCAAAATCAACAAAATTTCTTTAAAACTAAATTTGATTTGCTTTAAATAATTCTATTCCATAGGTTTATCTTTAGGAATTAATTAAGGTGAATGAACTTATATTGCTTTCATCACTTTATTTCTTTCCTAGCATGCTAAATATGTATGCCATATGAAAATCATGCATTCATTCCCTTAAAAGTTCAAAATTAAAATGAAATGTTTTTTTATGTCAAGTTGCATGTATTGACTAAAGTAAGAATATGAATGTCTATTATCACTATTAAATTCAAAATTATTTTTTTAAAATTTATAAATCAAACATAAAAACTGAAAGGTATGCTACTTATAATTATTTATAAGCTTGCATGTGAGAAATATAAAGATATGTATTATGTGGCTTTGATCCTCCCTTACTTTCTTAACAAAGAATTGTATAGGATTGGCAAGGTGTATAGTCCATTTGAAAAATACATAACACTTGCTCAAATCCATCCCTATACACTCCTATGTCATGACTTAAGATGGAATTTTACATCACACATATAAATTAAACAACCAAATAAAAAAAATCAAATAAATATAAACTTTTGCATCTTTTTTTTTTCCATTTAGTTCTTTTGTACATGTATATGTATTTAAGGAAAGTGGTATTTTAGTCTAGAAAATCTCGGGGTTGCAAGGATTTAAGTAGCCCTAAGTAGGTCTTGTACCTTACACCCCTGGTGCTAACAATGGCATCGTACTAACTTATGCCTTTCATACATACACATGTGCATATTAATAAAAGATAAAAGAATACCCCTTTTTCTACTTAATGAAAATCATACATCATAAAGCATCCAAATTTTCTTAAGTAACACTACTTAGCATTCATCATTAAGGCGTGCTAAACATTCTCATTTGCCTGTATAGATATGCTTAGTATCCATCCATATGCATGTTATATATGTTGGCAAAAAAATAAAGTGGTGTGTGTTTTGTGATATTAATTCACTTTACTTAATCTTAAAATGCATTTCTCTTTGGATAGATTTGTTTAGAGAAAATCTAAACTTAGAATTAATTAAAACACATAATGAAATATTCACTAAACAAAAAAAATCAAATATGAATCTACCTTAGAAATTATTTAAGATAGGGAGGAAAAAAAGTTCCTTTCACTTATTCCTCTCTTTACAACTTAGTAATTAATTATAGTTTCATTCAAACCTAAACAAATCATCAAATAAAAAAAATCAACTAAATCAATTAAACAACTTAAATAAAGCCACCCTCTAAGTTGAACTTTTCATACTTAGGAAATTTAAACCTTAAAGCCTAGCTAAGCATACCACACAAACCATTTGAAGCACACACATTAGACTAAGTCACCATTTCTAGCTTTAGGTTAGGGTGATGCATGGTTTGATGCTTTGCTTTTAATTTGGGATGTTAGGGTGAATGTGCATAGAATGAATGGTAGGAAGATTTAGTCTAATCATTATTTTTCGTAGAGGATTATGCTTAAGGGCAAGTAATAATAAAAAAAAAGGTGTGCTTATACCCCTAAGCATAATCCAATAAGCTAGGTGGACTTGGTCACCCATGTGTGGGGTGCTAAGTCTAATATACTTGCTTGAGATTTGTATGGTTTGTTTAGGTAATCTTTATTTTGCACGTGTTAGTTAGATTTACTTTTCCTTTTCATGTAATTTTGCAGTTAGGATTTTAGAATGATTGTTATCGAGGATTAGGATGAGCATTGGTCATAAGGTTTCATTTTATGTACCATGTGAAGCCTTTGGAGCAACCACATTCCAACCATCCAAAAGAAGGAACCAACAGAAGAAAGAAGAAAAGAAGAAAAGAAGAAATAAGAAGTGAAGAATGAAGACCCCCCATAACATGAATTCCTTGCTTAATTTCAATTAATACATTTGTAATCCAGGTTGTATAAGGGTAGAGCTCGGCTACCCAATTTATTTTTTGGGTTTGTATGGTGGTGCCTAATGATAAATGGCCTTTTATTCTTTTGCGTTAGCTTTATAAAATGTTTGATGTTTTGTTTAGCTTGTGCACTAAAAATGGCATATTTTCCTAGTTTCTTCCTTGCTTGATGTATGGCCTAGATGACGATTAGGCTCTTAGGAAAATATAAATCTTCTACCAAATTAATCAACTCAAAATTTAAAATAAATATCTCATAACCTCACCTAAAGCTTAGTCTAAAAATTAAGATAAAAGAATTAGTAATCGCTTAGCTGGATGAGTATTACTTTTATAACATCATGCATAAAAAGTATATTATTTCACTCTTGATTGGAGGGCTTCCATCTTTGCCAGAGAACTTGGCTTGACCTGTGAGAGCCATGGTGAAAACACATCTCCTTATCTTGCTGATTTTGGCCCATAATCTAATTTCTCATGCATTAGACATATGAATCCTATAGCATGAGTCAAATGATTGTCCTAAATGAAAATAAAACATATGGAAATTTTGCATTAGATTTAAGTCATTAAATCATGCCCTACATGATCTAGTCTCTTAGGGAGTGTGTTTAAGGACTTAGTCTCTTTCTAAATAAATAACAACCTTGCTATCTTGCATAAACATATGACTTTCCTACATATTTTAAAATCATATGAGGAGTTAGTTAGCGGCCACCCCCAGATGATTGTAAGTCCAATAGTCGGGTGGTTTATCCTCTCTTATGGAGGTAAACCAAATACTCATTTTTCCCTTAGATTTAAGTCGTGCTTTTTGTCCCTCGCCAAAGCTCTCTAGATTTAGGTTCTGAGATTGCTTCTCCCCTTTGCGGGCCATAAGCATAAATCCTTACCTCTTAGACATTTTTGTGACCTTGTATCATGGAATTATAAGCCCTGGCATTCTAATAAAAATTCAACTCAAATAAATTAATTCAATTTCAAAAATGTAAAGCCCAACTATAGGATAGTTTAAGATGTTTACTAAGCTTCATAGTATCTTAAGCATCCCCTACTTATTTCTATTTGGCTTCGATAAAAACTCCCTCCTTTTGATCGATCCCATTTGACTTTCTAAAAATAAACCAATTGATTGATAGTCCTACCTTTTCAAAATCTTTGGATACAATAATCATTTACCTTAATTGAGAGTATTCCTAAAGAATCTCATTCCTTAGAACGTAATTAACTATGGGGGCTTGCCCCTATATGTAACTTAATGAACCAGTTTAAAATAAACCCTATTTTACTTTTCCATGTAAAGTTTGGGAAGAATCTCTGGTACATTCCGAAGACCCATTGTCCTTAGGAGTCTTTATTGAGATAATTTGGTCCATTGTAGGGTTGTGACTTCTATCTTTTAAGATAGTACACCTCTCATCAATATCATACCCGATCACCCTAATAAAAATATCTGGATCTGCATGACATATCACTAAAGGTGTATATTTCTATTTTCATTTATCCTCTTCAAATGGATAAATGAAAATAGAAAATTTTCACCACAGACCCTTAGTAGAAGGAGGATCAATCAGACCCACTATGTCAGTATCCCAACACTCGAATGACCATGAAGCCAATGTAGGGTGTAGAATGTTGGGTGGTTAGTCTAAGACCGCACAATGTACTTGACATTTGTGGCATCTCCTAGCTACATCCATGCAGTTTGTAATCATCGAAGGCCAATAATATCCTAGTCTTTTGATCTTGGCTTTTATCTTTAGATCGGATTGATGCGCTCCACATAAAGCTGAATGTACCTCGGTCATGATCTTATGGGCTTCATGTTTGTCTAAATAGTATAATCACATTTGATCAAAAGACCATCGGTACAAGGTGCCATGCATGAGAGCATAGGAGAGAGCTCTCAGCTTCATCTAATGGCTTGTGATATCTCTTGACGTAGTTTTCCTGTGTTCAAGTAATCTATGAATGGTTGCCTCTAATCAAGGTCCTCGTCTTTATTGGCGATGATAACCTCCCCTTTAAGAGAGAATATCTCGATGAGTTTAGTATAAATAAGAGATAAGACTTGTCTATTTTGGACCCTTATTGGATTGGACTCATCTTCCAGACATGCCAATTCCTTGGTGAGTTTGACCAAAGCATCTACTACTGCATTCTCTCCTTGAGGAATCTTGTAGATGGTGACCTCAGGGATTTGGGCCAATAGCTTCATGGTGTACTCATGGTAGTGACGAAGCTTAGGTTTTAGAACCTTATAGGTTCCAGCAATCTGGTTGATGACCAGTTAAGAATCCCTATAAATGTTGATATTTTTAACACACACTATAATAGCTAACTTCAGATTGGAAATCAAAGCCTCATACTCAGCTTCATTGTTGGTGCATGGATCAGAGAGATAGTATGAGAATCTCATCACATCGTGGTCTGGAGTTAAAAGGATGATTTCTACCCCTGCCTTTCCTGAAAGAGTAGATCGTGGTTCTTCTCCTTTTTAAAAGAAAGTCGTACCATCAAAATACATCTCCTAGTGGTGAATGCTAGTGTCCCCTAAGTTCATGATTTATTCATCGAGGAGGTCATCACTAAGCAGGGAATCAACAGGAAGTGGGTGTGCTGCTAAGAAATCTACTAGTACCTATCCTTTCATAGCACGAAGGGCCATGAATGTGATGTCAAATTATGATAAAATCATGGACCAATGTGCAAACCATCCGGATAGCATCTGCCATGTCATGAGATATTATAGTGAATTGATCCTAGAGATCAAGTTCACCTTATGAAAGAACATGTAATGCCGTAGCTTTAGGGATGCGAAGATTAAAGCTAGGCAATATTTCTCAATAGGTGGCTAGTTTGCTTCAGCAGGGATCAGATGACGGCTGAGGTAGTAGAGAGAATTCTCCTTCTCTTCATTGTTGGTTTGGGCCAACAAAGTGCCAATGGAGTCATCCAATGCAGTAGTGTAGAGAATAAGTGGCTTGCGATAGGGGCTGCTAAAATTGGCAGCTTCACCAAATACTATTTGATGTCTTCAAAAGCATGCTGACACTTATCATCCCACTTGGACTTAACATCCTTTTTGACAAGTGCTGAAAATGGCTTGCATCTCTCCGATAAATTTGAGATAAAGTTCCTTAGATACACTAATCGCCCTTGGAATGATTTGATTTGAGTTAAAATTTTAGGGGGTGGCATTTCTAAGATGGCTTTGATTTTTTCTAGGTCTATCTTTATTCCCCAGTGCCAGACAACAAACCCAAGGAATTTCCTTGAAGCTACTCTAAATGCATACTTCAGGGGGTTCAATTTGAGGTTAAATTATCCTAACCATTTGAAAAATACTCTCAAGTCAAAGAGATGGTCTTCCTTCTCTTTGATTTTGACTACTAGATCATCAACACAAAATTTAACTTGATGATGAATGAGTTCATTGAAGATCTAAGGCATGGCCCGCTGGTACATAGCACTAGCATTTTTAAGGCCGAAAAGCATGACCTTATAACAATAGATTCTGATTAGGGTTCAAAAAGTAATGTTTCTTTCATCCTCAGGGGCCATCTTAATTTGTTTGTAGCCAGATGACCCATCCATAAAAGAGAATATTGCATGATATGAGGCAATGTCCACCATTAATTCTGGTATATGAAGTGGAAATTCATCCTTAGAACATGCCTTATTTAAGTCACTGAAATTGACGCATATGCAAATTTGGCCATTTTTTCTTAATCCGGCATGACACTACAACTGTAGGGTATTTTTCTTCCTGATGAAACCAGCATTGATTAGTTTCTTGACTTCAGAAATGATGTATTATTTGATTTCTAATCACATGCATCTAGGAGCTTGCTTGATAGGGTTAGCGTTAGGGTCTATTTCTAGTTTGTGGACTGCAACATCAGGAGATAATCCAGACATCTCTTCGTAGCTCTATGCAAAGGAGTACTTAAACTAAATTAATAGCTTAACTAAGTCATTGGTTTCTTCTTCGTTCAACAGAGAACTGATATATGTGGGGCGTGGATTTTCTTTTATCCCGAGGTTGATTTCTTTGAGCTTTTTGATGGTTGAATGGATTTCTTCTTCAAATTATGGAGGTGCATCTTTGATTCAAAGATCATATGGATCATCTAAAGTTTCTAAACACACTTATTCATAAGAGTTAGTGTGGTTTGAGAAGAACCTATCAGACTCTAGATGATTGGTGACAACTAAGCAGTAATCATTGTCATCGACTGGACCCACTATATCGAATCCTAGTCCTAGTCTTGATTGTGCATCCCTGCCTTTGTTATCCCACAGCTTCTCAAAATACTTTGACCTGTGCCTAGACCATGTGTAAGGAATTAATCATTTCTTTGCAAGATTATAAACACAAGGCGAGTACCAATCAAAATGTATTTAGATTAAATCTTTATATGAATTATCCTTAAGTTCTACATCTACTTCTGGACTTGAGGATGATGATCCCAATAGGAATCTCTTTGACTTGACATCAATAAAAGATCTAAGAGCTTTCTTAACTACCAAACCTCTACTTTTTGAGAAGAAAGTGGGGTTAGAGCTAAGGTTTTCAACTATTGTCTAATAATTTTATATAATCTTTATTTGAATACATTCATGCTTTGCTTGGAGGCCTGGTCTCCGTCACTGTCTGGCTCGAGCGTCACCTCCAATGAAACTCACTAAGGGGTTGGCTCGTGTGCTAATTGCATGAGACTCATTCTCTGAGCTGGATTCCAAGTATATGTGAATTTTGAACTCAAGACATAACCGCGTTGGCTAGCGCCAACCGTGGGATCTTCCACCTCAAACTACCTCTCAGACCTTTGCCTCGGGTAGAGGTCAAGTCATCCTACCCATATGTCTGTATGGTGGAATGAACTGTGGGTGGAGTGTAACATGGGGCTCTACCTTTTCCTCGATGTCCCTTTCTTGCTCACTTGTACTTTCTTTTTTCTTTTCATTTTTTCTCTTTTTCTTTTTGTTCTTTTTATTTTTCTTTTGTATTTGAACTTTGGCCAAGTTTATGAGAATAAGTGTTTTAATTTTGAGGAAGATAGAAGGTTGCATCCTCATATATCTCGACTTCTCTAACTAAGAATGACTTTTCATCTCCTTTGATAGAGTATTCGATTCCATCTCTGAAACTTGATGCACTGATGAAGGGAGGATGGAACCATCTTATTTTGGTGTATCCAAGGCCTACCAAGCAAAGCAGTGAATGATATATTTGAATCATTTATATAGAACTTGGCTTTAGTCTTCCAGTTGCCTATTTCCAAAGGTAACAATATGGAGCCTAAAGCCCTCTCACCATGTTCATTGAATCCTCTCAACATCATCCGATCTCCTCGGAGCTTAGAGATGCCAATCCTCAAGTAGAAAAGGGTTTTTAGGCTCATAATATTCACTAATGCACCTGGATCAACCAACATCCTAGAAAGTCTAAATTTGACCATATCCACTGTAATGTAGAGGGGATAGTTGTGCTCCATATCCCCCAAAAGAAGGTCTTCATCAGTGAATGTGACTCCATGGAATTCTCTTGAATAATGTGCCTCCTCTCCAATAACGGTCAATTGAGCTAAGCATATTTATGGATCAAGAAGGGCTTTGATTAATGATTCCCTCATCTCTTTGGTTAAGACAAGGGCATCATATATGCTTAGTTTGGTTGGCAACTTTCTTAGGTGAGCGAGGACATTATAGTCAACTCTGGGCTGATCCTTCTTAAGCATATCCATAGGTGGAGCTTCCTTTGCAGGGGCTTCTTGATCATTGGAACCAATGACTTGCTTACCTTTATCCTAATGTGTTGCCCTAGGAGGTAGAATCTTGCCACTATGGAAGTTAACTTTAGTGACCTCTTGTGGTGGTTTAGTGGAAGATTCTACCTACTCGTTAGGCATACCTATAGCTTCTCCTATAGGACCATCAGAATCAGATGATTCCAAGTCTATCTCAAGAGGTGAACCCATATTATTCAGAGAAGGAAAGTCCTTCTCTCAATCAAAAAGAAGATGATCAGAGTTGTTATAATTATTAAGACTTGAAGAGTTTTCTAAAGGAGTAGAATGACATAACCCATGAAAAGTGACGCAGATGTAATTCAAACTAGATTTATTCCTTGATTTTTAGATTTAAAAGAAGGTACATAGTAGAAATCTAGTAAAGTAAGTGGGGTGAGGGATTTGATTCCCTCATCTACTGATACAAGATGCCTACTAGAAGAAGAACTAGCTGAAGTAGGAATGCTGAAGTAGTAATGATGGCTGGACTCATATTAGTATGGCTATCCGGCATATGGGCTCTTCTTGAGCTCCCACTTTCCCCAAGTTTCCTTTGGCAACATGCAAACCTTCCTTGATGTTAGAGGTTTGAGCTATCTCAGGCACCTGTAAGGAAAGTTTCTTGATTTTAGAAATAATACTTTTAGAGGTTTGGGATAAAGAGATATCCTAACCTTCTTTTATTTTGAGAGGATCACATGTATCCCCAAGGATTACCCTAGCAGAACTGGATGGTTGTTCTACTAAATATTCCTTAGGGATAAGTATAGCACCTGACTTATAGCTATGCTCAAGTCAGTCCTTAAATGTAACACAATCCTCCAAAATATGGCCAAGCATGCGGTGGTAGGGCAAAAGTTAGGGTCATTACTCCTGCCCACTTCCTCCGGCTTCCAAGGCTCGGGTAGCTAAAAATCAGGTTTCTTTAAGAGTTTCTTAAAGATTTTTCTGACTACCTCTCTCTTAAATGAATAAGTTTTGTTTAATTTATCCAAAAGAGTAGGTGGATGATAGCTACATGGGGGTGGGTATGTATACCGCTGCTGAGAGTATGGATGAGGCGGAGGTGGCGAAGGCCATGGAGGCTACTATGGTGGCCGATTAGATGGTCAAGGCGGTGGTAAAGGAGAAGGAAGTGAAGGCTGTGGAGCTTGAGGTCTCTCATGCTGATCCCTAGCTGGTTGCTTCCCCTTATCCAATGCTGCTATTGCCCCTAGCTTCTTTTCATAGGCTTTCTATGGCTTTGGCTTTGATGACTGATATTGAAATGGAAACTATTTGACCTCTCTTTGTAAACTAATTACCTTTTTGATTAGCTTCTCAAATGTCTTAATGGTGAAACCTTTAAGCATGAAGGAGACCGGGCCATGAATATTCTTTAATAGAATTTCAATAAGATACTATTCAGACAGCTGCGTCTCACATTTCATGCTTAAATTATGCCATCTAAGAGTATAATCAATGAGGGACTCATCGGGATGTTATTGAGCCACAATGAGATCACCCATAGTTACCCTTTGCTGAGCTCCAGTAAACCTCTTAACAAAGAGTTGCTCCAACTCAACAAAATTCTTCATTGAATCATTGGGGAGTTCAGCATACCAATCAAAAGCTATGCCCGCTAGACTGCTAACAAAGAGATGGAATAATAACACATCGCTGTCACTAGCATTGTAATAGTTGGCCCTGAAGTGTGCTATATGTTAGTGAGGGTTCCCGCGCCATCAAAACTTTTGAAAGATGGAGGCACAAAACCCTTAGGATATTAGATAGCATCAAATTCCTCTGGGTATGGTCTACCCTTTGGAACTGATGAACGACTTCGAGCTTGTGCCAATGCTTCCTTCACTTGTTGCTCTACCATGAGTTTGATATCTTTTTATTGTATGGAGGTACTGTCCACTACCCTTCCTATACAAGCTAGTACTACCCTGCTCTACTGGAGGAAAACTCTTGGGTTGATCTAAGACATGCAATAACTCAGGCTGACTAGTCTCTAAAATGGTAGGATGTACTGCTGGAGCTTGATTTTGAAGTGCTAGAACTACCATTAGTAAATCTTCAAGTCTCTTCCCCATCCTATCAATCTGCTCATCATTTTATTTGAGTTGTTGAAGGAGGTGTTGAGTCGAATGGGCTATATCATCTTGTTTGGTCATAACACCTTTCGAACTCTGGTGATCCCAAAGGAAAGAACCTCTAGTATCAACCATATGCACCTCTGCTGAGTCTTCCAACAAATCATCTTCGTTGGGATCAAAGCTAACCATGTCCTCTTTGAGATCAGACCAGTCATACTCTAGGATTTCCTTCTTTTTAGTAAAATAATGTGCTAAGATATCATCCAACGAGCGGTCTAGCAGTGCAAGCATAAATGCTCATGGCTGATCAGTGGTGGGATCATGCTCATGAATGGAGATACATCTGACCTCCCCTGCTACTGGAGAGCTAACCTTGTGAGGCCTACGCTCACTGGAGGACACATGTTCATGACTGTCAACTACTATAAATGGAGTGCTACTCCTAGGGAAATCTACTATTATGGGGATAATAAAACTGTCTCCTTCTCCCTCTGCCACCACTATATCCATGATCTGCTGAGGTGGTGGTGGTGATGGCATGACAACAATGCTACGTTTGCCTCCTCTTCATAGCAGTAGGAGGTGGTGGAGGAAGAGCTCGTCACCTCATTGGTGGTGATGAAATGGGATCCCTTGGCCATAGTTGGATCACCAGTGGAGCTTTCTTCTCCCCTAATGCTGCATTCATGGCTTTAGATAGAACCATAGAAGATGGAACCTGCACTGGTGATGGCGGACATGGAGTAGAGCAGTGTGATGGAGACAACACTGACTCCCTCTATGCAGGGGCTCTCCTCCTATGATGGGTAGTACTAGTCAATACAATACTATCAGTGTGATCGGTGCGGATAGGTCGCTGATCGAGGAAATCTATGAGGGTCGATGCTACTGACTGCCTCACATATCTTTGCCTCTCTCTACTAGTAATATAAACTGATACTTGGGCCTCTCTAGCCCTCTCTTGATAGATGTACGTATTGCTAATAGGATAATAGATGTCGACCTTGGACTCTGACCATCCATAAGCCCTGCCAACTTGGCGCAAAATAGTCCTGAGGCTAGCATATGACCTCCTCCTATCTCTGATAGGTGTCTCATAATGAACTAGAGGTGGAGGTAACATTGTAATCCTCCTGACATCTTCCTCTGCTTCAGAACTGGAAAGAGGATGGAACTTATTCTAAGTAAGCAAAGGAGAAACAACCCTAGGTGACTCCTCTACTGTAATGTGAGATAATTTATCCATCTTCTTGGCAATGTGCACGTGGTGCCGCTTGATCTTGTGGCTCCTATTATGGTGTTGAGTTTAGTTGGGTGGAGTAGTATGAGAGCTAGACCCTACCTCAAAGGTAGGGGAGACTATCCCTAAAGCTAGGGTAGCCTTCCCCTTAGAGGAAGCCAGTGAGTGGGTATTAGCCCATACTGGGGCAGTGATGGGAACAACTAACTGTATAGGCAATGGAACTATAGCTACTACGGGAACTTCTACCACCTTCCTCTTCAATGAGGAAAATTCAGAATCTGAGCACATCTCAATATGGATAACTGGTTTCTGCCCAGCCACCATATTCTTGCTGACAGTGGTGAGGGTTGTCCCCTCACAAGTGAGCTTTGCCCCCTCAAATCCTCGGCCAAAGTGTTTCAGATGAGCAAAATCAGTTTGGAGAAGGCTGGCCTGATCCAAGGCCAAATCCATCCCAAAGGGAAGGGTGAACACATACTTTTGAGAATCCATTTGTACTGTACTGTACTTGAGGAAAGCTGATTGAGACTGAGCTGAAATTCTACAATTTTTGAAAATAAACTCAAATCAAAATTTCTATTTAGATATTCTGCTGACTTTTTAAGTTTGATTTAGAGCTTGAACCCACACTCAATAATTTGAATATGTTAAGTGGGCCTCATTAAATTTAGGAGAGAGATTTTGAATAAATTGGAGGAGAGAGTTTGAGTTTAGAATCCACTTTCAACAAATTTGTGTATGTTGAAAATAAGGTCAAATATTTTGAAGAGAAATTTGATGCTTCCATTGGTTCATATTTGAATTTGATTTTATGTTTGGGGACCCTTTATTTAACAAATTTGAGTATGTTAAATAGAGGATCAATTGATTTGAGATTACACATTTAGCAAATTTGAGTATGCTAGATGAGATGTTTGAAAATAATTTTCTTCTTTGCTTGTTTGCCCATGATGTGTATCATGTGAAAATTTAGAAATGGAATCTTTACTTAGCAAATTTGTGTATGCTAAATAAAGTCCAAATCTAATTTTTTTTAATTTTGAAAATGAGATTTTTACTTAGCAAATTTGTTTATGATAAATAAAACCCAAATGTGTGATTTTTGTTTTGGTTTTGAAAATGGGATCTTTACTTAGCAAATTTGTGTATGTGAAATAAAGATCAAATGTGTTTAATTTTTATTTTGATTTTTTTTGAAAATAGGGTCTTTACTTAGCAAATTTTTGTATGCTAAATAAAACCCAAATGTGTTTAATTTTTGTGTTCTGATTTTGAAAATGAGATATTTACTTAGCAAATTTGTGTATGCTAGATAAAAATCCAAATGTGTTTGATTTTGTGTTTTGATTTTGAAAATGGGATCTTTACTTAGCAAATTTGTGTATGCTAAATAAAAACCCAAATGTGTTTGATTTTTTTTGGTTTTTTATTTTGAAAATGGGATTTTTACTTAACAAATTTGTGTTTGCTAAATAAAAATCTAAATTTATTTTGAAGAAGGAGTTTCAATTTAACAAAATGGTGTGTTAAATAGAATCCAATTTATTTTCAATTTTCATTTTTGAAAAATGAAACTCACATTTCAAAAGTTTGAGTATGTCAAATGGAATTCCAATGTAGTTTGATTTTTATGATTTTTACAAGGAGATTTTCATTTAACAAATTTGGGTATGTAAAATGGAAGTCAATCATGTTTTATTTTTCAAAGATGAAATTTTTGTGTGTGATTATTTCTTTTTGAAAAGAAGGGAATTTCAACTTAACACATGTGGAATGTGTTGAGTGGAATTTCAAATGGTGTAATTTTGTTTTTTTTTTTTAAAATGAAACCTCCATTCAACAAATTTGGATATATTAAATGTAGAGGCTTATTTTCAAATTTGTGCTTTTTGAAAAGAGGAAAGAAACTCCAACTCTAATATATATGGAATATATTGGGTGGAGTTTCAATCTTATAATATGATTTTATTTGGAAATGAAATCTTCATTCAATAAAGTTGGGTATATTGAATGAGGATTTTGATTTCTAAATATATGCTTTTTGGAAAAGAAGAAACTCAACTTCAACATATGTGAGATATATTGAGTGGAGTTTCAATGAAATGATTGTATTTGGAAATAAAACCTTCATTCAATAAATTTGGGTATGTTGAATGAAGATGTTCATTTTTTAAATATATGCTTTTTTTAAAGATGATTTTGATTTTTGATTTTGAAAAGAACTTATATGTAACAATCTTAAGGATTGTTAGATGGGGTTGAGTTATTTATATTTTGTGAAAATTTTTGTGCAAGTATTTTATTATGTGAACTTTTTGGAAAGTGCTTTTAAAAAGTGAGCTAAGTGCTAGTGAAAAAGAAGGATAGTCTCGGATTCATATGAAATATAAATCCACTATCGATACTTGGAGACAACGATCATTTACCAAAGATGGAGAGAGGAATCCTCCCTAGCAGAGTTGCTAGAAAAGTCTGTGGTGTTTATTTTCATTGATGGTTGTTATTGTTGGGACACCATGTAGATCCATAGATGTACTCATTAGGGTGATTGGGTGTGACATTGAGGAATGATGTACTATCTCAAGAGATAGAAGTTACCATCATACAATGGACCTAATCATCTAATAAGGACTCCTAAGGCCAATGGGTCTTCGAATGTACCAGAGATATTTCCCCTACTTCACATGAAACGTAAAGTAGGGTTTACTTTAAGCTGGGCTCGTTAAGTTCCCTATGAAGGCAAGACCCCATAGTTAATCACATTCTAAGAAATGATATTCCTTGGAAATACTCTCGATTAAGGTAAATGATCATTGTCTCCAAATATTTCAAAGATAGGACTATCAATCAATTGGTTATTTTTAGCAAATCAAGTGAGATTGATCAAAAGGAGAGAGTTATTATTGAAACCAAAGGGAGATGAGTAGGGGATGCTCACTAAGCTAGGAAACCTATCGAGCATCCCAAACTATCTATGGTTGGGCTTTATATTTTTGAAATGGAGGAGAATTATATGTTAGAGTTGAATTCTTATTAGAAATCTTGGGCTTACAATTCCACAACACATGATTGTAGAAATATTTAAGAGGTGAGGATTTATGCTTGTAGCCCACAAAAAAAAAATAGAAATCTCAATTCCTAAATCTAGGGAGCTTCGCTAAGGGCCAAAACACGACCTAAATTTAAGGCGAAAATGGGTATATGGTTTATCTCCATAGGAGAGAATAAACCACCCGACTGTTGGACTTACAACCATATGGGGGTGGCTCCCAACTAACTCCTCCTACAATTTTAAATACATGAAGGCAAGTCTTATGCTTAGCAAGATGGCATGACTGTTGTTTATTTAGAAAAGAGACTAAGTGCTTAAACACACTCCTTAAGAGACTAGATCATGAATAATGACTTAAATCTAATGCAAATTTTGTTAAGCCTTATTTTGATTTTTGGACATTTTTATTTGACAGAGGCTATGGGATTTCATATGCCTAATGCATGAGAAAATTGGTTATGGGCCAAAATCAGAAAGAAGGAGGTGTGTTTCCACCATGGCTCTCAAAGGTCAAGCCATTTTCTTTAGCAAAGGTGGAAGCCCTCTGTGGTGAAAAATTTCTATAGAGCTGCCTTTAATCTATGGAGAAAAAGGGCAAGAATTTAAAAATTCATCTTTTTGGGATGCCATGCAGATCCACAAATGTTCTTATTCAGCTGATCGGGTACATCATCAAAGAATAGTGTACTATCTTGGGAGATAGAAGTCACTACCCTTTAATGGACCTAATCACCTCAATAAGGACTCCTAAGAATGATGGGTTTGCATATGTACTAGAGATTCTTTCCCTACTATACATGGAAAAGTAAAGTAGGGTTTATTTTAAATTGGGTTTGTTAAGTTCCTTATAGGGGCAAACCCTCATAGCTAATTACAAACCCCAGGACGGGATCCCTTAGGAATACTCTTGATTAAGGTAAATGATCATTGTCTTCAAAGATTTCAATAGAAAAGGACTATCAATCGATTTGTTCATTTTTGGAGATCAAATGGGATTGATCAAGGAGAGGGAGTTATTATCAAAGCCAAAAGAAAGATAAGTAGGAGATGCCCATGATGCTAGGAAACTTAGCGAGCAATCTTAAGCTATCCTATAGTTTGGCTTTACATTTTTGAAATTGATTTAATTTGTTTGAGTTGTATTTTTTATTAGAAATTTAGGACTTATGATTCTATAACACAAGATTAAGGAAATGCCTAAGAGGTGAGGATTTATGCTTATGGCACACAAAGGGGAGAAGCAATCTCAGAACCTGAATCTAGTGAGCTTTGGCGAGGGCCAAAAGTACAACTTAAATCTAAAGTGAAAATGGGTATTTGGTTTGCCTCCATAAGAGAGGACAAACCACATAACTGCTTGGACTTATAACCACCTGGGGGTGGCTGCCAACTAACTCCTCCTGCAATTTTAAATACATGTTGGCAAGTCTTATGCTTATGCACGATAGCTAAGCTCTTATCTATTTAGAAAGAGACTAAGTCCTTAAACCCACTCGCTAAAGAGACTAGATCCTGCAGGGACATGCTTCAAATGACCTAAATCTAATGCAATTCAAATTTTATTTTATTTTCATTTTTGGATAATTATTTTGACTCAAGCTAATAGGATTCATATGCCTAATATATGAGAAATAAAGTTATTGGCCAAAATCAGCAAGAAGGGAGGAGGTGTGTTTCCACCATATCTCTCAAAGGTTAAGCCAAGTTTCTTTAGCAAATGTGAAAGCCCTCCAATCAAGAGTAAAATAAGATGCATTTGTGCATGATGTTATAAAAGAAGTACTCATCCAGCTAAGGAGTTGCTAATTCTTTTATCTTGATTTTAAGCTCAAGCTTTAGGCGAGGTTATGAATTCTTTATTTTTAGTTTTGAGTTATTAAGTTTGGTAAAAGATTTATTTTTTTTCTAGGAGCCTTATCCACATCCAGGCCATACATAAAGCAAGGAAAAAACTAGGAAAAGATGCCACTTAATGCACAAGCTAAACAAATCATCAATCAATTTATAAAGCTAATCGCAAAAGAATAAGATGCCAAGTGTGGTCAGGCACCATCTCACAAACCTGAAAATAATGAATTGGGTAGCTGAGCTCTACCCTTATACAATCCGAATTATAAATAAATTAAATTATAATTAAGCAAGGAATTCATTGTTATGGGGGTCTTCAAGCTTCATTTCTTCTTTTTTCTTTGGTTATTTCTTTTGGTTGGTTGGAAGGTGGATGCTCCAAGGCTTCACATGGTACGTAAGATAAGATCGTATGACCAATGTTCATCCTAATCCCCATAACAATCATTCCAAAATTCTAATTGCAAACTTTACATGAAAAGAAAAAGTAAATCTAGCTAACACCTGTAAAATAAAGGTTAGCTAAACAAACCACACAAATCCCAAGCATGTATATTGGACTTATCACCCCACACATGGGTGACTAAATCTACCTAGCCTATTGGATTATTGTTAGGGGTATAAGCACTTGCAAGCAAAAGCATTTATATTTTTATTACGCCCCATAAGTACAATCCCCTGCAGAAAATAATGTTTAGAGTAAGATCATCGTGCCATTCATTTTATGAGCATACATCCTAACATCCAGTCTAAAACATATATCATAAAATAAAAGCAAGCAACAAACCATGCACCACCTTAACCTAAAGCTAGAAGTGGTGACTTAGCCTAATGTGTATGCTTTGGAGGTTTGCGCGGTATGCTTAGCTATGGTTTTAAGTTAGAATTTTCTAAGTGTAAAGCATGTTCAACTTAGAGGAGGGTTTCATTTAAGTGATTTAATTATTTTGGTTTGATTTTATTTCATGTTTTGATTTAAATCAAATGAATCCTAAAATTAATTACTAAGTTATGAAGAGAAGGAAAGAGAAGAGAACTTCTCTTTCCTTCCCTAACCTAAGTAATTTCTAAAGTAGATTCACATTTTAGTTTTGTTTAGTGAATGTTTTAAATAAGTATTTTAATTAATCCTAAGTTTAGATGAACTCTAAACAAACCCATTCAACAAGAAAGGCATTTTAAGATTAAATAAAATAAACCAAATTCACAAAACATACAACACTTCATTTCTTTCCTAACATGTATAACATGTATATGAATAAGTCCTAAGCATATCTATACATACAAATGAGAATATTTATTACACTTTATGTTGCATGCTAAGTAATTCATTTAAGGAAATTTGGAAGTTTATGATGCATGATTTTTATTAAGTAGAAAAGAGTTTCTTTTCCAATTTTCACATGCACACATGAAAGTAAGAAAGGCATAAGTGAGTACAACACCATTGTAAACCAGTGGTGTAAAGAACAAGACCTACATAGAGCTACTTAAAGCCTCACAACCTTGGGGTTGGCTAGACTAATATACCACTTTCCTTAAAAACAAACATGTGTACAAAAGAAATGAAATGGAAAAAAAGAAAGAATGCAAAATTTTTATTATTTGATTCATATGTTTATGCAATTTATGTGTGTAAGCAAAAGTATCCTTCTTAAGGTAATAGTATAGGAATGAATAGGATATGGGATTAGGCAAGTGTTAGGTTCTTTTCGAATGAACCATACATCTTTCCAAATCCTATTCAAAACTATACTAAAAGAGGAGAGAAGAAAAACCTATACTAAGCACATCCTTATATTCTCTCACATGCAAGCTTATAATTAAAATATAAGTAGCATACTTTTAGTTTTGATAATTGATTCATATATTTTGAAAATAATTTGAATTTAATAGTGATAATAGATACTCATATTTCTACTTTAGCCAACACATGCAAATTTGACATAAAGTAAACATTTTCATTTTAAATTTGAATTTTGAAAAGTATGAATGCATGAAACCACATGACATACATATTTAACATGTTGGAGAAAGAAATAAAGCAATGAAAGCATGTAAACACATTCACTTTAATTAAATCCTAAAGATAATCTCATGAAATTAGAAAGCTTAAAATAAATCAAAGTTCATTTAGTATGATTTTTGTTTGATTTTGAATTTGATTTAATTTTAAAAATGTGAGTTGAGTTTGCTATTCCTAACACATTCCCACATGTGTTTGATATTTTTATTTAATTTTTAGATGATTAGATTCATTTTAGATTTTGGTTAGGTTAAGGTTTGAATTAAGTAAGTTAATAAACCCTTACCGACACCACCTTAGCATAGTTAACCAAGTAATTATGAGCCAATGAGATGACATAAAACCTCACAAAGAATTTAAATTTGCAATGCACCTAGGAAGAAAAGGGCCTAATGTAATTTGGCTCATGATTAATGGTTAATTAAGCTAAGGGGTTTAACTTAAGTAATTTCAAAACACCCCTCACACATATGAGTTGGGCTTTGATTTCCTTAATTGAACTTAGGCTCTTGAACACCTAAGCATCTACCCAAAGTAGATTAATTAAGTTCTGGAAGGTTTTAGAATTTTTAGAAATTAATTAAAATAGAGTAAGTAATGAATTAACCCTAAATTAATAGATGATTAAGGGAAAGGAGGGGTTTAGGGGTATCTTGGGGAAATACCCCAAAATTATTCCCTAAACCTCCTATTCACTAGATCAAGCATTAATCAACTTTAACAAGGGGTCAAAACATTAATCACACCTTTATTATTATTAATTACATTAAGGGAGTAATTAGGAAATATAATTTTAATTCCCTAATTAAGCCTTCAATAAATCCCAAGAAAATTAGGGGAGGTAGAAGTCATCCCCCAAAACATACCCAAGAAATTTGGGATTAATTAGAGACTAATTAAAAGATACTTAACAAATAATATTTCCATTAAAACCTAAAATTAGAGAACAATATAATTCAAATTCCATTAAAATTACTTTTAGAATATTTTAGATTGAATTATCTTTCCATAGAAATTTATCTCATATTTTTTTGATTTTTATTTAGGGAGATATAAATTTTTAAAGCTTAAGGGATTAATTAAAATTAATTAGAACCTTAACTAATCCCTTTAGTTCACCGCGACCGCGTGGCGGTGGAGCGCTTTACTGTGCTATGAACTTAAATGTTGCATCAGGATTGTGGCGAGAGGGACGTGGTTTGATCCCCGCCATTCGATCAAGGATCGAATAGCCAAGAATCACCCCGTGGTTTTAAAAGGGATAAATGAATTGTAAAACATGTGCTTAATCTCGACCGTCCCTCCAAAATGCATCGATGGATGGCCGGATTACCCCAGTTCTTCCCTGAGGATCAATGGAGACCGTCCATGATCTAAGGGAAGATCCGAGCTCAATTGAGCTCGAATTAGGGTAAAACTTTACCCACACCATCTTATGCTAATGGCAAGCCTATCCAATGGTGGAATTCTCATGCCATGATAATTTCTTTCATAAAGGACCAACACCTCCTAAGCCTAGTGGTCAAAAAATTTCATACCTCGTCGGAGGTGATCACCGGTGCTCGAGTTGATGTGGTAGCTTCGTCTAGTGGAGACGAAGCACTATTGAAAGTTTTAAGCCTTGGGGTTAAGTAGATCTCTCTATGGACCAACACCACTTTCTCTCCTTTGCGACCTTGATCAAATTCAACTCCTCCTTGCTTTGGGAACATGTGTGAATGCTTGGGTACACTCGACTTGGTCCCCTGAGGGAGTGTGCAAAGGCAATTGCATTGGATTGGAGTATGGAATAAGTTAGAAAATCAGTTGACCTCCCCTATTTTCAAAGGATGAAAACTGTGAAAGTTTGATTTCAATTCCCTCCTAGGAAGCTTAGGAATGCTCTCGATGGCTCCTAACACTTTTTAGTACTCAATCGATAATGAGGGTGGTGAATTCAAATGGAATTAGGGGGAGTATATCTCCCCCATGGCAATCGGACGGCCGAAGCTTGGGTTTCCATTTTGATCTAGTTGACCATATGAAAAGGGTTGTTTAGGTTGTTAGACCTTTTGACATGCGATTTGAACTTATGAGTGGATTAGTAGCCTCCCATGTGCTTCAAATCAAGTGGAAGGAGGTTTTCAAATTGGCCAATTTGAGCTAGCAGGTCAATTTTGGCCTTGGGTCCATTTAGGCTGACCCAAACCCATTGGGTTGGGTACACCACTCTCCGTTGGGTCCCTTGACCTATTAGGAAGGTATCAAGTTGATATGAAGAGGGCTTGACCAAATTACCCATGGGTTAGACCAAAATTTGTTCTATGGCCTAGCGGTAGAATGGTCATTTTGCTGATTTTTGAATTTGAATATGTTGGGTATGTGGAGAAAATAGGTTTGGCCAAGTTTCATTGGATTTGTAGTTCATTTGATATGGTTTTTCTCAGGTTGACCCATTTAGGCCAAAACGGGTTAACTTGGGTCAAGTTGACCAATGGGTCAAATTGGGTCAAACCATGGGTTGGATAAAGTTCATATGACCATTTAAAATATTTTGGTGACTTTAGTTTGGTTCAATTTGGTTTAGTTTTGAATTTGGCTCATATGACTTCATTTAGGTCAAATGGGTCAAGTTGACCAATTTGATCCATTTCACCTATTTGTGTTATGTCAAGGGCAGGTTTAGGTTTGGTTAGTCATATAAAATGGATTGGCATCTTTTTTTCCAATCTATTTTTGTTAAGTTTGAATTTGGCTCAACATGACCCCTTTAGGTCAAGTTGGGTTCAAGGTTAATTGGACTAGGTTAGGTCTAGTTGGCTAATTGATACTTTGGTCAAGTTCAACAAGTGATTTGAAATGAACTTGACCCATTAGTTTCAATCAATTTATCTTAGATCAAGTTTTGACACACTTTGACTTTTTAGGTTAAGTTGGGTCAACAAAGTGGCCAAGGTTAGGCTCAAATGTTGCCTTGGTCAAGTTTAAATATAGTTCATGAATGAACTTAGATCAATGGTTTCAATCAATTTGGCCTATGGTGGATTTTGGCTATGTTGGGTTTCATTTTGGCTAAGTGTTGACTTGATCAACCCTTAGGTTTGACTTAGTTTGACCCAATTTGGTTGATTGATCATCAGGATGATTATTGATCATGATGAGAGGCATAGGTGAGTTTGATTCAATCCAATTGGGTTAGGATTAGAATTTGGCTCATAAGGGTACTTTAGGTCACTTTGGGTCAAGTGAGCCTAAGTGGATCAAATGGCTTAGTCAAAGCTTGATTTGACTTTAATTGAACTTGTATATGGACTTATGATTGAAATATAAATCCATTTGCAAGTGGATTAAAGTCAAATGGGGTTTGATTCATTTGACAATTTCATATTCAAAGGAAGAATATGAAAGGATTTGGGGTTTGAATTTTGAATTGGATTTTGATTTAGTGATTGAAGTTTGCATTTATATTTGGATTCATGATTGTAGGGTTGATTGAATGATGAAGGAAAATCAAGAGTTTGGCTTGAATTGAAGTTGATTTGGCTAAGTTCAATGTTTTGACTTGAAAGGCTTAGATTGGATTTTGAATGGATTTGAGTTTGATTTTTGGAATTGGTTTTGATTGTTTGAATTTATATTTCATTTATATATGTGAATATAAATGAGAATATAAATGGATCATGAGAAAGTTTTGAGGATTTGAAGTGATTTGATCATGATTTAGGCTAAGTCCATGCAGGAGAACTTAAAGGATTTAGGAAAATTTTAGATTTGGAATTTGATTTGATTTATTTATATTTATATTTCATTTATATATGTGAATATAAATGAGAATATAAATGAGTTATGAGAAAATCCCATGAATTTGAATTGATTTGATCATGATTTAGGCTAAGTCCTTAAGAGGGAAATTAAGGACTTAAGGAGAGATTTTTGAACTTTGGATTTGATTGTTGGATTTAGTTTGATTAATTTGAATTTATATTTCATTTACATATATGAGTATAAATGAGAATATAAATGAATTATGAGAAAAATCTCATGAGTTTGAATTGATTTGATCATGATTTTGGCTAAGCCCTTGAAGGAAAACTTAAAAGACTTAAGAAAATTTGAACTCAGGAATTTCATTCATGGGTTTTGATCATGGATTTCAATCATGGGGTATTGATTTGAGTTTGGAGAAAATCAAATAAGATTGATTTGGAGTTTGACTTGAAGGAAGGATGGTGAGGAATGGTTCAAGCTAAAGGTAGGAAAATTTTCCTAACACCCCTAAGACATGACCTATTCTTATGGCTAACTCTTCTAAGTCTCTTGAGCTATGTTGAGTGTCCACCTAATTACTAGATGTGTCTTAAGACTAAGAAACTCTTAAAGTCTAAGAGAAGTCTTATGTCTAAGATGGAGGGGTTGAGAGCTCATCTAAAAATGAGGTCAATAAAGGCGCTAGGTGTGGTGTGGCGACAAGGCTCATGCGTATTGGTGTTGACAATGATCAACAACCCGATCACAAGCACTAATAGAAATAATCTATCCCTAACCCAAGGTGTAGAAAAAAATTAAGAGCTTAGTGCAAAGTGTCTCTACTTATGTCTAAGACATAAGAGAGAGGGAAAAATCCACTAAGGGATAGAGTGAGAACCTTCCACTAGGGAAGCAGGTTTAAGTCATCCATAAGAGGATGAAAGGTTTGATTTGATTTGAGTTTCACTAAGGAGAAATTTCCACTGGGGAAATGCGTAGAATTTGTTTCAATTTTATTAGATTTGGATTTTGAGATGAACCCTGTTGGTTTGCGATGGATCATCGGTAAGCCATGAGGCCAAGACCTAACAGAGTTCTTGATCAAAGGGTAGTCTACTAAACATAGTAGGGAGCTAACCAAAGGAATGCCTTTGGTATGCGTATTGCTTGGAAGAAAGCATAGTAGACTTACATCCACCAAAGTAGAGACCCGGTTCTTTGGGGTAATCTATTGGCAAGAGAGATTGATTGAACCCAACAGGTGACTATTGAGTGAATGTCACTGGGGGACTTAAATCAACTCAAGGATAGTCAAGATTAATTTCAGTTTTTAGATTTGTCTGTTTTGATGGATTCTGTCGATTTACGATGGGTCATACTAAGAAGGAGCTCATATTGAGACCTATCTCGATTCTTGAAATGGGAGTAGCTTCACAGGCGATGGGAGAACTATCCACCAAAGGAGTGCCTTTGCAATGATCAATTGAAGGGAAGAAAGCTTGGGGACTCACATCTTCCACTACAAAAGACCACTAGGATGATCTATTGCTTTGGGTAATAAATCAAACCTGACCAGAGGCTACCCATTAATTTGCAACAATCATGCCAAAAAGAATGCATCATAGTCTTACATCTTCCAAGGCAGAATGACTGTCGGGGTACCTTCTTTTAAACAAGATAAATTGAACCCGACCTAAGGCTGACTATTGAGTGAATGCTGCTGGGGGACTTAAATCAACTTAAGGGTAGTCAAAGATAGATTTTATTTTTAGTTTGTTTATTTTGATGAATTTTGTTGGTTTGCAATGGATCAAACTGAGAAGGAGTTCATATCAGCCTAGACCTACCTCAGATTTACTGAACCAAAGGGAGTAGCTTTTTGGCCGATGGGAGAAATATCTGACCAAAGGAGTTCCTTTTGGTTTGCAATGATCAATTGAAGGGAAGAAAGCTTCGGGACTCACATATTTTAATATAAAAGATCACTGGGGTGATTAGTTGCTTCGGACAATAAATTGAACCCGACCTAGGGCTGCTCGTCAGTTTGCGACAATCATGCTAGAAAGAATGCATCATAATCTTATATCTTCCAAAGCAGAATGACTACCTAGGTAACCTGCTTATAATAAAATAAATCGAACCCGACCTAAGGGTGATTATGGAGTGAGTGCCAACTCAGGGACTTATCTCAAATCAGGTAATAAGGCAATTCCTATAGGGAGTTCTGCTGACATAGCCCTAATGATAGGATGCTTGCTTGAGAAAAGGGGCCCTTTGGGAGCTTGAATTCCTAATCCAAAAGCAAATTAATTTTGTTTGTTTATTTATTTAGTTTGTTTTATCATGGACCCTATTAGTTTACGAGGGATCAAACTGAGAAGGTGCATAATCGGCTATCTGATTCTTAAACCAAGGAGAATGCACATCTGCCAAATAAATTTTCCAACCACAGGGGTGGCTACAAGGAAAGGGGAACTGTCAAATCCAAAAGTAACCTGAGTAGTGTCTAAATGGGGTCGTAAAGAATGTGATTCAAATAGAGTGCCCACAGGGGATGGGGCCACTAAGGGCTTAATCCAAAACACCTGGAGAAGATGATATGGCTAATCATATATCTGATAAGTATTCGGTGTCCAACTCAAGGAGAAAGCTTGGGGACTCATCATCTGCCAAGAGTGGTGTACTCACTGGGTGAGTCACTGTTAGCATAGCGAACATCAACCAACCTAAGGTGCCCATTGATTTGCAAAAATAAGCCTAGGAAGAAAGCTCGGGGACTCACATCCTCCTCGGGCGATTATTGGGATAGTCTCTTCTCGACAGCTATCCGACTAGGAGACTCTTGAGTGAATGCCCAGGGGACTTATCTCGACTCAAAAGTAGTCAAGAGGAAAGGAGCCTCAAGAGGACTTACCTTAAACCTTAAATATACTCGACCTAGTTAGTGCATGATGACTAGTTCAAGAAGAAAGCTCGGGGACTCACATCTTCTTAAACAAAGTCAATCATGAGGTAACTTATTGGCTGGGCAGTAAAGTCTACCATACTAATAAAGTGCTCATTGGTTTACAATTGTTATGTTAGGAAGAAAGCTCAGGGACTCACATCCTCCAACAAATGACTACTGGGGTGACATACTAGCGAGGTAGTATATAGACCTGACCAAGAGCAGTTAATGACTGAGTGTCACAGGGGGCTTGATCTCACATCAAAAATAGCTCGAGACAAAAAGATTTGTGTTTGTTATTGTGCATGTGTTAAAAGGAATGAAATGCCTCTAGGGGACTCTTACACCCACCTTAAACACCCTACGGGTTTTGAGATGAAGTGGTGCCATGGATGGCAAAAAGGATTCCCACTAAGAAAGGATATCATTTGGGTTCTATCACACCTATCTTAATTATGCTGATCAAAATAGAATGCCTCTTAGGTTCTCTTACACCTATTCTAATAGCATTGGGAGATTATGTTTGTGATATGAAAGAGGGATAGGATGCAATTGGGGGACTCTTACACCTACCCTAGACACGTCATGATGGATTCACAAGACAAGCAAACAACGCTTCGAAAGAAGAGAAGATTTGATGAATGGAATCTAATTTTTGTTCTTTTTTATTAATAATTATTTTTGAACTTGGTTTATTTCATGGGTAATATTTCTTTAGGTAGAGCCCATTAATTGGAAGCATCAGGAGTTCTCCTTTACAATCAATAAGTTGATAAGATCCTCCTTTGTAGGACTTCTCTATGACATAGGGGCCTTCCTAAGTAGGTTCAAACTTGCCTCCCATATTTTGATGGGAAATAATTGGTCTCCTTAGGACTAACACAAGTTCTCCCACCTCAAAATACCTAGGGCTTAATCTGCCTTATTGTGAGCTTGAATTATTTTGGCCTCACAACCGAGGTTCTAGCATCACAGACTCTCCTCCAAACCTTCGAGCTCTTCTAACCACAACTTTGCATTCTGTTTTATAGTAATCATACTATCCAATGCTATCCTTAGTGATAAGAGTTAAACTTATAAAGGTAGAACGACTTCAGACTCATACACTAAGGAAAATGGGGTAGATTGAGTTGGAGTTCGGTATGTGGTGCGGTAGGCCCACAAGGCTTCAACCAACTGCTTGTTTCACTGTCGTTTATTATCATCAAGAGTTTTCTTTAGTATCTGGATGAGAGTTTTGTTAAATTCTTCCATTTGCTCTGGGGTAGTAGATGGCAGAGTATTTCCAATCTATACCGTGTCTTCTGGCAAAGCTATTGATCTTTGTGCTTTTGAATGTAGTACCATTATCAGATATAATTCATCGAGGCACCCGAACCTATCTATGATATGGTTCCTAAAAAATTGAACAACATGCTGAGTTGTGACCTCTTTGAGTGGGATGGCTTATGCCCACTTAGAAAAGTAGTCGGTGGCAACTAAGATGAATCGATGCCCCTTGGAAGAAAGAGGATCGATCAGACCTATAATATCGGTACCCCAACACTCGAATGTCCATGAGGCTAATGTAGGGTGTAGAATGTTGGGTGGCTGGTGGAGGACCACACCGCACATGACATCGATGACATCCATGCACCGTAATCATCAAGGCAGTATTTAAGTCGCTTGATCTTCATCTTCATCTTCAGGATTGATGTGTTCCACATAGACCTGAATGTACCTCGGTTATAATGCCATGGGCTTCATGTTTGTCTAAACAATATAACCATATTTGGTCAAAGGATCATCGGTACAGGGTGCCATCAACGAGAGCATATGATAGAGCTCTTTATTTCACCTGATGGGCTTATGACCTTTCTTGAGGTAGCTAGTGCTCAAATAATCTATGAACGGTTGCCTCCAATCTAGGTCCTTGTCCATTTTGGCAACAAAAATCTTCGCTTTAAGAGAAAGTCTCTTGATGAGTTCAACATCAAGAAGGGGCAGGACTTGTCTATTTTGGACCCTTATTGAATGGGCTCATCTTCTGGACATGCCAATTCTTTGGAAAGTTTGGCTAAAGCATCAACTGCTGCGTTCTCTACTCGGAGAACCTTGTAGATGGTGACTTCAGAAATTTGGCCCAACTGCTTCATGGTATACTTGTAGTAATGACAAAGCTTTGGTTTGAGAACCTGGTAGGACCCGATAATCTGGTTGATGACCAACTAAGAATCCCCAAAGATGTTAATACTTTTGACACTGATAGTGATGGCTAATTCCAGATCGGCAATCAAAGCCTCATACTCAGCTTCGTTGTTGGTGTAGGGGTTGGAAAGATAGTATGAGAATCTCATCGCTTCGCAGTTTGGAGTTAGGAGAACTATTCTTACCCCTACCTTTCCTGAGAGAGTAGATTATGGTGCTTCCCATTTAAGAAAAGAAGCTGCACCATCAAAATACATCTCCCATCGGTGGTTGTTGGCCTCCCCTAAGTTCATGATTTGTTCATCAGGGAGATCATCACTAAGAGAATTAGCAGGAAGTGGGTGTGCTGTTAAGAAATTTGCTAATGCCTGTCCTTTTACTGCACAGAGGGGTACGAATGTGATATCAAACTGTGAGAGGATCATGGACCATCGTGCCAAACATCCGAATAGCATTGATCATGTCATGAGGCACTACAGTGGATTTTTGGAGATCAAGTTCATCGAGAAAGTATTTAGTGCCGTAGCTTTTGGGAAGCAAAGATCAAAGCTAGGCAATGTTTCTCAATAGGTGGATAGTTTACTTTAGTAAGAATCAGACAAAAGTTGAGGTAGTAGAGAGTGTTCTCCTTCCCTTCATCATTGGCGTGGGCCAATAGAGCACCGAGAGAGTTGTCCAATGCAGTAGTGGAGGATGAGTGGCCTGCCCAGGATAGGGGCTACTAGAACTAGCGGCTTCACTAGATACTACTTGATGTCTTCAAAGGTATGATAGCACTTATTATCAAACTTGAACTTGATATCCTTTTTGACAAGTGTTGAGAATGGCTTGCATCTTCTCATAGGTTGGAGATAAAGAGTCTTAGATACGCCAGCCATCCTTGAAAGGATCCGAGTTGAGTTAAACTTCTTAGGAGGTGACATTTCTAAGATAGCTTTGATCTTTTCTGGATCTATTTCTATTCCCCGATGTTGAACAACAAACCCAAGGAATTTTCCTAAAGCTACTCCGAATGCACACTTTAGGGGATTCATTTTGAGGTGATATTGTCTTAACCATTCGAAAACTACTCTCCAGTCAAAGAGGTGGTCCTCTTTTTCTCTGCTCTTGACTACTAGATCATTAATGTAGCACTCAACCTGATGATGAATGTGTTCATTGAAGATCTGAGTCATGGTATGTAGCACCAACATTTTTAAGACCGAAAGGCATGACCCTATAATAGAAATTTTGATCGGGGTTCAGAAAGCCGTGCTTTTTTCATCTTCAAGAGACTTCTTGATTTGGTTATAGCCAGATGACCCATCCATGAAAGAGAAGATTGCATGAGATGAGACGATGTCCACCATTAATTTTGGTATAGGAAGAGGGAACTCATCCTTAGGACATGCCTTGTTTAAGTCCCTAAAATCAATGCATATGTGAATTTGGTCATTCTTCTTTTTAACTAGGATGACACTGGCTAACCAGGTAGGATATTTTTCTTCCCTGATGAAACCATCATTGATCAATTTCTTGACTTCAGAAAGGACCTATTGTTCAATTTTTAATTGCATGCATCTAGGAGCTTGCTTAATAGGGGTAGCGTTAGGATCTATTGCTAGCTTATGGACGGCTATGTCAGGAGATAATCTGGGCATCTCTTCAAAATTTAATGCAAAGTAGTCTTTAAATGTAGTTAATAGCCTAACTAAGTCATTGGTTTCTTTTTCATTCAATAATGACCTGATGTATGTCGGACGTTAATTTTCTTCTATCTCGAGGTTGATTTCTTTAAGCTTGTCAATTGTTGAATGAATCTCCTCTTCAAATTTTGGTGGTGCCTCTTTGATTTGGAGATCATCTAGATCATCTGAGATTTCTAAACATATTTTCATAAGAGTTGATGTTGTGTGAGAAGAACCAATCAGCCTCCAAATGATTAGTAACAACTAAGTAGTAATCGTCATCATTGATTGACCCACATCGAAATCCTAGTCCTTCTTGTGCTTGCTGTATTGTTCCATCGCTTCTAAGTACTTCGAATTGCTTGGACCATGTATGAGGAACCAAACCTTTCTATATAAGATTATGAACCCAAGGCAAGTAAAATTCAAATGGTAATTCCATTAATTCCTTAAATGAATCCTCCTTAAGTTCTACATCAACTTTGGGACTTAAGGATGATGATCCCAAAAAAAATCTCTTGCTTCATGTCACTGGAAGACTTAGAGACTTCCTTAACTACCAAACCTTCAACTTTTTGAGATGATATGCATTGTACATATATTGTTGTAATAATCCTATTAATATGGTGGATGTTAACATCTATTCTGCTGACCCTGTTTGGTCTCCCCCACTATGGAGTGACTTCTGGGTAGGGTTGTGTTGGCTATGCATTTTGATATTATGTTGGAATTATTTGGTTTCTCTTATCTTAAAAGGAAGTGGTGTCATCCCTTTACCAGTCTGATCTGTGTTACCTTTTCTTTCATAGTGTATGTGGCTTTGAAAGGTATGCAGGTAACTCTGATTGGCTTTTCCCAATCTGGGGTGTCTTCTGGGTTGGGATGGTGTTGGCTATGTTTTATGATGTTATGTTGGCATTGTATGGTGTTTATTATCTTAGAAAGGATTGGTGTCATCCCTTTACCATTCGGATCTGTGTTACCTTTTTTTTCCATAGTGTATGTGGCTATGCTTTGGTATGCAGGTACTAAAGATCATACGACTTTCATCTTATGGCTATTGTTTTCCACCAGGTTTGTAGGCTATGATGGTTGGGATGATTTCACTCATTCTTTGGCTAGTAGTAGCATGTCTGATGTAACCCTTCCTTTAAAGTTTGGATGCTCATGCTTGCGGCTGCCCCAATTTTGTGTGACTGAGCCTAAGCCTCTCTTCACACACTTCTCTATATCTCTCTCATTTTATTATGTTTTTCTTTCAATTTTGCATGTATCTCTTTAACTGTGCTAATTCTTTCTTCTAGATGTTTGCAGATTCTATGTTGTTCTCTTGTAAGCTCCTTCTCTAGTTTAGTCATAGACTACCCTCATCCTCAAGAGCTTCTGCTGATGGCTATCCAATGGCTCTTTCCTTTGTTTAATTTGTATCTTTTACTTTTTTTTCCTTTTTCTTATGTTTTAGTTGTACTTAGCCAGGGGATTTACTCTCTAGGTTGATTGTAGCTCTTTAAGCAATAGTTCTTGAGTTTATTCCCTCTTAAGGACCTTGCAACCCTTTTATTCTGGTAATAAAATTCCCCTATATGGGGTTCCCAAAAAAAAAAAAACTTTGAGATTTAAGTGAGGTTAGAGCTAAGGTTCCCAACTGCTGCCTAATAGTCTCACATAAACTAGATTCGAATACTTTGCTTTATCAGGAGGCCTGGTCTTCATCTATGTTTGGATCGAAAGTCACCTCTAATGAAACCTGCTAAGAGGGGTTGGCTGGTATACTAATCACATTAGACTCATCCTCTGAGCTAGATTTCAAGTCTATGTGAATAGTAAGGGTACTCCTATGAACTGGAACATGACCTCTATTGGCTGATGGCCAACTAGGGGGTCTCCCACCTCTCAAACTACCTCTATTTCTGCCTCTGCCTCTGCCAGGTAGAGGTTGAGCCATCCTACTCACATATCCATATGATGGAATGAACTATGGGTGGAATGTAATATGTGGATCTATTTCTTTCTCATTTCCCCTTTCTTGTTCATTTGGACTTTCATTTTTCTTTTCTTTTTATTTTTTCATTTCTTTTTTCTTCATTTTATTTTTCTTTTGTGTTTACATTAGAATTTTGTCCAAGTTCACGACAAAAAGTATTTTGAGGAAGATAGTAGGTTGCATCCTCATAAATCTCAACCTCTCTAACTAAAAATGGCTTTTCATCTCTGTTGACACGGTATTCAATCCCATCTTTTCTGAACTTGATGCACTGACGGAGGGAGGATGAAATGATCTTATTCTAATGTATCCAAGGCCTACCAAGCAAAGCAGTGAACAAAGTATTTGAATCAATGATGTAAAACTTGGCTTCAATCTTCTAGTCACATATCTCTAAAGGTAACATTATAGAACCTAAAGCCAGCTCACCTTGTTCATTGAATCGCCTGAACATCATCTAATCTCCTCAGAGTGTGGAGATGTCGATCCTCAAATAGACAAGGGTATTTAAACTCATAATGTTCATCGATGCACTTGAATCCACGAGAACTCTGGCAAGTCTGAACTTGTCCATGTCAATTATGATGTAGAGGGGACGGTTGTGCTCCACGTCCCCCAGAAGAAGGCCTTCATCTGTGAAGGTGATCCCTTGAGCTTCTTTTATATAATGTGCTTCCTCACCTATAGAGGCCAGCTGAGCTAAGCATATTTTAGGATCAAGGAGGGCCTTAATTAATGATTCTCTCATCTCTTTGGATAAGACAAGGGCGCCATACATGCGTAGCTTAGATGACAACTTTCTTAGATGAGAAAGGACATTGTAGTCCACCTTGGGCTGGTCCTTCACAAGCATATCCAAGGGTGGAGCATCCTGTGGAGGGGCTTCTCGATCTTCTATACCAATGACTTATTTCCCTCTATCTTGAGGTGCTGCCCTAAGAGGTAGAACCTTGCCACTACGGAGGTTGACTTCGGTGATCTCTTGTGGCAGGGTAATGGAAAGTTCTACCGATACATCAAGCTCTCCTATAGCTTCTCCTATATGACCCTTAGAATCAGATGATTCCAAGTCTATCTCAAGAGGTGAACCCATAGTATTCAGAGTTGGAAAGTCCAACTCTAAATCAGAAAGAGGAAGATCAAAATTGTTATAATTATTTTGACTTGAAGAGTTATCATTAGTAATAGAAGAAGATAACCCATCAGAAGTGACACAGATGTAATTCAAACTAGCTTTATTCTTCAATTTCTCGGAATTGTTTGGAGGTACAAAGTAGAAATCAAGTAAAGTGAGTGGGTTATAAATTTGATGCTCTTATCCGCCGATACAAGAGTTCTATTAGTAGAAGAAGTAGAGCTAGCTGAAGTGGAAGAAGATGCCAGTGTGGAAGCTGCAACTGTAGGCTGGAGGTTGGACTCAGTCGGTGGCTGTGCTAATGGGCTATCCCGAGCCAACGCATGCTGCTGCTGAGCTCCCCTTTCCTCGAGATAGCACTAGCAACTTGCAAACCTTCCTTGATGTTGGAGGTTTGAGCTGAATCAGGCACCTACAAGGAAAGCTTCTTGATCTTTTGAATGATCTTCTTAGAGGTTTTGGATAAAGAAATATCCCAACCTTCTTTGGTTTTGGTAGGATCACAGGTATCCCCAAGGATTTCCCTAATGGAACTGGATGGTTGTTCCACAAGGTATTCCTTTGGGATAACTACAGTATCGGTCTTGAAACTATGTTCAATCTAGTCCTTGAATGTGAAGCAATCCTCCAAGATGTGACCTAGCATACGGTGGTAGGGGCAAAAGTTTGGATCATGACTTTTGCCTACTTCCTTTGGTCTCTTAGGCTCGGGTAGCTAAAAATCAGGCTTCTTTAAGAGATTCTTAAAAATTTTCTTGATTACCTCTCTCTTAAAAGAATGGTTTATTAAGTTTATCTAAAAGAGTAGGTGAACCATAGCTACCTGGTGGCAGGTATGAGTGCCTCTGCTATTGGTGGTATGACTGAGGCGGTGGCGGCACTGACCATGGAGGCCGGTAGGGTTTCCTCAGTGGTGGCAAAGGAGGCGGAGGCTATTGAGGTCATGGTCTCTCAGACTTATCTCTAGCTGACTGCTTCCCCTTATCTACCACTGTCACTGCCCCAGGTTTCTTCTCATAAACCTTTTGTGGCTTTGCCTTAGGCAACTGATCATAAAAAAGGCAACTATTTGGCCTCTCCTTGCAGACTAGCCGCCTTATTGATTAACTTCTCAAATATCTTGATAATGAAGCCCTTAAGCATGAAGGCGACTGAGCCATGGATATTCTTCAAGAGAATCTTGATGGCATGCTGCTCAGATAGTTGTGGTTCACACTTCATACTCATGTTACGTCATCAGAGAATATAATCAACAAGGGACTCACCTGGGTGCTGTTGTGCTACAACAAGATCACCTACAGTAACCCTTTTCTGGGCTTCAGCAAACCTCTTGATGAAGAGTTGCTCTAACTAAACAAATGTCTCTACTGAACCGTTGGGCAGTTCAGCATACCAATCGAAAGCAATACCTGTTAGGCTACTAACAAAGAGGCAGAAAAGCAAAGCATCATTGCCACCGATGTTGTAACAATTGGCCCTGAAATGTGCTATATGTTGCCTTGGGTTTCCATTGTCATCAAAGCTTTTGAAGGAAGGTGGCACGAAAACCTTGGGATATTGGATAACATAGAATTCTTCTAGGTAGGGTCTACCCTTTGGAACTGATGATCCTCCCTGGGCTTGAGCCAATGCTTCCTTCACTTGCTGCTCAACCATGGATTTTATGTCTTGTATTTTTCCACTACCTTCTTCTATACTTGCGTCTACCTCAATGAGAGGTAAGATCTTGGCGGGTCCAAGACATGCACTAATTCAGTGATGTCGTTGTAGGATGAACTACTAGGGCTTATTTTTTTGATGCCGCTAACTGCCTTTCCTCTGCTATCCTTCTATGCCATTTATCACCTCTCATCACTTTTAGGCAGGCATTTCAGAGATCCTCATGGCCCCATCTGAGACTCATTTTCCAACAAGTTATCTTCATTGGGATCGAAGCTGACTTTCTCCTAATCTGACCAATCGTACCCCAAAATCTCCTTCTTTTTCATGAAATAATGAGCCACTATCTCATCTAAAGAATGGTCAATCTAAGCAGATACAAATAATCTAGGTGTGGCACTATCATGGGAGGCACCACCTGCCCGCCAGGAGAGAATCATATGAGGGCTGCTCTTTGGATGAGAGATAATCTTGATTGCCACTATGTATGAGAGGGGTGACAATCCTAGGATGTTCCACTATACTTGGTGTAGTTGGACTATCATCTACAATCTCTGAAATAATTATCACCATCTCCACGCCTGTTGTACTGGCGGAGTTGGTGAAGGGATGACCATGATGCTTCAGGGTCACCACTCCACCCTGCGGTAGGTCAAGCGAGCTTCTCCTGGATATGCCCTTCATGGCCTTTCTTTGGAATTAGATCTTTGTGACTGGATAGTGATGGCGGTGAGGGGTAGAGCGGTGGGGTGGAGAAACCACTAACTCTCTATGCATAGAGCTATCCTCTTTTGATGACTAGTCCCAATAAGTAGGATGCTATCAATATGGTCAACATGGGTAGCACACTGAGCTGGAAAATTAACAAGTGCGGAATCTACCGACTGGCGACTGAACCTCCACCTCTCCCTACTGGTAATGTGAGCTGTATGAGCCTCTATGGCCCTCTCCTGACGGATATGCTTCCCCACACCATGGGGTATAATGGATCTGAGATCAAATTGAGCTCCAGACTTTGAACATCCGTAAGCTTTGCCTACGGCACAAAGGCGATCGGGCCGTGCGCGACCTCTGCTCTTAGTAATTGCTAGGCGATCTTTGCAGAGTGGAGGTGATGTGCAAATCCTTCTAACACCTCTCTATCTGACCTAGAGAGAGAGAGAGGATGGAACTAGTTTGATGTAATGAGTGGTGAAGTAAGAATAGGGAACTCCTCAACAACTGAACGGGTGGCTTCCTCTATCTCCCTAGTAATCCTAATGTGATACTGTTTGATCATGCAATTTTTGTTTCTATGTTGTGTCCTGGTAGGATGGGAGGAGTGAGAGCTAGACCCATACTCAAAAGTAGGGGAGGTAATCCCTAAGATCAGGGGAGCCCTACCCTTAGAGGGTATAGATGAGAGGGTGCTAGCCCTCACTGGGGCAGCATGAGAAACTATGGGGTGCTCTGAAATTAGGGCTAGTACTACTGGTACTATCACAACTGATGCCTGCGAAACTACCACTATCTTCCTCTTCAGTGGGGAGATGTCATAATCAAAGGGTAGATCAATCCGGATGACCAACTTCTGCCCGATCACCGTCATCCTACTGACTGTCATGAGTGGAGTGCCCTCACATGTAATCCTCGCTCCCTCGAATCCCCTATCGAAGTGGATAAGATGTGTATGATCCAAATGGGGAAGTTGGCTTGGTTCAAAGCCAAATCCATACCATGAGGGAAAGTGAAAATGAATTTCTATGAGCCGGCCATCTCAGATCAACTGTAAAGACAAAAAAGTTGAACTATCACTATACTGTATCTGACTGTGAGAATCTGCAATAGAAAATGAGTTTGGATCAGATTTCTATCTTTGTTGATTTTTTGAATTTGAATTGAAAATTTGAACCCACATCCAACAACTTGGAAGTGTTAAGTGGGGTTCAAATGGATTTGAGAAGATTTAGAATTTTGATTGAAAGAGGCATTTTGAATATGAATCCTACTTCAACAAATTTGGGTATGTTGAAAGATAGATTCAAATATTTTGAGAAGGATGCTTCCATAGGTTCATGTTTGTTTGAATTTAGATTTTCTTGATTTGAGGACCCTTTTCTTTAACAAATTTGGGTATGTTAAAGTAAGGGTCAATTGATTTTGTTTTTGATTGATGATTTTTTTTTAGAATTTTACTTAGCAAATTTGGGTATGCTAAGTGAAGTGTTTGAAAATGATTAGGGGGATTTACATACATACCACGTCAAACTTTCATATTTACATATCTAACACCTAAACTTCAATTTTTACATATAAACACTCTAATCTTCAATATCACATCATAAATACCACTTTATTCACTTTTTAAAAGTGAAATGCACCTTTTTAAGCATAGAAAAGTCTTAGATAAGTAAATATCTAACTTTAAGTGTTAGATATGTAAATATGGAAGTTTGAGGTGGTATGTATGTAAATCCCCCAAATGATTATTTCTTTTTTTGGGTGAATTGTTATTTGATTTTTGAAAATTGGAATTCCTACTTAGTAAATTTAGGTATGCTAAGCTGAGAACCCAAGTGTGTTTTGTTTGATTTTTTGAAAATAGGATTCTTAGCAAATTTAAGTTTGCCAAGAAGATCCTAAGTGTTTCATTTATTTTCGAATGTCTTGACTTTTGAAAAAGTAGGATCCTTAGCAAATTTAGGTATGCTAAGGAAATCTTAAGTGTTCCTTTTTTGTTTTGATTTAATTGAAAGTGGAGACTTTACTTTAGAAAATATGGTATGCTAAAGATGAAGTTCCACTTAGTTTTGTGAAATGGAAATTTCACTTAGCAAATTTGAGTATGCTAAATGAAATTCCAAATGATGTGTTTAAAATTTTTTTGATTTAGTTTTGTTTTGAAAATGGAAACTTCACTTTAGCAAATTTGGTATGCTAAAGAAAGAAGTTCCAAAAGTGCTTGAAAATTTTTGGTTTTGACTTTGGAGACTTCACTTATCAAATTTGAGTATGCTAAATGAAGTTCCAAAAAGGTTTGAATTTTTTTTGGATTTGGAGACTTCCCTTAGAAAATTTGAGTATGCTAAATGAAGTTCCAAGTGTGTTTTTGAAAATTTTTGATTTTGGATTTGGAGACTTCACATAGCAAATTTGAGGATGCTAAATGAAGTTCCAAAATGTGTTTGAAAATTTTTTGATTTTTGGAATTTGGAGACTTCACTTAGCAAATTTGAGTATGCTAAATGAAGTTCCAAATAATTGTTTGGAAATTTTTGATTTTTGGAGTTTAGAGACTTCATTTAGCACATTTGAGTATGCTAAATGAAGTTCCAAAATGTGTTTAATTTTTTTTTTGATTTTTGGAATTTTGAAAATGTGATTGTTAAGTTTTGATTTTTGAAAAGAAGATTTCCATTCAACAAATTTGGGTATGTAGGAATGGAGATCAATCTTATTTTTGAAATGTAGAAATGAATGAACCTTTCCTTAACATAAAAATGATAAGGAGGAAGTCTTTAACTGCTTTCTTTTTTATTTAGATCTTTTTATCTTTACCCATTGGAGAACCCAACTGGGGTTTTAAGACCAACATAAAGTGAGGTCCTAAAACCTAAAGATGTTGGCTAACTCAACTTAAAAATGAAATAAGCTAAGTTCCAACAGAAAAAAGGATAGTCTCGGATTCATACTAAAGTACAAATCCACTATCGATACTCAAAGATAACAATCATTAACCAAAGATGAAGAAGAGGAACCATCCCCAGCGTAGCCACCAAAAAAATCTGTGGTGAAAAATTTCTATAGAGTCCAATCTATGGAGAAAAAGGTCAAGAATATAAAAATTCATCTTTTTGGGACTCCATGCAGATCCGCATATGTGCTTATTCAGGTGATCGGGTATGTCATGAAGGAATAGTATACTATTTCAGGAGATAGAAGTCATTGCTCTTTAATGGATCTAATCACCTCAATAAGGACTCCAAAGGACGATGAGTCTGCATATGTACCAAAGATTCTTCCCCTACTTTACATGGAAAATTTAAAGCAGGGTTTATTTTAAACTGGGTTCGTTAAGTTTCCTACAGGGGCAAGCTCCCATAATTAATTACATCCTAAGGGACGGGATCTCTTAGGAATACTCTCGATTAAGGTAAATGATTGTTGTCTTCAAAGATTTCAATAAAAAATACTATCAATTGATTAGTTCATTTTTGGAGATCAAATAGGATTGCTTAAAGAGAGGGAGTTATTACCGATGCCAAAAGAAAGATAAGTATGAGATGCTAGGAAACCTAGCGAGCAATCTCAGACTATCCTATAGTTGGGCAATACATTTTTGAAATTGATTTAATTTGTTTGAGTTGTATTTTTCATTAGAAATTTAGGACTTATGATTCCATAACACAAGATTAAGGAAATGCCTAAGAGGTGAGGATTTATGCTTATGGCCCACAAAGAGGAGAAGTAACCTCAGAACCTAAATCTAGAGAGCTTTGTCGAGGGCCAAAAGTGTAGCCTAAATCTAAGGCGGAAATGGGTATTTAGTTTGCCTCCTCAAGAGAGGACAAACCACCCGCTTGGAGTTACAATCGCCTGGGGATGGCTACCAACTAACTCTTTATATGATTTTAAATATATGTGGCAAGTCTTATGCCTATGCAAGATAGCTAAGCTGTTATTTATTTAGAAATAGACTAAGTCCTTAAACTCACTCTTTAAAGAGACTAGATCATGTAGGGACATGCTTCAAATGACCTAAATCTAATGCAATTCAAATTTTATTTTACTTTCATTTTTGGACAATTATTTTGACTCGGGATAATAAGATTCATATGCCTAATGCATGAGAAATAAAGTTATTGGCCAAAATCAGTGAGAAGGGTGGAGGTGTGTTTTCACCATGGCTCTCAAAGGTCAAGACAAATTTCTCTGGCAAAGGTGGAAGCCCTCCAATCAAGAGTGAAATAAGATGCATTTGTGCATGATATTATAAAAGAATTACTCATCCAGCTAAGGGGTTGCTAATTCTTTTATCTTGATTTTAAACTTAAGCTTTAGGTGAGGTTATGAATTCTTTATTTTTAGTTTTGAGTTGTTAAGTTTGATAAAAGATTTATTTTTCCCTAAGAGCCTCATCCACATCCAGGTCATACATAAAGAAAAAAAGAAACTAAGAAAAGGTACCAGTTAATGCATAAGCTAAACAAATCATCAATCAATTTATAAAGCCAATCGCAAAAGAATAAGAGGCCAAGTGTGGTCGGGCACCGCCACACAAACTTGAAAAAAATAAATTGGGTAACGAGCTCTACCCTTATATAACTCGAATTGCAAATGAATTAAATTATAATTAAGTAAAGAATTCATTGTTATGGGTGTCTTCAAGCTTCATTTCTTATTTATTCTTTTCTTCTTTCTTCTTCTTTTCATCTTTCTTCATTGGTTCTTTCTTTTGGTTGGTTAGAAGGTGGATGCTCCAAGGCTTCACATGGTATATAAGATAAGATCTTATAGCCAATATTCATCCTAATCCCCATAATAATCATTCCAAAATCTTAATTGCAAAATTTACATGAAAAGGAAAAGTAAATCTATCTAACACCTGCAAAATAAAGGTTAGCTAAACAAACCACACAAATCCTAAGCATGTATATTAGACTTATCACCCTACACAAGGGTGACTAGGTCCACCTAGCCTATTGGATTGTTCTTAGGGGCATAAGTACCTGCAAGCAAAAGTATTTATAATTTTATTATAGCGCCCCTTAAGCACAATCCCCTACAGAAAATAATGGTTAGACAAATATCGCCCTACCATTCACTATACGAGCATACATCCTAACATCTAGTCTAGAACATATATCACAAAATAAAAGCAAGAATCAAACCATGCACCGCCCTAATCTAAAGCTAGAAGTGGTGACTTAGCCTATTGTGTGTGCTTTGGAGATTTGTATGGTATGCTTAGCTATGATTTTAAGTTAGAATTTTCTAAGTGTAAAGCATGTTCAACATAGAGGAGGGTTTCATTTAAGTGATTTAATTATTTTGGGTTGATTTTATTTCATATTTTGATTTAGTTCAAATGAATCCTAGAATTAATTACTAAGTTATGAAGAGAGGGAAAGAGAAGAGAACTTCTCTTTCCTTCCCTAATCTAAGTAATTTCTAAAGTCGATTCACATTTTAGTTTTGTTAAGTGAATGTTTTGATTAAGTCTTTTAATTAATCCTAAGTTTAGATGAACTCTAAATAATCCTATTCAAAAAGAAAGGCACTTTAAGATTAAATAAAATGAACCAAGTTCACAAAACATATATCACTTCATTTCTTTCCCAACATATATAGCATGCATATGAATAAGTCTTAAGCATATCTATACATACAAATGAGAATATTTAACACACTTTATGATGCATGTTAAGTAATTCATTTAAGGAAATTTGGAAGTTTATGATGCATGATTTTCATTAAGTAGAAAAGGGTTTCTTATCCAATTTTCACATGCACACATGAAAGTAAAAAAAGGCATAAGTGAGTATAGCTCCATTGTTAACCAGAGGTGTAAAGTACAATACCTACTTAAGGCTACTTAAAGCCTCACAACTTTGGGGTTGTCTAGACTAATATATCACTTTTCTTAAATTCAAACACGTGTACAAAAGAAATGAAATGGAAAAAGAAAGAATGCAAAATTTGTATTACTTGATTCATTTTATTTATGCAATTTATGTGTGTAAGCATAAGTATCCTTCTTAGGTAATAGTATAGGAATGAATACGATATGGGATTAGGCAAGTGTTAGGTTCTTTTCAATTGAACCATACAACTTACCAAATCCTATTCAAAACTATACTAAAAGAGGAGAGAAGGAAAACCTATACTAAGCAAATCCTTATATTCTCTCACATGCAAGCTTATAATTAAAATATAAGTAGTACATTTTCAATTTTGATAATTGATTCATATCTTTTAAAAATATTTTGAATTTAATAGTGATAATAGCCACTAATATTTCTAATTTTTCCAACACATGCGCATTTAACATAAAGTAATCATTTTCATTTTAAATTTGAATTTTGAAAAGTATGAATGCATGAAACCACATGACATACATATTTAACATGTTGGCGAAAGAACTAAAGTAATGAAATCATGTAAACACATTCACTTTAATTAAATCCTAAAGACAATCTCATGAAATAAGAAAACTTAAAATAAATCAAAGTTCATTTAGTATGATTTTTGTTTGATTTTGAATTTGATTTAATTTTAAAAATATGAATTGAGTTTACTACTCCTAACCCATTCCCACATGTGTTTGATATTTTTGTTTAATTTTTAGATGACTAGATTCATTTTAGATTTTGGTTAGGTTAAGGTATGAATTAAGTAAGTTAATGAACCCTTACCTATGCCACATTAGCATAGTTAACCAAGTAATTATAAGTCAATGAGATGACATAAAACCTCACAAATAATTTAAATTTGCAATGCTCCTAGGAAGAAAAGGGTCTAATGCAATTTGGCTTATGATTAATGGTTAATTAAGCTAAGTGGTTTAACTTAAGTAATTTCAAAACACCCCTCACACATATGAGTTGGGTTTTGATTTCCTTAATTGAACTTAGGCTCTTGAACACCTAAGCATCTATCCAAAGTAGATTAATTAAGTTATGGAAGGTTTTAGAATTTTTAAAAATTAATTAAGAGAGTAATTAATGAATTAACCCTTAATTAAGATAAGATTGAGGAAAGGAAAGGAGGGTTTAAGGAATAGCTTAGGGGAAATACACCAAAATTATTCCCTAAACCTCCTATCCATTGGATCAAGCCTTAATCAAATTTAACAAGGGGTAAAAAACATTAATCACACCCTTAATTATCCTTAATTATATTAAAGGAGTAATTAAGAAATGTATTTGCAGTTCACCCAATTAAGCCTTCAATAAATCTTAAGAAAATTAGGGGAGGCAGAAGTCATCCCCTAAAATTAGGGATTAATCATTGGACTAATTAAGGGATAATTAACAAAATAAGATTTCTATTAAAACTCAAAATCAAAGAAAAATATAATTCAAAATCCATTAAAACCAATTTTAAAATATTTTAGATTGAATTATCTTTCCATAAAAATTTACCTCATATTTTTGATTTTTATTTAGGGAGATATGAATTTTTAAAGCTTAGGAGATTAATTAAAATTAATTGAAAACTTAACTAATACCCACAGCATGACACGCGGCGGCAGCAGTCAACGCGCTTTACACGCGTTGCACTATGAGGGGGTTACTTAAACGTTGCATCATAAAGGTGGCATGGCGGCGGGACTTGGTTTGATCCCCACCATTCGATCAAGGATCAAACGGCCAGGTATCACCCTGTAGTCTTAAAAGGGATACATGATTTGTAAAACTTTGGCTTAATGTTGGCCGTCCATCCAAAATGCACGGATGGACGACCGGGATTACCCTAGTTCTTCCCTGAGGATCAATGGATATCATCCATGATCTAAGGAAAGATCCAAGCTCGATCGAGTTTGGATTAGGGTAAAACTTTACCCACACCATCTTATGCTAATGGCAAGCCTATCCAAGAGTGGAATTCGTATGCCATGATAATTTCTTTCACAAAGGACCAACACCTCCTAAGCCTAGTGGTCGAAAAATTCCATACCTCATCGGAGGTGATCACCAACCCTCGAGTTGATGGTAGCTTAGTCAGTGGAGGCAAGCCTTGTTGAAAGTTTCAAGCCTTGGGGTTGAGTAGATCTCTCTATGGACCAACACCTCTTCCTCTCCTTTGTAGCCTTGATCAAATTCAACTCTTCCTTGCTTTGGGAACTTATGTGAATGCTTGGGTGCACTCAACTTGTTCCCCTGAGGGAGTGTGCAAAGTCAATTGCACTGGATTGGAGTATGGAATAAGTTAGGAAATCAGTTGAGCTCCCCTATTTTCAAAGGATGAAAATCGAGAAAGCTCGATTTCAATTCTCCTAGGATGCTTAGGAATGCTCTCTGATGGCTCCTAACACTCTCTAGTACTCAATCGACAATGAGGGTGATGAATTCAAATGGAATTAGGGGGAGTATATCTCCTCCTATGGAAATCAGACGGCCAAAGCTTGGGTTGTCATTTTGATCCAATTGACCATATGAAAATGGTTGTTTAGGTTGTTAGATATTTTCACATGGTCGGTTTGAGCTTATGAGTGGGTTAGTAACCTCCTATGTGCTTCAAATCAAGTAGAGGGAGGTTTTCAAATTGGCCAATTTGAGCTAGGGGGTCAATTTTGGCCTTGGGTCCATTTGGGCTGACCCAAACCCATTGGGTTGGGTGTGCCACTCTCCATTTGGTCCACTTCACCTATTTGGAAGGTATCAAGTTGATATGAAGAGGGCTTGACCAAATTACCCATGGATTAGACCAAAATATGTTCTATGGCTTAGGGGTAGAATAATCATTTTATTGATTTTTTAAATTTGAATATGTTAGGTATGTGCAGAAAATAGGTTTGGCCAAGTTTCATTTGATTTGGAGTTCTTTTGATATGGTTTGGCTCATGTTGACCCATTTAGGTCAAACTTGGGTCAAGTTGACCAATTGGTCAAATTGGATCAAACTAAGTGCTGGGTCAAGTTAATATGACCATTTGAAATGTTTTGGTGACTTTGGTTTAGATTAGGCTCAATTGGGCTAGGTTAGGCTCAAATGTTGGCTTGGTCAAGTTCTAACATAGTTCATGAATGAACTTAGATCAATGGTTTCAATCAATTTGGCCTATGGTGGATTCTGGCTATGTTGGGTTTTATTTTGGCTAAATGTTGATTTGGCAACCCTTAGGTTTGACTTGGTTTGACCCAATTTGGTTGATTGATCAGCCCATGATGATTGTTGATCATGATGAGAGGCATAGGTGAGTTTGATTCAATCTAATTTGGTTAGGATTAGAATTTGGCTCGTAAGGGTACTTTAGGTCACTTTGAGTCAAGTGAGCCTAAGTGGGTCAAATGGCTTGGTCAAAGCTTGGTTTGAGTTTGATTGAACTTGTATATGGACTTATGATTAAAATATAAATCCATTTGCAAGTGATTTGAAGTCAAATGGGTTTTGATTCATTTGACAATTTCATATTCAAAGGAAGAATAAGAAAGGATTTGGGGTTTGATTTTTAAATTAGATTTTGATTTAGTGATTGAAGTTTGTATTTATATTTAGATTATGATTGTAGGGTTGATTAAATCATGAAGAAAAATCAAGAGTTTGGCTTGATTTGAAGTTGATTTGGTTAAGTTCAAGATTTTGACTTGAAAGGCTTAGGTTAGATTTTGAATGGATTTGAGTTTGATTTTTTGGTATTATTTTTTATTGTTTAAATTTATATTTTATTTATATATGTGAATATAAATTAGAATATAAATGGATCATGAGAAAATTCTGAGGATTTGAAGTGATTTGATCATGATTTAGGCTGTACATGAAAGAGAACTAAAAAGATTTTCAGAAAATTGTAGATTTGGAATTTGATTTGATTGATTTATATTTATATTTCATTTATATATGTGAATATAAATGATAATATAAATGAGTTATGAAAATCCCATGAATTTGAATTGATTTGATCATGATTTAGGCTAAGTCCTTAAGAGAGAAATTAAGGACTTAAGAAGAGATTTTTGAACTTTGGATTTAGTTTGATTGACTTGAATTTATATTCCATTTATATATGTGAATATAAATGAGAATATAAATGAATTATGAGAAAAATCTCATGAGTTTGAATTGATTTGATCATGATTTTGGCTAAGTCCATGAAGGAAAACTTAAAGGACTTAAGAAAATTTGAACTTAGGAATTTCATTTATGGGTTTTGATCATGAATTTCAATCATGGGGCATTGATTTGAGTTTGGAGAAAATCAAATAAGATTGATTTAGAGTTTGACTTGAAGGAAGGAAGGAAGGTGAGGAATGGTTCAAGCTAAGGGTGGGCAAATTTTCTTAACACCCCTAAGGCATGACCTATTCCTATGGCTAACTATTCTAAGTCTCTAGGGCTAGGTTGAGTGTCCACCTAATCACTAGATGTGTCTTAAGACTAAGGAACTCTTAAAGTCTAAGAGAAGTCTTATGTCTAAGATGGAGGGGTTGAGATCTCATCCTAAAAATGACATCAACACCCTCCACTAGCAAGAGTGAGACAATATGATTTAGGCATGATATGAGACATACAACATCCACATAATGGGTTGCTAAATATTTTATTATCTTGATTTATGTCCTAAGCTTTAAGTGAGGTTATGAATTGTTTAGTTATTTTTGAATTGATTAATTGGATAGAAAATTTATTTTTTCCTAAGAGCCTAATCGCATCCAGGCCATTCAACAACCATCAAACAATTAAGAAGCTAGGAAAATCATGCCATCCTAATTGCACAATCATAAACATAACATCAATCAATTTATAAAAGTAGCATAAAAGAATAAGAGGCTGATGTGATTGGGTTCCACCGCACAACCTAAAAAGAAATGTGGGTAGCCGAGCTCTACCCTTATACAACCCGGATTATAAATGAATATTTACAACTAAAAGGAATTCATGTTATGGGGGTCTTCATTTTTCATTTCTTCCTTTCTTCATTTCTTTCTTTCTTTTAGTTTGTCTTAGGATGTAGTTTGCTCCAAGGATTCACATGGTATATAAGACATGGTATTATAACCAATGTTCACCTTAATTCTCCTATAACATCCATTCCAAATCTCAATTGCAAAATTTACATCAAAATGGGAAGGTAAATCTAACTAAACCTGCAAAACAAAGGTTAGCTAAACATACCGTATAACCCAAGTGGTTATATGAATAGTTTGGATTTAGCACCCTACACATAAGTAACCAAGTCCACCTATCCTAATTTGGGTTATGCTTAAGGGTATAAGCAGCCTACACAATAAAAGCATTTACATTTTTATTACATCGCCCCTTAAGCACAACCCCCTACAGAAAGCATGATTAAGCTAAAATCAGCCTAACATTCGGACTACACACCCTAACATCCAGTCTAAAAATATTACATGATAAAACAAAATCATTCATCAAACCATACACCGCTTTAACATAAAGCTAGAAATGGTGACTTAATCTAATGTGTGTGTGTGCCATTAAGGCTTGTGTGGCATGCTTTAGCTAGGTTTTAAGGTTGGAATTTTCTAAGTGTGAAGGATTCAATTTAGATGGTGGCTTCATTTTAAGTGATTTAGTTGATTTGCCAATTTTAGTTGGTGATTTGATTTTGTTTGAATGAGCCTACACTTAGTTACTAAATATTGTGAAGAGAAGAAAAGGGAAGATAACTTCTCTTTCATCCCTACCTTAAGACATTTCTAAGGTAGATTGATTGATGAATTTCTTTTAGTGAATGTTTTATTATGTGTTTTCATTAACCCTAAGTTTAGATTTATTCTAAATAACCCTATTTAATAAGAAAGGCATCTTAGGATTAATTAAGATGGATTACTACCACATAACACACACCCATTTATTTCTTTCCACCATGTATACCATGCATATGAATAATCCTAAGCATACCTATACATGCAATGCATATTTTAGCACACTTTGATGATGAATGCTTAGAGATATGATTTGAAAATTTGGATATTCCATTGATGCATGTATTTGTTATGTAGAAAATGGGGATTTCTCATTCATTAACTAAATACACATCCACATGTATAAAAGTCATAAGTGAGTATGACGCCATTATTTTCTACACAGGGCCTAAGGTACAAGACCTACTTAGGGCTACTTAAAGTCTCGTAGCCCCGGGTTATCCAGACTAATATACCACTTTTCTTAAATACATATAGATGTACAAAAAGAACCAAATGGATGAAGAATCATGCAAGAGATTTAGGTTTAAGTTTATTGTAAGATTTACATGTGTAGTATCAAGGTGCTTCCCAAGTCTTAGTATAGAAATGCATAGGAATATATTTAAACAAGTGTTGTGTTCTTTTCAAATGAACTATACACTTTGCAAGTCCTATGTAAATACATGTTAAGATTTATAGAAAATAATTTTGGTTTAATAGTGATAATAGTCACTCATATTCTTAACTTTAGCCAAAAACATGCATTTTTACATAAAAGGAAGTATTTTATTTAATTAATTTTTGAAAGAAATGAATGCATGATTTCATATGGCAAAAAATATTTAGCATGATTGGAAAGAAATAAAGGGATGTAAGTACATAACTTCATTCACCCTAATTAATTCATAAAGACAATTATTATTTAAAATGAATCAAAATTCTTTAAGGAGATTTTTATTTTTGAATTTGATTTGACTTAGGAAATATGAAAAGGGTTTGCTGGTCCTATCCCATTTCGCCCATGTGTGAATTAGTTTGGTTTAATTTAGAATAATTAGGTTATTTTTATTTTTGATTAGGTTAAGGTATGAATTAAATCTATTAATTACCCCTTACCTATACCACTTTAACATAATTAACCAAGTAATAATGAGTGAACATATGATATGCAATCACATGGAAATTAAATTAGTAATGCACCTAGGAAATGAAGGGGCCTAATGCAATTGGCTCACAATTATTGGTTAATTAAGCTAATGGGTTTAATTAAGTATTTTTATAACCCTCCTACACATGTAGATTGATTATAAATTCCTTTGAAATCCTCTTAGGTTATTGAACACCTAAGAATCTACCCGAGAATTAAATGGTTAAGTTCTGGAATGATTTAGTTTTGAGTTTGACTAATTGAACTAATTAATGAAGTGATTAAGTCATTAATTAATTTGCAAATTAATTAAGTATTTATCCAAATGAAATAAACTTAGGAGAAAAGATTGGAAAATAAATTTTAATCTCATCCCCTAAGTCCATTCACTATTTTATGATGATTAGCAAGCTTAATTAATGAATTTATCATTATTTAACATGTTGATTAATCATTTAATTAATTAAGAAAGTGATTAGGGATGAAATAAATAATTTCCCTAATTAATCAAGTAATAAATTCTAAGAAAATCATGGGAGGCAGAGGTCATCTCACTAATTAATCCCAAAAAGTTTGGGGTTAATTCTTGGATTAATTAGAGAGTAATTAACTTAATTACAATTCTAATAAAACCCAAATTGAGTTAAAATCACTATTCAAAATTAATTAATTTAATTTTCTATGATTCCTCTCTGAATTATCTTTAAAATTAGTGTTTATTTATATTTTTTGGATTTTTCTATATTTAGCTATAAATTTTGAAAGTTTCAGCATTAAGATATGATTAATTAAGCCTAATTAACCCCTAATCCCATCGAGCCACATGGTGGCTAACGTGACATGGCACGCTTTCCATGTGGTGTGACAGGATGTGTTATTTAAGTTGTCACATCCGTCGGCTGAGTCAGTTAGTGGCGGACGTGCTTTCTCTACGAGCCGTCCGATCTAAGATTGGGTGATCGAGATTAATCCCATAATTTAGGAATAAATTAGAGGGTATATAGCATGATCTAATCATAGCTGCCTATTTCAATCACGTAGAATGGATGACGTGTGATCCTTCTCCTTTGTGAGTGATGAGAGAGGAACATCGATCATCTCTCTTCATTCAATTCGAGCTCACCTGAGCTCGGATTGAGATCAAAATGATCCCACACCTTTAGAAGGAGGGGGGATGCACATCCAATGGTCAATATTTTAATGGGTGATAATTTTCTTCAAATAGGACTATCCAAATTTTCTTATGGCTACGATTTTGAGCAATTACCTCACCAGAGGCAATCACCGGCGCTTCCAACGGAGGAGGTAGCTTTGCCTAGTAGAGATGAAGCCCTGTTGAAGGAATTAGGTCTTGATTTGAAGTAAATGGTTCAGTTGACTAAGCTCCTCTTCAATGGTGATCAGGCTTGATCGAAGTAGTGCTTTCAGTGGCTTGGAGACTTGGTAAATGACTTGACTGAGCTCAAAGAAGTCCATTGATGGTGTGTACAAGGTTAATTTGAGTTTGGATGAGAATTGGATGGTTTGGAGTTTGAGCTCACCTCCCTATTTTGGCTTTGAGTAAAACCGAGAAGAGGAAATGGGGGAGCTCGGGAATGGCTTGGAAAAGCTTAGGGAGGCTTCGATTCATTCTCCTTAGCTTTGAGGAAATAATTCTCTCTGGTTTGAGTGAGAATGAGGGGGAGTATATCTCCCCCTCCTTTGATCGGATGGTGAGAGGTTGAATTGTCATTTTTGATCAATGGCATGGATTGAAGGCACGATTTGAGCTACAAAACACCCCATGTGGGTCGTTCTAGGTAGTGGGTGAAAGAGAGTGGATGCCCATCTGCTAGGTGAGTGCAATTGGAGTTCCAAGTGTTCAATTGCCATTGGGGAGGGTGGTTTGGCCTTGCCTTGGGTCATGGCCGACCCAAGCTCATTGGGTCATATTCACCACCTCCTTTGGTGCTCATGTGGACCAATGGAAGGATGCCAAGTGGCCTTGAGAGAGAAATAATCAAATTCCAAGTGAATTTGGTAATAGGATACCCTTTGACCTATGGGCAAAGTGGTCATTTGACCATGATTTTGATTTGGGAAAACTTGAAATGATTCAAAAAAATGGGTTGGGCCAAATTTCAAGTGATTTGGAGTTCATTTGATTTGATTTTATTTAATTTGACCCATTTAGGTCAAGTTGGGTCAAATTGAGCCAATTGGTTAAATTTTGGTCAAACCATGGGTTAGGTCAAGTTCAAATGATCATTTGGAGCCTATGGGTGTTGTTAGTTTGGTTCAATTTGGTTTAGATTTAGTTTGGGTTCATTTAGGTTCATTTGGGTCAAATGGGTCAAGTTGACTAATTTGACCCATTTGACCCATTTGACCCAGTTGGGTTAGGTCATGGGTTGGTATAGGCTTGGTTGATCATTTGAAATGTATTGCAAGCTTTGGTTTCAATCAATTTTAATTTGGTTTGATTTCAAGTTGATTTGACCTTTTAGGTCAAGTTAGGTTCATGGTCAATTGGGCTAGGTTGGGTCTAATTGGTCAATTGAAGCTTTGGTCAAGTTTAATAATCAATCTAGAATAAATTTGACCCATTGATTGCAATCAATTTGGCTTAGATCAAGATTTGACCTATTTTGTCTTTTTAGGTCAATTTGGGTCAACTTGGGTCAAGTGGTCAATTAGGCTTGGTTTGGCTCAATTGATGGCTTGGTCAAGTTCAATCATGAATTATAGATTGGTTTAGATAAATGGTTTCAATCAATTTGGCATATAGTGAATTTTGGCTCATTTATGTTTCATTTGGGCTAAGTCTTGACTTGGTCCAAGGCTATGTTGACTTGTGTTGACCTAATTTGAGTGATTAATCATTCAAAGATGATTGTTGATCACAATGTGAGGCTTGGATGGGCTTAATTCAATCCAATTTAGGTTGGATTATAATTTGGCTCAAAAAGGTGCTTTAGGTCACTTTGGGTCAAGTGAGCCTAAATGGTTCGATTGACTTGATCAAGACTTGATTCAAGTTTGGTTGAGCTCACATATGAACTTATGATGGAAATATAAATCCAATTATAAGTGATTTTGAGTCAAATGGGTTTTGATTCATTTGATAATTTCAAGTCGAAAGGATGAACATGGGTTTGACTTGGGTTAGTTTGATTTTGGTTTGGTGATTGTAGTTTATGTTTATATTTGGGCATGTGATTGAAGGAGTGATTGTTTGAAGAGAAAATTCAAGGGTTCAGGTTGATTTGAGAATGATTTGGCTAAGTTCAAGGATTTGACTTGAAAGAGTATAAGTTAGATTTTGGTATAATTTTGGGTTTAGTTTTGGTTATTTGAATTTATATTTCAGTTATAATTGTGAATATAAATGAAGATATAAATGGGCTATGAGAAAATTATTTGAGTTTGGAGTGATCTCGATTTGGTTTGAACTAAGTCCATAAGATGAAATCAAATGGCTTAGGAAAGATTTTGGGATTTGACTTCAATCATAGGTTTCAATCACTTAATTTGGAATTGATTAATGATTTGGATTTTGGAATTTGAATTTGAATTTGAATTTGAATTTGGATTTGAGAAAATCAATTGAGTTGGAATAGATTTGTGATTTGAGAAAATTAATTGAGTTAGAATTGATTTAAGATTTTACTAAATTAATTGAGTTGGAATTGATTTAAGATTTGATTTGGATTGATTTGAAGGAGGGAGGCAAGGACTAAGTTTAAACTATAGGGTAGGCAAGTCCTCCTAATACCTCCAAGGCATAACCTATTCCTATAGCTAACTCCTCTAAGTCTCTAGGGTTAGGTTAAGTGTCACCTAATCACTAGAAGTGTCTTAAGACTAAGGAACTCTTAGTGTCTAGAGGAGTCCTATGTCTAAGATGGAGAAGTTGAGAGCTCACTCAAAAAGTGAGGTCAATAGTCATCAGCTGGACACCGCTTCATCCTAGCAGCGACTGATTATTTCTCTAAGTGGATTGAAGCTACCACATTTAAAGGAGTTACTGCTGATTGAGTGATCAACTTCTTCATGTATAATGGGGTCTATGATTTGGAGTGCCGCACCAAATAATTTCTAATAATGCACAGCTTTCAAAAATATAAAGATTTATAGATTCATCGATCGACACAAAGTTGATTGGCGATATTCATCAATAAATAATCCAAGGGCAAATGGTTTGGTAGAAACCTTCAATAAAACTTTGGTCAAACTACTCAAGAAGATCCTCACTAAAAATAAAAGAGAATGACATACCTAACTAATAGAGGCATTGAGGGCATATCGAAGTACCTATAAGATGCCGACTAAAGCCATTCCCTATTCATTAGTATTTGAAACTAAAGCGGTTCTTTCACTTAAAGTTGGGTAACCATAACTTCAAGTAGCCATCCAATATAATCTAACTGAATATCAAAATGCTCGTTTGAGAATGGAGGAACTCGATGCGCTTAATGAAGTTAGATTGCAAGCTCATCAAAATTTGGAAGTTTATAGAGCAAAGTTGTCTAGAGCTTTTGACAATATGGTGTGGCCTCGAACATTCCAAGAAGGAGAATTAGTCTTGGTGCTAAGAAGACCAATTATTCCTAATTAAAAATTTGGTGGAAAATTTGAGCCTAATTGGGAGGGCCCTTTTGTCATTGAGAAAGTATATCAAGGAGGGGCATACGAACTCATTGACTTAAAGGATGTAAGACCAATGCCTCCAATTAATGGTTGATACCTAAAAAAGTATTATACATGATAAATATATTCTTGAGGTATAATGGAAATACCCCTACAAAATAGGGAGCATTTTTTTAGTATATTTATTTGGGTTGACATCGTGTTTCATGCCGAGATCCCTAAATAAATATACTTACTCAAGATAAAAATTTTTTTGTGAAAATTCCCCTATTACACAAGGGGCATTTTTTTAGTTTTATAATCAAAGCTGTTCAATCCTTTCCTATGACATAGGAGACCTTCTTGTATATACATTCAGGTTGACATTGAGCTTTATGTCAAGAACCTTGAATATATCTATAATTTTTATTATTAAAGTTGTAGGTTCTTGTAGGAAAAAAATAATATATTTTTAGGCATGAAAAGACAACCCTAAATATCAAAAGTTTATCTCCCAGATTTGCCAAATTCTGGAGATCAAGTTAAAAGAACTCCCAATTTCAGAAGCTTCAATCAATTGAGTTAGAAAAATGTCAACCTCTACATCCTGAAAGTCTAGGACACATTTGGGTTCTAATGGTCAAACTTAACAAGCTCACAAATGGCCGATGCTGATGCTCTCCTCACTCAACAAGCCGCAAGAAAAGGCCATAGTGAAAGGGCCCCCATTCCTTAGTTAGATGACCAAATCACCAACCCATCATAGCTTAAGTTGAAGACTCAAGTAGGTTCTAAAGGTAGGTTCTAAAGGTCGAACTCAGTAAGCCCAAATGTAGCCAAGTTGCTGACACTCTCCTCACTCAACAAGCCATAAGAAAAGGTCAGTGAAATAGACCCTGCTCGTCACTCCAATGATGATAGCTAATCAATCTCAAACTAGATCCAGCTTAGTGACTACAAGTAACCAGGATCTAAGAGATCTTTGTACCTGATCGGTAGACCAAGACAATATGAGAAAACTCCTAATTCAGGGCTACCTCAAATCAATATATATATTGCTTGTAGGGTGATGTTTCAATCTATTCTCAAATGATCTAATCGAGCACAAAGTAGAGATCAAAGCCAATATCCTCATCAAGTCCGTAGGATCGAGGAAGCAATTTCATAGTTCATACAAAGTTGATGGCCAAACTAAAAGAATTATGTAGTTATTTAGTTTGCTAAAGTACACATTGCTAGGCTGATAACTTGACATTATTGACCTAATATAAGATGGAAGGCTAGGTCATCTGTACGCATCCTTTAATAAGTCTGTCAAAGTAGTAAGCATAGGGCTGAAGTTATAAGTACACTTCCAAATAAGTCAATATGGATAAATTAGGTCAATCCTTCTTTAAGTCCATCAAGCATAAAGCAAGGATAGAAGGAATTTCAAATCTCAAAATAAATAAACCAAATTTCTCCATCAAACCTAAGGTCAGAGAAACCCAAATCTACAATAACATAGAGGAAAGAAATTTTCAGCAAACCCATTAAAGCAGAGAGTAGATGGTAGAAGAAGCTCTTAATCTGATAAGTCAATCAAGAAAAATCAAGTAATCTTGCTATTTAGCTCATCTAAACATAAGGCATCACATTGATGATGAATTCCATCGAAGCCCCATAAGCTATTGAAATTGAAGATGAAGTGAGTCAATATCTATGACCAGCTCAAAGGGTCAACCAATTTCAACAAACGTGACTCACTCCAGGCGTGAATCACATTTATTGGGGGGGGCACGCATTTGTTGACCCTCTTGCCCATTCGGCCAAAGAAAATCGATCCTGCCTTTCAACTCTTCTCCAAACTGTGTGATGCAAGCAACCGATCTTGCCCTCCAACCTTAAGCTATCACAAACAACATCTCCCACTCTTTCGTCTCTACCAAAATTGAAGACTAACTCCTCCAACCACTTGAAATCCTTCTCCCTCATTCGTTCTCCCCATCTAGCAAGGAATCGCAAGGTTTTCCCCACACAGATGACTCAAGCCTTTGTCTCCTCCGTCCTCTCCTTCCCTCCCACTTTCTCCTATTTGATTGTCCCTTAAAATTGCAAACGAGGCTCTCTGGTTCACACGCCACATCCAAGAAACCACAAGGTCTCTTCCCCTCTTCAGTTTGACTCTCTCATTTCAATCGATTGCCTTTCCATTCACTATCTCGTCCATTTTTAGTCGCAAGCCATAGGTTTTTCCTCTGGCAACCTTCATCCCTTTTGTTCTCTCTCATTTTTTTCTTTCCTTATTCATTTGTGAAACCGTCGAGGAAAAGAAGCACAATATCATGACTATAACCCTCATCTTTCCTCCGTGCTTCTCCATTCATGCACTACAGCTCATGTACATCCCGTAAATTAGCCTACCACCTGATTTATTAAACCCAGATTTATTTAAGCAAAATGGAGGAGAAACATAATTTAAAATTTTGTAGGATTTAATGTTGTCATTTTGCTATTTGACTGGATTTAGAAGTTGGCTCCTCCCTCTAATTCTTCTCCTTGCTATAAACCAAACTCCTCCCTATCGATTGGCTGGAACTTTCATTTGGCTGAAACTATCTCATCTATTAATCCCACATGAAATTTATTTCAGCAAAATTGAAATCTAAAATCCCTTCATATTTATAGTGGGTTGAACCTCTTAATTGAGTAACAATCCGATCAGCCTATCTTTTCTCTATATTTGGCCATTCAACTTAAGAAAACTCGTAGTATTTCTTCTCAAATTTTCTTTCGCACTCTTGATGCTCTTCCAATGTTGATGATATAGTGAAATGGTTGATTGTGAATATGTATAGAAGTATAAATGTGTGAATGGTGAATATATATATGCTTGCATTTCTTTCTACAGATTTCAAGACCCCACTAATGCCATTAGGGCATAGTGGGTGCAAAGAGACGGTTGTGGTGTCACAAGACACCGCTCGCTATTCTCATTATGGCATACCGAGTAAATCACATTTGTTAGATGTCGCTCCCCCTATGTCAAAATTCTGTCAAAATTTCATCAAGACACTACTTATAAAAAGAGGAGGCTTAAATATGTGAAAATTATATATGTTCGCTACTTGCAAGTTTCAAGACCCTGCTAATGCCCATTAGGGCATAGTGGGTGTGAAGAGATAGATGTGGTATCACAAGACACTACTTGCTATGCTCATTAGCATACGAAAATAAATATGTATCTATGGGATGACATCAGAGTATTGCTGAAATACTATTGAAATTTAGATTGAAATTCAAGAATTAAATAGATACAAATGGAAATCATCTAAAATGATGTTAAACAAAAAGATATACAATAAATATGAAGATAAATATTGAATCAAAGAGAAATAGAATGAGAAATTAAAGAAAAAATTTGAAAGAATAGAACACTTATTTAAAATGCAAGTAAAATTTGAGGAGGCTAATATTAAATTCACAAAAGACTCATAATAAGTTTGAAGTTTAATTTTTAACAAGCATGAAATTTGATGTGGAGTTGAGGATAAATCCATATTAGATTGGATGTCTTTTTATGTAAGTAAAGCTTCTCTTTGAACATTTGAAATGTTAAAGTCATGAATAAGTAATCAATATGAATAAAATCAATTGAATGTTTAAATAATCACATTCGACATCAAGTGAAGTAAGGATTTTAATTGAATACCAAAGGACAAATGATTGGTGGTAAATTCAAATGTTCAATTATAAATTAAAATAAAGTGTGTAAGAAATTTGGTAGCTTTCTTATAAGAACAAATTCAATTAAGCAACTCATGATCTTTCATGAATGTAGCCTTTAAAAGAACCATTTGGGTTTGCATTTAAAATTGATTTGAAATACAATGAGATTTGTGATATATCTAAGTGTCTATCTTCAAAACTAATAGGATCCAGATGAAATTCATAAGAGGTTTTCACAATAACTGAATGGCCTATTACCAAGTATAGGCAAGACTTCTTAATGAATAATTGGCTTGTATTCAAATGAAGCTTGAATTCAAATAAGCTTGCTTAAAGTATGCATAATAAACTATCTGTGCAAGAGCAAAAGTTGAATATGATGAGTTGATAAATATTTAAAATATTGTTAATGATCGCAAGCTAAATAATCATTGATACTTGAAAAATTCAATGAACAAATTAAATATAAGTGAAGCTGTAATATTTTGAATCAAAAATATGAAGCTGAAATCAATTGCCACCGGATCTACAATTCTTTGTATATGCAGACAAAAGATGATGCTAAATCAATATCTCTATGAATTATGAAGCTTCTTGCAATCCAAATATTATGGAATTCCATTCTAACTATGATTTTTAAAATCAATGATTTTATTGATTAGATAAAATTATCTAAGCTAAAAATATACATGCATATGCTCAAACATAGAGATTTGAAGTGAAAATTTTATTGTCTGAAAAGGCTAAGCAGGTTAAGTTAGAATTAAATAAAAATCTAAAATCAATCTCATAATTTAGAAATAAAAACTACCTAAATTATTAAACACCCGCATGGGCCCCAACACTACGCTGAATGCTTAAACTTAGTGTCAGAGGATGCGGGTTGCTTCCCGATTTGATTTTAGGATCGAGTCTGGGTTAACAAAACCTAAAAATCTAATTATTATAAGAATTTTAGTTTATTGAAACATCTTAGAAGATAGTTCTGTCAAATAATAGTAGATCTAATCCTTTATTATTAAACTAATTGAGTCGATAGGATCTAAAATAATAATTAAATGATCAAGCATTCAATCTATCCCGATAATGGTTATTTTTAATGGTGATTTCAACAGGAGGGGATACTTCCATCAAAATGTGATTCTAATTTTAAATCAAATTAACTCAAATTAAGTATCAATCTAAAAGTGCTTAAATTAAATTCAATCTCTAAAAACTTAAAGCTAAAATCCAATCCACCTTCCACAACTATTTATTAAAGGTGATAAATTAAGAAAATTGTAGCACACAAAGGAGCCATTGTCAATTCAAGTGTCATATTATGTTCACTCTCAATCAATCTCACGATAGTAAGGACGTGGCCTGTGTCCTCTAACTACGTGGCTTGACCAGTAGGCTCCACATATGATACAGTTACGACCAAAGTCCTCTAATCGGGTGGTTGCTGCCAAATGGAACCATTATATTATGATCACGACCATAGCCTGTATGCTCCTCAATGGCTATGCCTACTGAGTTGTGAATCATAGGGTACACCTGATAGAGCAAGAAGTCCTCTATTAGCTAAGGTAGACTTAAGCTTGTCTCCTTAGACGAACACCACCTCAGGTCTATAAGGATTTCTTGGATGACGTAACACATGTGTTGCTGATAGGGATCCTTGATCAGGTTGGGTTGACTACCTCCTCTAACTAAGTAAACTAAGGACCAGGACAGCCTGGATGACAAAATCTGTCCGATCTCCATTCAAGGGGACGGATGGCTGAGATTTCACGCTAGATCATGGGATTTCAGCCCTCAGATCACGGATCCAATCTGGACCACACATATATGTTGTTTCATGTGGCTTCAGCCTTCAGATCACGTGGATCAACTTGGATCATCCGATCTATGATAGGATGGTCCAGATCAGATCGCGTGCTGCCATCTAATTTCTTGCTCACAAAATCGCGTTGGCCAACCAGTGCTCGTCGCATGCCATGCGGGATCATGATGCCAAATCACACAGCTCCGCATGGCACCACATCGCCGCATCAGCGCTGCGTGGTGCTGACCGATTTAAGTGGGAAAATCACTTATTTTTTGATTTTAAAAATTATTTAAACTGCTAGAAGCTTCAAAAAATCATAAAAAAATAAAATACTTAACAAAAAATTACAAAAAAAGACTCGTTGGATTTGTCTTTCTGAGAAGAATTGAACAAACCTAACATCCCTAAATTTTACTAAATATTTTGAGCTTAATTTGAGTTTTAGTGAAAATTGAATTTCATCAATTACTCTAAAAATATAAATAGGATTGAGTTGAAATTTGTAAAGATTGAAATTGAAGTTATGATCTACCTATATTAAAAATTTCAAACCAAATGACACCTCGATTAGTAGATATTTAATTATTAATTTCATATAGTCTATTTTATTAAAATAAATTAATTGGCTTTATAAAAATTATTTAAATTAGTTGAAACTTTGAAAAATCATAACAAATTGTATAAAATTTTAAAATATATAAATAAATATTCATTTTGAAAGTATTTTAGAGGAAAATTTAATAAAAATATTTTAAATTAAATTTGAATAGTAATTAGGAAAAGCAAATGATTGAATCCCCTCTCTTCTTTAAATCAAATAAAATATTCAAAACTAACTTAATAATAAACTTTAGTTCATTTTAAATGATTGTATTTGATATGATTATCCTTAGAAATTAATTTAGTTGAATGAAGTCATGTGTTTTATGTTGCTTATTTATTTCCAATCATATTAAATGTTGTATGTCACTTGTAATCATGCATTCATTTTTTTCAAAAATAAATTAAATCAAATGAAATTTTCTTTATGTTGAGCTTGCATGTGTTGAACTTAATTTATAATATGTGTGGCTATTATCACTATTAAATCAAAAATTATTTTTAAAAGCTTATAAATCAATTACAATATTTGGAGTGATATTAATCATAAGTATATGTAAGCTTGCATGTGTTCTAGTTTAAACATATAATGTGGAGTTATCTTTCTTTAATTCACATATAGATTTGCATAAGTTTGAACATTCATAAGTGTATAGTCTATTTATAAAGACACAACACTTATTTGGATTCATCCTTACACATTTCTATATTAGAATTTGGGTAGAACTGTGACTCATATGTATAAATAAATTCAATTAAAAAATATACAACTTTTGCATGACTTTCCATCCTTGTAGTCATTTGTACATTCATGTGTATTTAAGAGTAGCGGGTATATCTAGTCTAGACATTCTGGGGACGCACGGCTTTAAGTAGCCCCAAGGAGGTTTTTACCTCACTCCCCTGGTTACTAATATCGACGTGCTTGCTTAAAACTTTTATACACATGAGTGTGCATTTAGCTAATGAGTGAAAATCCCATTTTCTATAAAATACACATATGCATCTTTCATTTAAAGTGTGTTAAAAGAAATATATTGCATGTATTAGTCATACTTAGGATTCAATCATATGCATGTTACATATGATGGATAGGAATAATGTGATGTATGCCATGTGCTAGTAGTTCATTCAAATTAATCTTAAGATGGCTTTTATATTGAATGGAATCATTTAAAGTGAACCTAAACTTAGGTTTAATTTAAAATATGTAATTAGCCATTCACTAAAGAGAACTAAATTAGATTAACATGCTTTAGAAAGTGGATTAATGTAGGGATGAAAGAGGGCAATTCTCTTTCTTCTCTTTATAACACTTAGTTGCTAAGTGTAGGTCACATAAAACCAAAGAAAACACAAATCAAAACTTGCCAATCAATTAATGCACTTGAAGTGAAACCACCCTTTAAATTGAATCTTTCTACACTTAGGAGATCTTAACTCTAAAGCCTAGTTAGGACATACCATATAAGCTTTAATGCCACACATTAGATTAAGTCACCACTTCTAGCCTTATGTTAGGACGGTGCGTGGTTTGATGTATGTTGTATTTTGTGATGTATTATTTTAGAATGAATGTTAGGGTGTATATTTTGTGGATTGATGGTAGGTCGTTTATAGTCTAACATTATTTTTAGGAAGGGATTATGCTTAAAGGGGCCACTTAAAAATAAATATAAATGCTCTCTTTGCAGGTTGCTTATGCCCTCCAAGTTAGGATAGGTGGGCTTAGCTACCCATGTGTAGGGTGCTAAGTTTAAATTATGTTATAATTGCTTAGGTTGTATGTGTGTTTAGCTAACACTTATTTTACAGGTGTAGTTAGATTTACTTTTCCTATTTTAATGTAATTTTGCATTAGGAATTAAGATTAGTGCTATGGGGGTTTAGGATGAGCATTGGCTAGAAGGCTTAGTCCTGGGGTGCCATGTGATGCCTTGAAGCCTACCACATCAAAGAGAGCAAAGATATGAAGAAAGGAATGAGACATGAAGAATAAAGACTTGAAGACCCCCCATAGCATTTATTAATTATAATTATAATTATTATTTTATATAACAGGTTGTATAAGGGTAGAGCTCGGCTACCCATTTTTTCTTTTCGGGGTGTACGATAAAGCCCTACCGCACTAACTTTTTATTCTTTTGCAGTAGTCTATAAAATTGTTTGATGTTTTGTTTAGATAATGCATTAGAAAAAAATATGCTTTTCTTAGTTTCTTATATGTTTGATGCTTTAATGTGTGGCCTAGATGAGATTAGGCTCTTAGGATAAAATTAAATTTTCTACCCCAATTAATAAATCACAATTAAAATTTAAAATAACTCATAACCTCACCATAAAGCCTAGGCTTTAAATAAGATAATTAAAAGATTTAGTAACGCCTGAGCTGAATGGTTGAATGTCTCACAACGTGCATACATATTCTTTCTCTCTTGAACATGAAGGATCTCCATTCTTGCATGATAAGGGAATGCTTGACCAGTGAGGGCATCTCTTCTAGTGGAGAACACCTTCTTCTAGCTAATTTGGCCCATAACCTATTTTTATCATGCATATAGGTATCAAAATCCTAAAGTATTCCTCAAAATGAAGTGTCAAAATTGAAGTTAAATTTGAAAATATTTTACATTTGTAGATTAAGTCATTACTCATACCACTCATGGTCTAGTCTCTTAGGAAGTGGGTTTAGGACTTTAGTTTCTTTCCAATTAAATAATAGCTCAACTATTTTGCAATAGAAAAGATTAGACTACATGGTTTTGAATTATAGGAGGTGTTAGCTGGCTGCCACTCTAGGCAGTTGTAAGCCCAACAGTTGGGTGATTTATCCTCTCTTGTGGAGGAAAAATATATACCCATCTTTGCTTAGACTTAGGTCATGCTTTGGCTTATGCCAAAGCTCCCTAGATTTAGGATCTGAGATAGCTGTTTCCTTTAGGCTACTAGCATAAATCCTCACATCTTAGGCATTTCCATAATCTTGTACTGTTAGATTATAAGTCTTAACTTTTTAATAAAATATCAACTTTAATAAAATTAATCCCTTCAACTTCAAACATATAAAGTCCAACCATAGGAAAGATTGGAATGCTCACTAGGCTTCCTAGTATCATGAGCATTTCCTACTTTCTCCATTTGAATTCCAAAAGTAAGTCTTCTCCTTGATCTATCCCCAACTGTGGTGTTTATTTTTGGATGTGGGACACTACACAGATCTTAGAGGATACTTATTGAAGTGATTGAGTACTATATTAAGGAATGGTGCATTATCTTGAAAGATAGAAATCATCATCCTATAATAGACCTAATCACTTAATAAGGACTCCTGAGTCATGATGGGTCTTTGAATGTACCAGAGATCTTTCCCCTACTTTACATAGAAAAAGTAATGTAGGATTTATTTAAAGCCAGGCCCATTAAGTTCCCTATGAAGGGAAGTCCCCATAGTTAATTACATCTTAAGAAATGAAATTCTATAGGAATACTTTTGATTAAAGTAGGAATTAAAGTCTCCAAAGATTTCAAGACATATAAATATCTTAGATATTTTGATAATAATGATGACCCCTTCTGGTTGATATCTTCAATCAACTCAGCCATCATTAGGGAACTGATCATTTAGTTTAATGCTTCTGATAATGCCAACTCTATTAATTTATTAATAAAGGATTAGATCTAGATTTATACTTTGAGAATTTTGAATTAAAAAATATTGAATATAAATATCTTATATATTTTGATAATAATGACACTCTGATTGATATCTTCAATCAACTCAGCAATCATTAAGATATTGATTATTTAAGTTTATTACTCGAGATCCTATCAAGACTATTAATTTTATAATAGAGGATTAGATCTAGATTTATATTTTGAAGATTTTAAATTTAAGAATGTTAAATATAAATATCTAAGATATTTTTTATAATGATAACCCCTTCTTGTTGATATCTTCAATCAACTCAACTATCATTAGGGAATGGATCATTTAGTTTATTATTCCAGATCCCATCGACTCTATTAATTTAATAATAAAGCATTAGATTAATATTTATTCTTTGATAATTTTGAATTTAGGAATATTGAATATAAATATCTTAGACATCTTGATAATAATGACCCCACTGATTGATATCTTCAATCAACTCAGCCATCATTGGGGTATTGATCATTTAATTTATTACTCAAAATCCTATCAACTCTATTAATTTAATAATAGAGGATCAGATCTAGATTTATATTTTGAGTATTTTGAAGTTAAGAATGTTAAATATAAAAATATTAGATATTTTTATAATGTTGTCCCCTCCGGTTGATATCTTCAATCAACTCATTATTATTGGGAACTGATTATTTAATTTATTACTCCATATCCTGTCAACTCTATTAATTTAATAATAAAGGATTTGATCTAGATTTATACTTTAATAATTTTGAATTTAAGAATATTAAATATAAATATCTTAGATATTTTGATAATAATGACCCCTCTGTTGATATCTTTAATCAACTCAGCCATCATTGGGGATATTGGAGATTATTGTTATACTAACATATGACAGAATTAGCTTCTCAGAGATTTTCTCAAGTAGAGAAAGCTATAACAACATCATTAGGTTTAGTTAACCCGGACCCAGTCCGCAGACCCAACTAGGAATCAACCCGCACAGCATCCTCAGACACTAGATTTATGCATTTAGGATAGTGTCGACGCCCATGCGAGTTGTTCAATTCGAGTGCTTATATAAATTGAAACACTTGAATAGTATATAAAATTGCTTGAAAATGATGTAAAGAACTCACTTTACTCAAGTATTTGCATATATTTTGAAGTTATAGATTCACACAATAGCTTGATTTGTGGCTCACATGGAAATTCAACTCTTCAAAAATAATTCAATGATTCAATGGAATGTAATATTCAAGTTGATTCCTCCTCTTCTTAAAGGTTCTTTATTCAATGAATTTCTTGATTTTTGTAACCAACTATTTAATATATATCTTTATTTTCATAGTTTCTCAATTAATGAAGTCTCTAATTTTTTTATGCTTAATCATTTAATAAATTTCTATATTTTATAAAACATAGTTAAATTTTCAAAAATTGCAAATAGACAAATTTTACTATGCATGAAGGTGCATCATCTCTTTGGATTCAACCTTCAACCTCACATGATTCCTTCATGTGAGCACTCATTTCAATTAGACACTACTGCCAAATATCAAAGTACTTGCAATGGAGTTGGGTCATATGTCATGGTGTGTATAAGAAGCTTGTTAAAGGTCTCTCCTATTCATGATCTTCTTAATGGGTTGCATAGCTTTCATGATATATCATTAATGAGTCCCTTCATTTCATGAAAGGTCATTGGAAATTCCAAACTCATATGTAGGTAAATTTATATCATAATCTTGAGTACTTTCCCTCTTTTGGGATTTAACCTCCGACATCGCATAATTCCTTCATATGAACATTCATTTCAAATAGGCATCACTTCCAAATCTTAAAGTACTTGAGTTGGAGTTGGATGTTATGTTATGATATACATAGGAAGCTTATTCAAAATCTCCCATATTCATGACTTCCTTATTGAGTTTTATCATCTTCATAACATATCATTAATGGGGTCCTTGAATTCATAATTCATCAATTATTTGATTGAAATTATCATGAGTTATGGTGGAGTCCACAAAAGGGTTGGTTCATGCCTATAAATAGAAGGGATTTCATTCTCTTCAAACACACATCATCACTTGTCTGGATATGCTTGTGAATTCTTGCAAGCTCAAAGCGTCTAAGGAGGGTTCTACTTACATTTCAAGCAAAGTCCTAAAGTTCCTTTCATTCATCATTTGTAGGTTAACTTTTATTGAGTTTAAATTTAAGTTTGTTTAAATAGATTATGATGATATAAATTATCCCATTTAGTCCTCATTTTAATCATTCATAAGTGTGAAATTCTGATAAAATTTTGGCAACCTCTCGGTGTCGTCCCGCATAGGGAGCTGCATCGGGAGGCTGGACCTGCTCACCGCACTATAGGGAGCTTGTATGAGTGGTATAAACCATGGTCTAAGTCTTCATTTTTCCTACCATGCTACAAAAAGTGTGTATAAGTTACTTGCATGAAAGAAATCATGTAGATTTTGCCGTTGTGCTATGAGTGTCACCTACGAGTTTTCTCTATAGTGCTACAAAGAGCGTGTATGGGTTTTGCTCATTGTACCAAGCGTGTCATGTCGTCCTCCTCTAATCATCCACATCTCATGCACAATCCTTTAAAAATAACCTTGGATGCGATGGGCAAATGTCCTCATCAAGAACTATTGAAGATGAACTAGTATCTTCTCTGGAGTAATATATATTGTGGTTCCTTAATCTCAACAGTATCATTTGAATCCAACTTTGGCCTTTTATTCCTAGGCTCTTTTATGACACTTGTCTGATCATTATCAATTTCCTCATCATCATCATTAGGAGATAATGTTGAAGTGGCCAATTCCAATTCAAAATCAAGAAGCACTGCAAAATCATCATTGTTGCCTGAGGAATGCAAAGGAGATTCAACTTCCAAACTCATGATTTCATCTATCAAACACCATTTACTTACTATTTTTTTCTTCTTACTTTCCAAATTGCACCCACTTCATGCACTTGTAATCGAGCGCAAGGTGCCCCTTTTTGGATTCAAGTAGCATTTCTGAATCATCTGAACTTGACTTAAAAATTAGAAAATTTAGTCTACACTTGACCATTCAATGTATCCCAAATCTTAATTCTTCCATCAGCCGAAGCAATGGCAAAGAAATTAGAAGAGGGTGTGAGGGAAATGAAGAGATGGTAGAGACAGGAAGAAAGGGAAGCTCATCTAGCTTTGGATATCGAATAGGGTTTGTTCGACCTGTAGTAGAGACAAGTAGGTTGGGAATTTATTTGAATGCTCACAAGCTTGCTGGAGTTGGATGAACGAAAGAGAGAGCTCGATCTATTGGCTAGGAAGGAGGGAGAATCGGGCTTAGCAATAGGAACTAGATGAGCTCCTATGATCTCTATGATAAATGAAGATGAACAGATCAGAAGGCTTTCATTCGACTTAGATTTGGGAAATGGAAGAGAACCAACCTCGTTCGTTCAGCCTGCAGTAGGGATAAAGTAGTGGGATGGAATTGGAGGGATTATGTGGTAGCCTATTATTGGTTGAAGGCGAGGTGGAGGCATGGGAATGAGCAGCTTAGAATTTCGAAGTGCTGATTAGGTGTAATTAGAAGGGTAATTAGGTGGATTTATCTCAAAATATATATTAATTTTGATTAGATTTTAAGTGTAATAGTTTTAATTAAATTGGATATCCATTCTAAGTAATTTTGATAATCTGGATGCAATGACGCAGTCCGTTTCATGATTGGAAGTCTTCTAGTTTAAGTCGGCATCAAATTAGGTTAATTTTAACTCTAATTTAAGCGTTGTCACTTTTGACCACTCTACATTCATGTAGGCTCATTCAAATTGAGTGTGAACAATATTATTTGATAGATTTTGATATTTTAATGCTAACGACATGATTAATTTTGTGAACGGAGATCATTTGGGAATCATCACGGCTTCCCGACCTTGATATGCTTGTAGGTGCATCGATAGATTTTTCCATGATCAGTCGACCATTGAATTATGAAATATGTATATTCTAATCAATTTTGATATTTAGAACAAAATGATGAAGTCCATTCATCGATTGAAGGTTATTTTGATTAATTTTGGTGATATCCAGTGCATTTTATCTCCGATTTGCACACTATCAATTTTGACCGTTCGACATTCATGTAGACACATCTGAATTGAGTGTGAATAGTCTCATTTGATAGATTTAGATATTTTAAGGCCAACAACTTGACCAATTACATGAACGATTTGGGCATCATCATAGCCTCCTAACTCTGATATAAATGTTGGTGCTTCGATGACCCTCCTTGATCGGTCAACCGTCGAATTGTAAAAAATGTATATTTTGATCAATTTTGATATTCTGAACATGATGGAGAAGTCTGTTCATTGATCAGAGATCATTACGACTAATTTTGGTGATGTCTAGTGCATTTCACCTTTGATTTGCGTCTAAAGCTCGTTGAATTCATCCTGTGAGCTCGACTTAACTTGTGGCGCATGCATAAAAGTTAACAATGCCCCAACAAATGTGACTCACATATAGAGTGAGTCATATTTGTTGAAAACTGGTTGAACCTTCGAGTCAACCCTAAATCTCAAATTACTACAACTTCAATTTTAATGGCTTCGTATGAACTATGAAATTGATTTCTCTGTCCCGTGCTTTCTATTTTGGAAGACTTGATGAGAAAATTGGCTTTGATCTATGCTTTGTGCTTGATCAGGTTATTTGAAAATAGATTGGCATATCACCTTGCAAGCAATATAGAGATTGATTTGAAGCAGCTCTGGATTGAGGGTTGTTTCCTTAGATTGTCTTGGTCCATTGATCAAGTAAAAAGATCTCTTGGATTTTGGTTGCTTTTAATTGCTAAGCTGGATTTGATTTAAAATTGAATAACTATCATCATTCAACTGATGAGTAGGGGCTCTTTTACTATAACCTTTTCTTATGACTTGTTGAGTGAGGAGAGCATCAGCGACTTAGCCATGTGTGGGCTTGTTGAGTCCGACCTTTAGAACCTACTCGAGTCTTTGACTTAAGCTGGGATGGCTTCGCAGTTTGGTCATCAGATTAATGAATGGGGGCTCTTTGATTATGGCCTTTTATTACAGCTTATTGAGTAAGGAGAGCTTCAACAACTCAGATATTTATGGGCTTGTTGAGTTTGACCTTTAGAACCCATCCGTGTCCTAGACTTGAAGATGTAGAGGTTGATATTTTTTTCAACTTAGTTGATTAAAGATTCTGAAATTGGGAGTTCTTCTAACTTAATCTTCAAAATTTAACAAATCTTGGAGATAAACTTTTGATATTTATGGCTATCTTTTTATGCGTAGAAATAGATTCTTTTTATTCTTGCAAGAGCCTGCAACTTTGACCATAATAGTTATAAATATATTCAAGGATCTCGTCATAAAACTCGATGTTAACCTGAATATATATATATATCCTATTTTACAGGAGAGGGTTGAACAACCTTGATCATAAAAAAGTCTATTGTCTAACAAGGGGATTGTAGATTAGTTTAGAAATATATTACAATGTTTGATTTCCTTTACTGCAAAATAAATATGATATATTTTTCAATCATAATATGTATATATTTAAGGATCTTAGCTTAAAGCATGATGTTGACTTAGATAAATATATAAAAATGCCCCCTGTCTAATAGGGGGGGCTTTTGTAGTAACTATTGAGAGAATTTGGAATGTCTTTGTTCCTATGCTTTATGCTTTCATACTTGTTGAAGACTTCCTCTTGAAAGTTTGAAATTTGTATTTTTTTCTCTATCTTGGCTTTATGCCTTGGTGGACTTAATGAAGTTGATGATTTATTGGCGAGATGAGAATATCTTTGGTCATATGCTTGGTACTGGACAGACTTGTTGAAGATTCAATCTTGAAATTAAAATTTGTATTTTCCTCCTATCCTGGCTTTGTGCCTCAGTGGACTTGATGGAGTTGATGACTTATTGGTGAGATGAGAACATCTTCGATCCTATGCTTTGTGCTTTGACAAACTTGTTGAAGACTCCATCTCAGAGATTTGTATCTTCTATTTTCTTCTATCCTATCTCTATGCCTTGATGGATTTGATGGAGGAAAATCCTGAATTATCTTGAAGACTTGTCAGGTGATAAGAAATTACTTTTCTCCCAAGCTTTCTGCTTTCGTGAGCTTATAAAATGATGTGAGCATACAACTTGGCCCACAGAGCCTGTGTTGGGTCAATGGCAAATAATCATTAGTCCCATGCTTCACATGTAATGAACAAGTTAATGACATAACTCCCTTAGTTCAACCTTTGGATTTATTTGAACATTGAGATGACTTCTTCGGTCCCTTTCTTTTTGCTTGATTAACTTGTTGAAGAAGAGTTTCTTTTGGTCTTTACTTTCTGCTAAATAGACTTGTTAAAAGCATTGAGATTTCACATTTAATAGTGACACTAAACTCGACTTAGTGCCATCTAGAGTGAGTATATATTCTTTTTTTTATTTTGGAAAATGGTCTTACGATCATTATGGATGGTCTCCTAGTTTGAGCCACTTGAACTCACCAAGTTGGAGGGATTTGGAGATTTAGATTCTTTGTCTTTGAATTGGAGAAGTAGGTGAATCTCTTATTGCGGCCTTTGTGGCATGTTGAATAAGAAGACCTGTCAATAACTCGGCCATACTTGGGTATGTATGCACCCACTTGAGTCTTGGACTTGAGAAATTGATGGAGGGTTTTATCATCAGGCTAACGAGGTGGGTGATCTCTTACTGTGGCCTTTGTGGTATATTAAGTAAGAAGACATGTCAACGACTCAACCATATTTGGGTGTGTTGAGTCCGACCTTATGCAGCAACTTGAGCACTAGATTTGATGTATGGATGGAAGATGTCTCTCTAACTTGATTTGTTAAAGTTTACAGACTTGAAATTTTCTCTTTTTGGTTAGTAAGACCTTGAAACTTATGAATTTGAATATATAATTTGAACATGTATATAAGGATCTCGGCTTTAGGCATGATGTCAACCCAAATACAAAAGGAGGTCCCCTATAGGGAAAATCATAACATTTTGCTATAAAATTTAAAATATGCCCCTATCCAACATAGAGACATTTACTTTACTTCATAAATGCATTCTTGTGTCACAAGATAATTTCCAAGCAAAACTTATACATGTGATGACTGTGAGGGATAATTGGTATTCTTAGCACTAAGACCAATTCTCCTTCTCAATAAACTCAAGGATGTACTGTATGATCAAATGCTTTAGACGTCCTCGCTCGATAAACTTTAAAATTTTGCCTAGCTTGGAGCCTAACTTCATCAAGCACATCAAGCTCTTCTACTCATAGACAGGCATTCTCATCTTAGGTAAGATCGTGTTGAATGGCTACTCAGAGCGAATGTAGTTCAACTTCGAGTGGTAGAGCTGCTTCAGCTACAATACTAGCATATAAGGAGTGGATTTTATGGGATTCTAGTCCAAATGTTACATCATTATCTTTCTTTAAGGCAATTTCACTTCCAGAGGATTTGGCCTCCAAATTTGCTTACATTTTTTATGGGGACCTTTCTATGATAAATTCTTGGAACTGTGGTCCAAATGTCACACCTCGATGCTCACCATGTAGGACTTAATTGGATTGGTGCCTTGTTTGGATTGTAGGAGGAGGTCTCCTTGGAGGAGTAGCTCTAACCTCCCTAATGATAGGACCTTGATATTTTCTTTTTATCTATCCTTTCTCCTTAGAAAATTTGAGGACCTGATGCACTCTTGCACATACAATTTTGAGCTTCCTCACTGGAGAAGCTGGAACCTAACATTGTTGGGTTTAAAATGATTGTTTGATGACTAGTAGGGCTATTCCAATTTACCCATCTTAGGCTGTCAAATCTGTTATGTGTTGGAACACTCACTTATGGTTTCATAACTAGTGTATAATTTTTTGCTTGAACAATAGTTGTTAAGCATGTAATTCAGCATTTCTCTTTCTCTCCTATCTTTGGGTTAGCTTACTTCCAAATGAAGAAGCTTCTATGTCGCTATTTCTTCTCGGGGCTTCGACCTTCATATTCATTTTTCTTTTTATCGGGACCTTTTGGCGGCAGATTCCTGGACATGTGATCCAGGTGTCACGCCCCGATGCACACCGTGTAGGGATTTCTTAGGACGGTCTTAAGCATTACCCACTGAGGGTAGCCTATTTTATGAGGCTTTCTCATTTTCTTTGATAATCAGACATTGATATTTTTTCTTCATAAGACCCTTCTCCTTGACAACTTCCACCACCTTGTGCACTCTGGAGGATAGTCTCGAGATACCTCCTTTGTAGAGTTGGCTTGGTGCTGCTACTCCAAGAAATGATTATTTGATATCACTAGTAGAGCTACTCCTTTTCACTCACTTGGAATTCTCAAACTTGTTGCAAGTGGGAATACTCACTTCTTGCATTAAGTTTGGTTGCATGACTATTGATTCAGATAGCAACTACTGAGCTCACAGTTCAGATATTTCTTCTCCTTTGCCTTTCTACTTAATTTCCTTTAGAAGATGAGGCTTCAGCATCATGCCTTCCTAGTGCAAAAGGTTCAACTGGTAGAGTGGTTGCATTCATAGGTATAATTGAAACTTTCTGCTCAGTGATGGTTCTTTTCATTACTACCACCTCAAAAGGGCTTAATCTTTCGAATACAAAGGCTCTCTTTAGAGGAACCTCAGTAATAGTAGTGTCCATTCCAGTTATTTTCCTCCTCTGCACAGGTTTGTGTGTACAATATGTAGGTGCTTTAGGTAAATGATTATTTCAAGCAATAATGGTTGGAAAGTCTACACTACTAAATTGAATAGTAGCTCCAACATCCCCAATATTGATAACAGCATTAGCTAGATGGATGTTGGCTCTACGACCTAGCTATATGATAAATGGTGTGCTATGAAGATCCATCTTTGCAAATGAAATATGGAGATTAGTAATCGATAATTGATGTATCACCCCACACTTTCAAAATGTAGAGATAAAATAGAACAAATAGATTAGTCATAAGAATATGGTTGATTTAAATTTAATTTCATTGATGATTGATTTTAAATATCTATTTTTATTTTACTCCCTATTACAATAACTCAGGTACAACTAGCCAAAGATGGAAAGAGAAACACGTCCCCAACAAAGTTGTTAGAAATCTATGGGCTCTAAAAATTTGCCACTAACCTCTCAAAGAAGAGAGTTTGATTAAATGTCAGCGAAATTTTTAGAAGGTAGATGGAATAGTAGATAAGACACTACCCAGAGATTTTCCCTCATTTTTTGAGGACTTTAGATCAAGTTCCAAGTTTCTTATAGGTGCAAACACCTATAGTTAATTACCCTTCCCAATATTGAGAGAGAACTATCAATTATGACTAGTCATTAGATTTCTAAATGCATAGCGTATAGTAGCAGTATGTGGAGTTTTGAAATTTAGATTTATGAAATTCATCATCCTTTAACTTGAAGATGATGGTTGGGGGAACGATGATGCGCCCAATCAAGATCTCATGGTTCCATCATCCCAGGCTGTAGTGGTACCTGTACTTAGTCAGAGGAGGTAGTCGACCCAATTTGACTGAAGGATCCTTGTCACAGCCATGGGTTGCATCATCAAAGGGAACCTTATAGGCTTGGGGTGGTGTTTGTCTATGGAGACAAGTTTAAGTCCACCATAGCTTATAAATGGGTTTTTGCCCTATCAAGTTCACCCTATAGTTCACAACTGAAGGTACAGAGCCATTGGGGAGTATACGGGCTACAGTCATGACCGTAATATAATGGTGGCATTTGACAACAACCACCCGATCAGAGAACTCTTATCATAACTGCATCATATGTGGAGCCTACTGTCCAAACCATTCAGTTAGAGGACACAGGCCACATCCTTACTAGCATGAGGTTATTTCAGAGTGAACATAGTAGAACACTTGATGAACATTGGCTCTTTGTGAGCTAGATTTTTCTTAATTTATCACCTTCAATAACCAATTACGGAAGGTGGATTGAGTGGAGTTTGCTTTAAGTATTTAAGGATTGAATTTCATTTAGGCATTTATAACTTAGTAAATTATTTAGTTCTTATAATTGTATTAATACTTAATTTTGATTAATTTGATTTGAGTTTGTAAGCACATTTTGATGGTGAGTATTCCCTCTGGTCAAAATCTTTATTCAATGTAGCCATCATCGGGGCATATAAGGCTACTTAATCATTTAATTTATCATTCAGATCCTGATGACTCTACTAATTCAATAATAGAGGATCCGATTTAGATCTATATTTTAAAATTTTTAAAATTGAGATTATTGAATATAAATATCTTAGATATTTTAATAATGATGACCGGTTGATAGTCTCAATCAACTCAACCATCATTGCGAAAATATAAGTCTACTTAGCCATTTGGTTTATTGTTCTAGATTCTGTCAGCTCTATTAATTTAGTAATAGAGGATATGATCTAGATCGATATTTTAAGAACTTTGCATTTGAGAATATTGAATATAAATATTTAAGATATTTTGATAATAATGATGCTTCTAGTTGATATCTTCAATCAACTCAGCCATCATTGGGGTGAATCTATTATTTTGCTATTCCAGATCATATCGACTCTATTAATTTAATAATAGAGGATTAGATCTACTGTCATTGACATAATTAGCTTCTTAGATATCTTATTACATTAAAATTCTTATAATATTATTATAGGATTTTTAACTTTTGTTAATCTAGACCCGATCCTAAAACCCAATCGGGGATCAACCCGCGCAGCATCCTCAGACACAAAGTTTAAACATTCAGCGTAGTGCTGAGGCCCATACAAGTGCTTAAATCATTTAATTTATTATTTCAAATCTTGTTGACTCTATTAATTTAATAATAAAGGATCAGATTTAGATTTATATTTTAAGAATTTTGAATTCAAGATTATTTAATATAAATATCTTAGATATTTTGATAATGATGACCCCTCCGGTTGATATCCTCAATCAACTCAGCCATCATTGGAGAAAATAAATATGCTTAATCATTTAGTTTACTATTCTAGATACTTTCTACTATATTAATTTAATAATAGAAGATTAGATCTAGATTTATACTTTGACAATTTTAAATAGTAATGACTCATCCGGTTGATATCTTCAATCAACTCAGCCATCATTGGGGTATTAAGAGATAATCACTTTACTGTCATATGAAAGAATTAATTTCTTAGATATTTTACAAAGTTAAAATTATTATAATATTATTATTGAATTTTAGGTTTTCTTAACCTAGACCCAGTCTTAAGACCCAACCCGGAAACAACCTGTGCAGCATCCTCAGACACTAAGTTTAAGCATACAGCATAGCATCGGAGCCCATGCGGGTTGTTTAGAATACTTGTACAAATTTTGGAAACATCAAATTGAATTTAATATTGCTTTATATTTTGTACAAGAATTCATCTTTTTCAAATGATTGCATAAATTCTAGAGCACTTGATTTGAGTGATAGTAGGCTCTATAATTTATGCAAATTTAGTATATTTGAAGTCTATTTAGAATTTAAGCCAATGCCTTCTGTCTACTTCTAATTTTGTGTTGTAGATTCATCAGCATTTAGTTCATTCACTTAAAAGCTTGCATAAGCTCCAAACCACCTGAATATGACATAAGCTTGCTTCAAGAGATGTGTAATAGATTCACATTAATTAAGATATTTGTACATGTCTTTCAACATTTAAGTTCTAATTAGCACTCCAACATGACATACCATATAAATTTTAAAGCTTATGCATTGAAGCAAGAGTATCTACCCTAGAGTGAATGTCAAACTACATGTTTAAGTCACTTACACATGCATTAATACAACAGGCTAGGACATGGATTAGCTCCATCATGTATGACAATATCATGTTGTTATATTTGCAAGCTCATATAAATTGAAATACTTAAATAGTATATAAAATTGCTTGAAAATGAATGTAAAGAGTTCACTTTACTCAAGTATTTGCATGAATTTTGAAGCTATAGATTCATATGATAGCTTGATTTTTGGTTTGCATGGAGATTCAAATCCTCAAAAATACTTCAATGAATCAATGGAATGTAATATTCAACTTGACTCCTCTTTTTGAAGGTTCTTCATTTGGTTTGTTTCTTATTTTCAAAACTCGCTGATTAATAAGGCTCTTTATTCTCATACCTTATCATATAATAGATTTCCACATTCTTATGAAACATCCTTAGATATTTTAAGCTTGTGAATATATCAACCCATGCTATGAATAGAGGTACCTTCTCTATTTTTGGTTTGACATTCATCTCCACAAAACTCCCTCATGTGAATGTTTGTTTTAATTAGGCATTATTATTGAAACTTTAAGTGTTTGAATTGGAGTTGAGTCTTGTGTTAAGATGTGTGTAAGAGACTTAGTAAAAGTCTCCCATATTCATGATCCTCTTAATGAGTTTTATTGCTTCGTAACATGTCATTAATGAGTTTTAACATTTCATGAAGTATCATTGAATATTCCAAACTTGCATACAAGCAAGCTTATATCATGATTATAGTTGTTTTCTCTCTACTGAACTTAATCTTCAATCTCGTAGAATTCCTTTTGCGAGGGTTCATTTTAAATATTCTCATTTGTAGGTAGACTTTCAAACCATTGCAAGTCTTATTGAAGTGTTTAGCATTGAATATTATTTAAATTTGTCTTCATATGAGAATGAACTTTCAACTATACTAAAATTCATTCATGCTCATTAATGAATTATTGGTTCACTTGTGGTTTCCCCCTTGAGTCTAAATCTTACAAGTTCACCTTCATTTGAGATTTTATTATTTTCATGCTTAAGATCAATATTTGATTTAATATTTAACTTAAGCTCAATGTAAGTTCATTTGAACCTTCAATTTAGGTTTAATAATGCTTTTATTTGATCATGTTTGAACACTTTATCAGTTCAAATTTTGGCAGCCTCCCGATGTTGTCCCTGTATACAGGGCTTCATCGAGAGTCTAGGCCTACCCACCGTTCTACAAAGAGAGCGTATGAGTGGTATAAATCACGTCTTAAGTATATTCTTCCCTACCACACTATAAAGAGCATGTATAGGTTACTGTTGACCTCACTTCTGGAGTGAGCTTTCAATCTCCTCTTCTTAGACTTAGGACTCTTCTAGACACTAATAACTCCTTAGTCATAAGACACTTCTAGTGATTAGGTAAACACTTAACCTAATTCTTGAGACTTAGAAGGGTTAATCATAGGAATAGGTAATGCTTTAGGACTTAAGGAAATCACCTATCATATAGCCTAAACCCAATCTAGATACACTTTCTCAAATCAAACCTAGATTCAAATCTCAAACCAAATCTCAAATTCAAATCCAAAATCCAAATCTATATCCCAAATTTGACTCCAAATGATCGAAACCCAAAATCAAGTTCAAATCCCAAGACCCTTCCTACACCATATGAACCACATTCATAAGCTTAGCCAAAACTCCCTTTAGATCAAATCAAACTCAATTGATTTCCTTATAAATCAATTGTTCCTTCATTTATATTCATAAATAAAAATGAAATCCAAATTCAAATGACCAAAACTATATCCAAAATTAAATCCAAACCCAATCTAAGCCCTTTGAGCCAATTCTTTGGACTTATCCAAATTTTATCCAGATCAAGTCAAAACCAATGGATTTTCTCTCGAATCAATCATTCATTCAGTTATCTACCCAAATATAAATGAAACCTACAATCATCAAATCAAATTGAAGCCAACCCAAGTCAAATCCAACCTAGCCCTTTTGACTTCAAAATTTCAAATGAGCCAAAATCCCTTAAACTCCAAATTAATTGTCGTTGAATTTATATTTCATTCCAGGGCTCATTATAAGTTCAACTAAACATGAATCAAACTAAAACCAAACCAATTGACCTACCTTGGTCCACTTGACCCAAAGTGACTTAAAGGACCCATTTGAGGCAACTTCCAATCCAACTCAAATTAGATTGAACCAAGCTCACCAAAACCTTCCACGATGATTGTTGATTATCCTAGAATGATCAATTGCAATCAATTGGGTCAAACCAAATGAACTTAGTCATTTGACCAGGTCAACCCTTAGCCCAAATGAACCAAAACTTGCCAAAACTCATCCTACACTTGATTGAAACCAATTATTTGAATCAACCTAAAATCAATATTTAAATATGACTTGACCACCAATTGAGCCAAACCAAGCCCAATTGGCCATTCGATGCAAGTTGACCCAAATTGGCCTAAAGGATCAATTTGGGTCAAATCATAATCTAACCCAAATTGATTGCAACCAATAGTTCAAGTTCATTCCAAATTGATTATTGAACTTGACCAAAGCCATAATTAAACCCAATTTGATCAATCGAGCCTAATTGAGCCATTTAGCCCAAATTGGCCTAAAGGATCAATTTGGCTTAAATCCAAATTAAAACAAAAGACCACATTCATCTTCAATTAGCTAATTAAACATGAATCAACCCATAACCCAAGCCAATTTGGCCAATTTTGGTCAAATTGGTCAACTTGACCCATTTGACCCATTTGATTCCAAATGAGCCAAAATCAATTCTAAGCCAAATTAAATAAAATTGATCATACCAAAACTCTTCAAATTATCATTTGGACCTGACCTAAGCCTTGGTTTGACCCAATTTGACCAATTGGTCAACCTAACCCGATATGACCCAATGTGACCCATATGACCCAAATTGAGCCAAACCCCTTGAAACTAAGCCATGATCCATTGGGGGCTGATCAAACTCAACCCAAACCCATTTGGGATCAGCCCAAAATTAAGCCAACTCAATTAAATCTGTCATGGATCCTCCCTCACATAGGATTCCACCCAACTTCATTTAATTCTCCCCATCACATGCATTCAACTTCCCCCCCCCCCCCAATCCATGGAATTCAATGGAGCTGATCATATGGAAGCATGAGAGGACTTTGGAACAAAAATCTAAAATCATCAATCAATCCATCATCCATCCCAACCACCCTAAGCAAAATGACAACACTTTGGAGCCAAAAAAATTCAAATAAGGTGAATTTTTTACCACTATTAAAGGAGAGGAAAATGAGGCTTTATTCCTCTTCCTCCTACCACTATTCAGCCCCCAAGAGCTCTCCAAAATAACCAACCACCACTTTCCCACCTCTCTTGAGCCAAAAACATCAAAACCGGGTGGATTCCCGTGAAGAAATGGTAAGCACCAGAAATTACATCATTCTGACATGAAGGTGAAGATCTAAGCTAATTCCAAGGCCTCTTTCCCCACTTAACAGTGTGCTCGATCATCACCATCGTTGAAAATCATCCCCGGTGAGGTAACTTTCAAAAACATTATAGCCGACCTTAGGATCCTTCATTTGTGATGGCTATTTGCTCAATTTTAGTAATTTATCCTAAACAATCCTGCATTTTATATTTTACATCATCCTAATTAGAAAATAGAAGCTTTTCGTTATGAATCGATGCAAAAATGAGTTCATTTGGAAAATTTTTACTTAGAATTTCTCATTTTTCTCCCTAATCCTTAGTTTTATTATTCACACTGTCTAGACAATGGCAATCTTTCAATCTTGTGGTTCGCAAGATCAGACGGCTCGGATTGCATGTTGATCACATGATCCAGGCCTTCTGATTGCCGAATGCATTCTAGACCTTTCGATCCTATGGTTCACGCGATCGGATGACTTAGATCGCACGCCAATCGTACAACCCTGGCCTTTGGAACGTGCGATCTAATCTAGACCATCTAATCTTTGATCGAATGGCCCGGATCAAACTGTGTGTCGCGGTCACTATGAGCTAACGCGGCTTCCTGCTCAAATGCGAACACAACACCACACACCAATCGCGCGGCACCATGTGGCACCGCGTTGCCATGTCAGTGCCGACACGGTGTTGACTATGCTAAATAGAAATATCGGATTTTTCTAATTTTAAAATTTACCTAAACCACTTGAAACTTCAAAATTTTATAAAAAATTAAATACCCAACCAAAAATTATCAATAAGGGCTCGTTGGATCCGTCTTTCTGAGAGGAATCCAATGAACAAAAAATCTTAAAATTCCAATGAATGATTTGAGTTTAATTTAAGTTTTAGTAAAAATTAAACTTCATTAATTACTCTAAAAATACAACTCTGATTGATGTGAAATTTTTAGAGATTGAAATAAGAGTTTGAACACACCTACCATAAAAATCTCAAGAAAAAAAGACTTTTGGATTTGGAGAAATTAAATTTTAAAATTTAGATTTTCCATTTTAATAAAATAAATTAAATAAAAATTCAGAAATTTACAAAAAAATCTTTAAAATGGCTTAAATCACTTCAGTTGACATCTATGACTCTTAAGATAATAATGTGATTTTCTGAATCCTAATGAACCCAAAATAAATACTTAAGATTAAAGTTTAATCAATTAAGGAATTAATTAAAACATAATCTAAAAATAATTTAAATACCAAATCAAAATTAGAAAATATGTAATACCCAAATGATTGGTAATTAAATCTTAAATTAGAAAAGTAGCATGTATCCCTCAGATGAAATTGAATTTAAACATAATTGAACCTAATTGAGTTAATGAAATTCAATCAAATGATTAGATTTTTAATTAAACTCATAATCAAATAAATTAATGAAATTTTAATGTAAAATCAAACTAATCTTGTTAAACCAACACCAAGTATTGAATCTTAATTATATGAAACTAATTAACAAATTAAAACAAATTGAACATTAATTAATCATTAAATAAACTAAAAAAATCAAATTGATTAATAAACCAATTCAACATAATCATTTTATATTAATAAATTAATCCAAATAAAGTTAAAATAAACTTAATTAACATATGATTAAATCGCATCAATTTGGAATAAGATAATTAATTAACCATTAATACATAAACCTAACAACTAAATCAAACATGAATGAAATCTAATGAACATAATAAATGAAGGAAAGCTAACCTAACTATGATTATGAATAATCAAGTTTAATTAAAAAAATAATTAAATCACTTAATCTAATCAAATGATAATTGATAACCCTTTAATCAATGAAATTTAGATAAATGCTTAATTAAAACTATCAAATCAAATAAATAATATATGGGTAATTAAGTCATTAATCTCTAATTAAACAAACCTTTAATTAATCTAATGATTTAAAAATTTAATTACCCTTAATCAAAATTAATTAATTAAACATCTAATTAATGCAAACTTAAGAAATTAATCCATCATTTTAATTAACTTTATGAATCACATAAAATTAATTCAAATCAAACACTTAATTAATATACTAATTAATTAATCACACCTCTTAAATGAGCTAATTAAGCTAATCAAATTAATTATGTTAAACATAAGGTTAATCAAACAAAAAATGTAATTAAATGCCAATCAAATCCTAAATTAAACATAAATCAATAAGTCATTAATTACATCATTAATCTAAAAACTATAAAACCAAATTAAAATTAAATAAATCTTTATTTAATTTAATAATTAACTTAAACAAACTTCTTAATTAAACTAATCACCCTTAAGCTAATCCAATTGAATAAATACCAAATTAATGCAAAATTAATGAATTAACCCATCATCTTAATGAACCAAATTAACTTTTTAAATCAAATTCAAAGCAAACACTTAATTAGTCTATTAATTAATTTGATCACACATCTTAAATAAGCTAATTAAGTCAATCAAATTAATCATATTAAACTTAAACTTAAACTTAATCAAACATAAATGTAATTAAATAATAATTAAAACCTAAACTAAATCTAAATTATTAAGTCATTAATTACATCATTAATCTAAATAAATATGAAATCAAATTGAAAATTAAACAAATCTTTATAATTAACATAAATATACTTCTTAATTAAACTAATTACATAATCACATCGAACTTAAGCAAACCCAAAGATCAATAAAGCTAATCAAATCAAATTAAATTAAATTAAGAAAGACTCTCATCAATTTAATATGTAATCAAATCAAATCTCATTCAACATGCTTAAATAAAATAAACTAATTAACTATCCAAATGTATGAAATCAAAATACAAACCAAACTTGGATAAACATGTCAAATGGATGAAATTAAAAATAAAATTATAATTACAAAGAATCAAACTCAATTAAAATCAAATAAAATCTTAATTAATCTAATTGATCAAACTACAAATAAATGAACCATAATCAAATCAAATAAACATAAAATTAAGTCACATAACCATTATCAAAGAAAAGAATTAGATATTAATTTAAAAGGATAATCAATTATCAAGATTTAATTAAACCAAAACATATAATCTAAAATTAATCAATCAAAAAACACATGGATTTAAACAAACTTAAACTTCATTAGAGATTAAGGATATTGAATTATCAAGATTTAATTAAACCAAAACATATAATCCAAAATCAATCAATCAAATAGTTAAACAAAATAAAATTCTAAATTTTAAATCAAATCAAATGAATTCACAAATTCAAACGGGCTAATTAAGATATTTAAGGACCTCAATTAGACTCTTTAGGAGTTAAGATGTAGAATAGGGTGAGTTCCATATGCAAATGAAATTCATTCTACTCTTCATTCTTAAAAACTTAAACATCACTTTAACAAAATAAAATTGAAATAAAAATAAAAAACAAATCATTAAATCATTTAAATTGAAATCACACAAAGGTAAAATTTAAAACAAAAATTCAAACTTCAAATTGAAACTTAAACTGAAGACGCCTAGTAAAGTCTTGCTACACAAGCCTTCTTTTCACACACTAGAATACTATATCATCGACCCTAATATTAGGCTAAGTCGATGTATTGATTGTATGTATGATGTTGTATTTTGTTTTATGATGTAATATTTTAGAATGGATGTTAGAGTGTATGCCTCTTAGCCTGGATGGTAGGCGTGATTTGCCTAATCATGTTTTCTGCAAAGGGTTGTGCTTAAGGGGCCGATGTAATAAAAATAAAAATGCTTTTGTTGTGTAGGTTGCTTAACCCTTAAGCATAACCTACGTTATGATAGGTGAGCTTGGTTACCCATGTGTGGGGTGCTAAGTCCAAATTATTCATATAACTGCTTAGGTTGTATGGTGTGTTTAGCTAACATTTGTTTTGTAGCTAGATTTACTTTTTTTACTTTTAATGTAATTTTGTATTAGGAATTGGGATTAGTGTTATGGGGGATTACAATGAGCAATGGCCAGAAGGCTTAGTCCCTGGGGTGCCCTGTGATGCCTTTGGAGAAAATCAAATCTAAAGGAAGAGAAGGAAGAAATGAAGAAAAGAAGACCCCCATAGCATGTACTATTTTTGTAATCCAGGTTGTATAAGGGTAGAGCTCGGCTACCCATCTTTTTTTCTCTTTTTGAGATGTACGACGGAACCCGACCGCACGGCCTTTTATTCTTTTATGGTAGTCTATAAAATTATTTGATGATGTGTTTAAATTGCGCACTAGAATTATATGCTTTTCCTAGTTTCTTTATATTTGATGTTTGAATGTGTGGCCTGGATGTGGTAGGCTTTTAAGATAAAATTAATTTTTCTACCCCAATTAATAACTCATAACTAAAATTTTAAAATATCTCATAACCTTACATAAAAGCCTAGGAATTAAGTAGAGATAATAAATTTTTAGTAACCCCTTAGTTGGATGAATGAATGTATAACATCATGCATGTCATGTTCTTCCACTCTTGTTAAGAGGGGCTTACATCTGTGCTAGAGAATAAATGCTTAACCTGTGAGATCTTTTGATGGAAGAACACCCCTTTCTCTTCTGATTTGGCCCATAACCAAGTTCTCATGCATTTAGGCATACAAAATCCCATTGTCTGTGTCAAAATAAAGAGTCCAAAAGAATCAAATAAATTTGATAAAATTTGCATTAGATTAATTCATGAATTCATACCACTCATGCTCTAGTCTCTTAAGGAGTGAGTTTAAGGACTTAGTCTCCTTTCTAAGTAAACAATAACCTAGCCATCTTGCAAAGTATAAGACTTGCTTACATGGATTTAAAGCATAGGAGTTAGCTGGCTGCCACTCCAGGAGGTTATAAGTTCAGCAGTTGGGTGGTTTATTCTCTCTTATAGAGGTAAACCATATACTCATTTTTTGCCTTAAATTTAGGTCATGTTTTGGCTCTCGCCAAAGCTCCCTAGATTCAGGATCTGAGGTTGATGTTTTCCTTCAGGCTACAAGCATAAATTCTCGCCATTTAGGCATTTTTACAATATTATGTTGTGGGCTTATAAGTCTTAGTATTCTAATAAAATATCAACTCAAATAATTAACTCTTATCAATTACAAAAATATAAAGCCCAACCATAGGATAGATTAGATTGCTCATTAAGATTCTTAGTATCATGAGTATTTCCTACTTTCTCCCTTTGGATTCTAAAAATAAGTCTTCTCTTTGATCTATCCCATTTGATTTACTAAAATAGCCAATCCTTTGATAGTCTTAACATTAAAATCTTTAGAGACCCTAATTGTCTACATTAATCGAGAGTATTCTTAAGGAATTCCCATTCCTTATGATGTAATTAACTATGGGGATAGCCTCCATAGGGAACTTAACAAACTCGACTTAAAATAAACCCTACTTTACTTTTTCTATGTAAAGTAGGGGAAAGATCTCTGGTATATTCGAAGACCCATCATGCCTTAGAGTCCTTATTAAGTGATTAGGTCCATAATAAGGTGATGATTTCTATCTTTCGAGTTAGTACATCATTTCTTAATGTCATATCCAATCACTTCAATAAGTATCCCCTAAGATCTGCATGGTGTCCCACATCCTCAAAAATAAACACCATAGATTTTTCTGGTGACTCCACTAAGGATGGTTCCTCTCTCCATCTTTAGTAGACAATTGTTGTCTCCGAGTTTCGATAGTGGACTTATATTTTATATAGACTCAAGACTATCATTCTTTCCATTAGCACTTAGCTTATTTCATCCTTAAGCAAAGCTCGCCAACATCCTTTAAGTTTTAGGACCTCACTCCGTGTAGGTCCTAAAATCTCTATTGGGTTTCCCCCAATAGGTGAAAATTAAAATTAATCAAAGAAAGAAGATGACCAAAATTCAGAACCTCTTCACCATCCTGATGATGGGGCAAGGTTCATCCCATGAGCAGTAAGAAAATAAAACCCTTCTGCAAAAATAACATGTCTTTCCAAAAGCACTTTTTCAAAATCCATATAATAAGATATCTTTACACAAAAATTTGTAAGAAATTTTCAAAAAAAAAAGGCACAAAACATATATAACCAAATCTCGTTTATCAAATCTTATGATTGTTACATGGAGGTTCTTTTCAAAATCAAAATCAACCATTTTTAATGTCTTTTTCAAAAGCATATTTTCTTTGGAAATAGCTATCCCCATCTCACACACTCAAATTTGTGGGATGGAGATTATATTTTCAAATAAAAATCATGATATAAAATTGAAACTCCACTTAGCATTTCACATGTGCTAGAGTTAAAGTTTTCTTTTTTTTTTGAAAAGTAATAAATCATACACACACAAAAGAGAAGTGAAGACATATTTGGAACCCCTCCCCTTCCCCACAAACTTGACATGCCCAAATTTGTTAAATGGAACCCCTTTCCTTGAAGAAGGTAAAGCAAATTGAATTCTATTTAACACCATTTGCATTTGTCTGATAGAACTCCTTGCAAAGTCTTGGACTTCAAGGCACATTTAGATCTCATTTGACATGTCCAAGTATGTCAAATGAGAACCCCCTTTTTGAAAATCATAAGAACAAATCAAGCTCCATTTAGCATACCTACGTTTATTAAATAAGTTCTTTTCTTTTCAAAATCATAAACACATTTGACTTTCACTTAACATACCAAATTTGTTAAGTGAGAGTTTCATTTTCAAAAATCATAAATATATTTAACTTTCACTTAACATACCAAATTTGTTAAGTGAGAGTTTCATTTTCAAAATCATAAACACATTTGGCTTTCACTTAGCATACCAAATTTGTTAAGTGAGAGTTTCATTTTAAAAATCATAAGCACATTTGACTTTCACTTAACATATCAAATTTGTTAAGTGAGAGTTTCATTGTCAAAATCATAAACACATTTGACTTTCACTTAACATACCAAATTTATTAAGTGAGGGTCTCTTAACACACATTTGATCCCTATTTTAACATACCAAATTTGTTAAGTGAGAGTTTCATGGCCTTGGATGGAATGGGTAATGCTGAAACCTGTACTGGAGATGGCGGACGTGGGGTAGAACGATGGGGTGGAGACTCCACCGACTCTCTATGTATAGGAGCTGGCCTCCTATGATGGCTGGTCCCCGTGAAGAGGATACTATCAATATGGTCAGCGCAGGTAGTGCACCGAGCTGGAAAATTGACCAAAGTAGAAGTGGCTGACTGACAATGAACTTATGTGGCTCTCTACTGGTAATGTATGATGTATGGGCCTCACGGGCCCTCTCCTGGCAAATCTGCCTCCCTACGCTGTGGGCGATAACAGATCATAAATCAAACTGGGTACCAAACTCCGAGCATCCTAGGCTCCACCTACCTGGCATAGAATAGAGCGAAGGTCGGTGTATGACCTCCTACTCTGAGAAACTATCTACTGTAGATGCACCACTAGAGGAGGTGATGAACAGATCCTCCTAGCATCCTCTCTATCTGATCCTGATAAAGGATAAAACTGGTTTCCCATAACCAGTGGTGATGTGATCATAAGAGACTCATCCATGGCTAACCTGGCAGCTGCCTCAAGCTCTCTGGCTATCCTAGTATGGTACCGCTTGACCATACAATTCTTGTTCCCACACTGAGTGTGAGTGGGATGAGAGGAGTGCGAGCTAGACCCATACTCAAATGTAGGGGAGGCAAGCCCAAAAATCAGGGGAGCCTTACCCTTGGAGGGTATAGATGATAGGGTGCTAGCACGCACCGGGGCAACATGTGCAACTCGAGGATGAACTACCACTGGAATTGGAACTTCCGCTGCTGCTGGTATTGAAACCACTAAAATCTATGGTACTGCCACAGCTTTCCTCTTTAGTGAGGAAAAATCCGAATAAGAAGGTAAGTCTACCCTGATTACCGGCTTCTGCTCAGCCACCTTCTTCCTGCTGACTATTGTGAGGGGAATGCCCTCACAAGTGATCCTGGCCCCCTCAAATCCATGGCCAAAGTGGATCAAATCGGTACGATCTAAACTAGGGAAGTCAGCCTGATCCAAGGCTAGATCCATGCCATGAGGGAATGTAAAGATGAATTTCTGGGAACCTGCCATTGCACTGACTAAAACTAAATAGAACTGAAACTGCACTGACTGAAAAGAATCTACAAATGAGAAACGAACTTGCATCAATTTTTTGTCTCCATATATTTTGAATTTTTTTTGAATTTTAAAAATTTGAACCCACATCCAACAACTTGGAAGTGTTAAGTGGGATTCAAATAGATTTGGAAAGATTGATTGAAAGAGGAATTTGAGTATGAACCCAAACTTCAACAAATTTAGGTATGTTGAAAAATGGTTTCAAAATTTTGATAGGATGCTTCCATAGGTTCATTGTTTTATTTTGAATTTGAATTTTTGATTTGGAAGACCCTTTCCTTTAACAAATTTGTGTACGTTAAAGTAAGGGCCAAATGACTTTGTTTGGTTTGAATATTTTGGAATTTTTAATTACAAAGCAAATTTAAGTATGCTAAGTGAAGTAAAAAGTGATTGTTTCTTTTTGTGGATTTTGTTTTGTTTTGATTTTGGAAAATTTTAGAATTCTTACTTAGAAAATTTAGGTATGCTTAGTAAGGAATCCAAGTGTATTATGTTTGATTTTGAAAAATAGGATTCTTAGCAAATCTAGGTATGCTAAGAAAATCCTAAGTGTTTCATTTGTTTGGAAAATTTTGATTTTTGAAAAGAGTAGGATCCTTTAGCAAATTTAGTATGATAAGGGGATCCTAAGTGTTTTGTTTTATTTTTAAAATGATTTAAAAGTGGAGATTCAATTTTAGCAAATTTTGTATGCTAGAGATGACGTCCTACTTGGTTTTATGAAATGGAAATTTCACTTAGCAAATCTGAGTATACTAAAAGAAATTTCAAATGGTGTGTTTAAAATTTTTAATTTTATTTTTGATTTTAAAAAAAAAATGAAAACTTCTTCTTAGCAAATTTGGTATGATAAGGGAAGAAGTTCCAAAGATGTTTGAGAAATTTTTTGTTTTGAGTTTGGAAACTTAGCAAATTTAAGTATGCTAGGTGAAGTTCCAAAATATGTTTTGAAATTTTTTTGAATTTTTGATTTGGAGAGTTTACTTAACAAATTTATGTATGTTAAATAAAGTTCCAAATATTGTTTGAAAATTTTGAAAATTTTGGATTTGGAGACTTCACTCAATAAATTTGGGTATGTTAAATGAAGTTCCAAAATGTGTTTTAAAAATTTTGAAAATTTTTTGATTTTGGATTTTGGAAACCTCACTTAACAAATTTGTGTATGTTAAATGAAGTTCCAAAATGTGTTTATAATTTTGAAAATTTTTGGATTTTGGATTTTGGAAACCATACTTACAAATTTGTGTATGTTAAATGAAGTTCCAAAATGTGTTTAGAATTTTGAAATGTGATTGTTGATTTTGAATTTTTTTATTTTATTTGGAAACACAAATTAACAAATTTGATTATGCTAAATGTAATTCCAAATGTATGTTTGAAAAAATTTTGTTGGATTTTAGATTTGGAGACTTCACTTAACAAATTTGGGTATGTTAAGAGAGGTTCCAAATGTATTTGAAAATTTTTTGAACTTTGGATTTGGAAATTTACTTAACAAATTTGGTTATGTTAAATGAAGTTCCAAATGTGTTTAGAAAATTTTTTCAATTTTGGATTTGGAAACTTTACTTAACGAATTTGGGTATGTTAAATAAAGTTCCAACATGTGTTTAGAATTTTGAAAATTTTTGGATTTTGAATTTGGAGGCTTCAATTAACAAATTTGGGTATGTTAAATGAAGTTACAAAATGTGCTTGAAAAATTTTTGGGTTATGATTGTTGACTTTGTTTTTTGAAAAGAGGATCTCCATTCAACAAATTTAAGTATGTAGAATGGAGATTCATTTTATTTTTGAAATATGATATTTTTATTTTGTGTGTGATTTTTGCTTTTTTTAAAGAGAGGTATCCCAACTTAAAATATATGTGGAATATGTTTAAGTGGGCTTTCCTAAATGATATTTAATTTTTATTTGGGGATGAAATCTTCATTTAATAAGCCTAAGTATATTAAATTAAGATGTTCACATGTGCTTTTTGAAAATTTTAATTTTGTTTACAAATGAACTTTCCATTCAATAAGTGTGAGTATATTGAATAGAAAATTCATGTGTGCTTTTGAAAATTTTATGATTATGATTATGACTTTTGGAAGACATGATTGTTCATTTTATTTTGAAAATGAAATCTTCATCAAAGTGAATTGAAAGAAGATATTCATTTATGCTTTTTGAAAATTGTTATTAGTTTTATTTTTGAAAATTCCTACATGTAACAATTATGTGAATTGTTAATTGAAGGTGAAGAAATTTTGTGGAAAATACTTTATTAAGTGCATTTTTGAAAAAGGTGCTTCTGAAAAGCAAAATTATTTATGGAAGATTTATTCATTTTAAGATGAACCTTTCCTTATCATGAAAATGATAAGGAGGAAGTCTTTAAAAGATGCTTCTTTTTATTTTAGATCTTTTCATTTTACCCACTGAAAGAACCCAACGGGGGTTTTAAGACCAACAAGAAATGCTGTTCTAAAACCTAAAGATGTTGGCTAACTTAACTCAAGAATAAAATGAGCTAAGTGCCAACGGAAAGAAGGATAGTCTTGGATTCATACCAAAGTACAAACCCACTATCGATATTTAAAGACAACAATCATTTACCAAAGATGGAGAGAGGAACCTTCCCTAGCAGAGTTGCTAGAAAAATCTGTGGTGAATAAATCTCTTTTATGGAGTCGCCTTTCAAATCTATGGAGAAAAGAAAGATGAGTCCTTATAGAAATTCATCTTAGTAAGATGCCACATAGATTTGCAGATGTACTTATTCAGGTGATCGGATATGTCATCATGGTATAGTATACAATCTCGAAAGATAGAAGTTACTACCCTTTAATGGAACCAATCACCTCAATAAGGACTCTAAGGATAATAGGTCTGCATATGCACTAGAGATTCTTCCCCTACTTTACATGGAAAAGTAAAGTAGGATTTATTTGAAACTGGGTTCATTAAGTTCCCTATAGGGGCAAGACCCCATAGTTAATTACATCCTAAGGGACAGGATTCCTTATGAAAACTCTCGATTAAGGTAAATGATCATTGTCTTTAAAGATTTTAATAGGAAGGACTATCAATCGATTGGTTTGTATTTGAAGATCAAATGGGATTGATCAAAAGAGGGAGTTATTATCAAAGCTGCTCACGATGCTGGGAAACCTAGCGAGCATCTCAAACTATCCTAAAATTAGGCTTTATATTTTGGAAATTGATTTAGTTTGTTTAAGTTGTATTTTTCATTAGAAATTTAGGACTTAAGATTCCTTAACACAAGATTAAGGAAATGCTTAAATGGTGAGGAATTATGCTTATGGCCACAAAGGGAAAAAGCAACCACATAACCTAAATCTGTGGAGATTCGAGGACCAAGCACAACCTAAATCTAAGGCGAAAATGGGTAATTGGTTTTTCTCCACAAGACAGGACAAACCACTGGACAGCTTGGACTTACAACCTCCTGGGTGCCAACTAACTCCTCCTATGATTTTAAATACATGTAGGTAAGTCTTTATGCTTATGCAAGATAGCTAGGCTCTTTTTATTTAGAAAGAGACTAAGTCCTTAAACTCACTCTCTAAAGAGACTAGATCATGTAAAGGGACATGCTTCAAATGACCTAAATCTAATGCATTTCAAATTTCATTTTATTTTTCTATTTGGACTTAGGCTAATAGGATTTTTATGACTAATGCATGAGAAATCAGATTATTGGCCAAAATTAGTGAGAAGTTTAGCAGGTGAGTTTCCACCACAGCCCTCAAAGGTCAAGCCAGGTTCTCTCGCAAAGGTGGAAGCCCTCCAACCAAGAGTGAAATAAGATGTATTTGTGCATGATATTATAAAGAAATGCGCATCCAGCTAAGGGGTTGCTAATTCTTTTATCTTGATTTTAATCCTAAGCTTTAGGTGAGGTTATGAGTTGTTTAATTTTAATTTAAATTATTAAGTTGGGTATAAGATTTATTTTTTTCTAAAGAGCCTAATCCATAACCAGGCCATACATAAAGTAAGGAAGAAACTAGGAAAAGCATGCCACTTAATGCAAAAGCTAAATAAATCATCAAATAATTTATAAATCTAATCGCGAAAAGAAAAAAATGGTCATTTGTGCTCGGGCACCATCGCACAAACCCAAAATATAAAATATGGGTAGTTGAGCTCTACCCTTATACAACTTGGATTACAAATGAATTGAATTACAATTTAAGCAAAATGATTCATTGTTATGGGGGTCTTCAAGTTTATTCTTGTTTCTTCTTTCTTCTTTCTTTCTTCTTCTTCTTTCTTCTTCTTCTTCTTCTTTGGTTCTTCCTTTGGATGGTTGAATGGTAAATGCTCCAAGGCTTCACATGGTGCATAAGATGGGATCTTATGACTAATGCTCATCCTAATCCTATAACAAATCATTCCAAATCCTACTTATACAAATTTTTACATGAAATAGGAAAAGTAGAAATTTAACTAACACCTATAAAATAAAGGTTAGTCAAATCACACCACATAAATCCCAAGCATATATATTGAACATATCACCCCACACATGGGTGACTAAGTCCACCTGGCCTATGGATTATGTAAAGGGGTATAAGCACCTGCAACAAAGAAGCATTTATATTTTTTTTATGATAACGCCCTTTTAGCACAATCCCCTACAGAAAGGAATAGTTAGATTAAGCACGTCCTGTTATTCATTCTACGAGCATACACCCTAACATCCAGTCTAAAACATTCATCACAAAATAAAACATAACATCAAACCATACACCGACTTAACCTAAAGCTAGAAGTGGTGACTTAGGCTAATGTGTGTGCTTTGAAGGTTTGTGTGGTATGCTTAGCTTAGTACTTTAGGTTCAAGTTTTCTAAGTGTGAAGGACATGTTCAACTAAGAGGATGGTTTCATTTAAGTTGTTTAAGTGTTTTAGGTTATTTTTATTTCATATTTTAATTTGGTTTGAGTGAAACCTAGAATTAATTACTAAGTTATAAAGAGAGAGAAAGAGAAGAGAACTTCTCTTTCCTTCCCTAATCCTTAAGTAATTTCTTAGGTAAGTTCACATTTTAATTTCATTTAGGTGAATACTTTGATTACATCTTTTAATCAATCATATGTTTAGACAAACTCTAAACAAACCTATTCAAAAAGAAAGGCATTTTAAGATTAATTAAAATGAATCAAAATTCACATAACACACATTACTTCAATTCTTTCCCAACATATATAACATTCATATGGATGGATCCTAAGCATATCTATATATGCAAATGAGAGTAGTTAACACACTTTATGATGCATGCTAAGTAATTCATTTAATAAAATTTAGAAGTTGAATATGCATGATTTTTCTTAAGTAGAAAAGGTTTTCCTTATCCAAAATTTTACATACATGCATGAAAGTAAGAAAGGCATAAGTGAGTACAGTGTCATTGTTAACCAGAGGTGTAAGGTACAAGACCTACTTAGGAATACTTAAAGCCTCACAACCTTGGGGTTGTCCAGACTAATATACCGCTTTCCTTAAGTACAAACATGCATATAAAAGAAATGAAATGGAAAAGGAATGTGCAAAAATTGTTTAATTGATTTGTTTTTATTTATGCAATTTATTCATGCAAGTATAGGCAATCCTTCTTAGATGATGGCATAGGGATGAATAGGGTATATAATTAAGTAAGTGTTGGGTTCTTTTCAAATGAACCCTACATTTTACCAACTCCTATTCAAAACTATGCTAACATAAGGAAGAAAGGAAAGACTATACTAAACATTGCTTTATAATCTATCACATGCAAGCTTATAATTAAAGTATAAGAATAGCACACTTTCAGATTTGATGTCTCATTTATAAGTTTTAAAAATACTTTAGATTTAGTAGTGATAATAGCCACTCATATTTTACTTTAGCCAACACATGCATATTTGACATAAAGTAAACAATTTTTATTTTAAAATTTTGAAACATGAAATTTTGAATGCATGAATCACATAACATACAACTTAACAGTTGGGAAAGATCTAAAGTAATGAAAGCATGTAAACAAACTCACTTTACTTAAATCCTAAAGAAATTCTTAAAGAATAAGAAAATTTAGAATAAATCAAAGTGAATTTCAAAATGATTTTTGTTTAGTTTGAATTTTGATTTAATTTTAAAAAGGTGAGGTGAGTTTGCTGTTCCTAACCCATTCCCACATGTGTTTTGTATTTTTGTTTAACTTTTAGATAATTAAATGCATTTTTAAGTGTTAATTAGGTTAGAGTATGAATTAAGTAGCTTAATTAACCCTTACCTACACCACCTTAGAAAACTTAATTAAGTAATTATGAGCCAATGAGATGACATAAAACCCATAAGGTATTTAAATTTGCAATGCACCTAATAATGAAAAGGCCTAATGCAATTTGTCTCATAATTAAAAGTTAATTAAACTAAGGAGTTTAGATTAAGTACTTTTAAAACACCCTTTCATACCTATGAAAGGGGTTTTAATTTTCTTAACTAGACTTAGGCTATTAAACACCTAAGCATCTACCCAAGGTAGACTAATTAAGTTCTGGAACTTTTTAAAATTTTTGAAAATTGTTTAAAGGGATAATTAATGAATTAACCCTTAATTAAGAAGGGATTAAAGAGAGAAAATGTGGTTTAGGGAATAGCTTAGGGAAAATGTCCCAAAAATTTTCTATAAAACCCCTACTCACTAGATCTAACCTAAATCAAACTTAATCATAGGGTAAATCCACTAATCACACTTTAATTATCCTTAATTACATGAAGGGGTAATTAGGGAATGAAATATAAATTTTCTCAATTAAGGACTCAATAAATCTCAAGAAAATTAGACGAGGTAGAGGTCATTTCTTAAAATGAACCCTAAAAATTTGAGATCAATTGGAGACTTAATTAGAGAATAATTAACTAATTAACATTCCAAAAGAAACCCAAAGTTAAAGAAAATGGAATTCAAAATCCATTGAAACATTTTTAAAATATTCTAGATGAAATTATCTATCCATGGAATTTTTCCTTTATTTTTAAATTTTCTTGAAGGATTTGTGATTTTTTGAAGTTATCTAAGGAAATTAGGAATTAATTAAGCATTTTATTAATCCCTAATTAATCTATGGCTCATGGCGTGATGTGTGGCGACGACGGTCAGCGCACTTTACATGCATCATGCGGTGAGCCCTTTACTTAAGTTGCCAAATCATAGGGGGCGGCAGTTGTGCACGTGCTTATATTCTTAGCTGTCCAATCAAGGATCGAACGACTGAGGATACACTCACGGTTGATAAAATGGATAAAGGATTTATAAACGTGCCTAATAATCTCAGTCGTCCATCTAAAATGTGGGGATGGACAGCTGAGATGAGCCAAGTTCTTCCCTGAGGATCATTGTGAATCATCCATGATCCAAGGGGAGATTTGAGCCTGATATAGCATAGATTCATTCAGTACTCAACCCACACCATCTAAAGGAACAGAGTGGCCAACCCAACGATGGATTTCATATGCAATGAAAATTCCTTTCACAAAGGACCAACACCTCTTAATCTAAGTGGTCGAAAAATCACTAACCTCGTTAGAGGTGATCACCGATGCTCGAGATCGATGAGGTAGCTTCGTCTAGTGGAGATGAAGCCCTGTTGAAGTTCCTAGGTCTTAAGGTTGAGTGGATCAATGGGTGGACCAACTCCTCTTCAATCCCTTTGCGACTTTCAATGAATTGAGTTCCTCCTTGCTGTGGGAACTCAAGTGGATGCTTGGGCAGGCTTGACTTGGTCCTTAGATCAAGTGTGCAAGAGGAATTTGGATGAGATCAAGTATAGAGAAAGTTGTGAATTGGATTGAGCTTTCCTATTTTGCACTATGCAAAACCAAGAAATGCAAGATTCAAATCCTCTCTAGGGACCTTGGGAAAGCTCTGAGGTGATTGCTAAGAGTTCCTAGGCTCCAATCGAGTATGAGTCAAATGTGATTTCAGTGAATTAGGGGGAGTATATCTCCCCCTATGGCAATCAGACGGCCAGCAATGAGCTTGTCATTTTGATCCAATTGACCCTATGGAGTGGGCTATTTAGGATGTTAGATCAATGCACATGGTCGGTTTGGCCAGAGAAGTGGAATGCTAACTCCCCATGTACTTGAATTGAGCTTAAGAGGGAGTTTGAAATTTCAAGGCTAAGGGTGGTATCCATCAAATGGCACCATTCATCACTAAGTCCCATGAGCTTTTAGAAAGCCTCAAATGATTGGATGAGTGTCCCATCATGGCTAGCCAAAATTTATTATAATATAAAGAAGTAAAGAATGGATTTAAATTTGATAAAAGCTCATGTTGATCCATTTAGGTCAAATGGGTCAAGTCAGACCCATTTGACCATTTGGGTTAGGTCAAAGGTTTTAGGTTTAGTCATATGGAATGAATTGGTATCTTTGTTTCCAATTAATTTGGGTTAAGTTCATTTTGAACATAACCCCTTTAGGTCATGTTTGGTCAATTGGGCTTGGTCCAATTGAGGCTTTGGTCAAGTTCCACAAGTGATTTAGGATGGACTTGACCCATTGGTTCCAATCAATTTGGTTTAGATCAAGTTTTGACATATTTTGGCCCTTTAGTCAAATGGGTCAACTTGGGGCCAATTGGGGTTAGGCTCTCTCAAATGTTGGCTTGGTCAAGTTCAAACGTAGGTCATGAGTGAACTTAGATCAATGGTTTCAATCAATTTGGCCTATGGTAGAATTTTGGCTATGTTAGGTTTCATTTTAGGTTAAGTGTTGACTTGGTCAACCCTTAGGTTTGACTTGGTTTGACCTAATTTGATTGATTGATCATCCCATGATTGTTGATCATGAGAGAAATATGAGTTTGGTTTAATCCAATTTGGTTAGGATCAAAAGTTGGTTCATAAGGGTACTTTAGGTCACTTTGGGTCAAGTGAGCCTAAGTGGGTCAAATGGCTTGGTCAAAGCTTGATTTGAAGTTTATTGATTAAAATATAAATCCATTTACAAGAGGTTTGAAGTCAAATGGATTATTATCCATTTGAAAATTTCATATTCAAAGGAAGAATATGAAGGGGTTTTGGGTTTTATTTTTAATTTAGGTTTTGATTATTTCATTGAGGTTTGGATTTATATATGAGCTCATGATTGAAGGACTGATTGAACCATGAGAGAAAATCAAGGATTTGGCTTGATTTGAAAGTGATTTGGCTAAGTTCAAGATTTAGGCTTGAAAGGCTTAGATCTGATTTTGAATTGGTTTGAATTTAATTTTTAGAGTTGATTTTGATTGTTTGAATTTATATTTCATTTATATATGTGAATATAAATGAGAATATAAATTGATCATGAGAAAAATTCAAGGATTTGAAAGTGTTTAATCATGATTTGGGATAAATCCATTAAAAGAAATTTAAAGGATTTAAAGGAATTTTTAATTTAAAATTTAATTTTTGAATTGGATTTCATTGATTTATATTTATATTTAATTTATATATGAGAACATAAATGAGAATATAAATTGATTTCGATAAAATCCCATGAGTTTGAGATGGTTTGATCAAAGTTTAGGTTAAATCCATTAATGAAAAATTAAGGGATTTAAGGGAATTTCAAGGATTTTAAATTTGAAATTTAATTTTAGGATTTGATTTGATTGATTTATATTTATATTTCATTTATATAAGAGAATATAATTGAGGATATAAATAAGTTTTGAGAAAATCCCAAGGGTTTTAATAGGTTTGATCAAGGTTTAGAGTTGATTTTGGCTAAGTCCTTTAATGAAGAATTAAAGGAACTTTGAAAATTTTCATGAATTGATTTGGATTTTTGAGTTTAATTTGATGGGTTTAAATTTATATTTCATTCATATATATGGGAATATAAATGAGAATATAAATGGATCATGATAAAATCTCAAAGAATTGAATGGGTTTGAATCATAGTTTTGGTTAAGTCCTTAAGGAAGGGTTAAGGACATAGAAAATTTGAACTTAGGAATTTTTGATGGATTTTGGTCTTGGGTTTCAATCATAGATTTCAATCATGGATCTCAATCATGGAATTAATTTGAGAAAATAAAATAGAATTGATTTGGAGTTTGACTTGAAAGAAGGAAAGTGAGGAATGGTTTAAGCTAAGGGTTGGAGATTTTCCTAACACCCCTAAGGCATAACCTATTCTTATGGCTAACTCTTCTAAGTCTTCTAGGGCTAGGTTGGAGTGTCCACTTAATCACTAGATGTGTCTTAAGACTAAGGAACTCTTAAAGTCTAAGAGAAGTCCTATGTCTAAGATAGAGGGGTTGAGAGTTCATTCTAAAAATGAGGTCAACAATATCTCAAACACATTTAGGGCTTTCACTTAACATACCAAATTTGTTAAGTGGGGCTCCCATCTTCAAAGAAAAGCAAATCTATCTCACAATCACATTTAACTTTTACTTAACATACTGAATTTGTTAAATGAAAGTCTCATCATCAAGCACAAATCAAAAACATGTGTCCTCTACTTAACATACCAAATTTATTAAGTAAGAAGCCCCATTTTCAAATCAAAATATCACACAATCAAATATTTACAAGCAAAAATATTTTAAACACACAATCACAACCTCTTCTCAGCATACCCAAACTTGCTAAGTAGAGGTATTTCAAACTATCAATATTTTCAAATATTACGCACAAAACACAAATATCTCCAAGAAAATCTCTCCTCAAATTTTAGAACCCCACCCAACCTTCTTAAATCAGTTGAGTATGGGTTCTAAATCAAAATCAAATGGCAAATACTCTCGTCAATATCTAAATTTTCTTTAAAATTTCAATGAACCCCACTTAACATCCTTAAGATTGTTCAGTGTGGGTGCAAACTCTAAATCAAATCTTGAGATCAGTGATTGAAGGTGAATATCAAGGTAAGTGTCTGACTCAACTATATTTCAATAATGTAGATTTCAGTGCAGTTAGTTCTTCTAGTCCTCAGTTAGTACAGCATCTATGGGTCCCAAAAAGTTCATGTTTTCCTTCCCCACTAGTCTAAACTTAGCCCTGGATCAGGCTAGTATCTCTACTACTGGCTCCACCAAGGTCATCTACTTTGGCCATGGTTTTGAGGGGGTGAGGATTACTTGCAAGGGGACAGCCCTCACCATAGTTAGCAAGGAGGTGGTGGCGGGGCAGACGCCTCTTATCCAATTTAATATTCCATCTTATTCTGAGTTTTTTCCACTAAAGATGAAGGCCACTATTGTTCCTGCTACTCCGCTAGTGTCAGTTTTTGTGTCAGTTGTTCCAACTCAGGGTCAGTTAGTTACTCATGTTAGCTCTAACAAGGGCTACTACCCCCTCCTTGGACACCCCAAAGAGGAAGGTTGCCTTGGCTTCTGAGATAGTCTCCTCCATATTTGAGGTGGGTGCTAGTTCTCGCTCTGCCATACCTACACATACAAAGTGCCGCAATAAAAATCGTAAGGTCAAGTGGCATCACAAGAGGGCGGAGAGAGAGATGGACACCATTTCCCATATTACTAAGGAGGGATCTCCATGTGACACCTCTTCATATTTGAGTGGTAGTAAGCTCCACCCCCTCTCAACCTTAGATGGAGAGGAAGACTATAGGAGGATTGCTGCACTACTTCCACCACCAGCATATTTTAGTACACCGGCTAGGGAGCACAGGAAGCCCTACGCCGAGCTCAGGACAGTCTTGTACCAAGTTGGCCGAACTTACGAACGCTTAGAGTCTGGTATAGTTTTTGACCTGAGGATAGTTATCCTTATGAGAGTTAGAAGTCAGATCCAGAGAGAGAGCCTTGGAGGCTCAGGCATCAGCTCAAACAAGTAGGATGGAGAAATAGAGGTTTTCTAGGTAGTCGGTAGCCTCCGCTTTGATGGATTTTCCTTATCATCGCCCTACTATGGTCGATCATTCAGACAACATCATCCTTATCGGTGCTACTCATCATAGGAAGAGTAGGCCTATAGATGAGGGGCTGTCGGTGCTATCCCCGCACCGCTCCACTTACCACCCACCATCTTCTATCTAGCTCACAGTATCTCCCATTCCAAATAAGATCCAGAAGCCACCTTCTAGGGAAAGAAAGTACCATTGGTGATCTGGCTATGGCCTAAGGATCCGACTCCATCTACCCATTTGTTGAGGTGAGGTCAAGCTCTCTATGTGATCTCCTACCTCAGCTACAAAGAAGAAGGAATGGCAACCCAAAGCCATCGTGATCGAGTCACCACTGCAGTCACAGTAGTTACAGTCATAGCAACCCTTGCAGTCTCCACCTGTAGTAGCATCAATGGCAGAAGGGGTAGAGGATACAGATGTAGTGTCCATGGCAGTAGATCCTCCCACTGATTCAACTGTTCGCGATCGATATACTCATGACACGGTCCTTCTAGAGATAGTAGTGCAGCGGTAAGCAATGTCAGATATATTTCTGTCAGTGAGCATAGCCCCACTACCAATCAGCAGTGAGTGTTTATCCCCGCATGATTAGACTGCTCTTTAGATGAGATCCTCGCTCAATACTTTGCTGAGAAGAGGGAACTCCTCAGGGGCAATCACTTTGATGAGATCCTCGCATTTTGATCCAGATGAAGATGATCTCTTGGAGGACTCAGTGGAAGTCCATATGTTCGACACTAAGGGTTCCCTCCTTGGGATGAAGCATAAGTGTTGTTGTGAGGAAGAAGACTCATTCAACCCAACACCTTCATGGAGCGAGGCGAGGGTATATGAGATGGAGAAAAGAGTTGAAGACTTGGTAATCCCACTTGAGGCTAGGCTCCATTGACAGTCTACTCCCCAGAGGTCAACCACGGTTGTTGCATGTTCTCCCAAGTGTACATCTCTCAGAAGAAGGTAAGATCAGATATCTCCAGTAAAGGTGGTGTAAGTCTGGCTCATCCTTCAGATCTTTTGATGCTCAGATAAATATGTACATCCTTTGGAATTTTAATTTGATTAGTGCATGATTTCTGTTTAAGTATGATGCACTTCTTTTGACTCTTATTAAAATCTAAAACTAACCCATTCAATGAAGACTATTAGAACCTTCATCAGAGGTTGGATCAAAAGTGCTGTTGTGACACAACACCTAATGAGTCCCAATTATTGATGAAAAAATCAAACACGAAATCTGAGAACATGACATCTGAAATTCTTTCCAAGAATATTCATGGTCGGTTGCTGCTTTTCAAAAACAATGAAAGAGAAACTAAGACCAAGCTAATTACCTAAGTCTAATCATTTAGAAAGCATTTGAGAAGAAACCTAGGGGAGTAGTGTCAATAGACAAAGAGAAGCAACCAGCCAGAGCTCAGTATGAGAGACCTAATGCATAGCACCCTCCATTTCCACCCTCACCACCGTGACACATATACAGTGGTCGCCTCCTACAAAGCATACTCAGCAGTGGTACTCATATCTACCGGTAGCTATTACTCACCTACTCTTATCGATAGATTGAATAAGTCATATTCATTCAAGAGGGAGGTAGTCAGGATGATCTTTAAGAATCTCTTAAAGAAACCTAACTTTCAGTTACCTAAACCCAATAGGCCGAAAGATGTGGACAAGAGTAATGATCCTAACTATTGCCCCTACCATCGCATGGTTAGTCATATCTTGGAGAATTGTATCACCTTTAAGGATTGGCTTGAGCACAGTTACAAGTTAGGAGCTATCATTATCCCCAAGGAATACTTGTTAGAACAACCCTCTAGTTTCATCAAAGTAATTCTTGGGAACACTTACGATCCTCTTAAGATAAAAGAAGGTTGAGATATTTCCTTATCTTGAACCTATAAAAAAGTGGTCTCTAAGATCAAAGAAGCTTTCTTTATAGGTGTCTGAAGCTTTCTTTATAGGTTCAGCTCAAACACCAAAGGAAGGTTTGCAAGTTTCCAAAGATAACTTGAAGAAGGTGTCAGCTCAATAGCAGTAGCAGCAGCCTACCTTACTTGCCCGGGATAGCATAGTAACGCAACCACCATCCTAGTTTAGCACTCCATCCACCGTTGCAGCTACTACTTCTTCCTCCACTAGCTCATCTTCTACCAGTAAGAGCGTTGTATCAGTGGGAAGGGCACTATACCCCTTACCCTACTTACTTTATTAGATTTCTATTATGTACCTCTATCTAAGAAGAAATCAATGAAGAAAGCTTTCACTTACATCTTATCCACTTTTGATACTCTAAATTTTATTCCTCTCAAAAACTCTCCAAGTCTATAAAATAATAATGATAACTCTAGTTTCAATCATCCTCTTCTAATTTAGAAATGAATTTCCCATTTTTAAATCACAAAGGTTCACCTCTTGAGATTGATTTGGAGTCATCAAACTCTAATGATCCCATAGGAGAAGTGGTAGGTACACCCGATGAGAAGGTAAAACTTCCTACAAATTCATTATTCCAAGAGGTCACTGAAGTTAACCTTCGCAGTGGCAAAGTTCTACCTCCTAGGGTTGTACCTCAAGATAAGAGTAAGCAAATCATTAGTTCTAAATAGCAGATAGCCCCTCCATAGGATGCTCCACTCATGGATATGCTTGTAGAGGATCAATCCATGGTTGACAACAACGTCCTCGCACATCTTAAAAAGCTGCTAGCTAAGTTAAGCATATACTATGCTCTTATCTTATCCAAAGAGATGAGGGAATCTCTAATCAAGGCTCTTCTTGATCCAGAGATATGCTTAGCCTAGCTGACTACTTCTGAGGAGGAGGCTCGCAATTCAGAGGACACTCTAGGAGTTACATTTAGTGATGAAGACTTGCCTTTAGGAATGACTACGCACAACCGCCCACTTTACATTATAGTGAATATTGGAAGATACAGGATATCCAAAGTTCTTGTTGACCAGGGTGCATCAGTGAACATTATAAGTCTAAAAACCCTCACTTACTTGAGGATTGACATCTCCAAACTTTTAAAAGAGATGATGATGTTAAGAGGATTCAATGAACAAAGCGAAAGGGCCTTAGGCTCTATAGTGTTTCCATTAGAAGTAGATGATTAGAAGACTACCACCAAGTATCATATTATAGACTCAGATACATCTTTCAATGCTTTGCTTGGGAGACCGTGGATACATGAGAATAATGTGGTTCCATCCTCTCTACATCAGTGCATGAAATTCATGAGGGGTGGGATTGAATATTGCATCAAAGGAGATCTTAAGCCATTCACAATTCATGAGGTCAAAATATATGAGGATGCGGCTTACTAGCTCTCTCAAAATCAATAAGTCTATTCTCACGAACTTGGAAAATTTTCAAAGATAAAAGAAAAAGAAAAATAAAAAGAAATAAAAGAAAAAGAAAAGAAAAAATAAAATGAGAAAGAAAATAAAAGGGAGCGAGAAATGGACTTGGAGGAGAAAGTAGAGCCTGACAATAAATTCCACCCACAGTTCGTTACTCTATTTGAACATATGGGTAGGATGACTTGACCTCCACCAGGCAGAGGAAGAGGCAGATCTAGAGACATGCCTAGGGATGAAAGACCTCCTTATTGGCCACCCAATAGGAGTTATGTCCCTACTACCAAGAGTACACCTACTATCTATATAGACTTAGAGTCTAGTTCAGAGGATGAGTCATATATGATTAGTATGCTAGCTAGCACTTCCAAACAGCAGATCCCCATGCAAGTGACAGTTGAGCCAGACAGCGATGAAGACCGGGCTCCTAAGCAAAGAATAAGTGTATCCAAGTCTATATGTGAAATAGTCAGGCATCAGTTGGGAACTTTAGTTCTAACCCCACTTTCCTCACAAAAAGTTGAGGGTTTGGTAGTTAAAAAAGCCCCTAAGTCTTCCACAAATGTAAAGGTACAGAAGTTCTTTCTTGGAGCATCATCCTTAAGTTAAGAAGTTGATGTTGAACTTAAGGATGATTCATACAAAGATTTAATAGAATTACCTTTTGACTAGTACTAGCCTTGTGTTCTTAATTTAACAAAAAAAGGATTAATTACACATGCTTGGTCTAAACACATGTCGGATTACTTTAAAAGGCTATGGGACAACAAATGCAGACATTCACAATCAAGATCGGGACTAGGATTCGGTATAGTGGGTCCAATTGATGATGACAATTACTGCTTAGTCATCACCAATCATTTGGAGTATGATACGTTCTTTTCAAATCATATTAACTCATATGAGGAGGTGTGTTTAGAAACTTCAGATGATCCAAATGACTTTAAAGTTAAGGATGTACTGCCAGAGTTTGAAGAGGAGATCAGATCAACCATCGATGAGCTCAAAAAAATCAACCTAGGAGCTGAAGAAGATCCATGCCCAACATACATCAGTTCTCTATTGAAAGAAAAAGAAACTAATGATTCAGTGAAGCTATCGATTGAGTTTAAGAACTATTTTGCATAGAGTTATGAAGAGATGCGTCTATCTCGACAGCTCCAAAAAAACTAGCAAGAATCATCTTTCCTATCAGTAAGCTCCTAGATGCATGTGATTAGACATTGAACAATAGGTCACTTCTAAAATCAAGAAATTGGTCGATCCTAGTTTTATCAGGAAAGAAAAATATCCTACCTGGTTTGGCTATTATCATTCCAGTTAACAAAAAGAATGGCCAAATTCGCATATGCGTTGATTTTAGGGATCTAAATACGGCATGTCCTACGGATGAATTCCCACTTCTTAAACCATAATTAATGGTGGACATTGCCTTATCTCATGCAGTATTCTATTTTATAAATAGGTCATCTAGCTACAACCAAATCAAGATGACCCCCGAGGATAAAAGAAATACTGCTTTTCAAACCTCGATCAAAATCTATTATTATAAGGTAATACCTTTCGGCCTTAAAAATGTCGGTGCCACATACCAGCGGGCCATGACTCGAATCTTCGATGAACTCATTCATCATCAAGTTGAATGTTACATCGATGATCTTATTATCAAGAGCAAAGAAAATGAAGTCCATCTCTTTAACATGAGAGTAGTTTTTGAACGGTTAGACAATACAACCTCAAAATGAACCCTCTAAAGTGTGCATTTGAAGTAGCTTCAGAAAAATTACTTGGGTTTATTGTCTGACATTGAGGAATTGAAATCAATTGAAAAGATCAAAGTGATATTAGAAATGCCACCCCCTAAAAGCCTAACACAACTCAGGACATTCTAAGGGTGGTTCGCGTATCTAAGACGCTTCATTTCCAATTTATCAGGAAGATACCAACCATTCTCGACACTTGTAAAAAAGGATGATAAGCTCAAGTGGATGACATGTGCCAGCATGCCTTCGAAGGCATCAAGCAATATCGATGGCCCACCGGTTCTAGCCCCTAACGCAAGCGCTCATATTATATCTCTTTGCTGATGACTCCCTTGGTGCTTTGTTGGCTCAAACCAATGATGAAGAGAAAAAGAATGCTATCTATTATCTCATTCATCATTTAATCCCAGCTGGGGCAAAATATTACCTAGCTTTAATCTTTGCATCCCAAAAGCTACGGCACTATATGCTTTCTTATAAGATGAATCTGATCTCTAGAGTCAATCCACTGTAATATCTCACACGGACCTTATCTAGATGGTTGGTGTGTTGGTCCATGATTTTGTATCAGTTTGACATAACATTTATATTCATCCATGTCATGAAAGGATAAGCACTTGTGAATTTCTTAGCAGCACATCCACTCCCTGCTGATTCTCCGCTTAATGATGATCTCCCTGATGAACAAATCATGAACTTAGGGGATACTAGTGCTCACTGCGAGAGATGTACTTTGATGGTGAAACTTCCTCTCAAAGGAGAGAAGAACCATAATTTACTATCCTAGGGAAGGTAGGGGTAGGAATAGTTCTCTTAACTCTAGACTGCGATGTGATGAGATTCTCATATCATCTGTTCAATCCATGCACCAACAACGAAGCCAAATATGAGGCTCTGCTTGTCGGTCTGGAGTTAGTCATTATATTCTGTGTCCAGAGTATCAACATCTTTGAAGATTCTCAGTTAGTCATCAACCAAATTGATGGGTCCTATAAAGTTCTAAAGCTTAAGCTCCATCATTACCATAAGTATAATATGGAATTGTTGGCCCAAATTCCAGAGGTTACCATTTACAAGATTCCTCGAGGAGAAAATATAGTAGAAGATGCATTAACCAAGCTTGTTAAATAATTGACATGTCTGGAAGATGAGTCTATTCTGATAAGGGTCCAAAATAGACAAGTCTTATCCCTTATTGACGTTGAACTCATCGAGAGATTCTCTCTTGAAAGGGAGGTTTCCATTGTCAAAAAGGGCGAGGAGTCAAATTGGAGGCAACCCTTCATGGATTATTTAAATATAGGCAAACTACTTCAAGAGAAATCACTAGCACACCAGGTGAAGCAGATAGCCCTTTCTTATGCTCTTATAGGTGGTACCTTATACCGACAGTCCTTTGATCATATGAGGTTACATTGTCTGGACAAACACGAAGCTCGTAGGATCATGACTGAGGTACACTCAGGTTTATGTAGAGCACATCAATCCGGTTCAAAGATGAAAGCCAAAATCAAGAGACTAGAATACTACTGGCCTACGATGATTATCGATTACATGGATGTAGCCAAGCGTTGACATCTGTGTCAAGTACATGGTGTGGTTCTACACCAACCACCCAACATTATCCATCCAACATTAGCTTCATGGCCATTCGAGTGTTGGGGTACTGACATTGTGAGTTTGATCAATCCTCCTTCTTCTAAAGGTCATCGATTCATCCTAGCTGCTACTGACTACTTTTCTAAGTGGGTGGAGGCAATCCCACTTAGAGAGGTCACAGCTCAGCATGTGCTCCAAGTTTTTAAGAACTATATTATATATAAGTTTGGGGTGCCTCGATGAATTATATTTGATAATGGTACTGCATTTAAGAGCACTAAAATCAACAACTTTTCCTGAAGACATAGCATAGATTGGAGGTACTCTACCATCTACTATCCAAGGATAAATGGGTTAGTAGAAGCCTTCAATAAAAATCTTATTCAAATACTGAAGAAGATGCTAAATGACAACAAACAATAATGGAATGAACAGTTGGTTGAAGCCTTGTGGACGTACCGCACCACCTATAGAACTCCAACGCAGTCCACCCCTTTCTCCTTAGTGTATGGATCTGAAGCTGCCCTACCATTAGAGGACCAACTCCCATCACTAAGGATAGCTGTGAGTAATAAGATCACGACAAAATAGAATGCCAAGTTGTGGTTAGAAGAGCTCGAAGGTTTGGAGGAGAGATGCATACGTGCATGCCAGAACCTCGAGTTATACAAAGCCAAGATGATTCAAGCTCATAACAAGTTGATCCATCCTAGAGCTTTTCAAGTAGAAGAGCTTATTTTAGTTCTAAGGAGATCAATTATTGCCCGATGAAAGATAGGAGATAAGTTTGAACCCACTTGGGAAGGCCCTTATACCATAGAGAAAGCCTATTAAGGAGGATCTTATCAACTCATAAATTATAAAAGAGAGCATCTGATGCTTCCAGTCAATGGGCTCTACCTAAAGAAATACTATCCATAAATCTTATTTGAAAATAACCATCAATAAAACTTCTTTTCATATCAAATTTCATTTCTTCTGTGTTAGAAATATCTTTTGCTTATGAAGATGCCATAATGTATTTATGGTAGGTATAAGATAACCCAAGAGGCATCCTATCCCTCCACAACACAAACACAAACTACAAACGATCCTCCAGTGCTATAAGGATAGGTGTAAGAGAACCCAAGAGGCATCATATTTCGACTAGTACAACTAAGTTAGGTGTAAGAGAACCCAAGCAGCATCCTTTCATGGTGGAGTCACAATTGCTCCTACAACACCATTTCATCCATTCTTTAATATGTTTAGGATAGGTGTAAGAGAACCCAAGTGGCATCCTATTCCCTCTTTCACAACACAAACAAACACATACCTTTTATCTTGGGCTATTTTGATGTGGGAGCAAGCCCCTTGTGGCACTCTCTCATTAGCTGCTCTAGGTTAGGCTGACATACTACCTTGCTAGTGTGTCCCCCCAGTGGTCACTTGATTGGCAGATGTGAGTCCCTGTGCTTTCTTCCTAACTTGACCTTCGAATACTAACGAGCGCCTTGTTAATTTGGTAAGTCTTACTATGATAGCTACCCTATGTTGACTTTATTTGAGAGGATGTAAGCCTACACGTTTTCTTCTTAGATTAGCCAATATGCATTGACTAGGTCAAGTATATATGAGGTTTAGGACTAGTCCACCAGTGACCTCTTTCCTCCTGACTACTTTAAGCTTGGGTCTAGTCCTTACACAAGACTCTTCATTTAGTAGTCATCCTAGGTCGGATAGCTCATGTTGAGCCGAAGACAGACTATCCTGGTGATCAGTTTTACTTTAAAGAGATGTAAGCTTACACACCTTCTTTCTAGACTGATTGTTTCAAACTGATGGGCACCTTAGGTTGGTTGGTTATCACCATGCTGACGGTGACCCACCTAGTGGATACACCACTCTTGGCAGATGTGAGACCTCACGCTTTCTCCTTGAGTTGGCCATCGAATACCTACAGGCTTTCTTTTATAGGGTTTTGGATAAAGCCCCTAACGGCACCTCCACTGTGGGCACTCTATTTGGATCAGGCCTTTGGCAACCCCATTTAAACACTACCCCAGTTATTTTTAGATTGGACAGTCCCCCTTTCCTAGTAACCACCCCTGTGATTGGAGAATTTGTTTAGCGGATGCGCACATTCTCTATTGATCTAGAAAGTCTGTGATAGGACTAGGCTGATATAAGCTCCTTCTTAATATGGTCCCTCGTAAACCAACATGGTCCATGCAAGCTTAAAATAAATAAAATATATATTCGCTTGTGGATTAGGAATTCAAGCCCCTAGTTATTTCCAGCGAGAATCCTATCTTTAGGCTCGGCAAAACTCCTTATAGAATTACTTACTTTTGATAAGATAAGTCCCGGGTGGCATTCTAGTTCTTAGGTCGAGTTCAACTTGTGCCACCAACAAGTCACCCGATGGTCATCCTTTCTTTGAAAGATATAGTCTATTACGCATTCTTTCCACGACCATTAAAGAAAGACGAGTTAGGTCGATTTATTATGCAAGCGTCGATCACTAGTGGTTTCCTTGTTTAGAAGATGTGAGTCTTTCTTCTTAACTTGACCAAAAAGGCACCCCTTAGGTTGGTTAGTTCTACCTAACGGTAGTAGATTATCCCTTTGGATTTGTAAACCTAAGATAGGTCTAGGCTGATATTAGCTCCTTCTTAGTAGATCCATCACACACCGATAGGGTCCATCTAAAATTAAATTAATTCTAACTATTCTTGAGTTGATATGAGTCCACAGTGGCATTCGCTCAAATAGTCACCCTAGGTCATGATTGATTTGTTGCCATCACAGATCATGATCCCTACTTTGGAAGATGTAAGTCTTGCTTTCTTCTTAAATGCAGTCATTGCACCGAAAGGCAACCTTTGGATAGTCAGGGTTTGTAGATACCCTTTGGATTTGTCGAGTCTGATTTACAAAGCCAGGGTTGGTAGACTTTGGATTGTCTGAGAAAAATCAAAGACATAATTCTCGATGGGTCCATCGCACGCCAACAAGGTCCACAATATAACATACCAAATTAAATTAAATCAAATCAAATCAAATTAATATAAATCAAATTAATCATCAGGACTACTCTTGAGTTGAGGTAAGATCCCCAACGGTGCTTACTCAGTAGTCTCCTTGCGTCGGGATTAATTTGTTGCGCCATCAACTGATCATCCCAGTAGCTTTTCCCTCCCTTGGAAGATGTAAGTCTGCTACACTTTCTTCCTATCATAGTCGTTGCATGCCAAAAAACAACCCCTTAAGTTGGATAGTCCTATTTTATGGCAAGTATACTACCACTTTGGACTTATAAATCTAAGATAGGCCAAGCCCCCGTGGCTCCTTCTTAGTGTAGTCCATCGCACACTGAGTCCATAACAAAATAATTTGAAAACCAACCTGTTTAGTGGAGTCAAATTAAATATATTGAATAAACTAAATTTTTCCCAGTGAGGCGCAAATCAAATTAGCCTCCCTAATGGAACCTAGATTTAAATCAAACAAATTCAATCAAGTATACATCCCAAGCGGATATGCCCTCAATCTAAAACCCTTCTCCCAGTGGAGCCATAAGAAATTAAACCAACCCCTCAAGTGGAGTATAATCAAACAAATCAAAGAAATCCAATCAAATTCTTATCCCCAATGGATAGCTCGAACCTACTTCTCTAGTGGAAGGTTCATATACCCAATCCCTAGCGAATTTGAGCACATATCCCTAGCGGATATGCCTCCACATCAATTAAAATAAAATAAATTAAAATCAATTTGATCTTGATCCCCATTATATTATAGATTCTTATCCCCAGGGGATACACATCCAAACAAATCATACTCATAGTCAAACTCAGATCCATATCCCCAGCGGATAGCTCGAACCTGTTTCCCTAGAGGAAGGTTCATGTACTCAACCCCTAGTGAATTCTTTCTTGGTTTCTTATGCCCTTGGCATAAAAAGGGCTGCATTGCACTAAGCTCAGGGTTCTATCTACCTCTCGGATATAGGTATAGATCATTTTCATTAGTGTTTGCAATCTTCTTGATATTGTTGATCATTTTGGTCAACGTCAATACGTGTGTTGTGCCTTGTCAGTTACACCACACCTATTGGGGGTCCTTTTGTTGACCTTACTTTTTGAGTGAACTCTAAATGTCCTCTTCTTAGACTTAGGCCTCTTCTAGACACTAGGAGCTCATTAGTCATAAGACACTTCTAGTGATCTAGAGACTTAGAAGGGTTAATCATAGGAATAGGTCATGCCTTAGGACTTAAGAAAATCACCTATCCTATAGCCTAAACCCAATCTAGATACACTTTCTCAAATCAAACCAAAATTAAAATCTCAAACCAAACCTCAAATTCAAATCCTAATTCCAAATCCATATCCTAAATTTGACTCCAAATGATTGAAACCCAAAATCAAGTTCAAATCTCAAGACCCTTCCTAAGCCATATGAACCACATTCATAAGCTTAGCCAAAACTCCCTTTAGATCAAATAAAACTCAATTGATTTCTTTATAAATCAATTGTTCCTCCATTTATATTCACAAATATAAATAAAATCCAAATTCAAATGACCAAAATTATATCCAAAATTAAATCCAAACCCAATCTAAGCCATTTGAGCCAATTCTTTGGACTTAGCCAAATTCTATCTAGATCAAGTCAAAACTAAAGAATTTTTTCTCAAATAAATCATTCATTCAATTATCTACCCAAATATAAACGAAACATACAATCATCAAATCAAATCGAAGCCAACCTAAGTCAAACCCAACCTAGCCCTTTTGACTTGAAAATTTCAAATGAGCCAAAATTTCTTAGACTCCAAATTGATTACCGTTGAATTTATATTTCAATCCAAGGCTCATATATGAGTTCAACTAAACTCGAATCAAACTAAAACCAAACTAATTGACCAACTTAGGTCCACTTGACCCAAAGTGACCTAAAGGACCCGTTTGAGCCGACTTCTAATCTAACCCAAATTTGATTGAACCAAGCTCACCAAAACCTTCCACCAAGATTATTGATCACCCTAGAATGATCAATTGCAATCAATTGGGTCAAACCAAGTCAACTTAGTCATTTGACCAAGTCAACCCTTAGCCCAAATGAACCAAAACTAGCCAAAACTCATTATACATCAAATTGATTGAAACCAATGATTTGAATCAACCCAAAATTAATATTTAAATATCACTTGACCACCAATTGAGCCAAACCAAGCCCAATTGGGCATTCAATCCAAGTTGACCCAAATTACCCTAAAAGACTAAATTGGGTCAAATCATGATCTAACCTAAATTGATTGCAACCAATGGCTCAAGTTCATTCCAAATTGATTATTGAACTTCACCAAAGTCATAATTAAACCCAATTTGATCAATCGAGCCCAATTGAGCCATTTAGCCAAGTTGATTCGAACCAAAGAATATATTCATCTTCAATTGTATTGAACATGAATAATCAAACCAATTTGGCCAATTTTGGTCAAATTGGTCATCTTGACCCATTTGACCCATTTCATTCCAAATGAGCCAAAAATTAATTCTAAGCCAAATTAAATCAAATTGATCATACCAAAACTCTTCAAATTATCATTGGAACCTAATCTAAGTCTTGGTTTGACCCAATTTGACCAATTAGTCAACTTAACCCAATATGACCCAATGTGATCCATATATCCCAAATTGAGCCAAATCTCTTGAAACCAAGCCATGACCAATTGAGGGCTGATCGAACCCGACCCAAACCCATTTGGGATCAGCCTAAAGTCAACCCAACCCTATTAAATCTCTCATGAATCCTCCCTCAGATAGGATTCCACCCAACTTCATTTAATTCTCCCCATCACATGCATTCAACTCCCCCCTAATCCATGGCATTCAATGGAGTTGATTATATGGCAACAATAGAGGACTTTGGAGCAAAAATCCAAAGTCCTCAATAAATCTATCATCCACCCCAACCACCCCAATCAAAATGACAACACTTTGGAGCCAAAAAATTAAAAAAAAGTGAATTTTTGGCCACTATTAAAGGAGGGAAAAACAAAGCTTCATTCCTCTTCCTCCTACCACTATTCAGCCCCCAAGAGCTTGCCAAACAACCATCCACCACTTCCCCACCTCTCTTGAGCCACAAACATCAAAACTCGATAGATTCTAGCAAGGAAATGGTAAGCACTGAAAAATACATCATTTTGGCATAAAGGAGAAGATCCAAGCTCATCCAAGGCTTCTTCCCCCACTCAATAGTGTGCTCAGGTCATCATTGCCGCTGGAAATCATCCCCAGTAAGATAAATTTTAAAAAAATCATAATCGACCTTAGGATCCTTCATTTGTGATGCTTGTTTGCAGCTTTAGGATTTTATCCTAGATAATCTTGCATTTTATATTTACATCATCCCAATTAAAAAATAGAAGATTTTTGGTGTGAATCTATATGAAAATGAGTCCATTTGGACAAATTTTCACTTAGAATTTCTCATTTTTCTCCCTAATCCCTTGATTTTACTGTTCACACCGACCAGACAGCAGCAGCCATCCGATCTCGCAGTTCATGAGATCGGAAGGCTCAGATTACACGTTGATCGTGTGATCTAGGCCTTCAAATCACTGGATGCATTATAGGCGTCAATCCGTAGTTCACACCTGATGGCTCGGATCATGCCGATCTTGTGATCGCCTCGGATCATGCGATCGATCACGGACCATCCGATCTGCGATCGGATGGAAACCATGCATCGCGTCTATGGCGGCGTCCCGCTCAAATACTGATGCGGCATTGTGCGCCAATCACGCAACGTCACGTGGTGCCCGCGTTCCATGCGACTCCATGCATCCAATCACGTGGCGCCGTGTTGCCATGTCAGCGCCGCGCACGGTGCTGACTGTGCTAAATAGAAAAATCGAATTTTATGATTTTTTAAAATTACTTAAATCACTTGAAACTTTAAAAATTCATAGAAAATAAAACACCTAATCAAAAAGTACAAATAAGGGCTCGCTGGATCAACCTTTCCGAGAGGAATCCAATGAATAAAATATCTTTAAATTCTAATGAATGATTTGAGCTTAATTTAAGTTTTAGTGAAAATCAAACTTAATTAATTACTCTAAAAATACAAGTTTGATTGAAGTGAAATTTTTAGAGATTGAAATAAGAGTTAAAACACACCTTCCATAAAAATCTCAAGTGAAAAGGACTATTGGATTGGGAGAAATTAAATTTTAAAATTCAGATTTTCCATTTTAATAAAATAAATTAAATAAAAATTCAGAAATTTATAAAAAAAAAAAATTAATGGCTTAAATCACTTCAGGGGACATTTAGGACTCTTAAGAAAATAATGTGATCTTCGGAATCCTAATAAACCCCAAACAAATACTTAAGATTAAAGTTTAACCAATTAAGAAATTAATTAAAATATAATCTAAAAATAATTTAAATACCATATCAAAATCAAAATGATGTAATACCAAATGATTGGTAATCAAACCTTAAATCAGAAAAGTATCATGTATCGCTCAAATGAAATTGAATTTAAATATAATTGAACCTAATTGAGTTAATGAAATTCAATAAAATGATTAGATTTTTAAATTAAACTCATAACAAAAGAAATCAATAAAATTTTAATATAAAATCAAACTAATCTTGTTAAGCCAACACCAAGTATTAAATCTTAATTATATGAAACTACTTAACAAATTAAAATAAATTGAACATTAATTAATCATTAAATAATCTAAAAAAACCAAATTGATTAATAAACCAATTCGACATAATCATTTAATATTAATCAAATTAAACTAAATAAAGTTAAAATAAACTTAATTAACATATGATTAAATCACATTCATTCGGATTAAGATAATTAATTAGCTATTAATACATAAACCTAACAACTAAATCAAACATGAATGAAATCTAATGAACATAATAAATGAAGAAAATCAAACCTAACTATGATTATGAATAATCAAGTTTAATTAAAAAAATAAACAATTAAATCACTTAATCTAATCAAATGATAATAACAATGATAACCCTTTAATCGATAAAATTTAGGTAAATGCTTAATTAAAACTATCAAATCAAATAAGGTATTAATCTCTAATTAAACAAGCCTTTAATTAATCTAATGATTTAAAAATTTAATTACTCTTAATTAATTAAACATCTAATTAATGCAAACTTAATAAATTAATCCATCATCTTAATTAACTTTATAAATCACATTAAAATTAATTCAAATCAAACACTTAATTAATCTACTAATTAATTAATCACACCTCTTAAATAAGCTAATTAAGCTAATCAAATTAATCACATTAAAATTAAGATTAATCAAACATAAAATGCAATTAAATGCCAATCAAATCCTAAATTAAACAAAAATCATTAAGTCATTAATTACATCATAAATATAAATAAATATAGAACTAAATTAAAAATTAAATAAAACTTTATCTAATTTAATAATTAACTTAAACATACTTCTTAATTAAATTAATTACCATTAAGCTAATCCAATTGAATAAATACCTAATTAATGCAAACTTAATGAATTAATCCATCATCTTAATGAACCAAATTAACTTTTTAAATCAAATTCAAATCAAACACTTAATTAATCTACAAATTAATTTGATCACACATCTTAAATACGCTAATTAAGCTAATCAACTTAATCATATTAAACTTAATCTTAATCAAGCATAAATGCAATTAAATATTAATCAAAACTTAAATTAAACCTAAATTATTAAGTCATTAATTAAACCATTAATCTAAACAAATATGAAATCAAATTAAAAATTTTAAAAATCTTTATAATTAACATAAATACACTTCTTAATTAAACTAATTGCATAATCACATCGAACATATTCAAACACATAGATCAATAAAGCTAATCAAATTAAATTAAATTAAGAAAGACTCTCATCAATTTAATATGTAATCAAATCAAATCTCATTCAACCTACTTAAATTAGATAAACTAATTAACTATCCAATGTATGAAATCAAAATACAAACCAAACTTTGATAAACATGGCAAATGGATGAGATTAAAAAGTAAAATTCTAATTATAAAGAATCAAACTCAATTAAAACCAAAATAAAATCTCAATTAATCTAATCTGATCAAACTACAAATAAATTAACCATAATTAAATCAAATAAACATAAAATTAAGTCACATAACCATTATCAAAGAAAGAATTAGATATTAATTTAAAAGGATATTAAATTATCAAGATTTAACTAAACTAACACATCTAATCTAAAATTAATCAATTAAAAACACATGGATTTAAACAAACTTAAACTTCATTAGAGATTAAGGATATTGAATTATCAAGATTTAATAAACCAAAACATCTAATCTAATTAATCAATCAAAAAGCACATGAATTTAAACAAACTTAAACTTCATTAGATATTAAGAATATTGAATTATCAAGATTTAATTAAACCAAAACATATAATCCAAAATAAATCAATCAAATACTTAAACAAACTCAAATTCTAAATTCTAAATCAAATCAAATGAATTACACCAAATGGCTAATTAAGATATTTAAGAACCTTAGTTAGACTCTTTAGGAGTTAGGATGTAGAACAGGGTGAGTTCCATATACAAATGGAATTCATTCTGCTCTTCATTCTTGAGAACTTAAACATCACTTTAACCAAATAAAAGTGAAATAAAAATGAAAAATAAATCATTTAAATTAAAATCACCCAAAGGTAAAATTTAAACAAATACAAACTTCAAATTGAAACTTAAACTAAAGAAGCCTAGTAAAGTCTACTACATAATCCTTCTTTTCACACACTAGAATACCATATCACTGACCCTAGAATTAGGCTAGGTTGATGTATTGATTGTTTGTATGATATTGTGTTTTATTTTGTGATGTAATATTTTAGACTAGATGTTAGGCTGTATGCCTCGTAGATTGGATGGTAGGTCGTGATTAGCCTAATCATATTTTTTGCTAGGGGTTTCTGCTTAAGGGGCCACTGTAATAAAAATATAAATGTTTTTCAATGTAGGTTTCCTAAGCATAACCCATGTTAAGACATGTGAGCTTGTTACTCATCTATGAGGTGCTAAGTCCAAATTATTCATATAACTTCTTAGGTTGTATGGTGTGTTTAGCTAACATTTATTTTGCAGGTATAGCTAGATTTACTTTTCCTACTTTTAATGTTATTTTGCATTAAAAATTAGGATTAGTGTTATGGGAGATCAGGATGAGCAATGGTCCAGAAGGCTTAGTTCTCAAGGTGTCCTGTGATGCCTTTGGAACAAATCAAATCGAAAAAAAAAGAGAAGGAAAAATAAATAAAAGAAGTCCCCCATAGCATGTATTATTTTTGTAATATGGGTTGTATAAGGGTAGAGCTCGACTACCCATCTTTTTTTCTTTTTTCGGGGTGTATGGCGAAACTCAACCACATGGCCTTTTATTCTTTTACGGTAGTCTATAAAATTATTTAATGTTGTGTTTAGATTGCGCACTAGAATTATATGCTTTTCCTAGTTTCTTCATGTTTGATGTTTGAATGTGTGGCCTGGATGCGGTAGCTCTTAAGATAAAATTAATATTTCTACCCCAATTAATAACTAGTAACTAGAGGTGTGTGTTTGGTTGATTTGGATGGATAGAATGATAAATTTTTAAAATCGAATGGCTTTGGATTCCTAAAATATTGAACCAAATCGACCAAATAAAATGCAAAGCTAAACAAATCGAATAATAATTTGGTTCGGTTATTTTGGTTTGGTTTTGGATAAATCGAAGTTAGCTACATTTAAAAATTATTTGCATAATTTTTTATTGTATAATGAATAAGCTATAAGCAAAATAATATAAATATAATCAAAATACAATTAACTACTTCATGCGCTAAAAATATTTAAAACTAATTTTTACTTACCTGAATGATGTTTTGAACTTAGAAGTTGATAGAACCATATTACCATATTATGAGATCAAAATATTTTGGAAAATTGGATAATGGTCCTCCAAAAAAACATCTACTAAGTATTCAAAAATAAATAAAAATAAGTGTATAATAGATAAGCCTATTATACATAAATTAATAATATCGTATTACATATAATTACTTTAGTTTATTTGGTTCCATCCAAAATTTTATTTAACAAATCAATCCAAAAACCAAAAACCAAAGTTTTCATTAATTAAAACCAAAATCCAAATTACTAAGTTCAAAACTGAACCAAATTACTCAAAAACTTTAGTTCAGTTTGGTTTTTTGGTTAGAACTAAATAATGCACAACCCTACTGATAACTAAAATTTTAAAATAACTCATAACCTCACATAAAAGTTGAGGAATTAAATCAAGATAATAAAATTTTTAGCAACCCTTTAGCTGGATGAATGAATGTATAACATCATGCATGTCATATTCTTCCACTCTTGTTAAGAGGAGGCTTCCATCTGTGCCAGAGAATAAAGGCTTAACCTATGAGAGCCTTTGATGAAAGAACACCCATTTCTTTCTTGATTTGGCCCATAATCAAGTTCTCATGCATTTAAGCATACAAAATCCCATAACCTGTGTTAAAACAAAGAGTCCAAAAGAATCAAAAAAATTTGATAAAATTTATATTAGATTAAGTCATGAATTCATACCACTCATGCTCTAGTCTCTTAGGGGAGTTTAAGGACTTAATTTCCTTTCTAAATAAACAACAACCTCGCCATCATGCAAAGCATAAGACTTGCCTACATGGATTTAAAGCGTAGGAGGAGTTAGCTGGTTGTCACTCCAGGCGGTTATAAGTTTAGTAGTTGGGTGGTTTATTCTCTCTTGTGGAGGTAAAGTATATACCTATTTTTTTGGCCTTAGATTTAGTCATGTTTTAGCCCTCGCCAAAGCTCCCTAGATTTAAAATTTGAAGTTGTTATTTTTTTTGGCCTACAAGTATAAATCTTCACCTCTTAGGCATTTTCACAATCTTATGTTGAGGGATTATAAATCTTAGTATTCTAATAAAATCTCAACTCAAACAATTAACTCTCATCAATTTCAAAAATATAAAGCCCAATCATATGATAGATTGGATTACTCACTAGGCTTCCTAGTATCATGAGCATTTCTACTTTCTCCCTTTGGATTACAAAAATAAGTCTTCTCCTTAATCTATCCCATTTGATTTTCTAAAATAGCCAATCCTTTGATAGTCTTAACCTTGAAATCTTTGGAGACCCTAATTATTTATTTTAATCAAGAGTATTTTTAAGGAATTCTCATTCCTTAGGATGTAATTAACTATGGGGACTTGCCTTCATAGGTAACTTAATGAACCCGGCTTAAAATAAATCATACTTTACTTTTTCATATAAAGTAGGGGAAAGATCTTTGGTATATTCGAAGACCCATCATGCCTTAAGTGTCCTTATTAGGTGATTATGTCCATTATAGGGTGGTGATTTCTATCTTTCAAGATAGTACATCATTCTTTAATGTCATACCTGATCACTTCAATAAGTACCCTGTAAGATCTGCATGGTGTCCCACATCCACAAAAATAAACACCATAGCTACTTGCACAAAAGAAATCATATTATTTTCTCCATCATGCTGCGAGTGTCGCCTACAAGTTTTCCCCATTGTGCTATAAAGAGCGCATACAGGTTCCGCTCATCGCGCCAAATGCACTGCATATAGGATTTAGTTTATTTAAATTTTGTAGTCGAAAGTTCTAGAAAATTAGTTGATTTATTTCAGGAAGTTGAAGGTGGCTGGAAAGCATAGGTCATTCTCTATCAACGTCCCATCCTTATTATAAGCATCTCCCAAGAAAACAGCCCAGTTCAACTCTGTTCCTTCCAAGTAAAATGCCTGTGGCTGCTTTAGAAGGATATGATAAGTATGCCTCGTAAGACCAAACTCCTCTTTGAACTCCAGATGTGATGAATGTAAGCCCTTTTCTCCACTATCGAACTCAAAAATTAATGAATAACCCCAACCCTATACTTCTAGGCCTCCATTTTCCACACCTTCAGCTTAGAGCCATCAATATATGGTGAAATCAAAGGCATCATCTTCAAACAATTTGCACGAGGGTTTATGGCAATGAGGGAATCCGAGCTCGCGGTGAAGCTTGCCAGCGATGGAGAGAGATATGAGGCAGTGGGGTTGGTGGGTGAGGAAGCAACGTGTGTGGGAGATGAAGCAGAATAGAGAGTCATGATAGGATTGGAAGGCGCGGCTATGGGGTGCTAGAGTGTGAAGCACATGCGAAGGGTTTGGGAATGAGCATCGTAGGGGAAATCCCGTGAGCGAAGGAGATAGCACACCAGTGGTGTAGTTGTATGAAGCCGTTTGATGGGAGAAGTGCGATTTTGGTACTCAACTTGATGAAGGGAAGGGTCAGAGAGGAGTTTGGCTTGAACGAAAGTGGCTTAGGGTGGAATAGGCTTCGATCTGTTATGGGGAAGAATGAATGGGTTCGCTTAGCCTTGCATGTGAGTTCATTGGAAATGGGCAAACGGGGGGGAGGGCTTGTGGCTTGTTCAATCAAGAGGAAGGGAGAATGCAGGTCTGTTGCTAGGCACCGATAAATAGGAGCGAAGAGCAGCTCGTTCAGCTCACATGAATGAAACACTGAAGGGAGATCGATAGGGAGATTATATGTTAGTTTCTTATGTAGTAGGGATGGACGAGAGATAGAAAATAGGGTGGGGGAGGAGAAAATATTACATCCGAAGTATGCACGTAGCTTTACGTGCAGACTCCAATCGGTTGCCAACGCGTGTCCAGCATTTTAATTTCCCATTTTAGTGCTTAACATCGAACGGATGGATGGTCTGTAAAATGGATGGCATTCACAGTTTATGCTTACCGGCATCACCCATCGTTCAAATAGCAGGAGAAGAAAAATGAGGCATGCGTCATTTGACATTCTTCATCACAAAACAGTTTAGGGCTTTCTTCTGATGAAGGAATTTTTCTCAGCTCAGCTCCCGCTCTCGATTGACGCACGTCCGGAGTTTGCTCAATGATTTAGTAAATCTTGTGAATTAAAATTGAGGTATTGTAGGGAACTACATGAGGTATTTACACTTGCATTCCGAACTTAAATGAATTTAGGATTTTCTCTATTCTTCTCACCGTCCACTAGGTGAACATTTGGAACATTTGAGTTCTTTAAATGAACGGGATGTGTTTTAGTAGTTTTTGGAGATATTTTGTATGTGTACTCTATGTACTGTCATGATGGTACATGCCATTATTTTCAAATTTTTGAACTATTTAGCCTTGTAAAATGTTTAGTATATCACATGGTAGGATATTTGGTGTTATTTCATGATGAATTTTATGGCCTGTTTAAGGATAGTATGTTCAGTCGATGGCATTAGAATTTATTTGTAGGTTAATTTATGGTTGTTTGCTTTAGTTTTGCATGTGTACTCTTTGTACTCTTAGGAGAGTACAGCCCATTTTGGCATTTTTTTTTAAAAGACTTCTATGTCTGTTTGGATATAATATGCTCATTACATGGCTTTAGAAGCAGATTGAAGGCTGATTGCTTGGTATTTAAGAGGTTTTTTATATGTGTACTCTCATGAGAGTACAGAGCATTTTGTTAATATTTTTCCACTTTCTTTGGCCTGTTTGGAGGAAATATGTTCATTGCAATCCATTGGGAACAATTTAGAGGCTGTTTGATTAGTTTTTAAGTGTTGTTTTGCATCTGTACTCTCTATACTCTCATGAGAGTACAGAGCATTTTGATCATTTCTTCTAGTTTCTTTGGCCTGTTTGGAGGAAATATGTTCATTGCAATCAATTAGGAACAATTTGGAGGCATATTGCTTGGTTTTTATGAGAGTTTTGCATCTGTACTCTCTGTACTCTCATGAGAGTACAGAGCATTTTACTAATTTCATTCCACTTTCTTTGGATTGTTTGGAGAAAATATGTGCATTACAATTTATTATGAATAATTTGGAGGCTGATTAGATAGTTTTTAGGTGGAGTTTTGCATCCATACTCTCTGTACTCTCTGTACTCTCATGAGAGTACAAAGCATTTTGCTAATATTTTTCCACTTTCTTTGGCCTGTTTGGAGGATATATGTTCACTACAATCCATTAGGAGTAATTTGGAGGCTATTTGGTTAGTTTTTTAGTGTTATTTTGCATCTGTACTCTCTATACTCTCATGAGAGAACAGAGCATTTTAGCCATTTCTTTTAGTTTCTTTGGCTTGTTTGGAGGAAATATGTTCATTGCAATTAATTAGGAACAATTTGGAGGCATATTGCTTAATTTTTAGGAGAGTTTTGCATCTGTACTCTCATGAGAGTATAGAGCATTTTGCTAATTTCTTTACACTTTCTTTGGACTGTTTGGAGGAGATATGTGCATTACAATCCATTATGAACAATTTGGAGGCTGATTAGATGGTTTTTAGGTGGAGTTTTATATCTGTACTCTATGTACTCTCTGCACTCAATGTACTCTCATGAGAGTACAGAGCATTTTGCTAATATTTTTCTACTTTCATTAGCCTATTTGGAGGATATATGTTCATTACAATCCATTAAGAATAATTTAGAGGCTATTTGGTTGGATTTTTAGTGTTATTTTATATTTGTACTCTCTATACTCTCATGAGAGTACAGAGAATTTTGGCCATTTCTTCTAGTTTCTTTGGTCTGGTTGTTGAAGTTATGTTCATTGTATTCCATTGGAAGCAAGTTGGAGGTAGTTTGGATGGTTTTAGAGTGGAGTATTTGTACTCTCTGCTCTATACTCTCATGAGTGAGCCTCTCTTTTTTGCAATTTCTTTGGCCTATTTGGAGGAAATATGTTCATTAGATTACATTATGAGCAATTTGGAGGGTGATTGGTTAGTTTTTATAGGTGATTTATATTTGTACTCTCTATACTCTCTGTACTCTCTACTCTCATTTGAGTATAGATAATTTATCTGTACTCTCTCTCATGAGAGTGAGCATGCTAATTTTTTCCACTTTCTTTGGCATGTTTGGGGGAAATATGTTCACTACCTTAAATTTTAATTAAATTAGAGGCTGATTGGTTGGTTTTAGAGGCAGCTTGATGTATACTCTCTGGGGCTCCATTGTGTTGATAATATTCTCATTAATTGACTTTTCATTTTGAAGTTTACCATGTCTAGGAAAAGGATAACCGAGATGTAGACCTTCCATCATTAAAATAATATTCGATAATATTGCAGCACACTTTACTGATAAAGTCATTAACATTTTAAAGAGGCTTCATTTGCATCAATTTATTAGACTGCACAGAATTTAGCAAGACTCAGTTGCCATTATCTCAATCTGTCTTGGGACATAGAAGCGAGCTTTCTTCTAGGTGGCATTCCTTTCACCCCGATGAAGAATTTAGGGATGCCAAACAGAGGGAGAAGGTCTTATGGCGTAAATCTGTCAGTTTAGTGGACTATAAGAATAAATTTGAGCATTCAGATAGCTCGTTGCCTGCGGCACAATTTATGCAGTTGTACATGTGTTTTCTACTCTCAATCTTTATTTTATATATCACAACTATAGGGTAGCATCAATTGATTGCCTACGCTGATGACATAGATAAATTTGTTGAATACAACTGGGCAGAGGCCATTTGGGTCTTTCTAGTTCATAATTTGATGGTATTACATCAAAGATTCAGACACAGAAGGTACCCGGGTACATGAGTGGCTTTGTCACTCTTCTTATGGTACATTATATATCTTCAGTTATGTATTATTTGATGCATTGAAGTTAACTTATATAAATATTCATTGTAGATCTGGGCAGCTAAGCACATAAGCATCATAAGGCTGTTATTTCCATCTAAAAAGCCACATATGTTACGATGGCCAAAAATAAAGTTTGCAGATGATGCTTTCACTGGTTTAGGAGGACACCAGATGACACATAATAATATCACTTAGTTCATATAAGAATGTATTTATTTATGCTGTAAGTCATCACATTTTATTGTTGATTTAACACAGGTCTGTCTTTCATTCGAGGACATATTAGAAGAGGAGACCTGGCTCATTGAATCATTGTCCCATGCCCAACATACAACCCATGTCAAGCCCGATAGCAGTCTCATTCTAAGTCTATTGAGTGTAGCCCCCATTGAATCTCCATATGTCTCTCCTCGATATTCTCCCTCATCCAGTGTATCTAACCTGCCCTCTGCTACTACCCCCATAGAAGGCTTTACGGTGGAGTGGATACTTGTAGGTTTCAGGGACATGAAAGATATAGTATCATCTTTTCAAGCAACAATAACAGAGAGAATAGATGGAATTGATTTGCGGGTTGCTACTATCGAGGTGGTTCTTGCTGGGCAGTAGGGTCCTAGCATCCCTAGCATGGGGGAAGCTCCTGTGGAGGCGACCACAGGGGAATCTCTTGAGGAGGCAGTCACAGGGGCAGCACCTATGGAGGCTACCATAAGAGCTTCCCCTTTGGAGGCTACCATAGGGGAGTCTCTTGTGGTGGCTACTACAGTAGCTACCCCTATGGAGACTTCCACTTAGGAAGCTCCTGTGGTAGCCTCCACTAGGGAAGCCCCTGTGGAGTCCACCATAGGGGAAGCTCTTATGGAGGCTTCCACTAAGGAAGCCCCTGTGGAGTCCACCATAGGGGAAGCCCCTTTACTCGGCAGCATTGAGAGTGGTGTGAAGGCTCGACAGATGAGGAAGAGGAAAGCTATATCTTCCCCTTTCACACACACTTACAGGAAGTCACGGTGCAGAATAAGTGCTCTGGTGGCCTCCACTTAGGATGAGCAGCTAGAAGCAGAGGTATTACGTTACTTTCTTTTAAATTTAAGATAATAAAAATTAATTTTACTAATTTTTTAATAGGTTTGCGAAGATGAGCCAATAAAATTAGTTGAACCATAGACTGCTATCATTGTGGTGGAGGAGAATCAGTCGGAGGTATGCATCATCTCAGCAGATCGATCCTTAATTCACAGTGAATCTAACTCTTCATCACTAACTTTTATCGTCAGTAATTTCCTTGCAGCCAGTTGAGGTACATCATTTTGTTGACTTCTCATCTAGAGATGTCCTGCCTAAGTCGATGCTCCAGCTTATTGACATGTCGTACTCCCGATTCAAGGACAAGTAAGTCATTCTTCATTCAACTCCTTCATACATAAAATAACCTATTCATTTAATTAAGCTCGCTTTTAAATATTTCTCACATGTAGGGGTGATACAGTATTCACAGTTGGGAATATCATTATTGCATGAGGGAAGATTGATGAGTTGCTGACATATCAGTATCTGTCAAATGCACACGTCGATGCCTTCATCTTTTTTACTTCTCGAGAAGTAATCACTATGCCCGGGGCTGTATGTCCCCTATTGTACATTTCATGCTTGCACTGGGTAAGTTACCCCACAGAAATGCAGGGTATTACGATTCAATCCTAAATTATATAGATAGAAACTACAATTTATAAGCATTCTCTCCCCTTATTGTAGAGTTATGCACAATATGGCTTACAGAAAGAAAGCAAAATGTTCATCCAACATGTCACTATAGACAGTGTATCAAGGGCTGAGCTACTCTTACTTCCTATTGTAAATAATCAACACTGGACACTCCTGGTTAGCCATACTAAGCTAGGGGCCTGGTATTTTTATGATTCATTGCCAAACCTAACCCATAAGGCCATTCTTCCTATGATTGTAAGAACTATTTTCAATTAGGTTTCCCTAAATTGCTTTCTATTTTTTTGGGTCAACTTATTGACTATACTTCTTGCTATTCATATCAAATTACTTGTTGAAGATGCTGGCCAGTCTTTTGTGAGCGATCCCATAAATGGCCAATCGAAATGGTGAGTTGGCTACCAGTCGAAGAAAATAATGTCAACTGCGGGATGTTTGTCTACAAGTACATGGAGGCAGTAATCAGCAAACCCCCAGTGAACTGGGTTGACCACCATGATTGGCCCAAGAAGATGAATTACTTTAGGGTTGAGTTTGCTTACACTATCCTTTATTTTGGAATGAAAAATCCAAGTTCAGAACTTTACATTTGAAGTTTGATATTTTAAAATCACCTGTTTTACAAGCTATTATTTATTATTTTAAACCTTCTCTAAAGATAGCATGTGCACAATCTATTTAGATAGAATATATTTGCTAGAAATCATGTGCAACAATTTGGTTCATGATGGGCTATTTCACTGAGATGTTTTCAGCTGTACTCCCTATACTCTCCTAAGAGTACAGACTATTATGTTCATGTTCTCCTTGTGTGTACTCTCTCTCTTGAGAGTATAGAATGTTTCCTTTTCATTTAGAGCTTTGGATAGAATATCTTGTGTAAATACCATTTAAAATAATTTGTTGGTTGCTGGGTTTCCTATCTAAGCTCTCTTCAATCAGCTGGGTTGCCAGGAACCTTAATGTTAGCCTTCTTAACCTATTTTGCATCTGTACTCTTTGTACTCTTATGAGAGTACAGAGTATTTCTTCTATTTTTTTTCAATTTTCTTGGGTAGTTTGGATAAAATATGTTTAGTAAAGATCATCTACAGCAATCTGGTTGATGTTGGGCTACTTTAGTGAGATGTGTTTCATCTATACTCTCTGTACACTCCTGAGAGTACAGAGTATTTCTTCTATTTTTTTCAATTTTCCTGGATAGTTTGGATAAAATATGTTTAGCAAAGATCATCTACAGCAATTTGGTTGATGCTAGGCTACTTTAGTGAGATGTGTTTCATATGTACTCTCCTGAGAGTACAGAGTATTTCTTATTTTTTTTCAATTTTTCTGGGCAGTTTGGATAAAATATGTTTATCAAGAAATGATTTGCAACAATTTGGTTGATGCTGGATTGCTTAATTGAGATGTGTTTTATTTGTACTCTTTGTACTCTCCATACTTTCTGTACTCTATGTACTCTCTATACTCTCTTTGTACTCTCTATACTCTTTGTACTCTTTGTACTCTTTGTACTCTCTGTACTCTCTGTACTCTCTATTCTATTGCAGGTAGTTTGGAGGATGACTATTAGAATATTTGAGATGTTTTGTAGCTGAACTCTTTATATTCTCCTCAGAGTACAAATTATTTTCTTAATTTTTTTCATTTTTTCTTTGTAGGTTAGAGAGGAAATGTTTACTATAACCTTAAAGCAGTTTGGAGGCTCCCGGGTTGCTTTTTTTATGAGCTATTCTGGCATGTCTGTCATTAATATGTTAAGTAGATTCTATTACAACTTGTGATCCTTAATAGTAATATTTTTTTTTGCAGGTGTGTATACCATCATTCTCTATACTCTATGTACTCTATTTTCTCTATACTCTCTACTCTCAGACTCTCTGTACTCTTTATACTCTATACTCTCTATACTCTATAATCTCTACTCTATATACTCTGTATACTCAGACTCTTCATGTACTTTCTGTAATTCTTCTCTCTAATGGCGTTCATATAATATTATTTATGTTTTTTATAATGATTTCTTTACTTATTTGGAGAAAATATGCTTAACAAATTAAAAATAGTTTAAAATATATATTCAACTAGAATTAAAAGTTAAAGATCATTTTAATTATCATTCTAAAAAAATTAAAATACCTTAATAGTCTTTAACTCGATAGTTTTTTTCATTCTGCTCCTAATTATAACACATACGTAAGATACATGTCATGAATTTCCTAAATATTTTTCTAATTGGATTAATTAATTTTTACATTCAAATTATATCATATTTTAAATTCAGATCAACTAAAAAAGTGAAGTTAAAATTTATATTATCTAGAAATTAATAATTATAATAATTTGTATTGTGGAATATCTAAAAATTACGATTGAATGATACTTGGTATGTCAAATCGAATGCTAGTAATAAACCATTATACTCAATCACATTCATAATGCCACAATCTGAAAGTATGAAACTTAACATGTGAACTTAATATAAGTGGGTAAGATTATTAAACTTAACTCTTTAATAAAGAAAATTATGTTCTTTAAAAATATGCTAGAATTTTTTAAATGTCTGAAATTAGTTTCTGTCTGTCAAAGTCATGCTTTTTAAAACCTACTTTCTACTGAATTATGTGATGCATAAAATAGACCAATAAACTATCGAACATGCAGCTTAGCAACATCTTATTCAGAAATATAAATTTTGAGGGCAGTGTGGAGCAAATTTTTTATTTTAAGATGATGAATTTTTTTAAATAATCTAATAACTGAAAGTATCAACTTAATTAAATTAATATTATTGACAAATTTATAAATAATTAGTAAACGATATCATCAGTACTATAAGAGAAAATATAAGTACTTAGACTTTAAACTTAGGGATTATATATTAATTGATTAATTAGTTCGTTAAAAATAATTAACTAAATTGAAGTAGCTATAATACTATCAAAAAAAATTTCTTCAAGTTCTATTAATCTTATTGATAAGAGCATACAGGCTTATCAAATTTTGTAATGCATGCAATAAAAATCATTTCATAAAATATAGAGTACTTTATAGAGTATATATCAAACTATGTAATGCATGCAATGAAAATCTCATCCTCTTAAGCAAGGTAGAGTCATCAATCGAATCAAATTTGGTAAAATTTAATAGGGGATAAACATCAGTACATCATTCAACATACCTCATAGACAGGCTGAATTTCGTAAGCTACCAGTATAAATTTAGTAATTGGAAATTGGACCGTTAGTTAAGACCTATTATTTTTTTCTTTTTAAGGGAACCCCATATAGGGAAATTTCATTGCCACATTCAAAGGATTACAAGGTCCTTAATTGGGGATAAACTCAATAACTACTACGTAAAGAGCTATAAATAGCCTAGAGAGAAAATCTCCTAGCTAAATACAGTCAAAACATGTGAAAGAGGAAAAGAAAGCAAAAGGTATAAATGGAGCAATGGAGCAAGCAATTGGTCAGCCATCAGCAGAAACTGTTGAGGATAAGAGAAGTGTATGCCTCCAAGAAAGAAGGAACCTGCAAAAAATAAGTAGAATTTGCAAACATCTAGAAAGAAGAATTAGCATAGTTAAAGTGATACAAGCTGGTTGAAAGTAAAATAATGTAATGAGAGAGATATAGAGAAATAGGTGGAGAGAGGCTCGTGCTACCACACCAAATTCACCTAACATGAGCATCCAAACTTTCAAAGGAAGGGTTACATCACACGTGCTACTACTAGCCAAAGAAATGGGTGAAGTCATCCCAGCCATTATAGCCTACAAACCTGGGGAAAAATGGTAGCCAATTTGATAAAAATCTTGTGATCTTAGCCAACAACACCCCTGGGGGAAAATGGTAAAGGGTTGATAACTCCCCTTTCTAAGATAATAAACACCAATGCAAGCATAACAGCATAAATCATAGCCAACAACACCCCTAACCACACAATATCAGTAATCACAGTTACCTGCTTACCAAGGCACAGCCACATTCATATATGCAAGCATAACAACAGAAATCATAGTGGTAAAGGGATGGCATAAACAGAACCAACATTATATCAGAATGCATAGTCCACAACAACCCAACCCAGAAGTAACCCCATAGTGAGGAAATCATGAAAGTATCAGCAATACATATGGTATCAATCAACATTTAAATAACATCATACCCCAATATACTTGCAGTGTCAAAAGAAATAAGAATCGATTGAGATAGTGGATAATTCCATACAACAAAGGCATAATAAATAAGGATGACCACATGGCAGTCAACACCAAAGTTCAGAATCCAAGCGTAGACGCACACAAAACACAAGAAAAACCACTCAGCTAGTAGCCAGAAAAAAAAATCAAGCAGATAATAATTGATAAGTATTAATGTCCATTTGGGCTTTTCTAGTTTCAAGCAAGTTCTGCTATCTGTACTCTTTGTACTCTCTATACTCTCTGTACTCTCTGTACTCATAAGAGTACAGAGCATTTTGGCCATTTTTTCACTTTCTTTGGGCTGTTTGGAGGAAATATGTTTATTACAACTCATTAGGAATAATTTGGAGGCTGTTTGATTATTTTTTTAGTATTATTTTACATATATACTCTCTGTACTCTCTGTACTCTCCTAATCATGAGCTGGAGAGTACAGATTCAACTAGTAGTCAAAAAAAGAACAAAGAAAAAAACTGAACTCCACAATGGGCAGTAAGGGCAGAATCATTGAAAGATGACTAAACAATATAATAAACTCAAATATGAGATAGACTGATTATCTTAAAGCAAGTATTTGATTATGACATAGACTGAGTGTCTTCAAAATAATTGACCAATATTAATGTCCATTAAATAAAAACGAAATATGAGATTATTATATCGATCGATTAAGTTGAAGATGCTTTGAAATATTGACTTGAATAGTATATGAGTATCTATAGTGCACTGATTAGTAAATCTTTGTCATAAAATATCATAATAAATTAATTCATTTTCAAGAGAAATGAATAAATTTTATAATAAATTCATGAAATTTGTATATTTTGGTATAGATGGCAATAATAATAGTACGATTAAGAATAAAGATGAACACAAGAAGTAAGAAAATGAAGTTATAAGAGAAAAAAGAGAGTAAATTCTTATATTTAACCTAAAACTCTAAGGTAGTATATTGTTTAGCACTATGGTAGTACCTAGTGTATCGGCGTTGACTTTCAGAGATAATTTCATTGAAAAATTCTGCAAAATGCTGCAACTCTGACGCATTCTTCCTAACTAAATCCCTTAGATGAGACTATTGGTGTGCCTATTAAGTAAAATAAAGTCATCTTTGAGACTTTAAAGCATTACAGAAATGATTATAATGACATAATTATGGTTGTAATCGACATTGTATGTGGTACAAATAAAAAGAACACATAACTAAATATATCATGCAAAAATATTTTCCTGTAATAATATCCATCATCAGCTTAGTGTACCCTACAACCGACTGATTGATTGTTAAGCTCGAGTTGAATTCCTGCAGTAGAACATCGTATTCGTTGATGATTTTTTATAGCATCGATGTGTGATATTTTGTGCGTACCTCTAAAAAATACTGTGGAATAATAGAGAAAGGTGTTGTAATGGGTGACGCAACACATTCTGCACCACTCTCAGACTATATTTTGGTTTCTGTAACAACAAAAATAGGATGGTTTGTAGATTAATAGCAATATTTAAAATACTAAAAATTAAGAGGTAAATAAAAAATTACTCTTGGCTTTCTTGGATCTCTCCTAATATCCCTTAAGCCTTGCTTTGGAAACACCCTTTGGATGTTGATTAACTGGATCCTTTAAGATATATTTTCCCTTATCTGTTATAGTTGACTTCTTCTTCTTAGCTGCTCTGTCAACCAAAGGAGAATTCTCACTTATTATAGAGTCAACATCATCAGATAGTTTTTTAAAGGATCCAAGCATATAGTCATCGGCTCTCTTATTATCCTATGCCCTGATGCTTATTTGATATACATATCGACTTATATGGTTCCGAAAAATAATGTCAATTACATTTCCATCTGTGTTTTCCACATCTTTTAATTTTCTGTATGCACTATCGATGTAGATATCCCTCTTTGCTCTAGTAGACCATCACATGAGAAGATACTTACCCGGAATGCGCACAACATCTTCTTGACTGAACTCTGATACAGTGAGCACAAAGTAATGACTTAATTGTCTCTTCTGAGAGAAAGGCTACTCTAAATAAGACATTTTTGATGATTCACTTTAACAAGAGAGGCACAAACAAGATTATATTTATTGAGTAGATAGCTTGTATCAAAAATGATCACATCCCTAAAACAATCATATTCTATCCTAGACATGTCATTGCTCCAAAAAAAACTTACCAAGCAATCTGACTCATCAACTTGTACATCCCGTCCGCTGATTTTCTTTTCTTGAACAGCTGTATTAATGCATTACTGTCATCATTCACAATCCTCGATCTTCTCTCTTTCTGAATGAAATTAAAAGTATCTCTTTTGGTGAATCCAATATTCTATACACCGCCAACTTCCTCAGTTAGATAGCAATGCATCAGTTTCCCTAATTCCTGCCTCTATCATTATCTTCAACATAGACGCCTTCTCATCGTTAATGCATCTGTGTGATCTAAGAAGATGTAGGTCAGCAGGCTTTTCCAATGAATGATTATGACTTTCTATATATTTTTAACCACTAGTTCCCCTCTAAATCAACAGAGAATCTAATCATGGCCAGACAACCAGTCCTTGTATCAATTTTCTGGAATTTTGTTAAGCCGTTCAGACTGACAGATTTCTTCTAACCTACTTTTGCACATAAATAATACTTTTCATTCCAATTTCTTGGAATTTCCCCAATAACTAGTATGGTCCTTCCTAACACTGAAGCCAGTTTGATGTGCATAATCATAGTACAATGCATACACCTCTATTTCGTTCTGAACAATGGTGCCAAGGAGATTCCCCAAATTTGGGTTATTAAACATCACGACTTCATCATCGCACTGCTTATTGACCGCATTCATCTGCCCAAATAGCTCCACAAATATGTGACATGTAAAATAGCTCCACAAATAACATATTCCCTCCAAACAGGCCAAAGAAAGCAGAAAAAATTGACCAAAATGCTCTGCATTATCATGAGAGTACAGAGAGTACAGATGCAAAACTCACCTAAGAATCATCCAATCAGCCTCCAAATTACTTCAAATAGAATTTTATGAACATATTCCCTCTGTACAGGCCAAAGAAATTGAAGAAAATGAGTAAAATGCTCTGTACTCTAATGAGAGTACAGAGAGTACAGATGCAAAACAACCCTGAAAAATCAACTAAACAGCCTCCAAATGGCTTCAAATGAAATGTAATAAAGATATTCTCCCCAAACAAGCCAAATAAAGTGAAAAAATATGAGAAAATGCTTTGTACTCTCATGAGAGTACAGAGAGTAAAGATGCAAAACACCCCTAAAAACCACCAATTAGCCTCCAAATTATTCCTAATGAAATCTACTGAACATATTCCCTCCAAACAGGCCAAAGAAACTGAAAAAAATGAGCTAAATTCTCTGTACTCTCATGAGAGTACAGATGCAAAACTCCCCTAAAAATAAACCAATCATGCCCCAAATTATTCCTAATGGAATGTAATGAACATATTTTCTCCAAACATGCCAAAGAAATTATAAAATATGACCAAAATCATCTATACTATCATGAGAGTACAGATAGTACAGATGCAATTCTCACCTAAAAATCAACCTATCAGCCTCCAAATTGCTTCTTATGGAATGAACTAAGCATATTTCATCCAAACAGGCCAAAGAAAGTGAAAAAAATGAGCTAAATCCTCAGTACTCTCATGAGAATACAGAGAGTATAGTTTCAGCACTCCCCCAAAAACCATCCAAACAGTCTCCAAATTACTTTCAATGGAATGTAATGAACACAATCTCAACAACCAGGCCAAAGAAACTGAAAAAATGGCCACAATCATATGTACTCTCAAGAGAGTATAGATGCAAAACTCTCCTAAAACTAAGCAATCAGTCTCCAAATTGTTCCTAATGAATTATAATGAACATATTTCCTCCAAACAGGCCAAAAAAAGTAGAAAAATATTAGCAAAATGCTCTGTACTCTCATGAGAGTATAGAAAGTAATGAGAGTACAGATACAAAATACCCTTAAAAACTACCAATCAGCCTCCAAATTATTCTTAATGGAATCTACTAAACATATTATCTTCAAACACGCTAAAGAAACTTGAAAAAAAATGAGCTAAATCCTTCTGTACTCTCATGAGAGTATAGATATAAAACTCTCCTAAAAACAAATCAATCATGCCCCCAAATTGTTCCTAATAGAATGTAATGAATATTTTTCCTCCAAATATGCCAAAGAAATTATAAAAAATGACAAAAAATCATCTATAATATCATGAGAGTACAGACAGTACAGATGCAATTCTCACCTAAAAATCAACCTATCAGCCTCTAAATTGCTTCTTATGGAATGTACAGAGCATATTCCATCCAAATAGGACAAAAAAAGTGAAAAAAATGAGTAAATCCTCTGTATTCTCATGAGAGTACAGAGAGTATAGATTCAGCACTCCCCCAAAAACCATCCAAACAGCCTCTAAATTACTTCCAATAGAATGTAATGAACATAATCTCAACAACCAGGCCAAAGAAATTAGAAAAAAATGGCCAAAATCATTTGTACTCTCAGGAGAGTATAGAGAGTACAGATGCAAAACTCCCTAAAACCAAGCAATCAGCCTCCAAATTATCACTAATGGATTGTAATGAACATATTTTATCCAAACAGGTCAAAGAAAGTAGAAAAATATTTGTAAAATGCTCTGTACTTTTATGAGAGTATAGAGAGTGCAGAGAGTACATATGCAAAATACTCTTAAAAACCATCAATTAGCCTCCAAATTATTCCTAATGGAATCTACTAAACATATTCCATCCAAACAGGCCAGAGAAAGTGGAAAAAATGAGCTAAATCCTCTGTACTCTCATGAAAGTACAGAGAGTACAGAGAGTACAGAGAGTACAGAGAGTATAGAGAGTACAAAGAGTACAAGGAGTACAGAGAGTACAGATGCAAAACTCTCCTAAAAACCAAGCAATCAGCCTCCAAATTGCTCATAATGGATTGTAATGAACATATTTTCTCCAAACAGGCCAAAGAAAGTGGAAAAATATTACCAAAATGCTATCTAATCTCACGAGAGTATAGAGAGTACAGAGAGTAGAGAGAGTATAGATGCAAAATAATACTAAAAAATCAACCAAACAGCCTCCAAATTGTTCCTAATGGATTTGTAATGCACATATTTCCTCCAAACAGGCTAAAAAAAGTGAAAAAATATTAGCAAAATGCTTGTATAGAGAGAGTACAAATTTGCTCCCCAAAACTATCCAAGCGGTCTAAATTACTTGAATGTAATGAACATAATCTCAACAACCAAAGCCAAAAAATGGCCAATCATCTCAGACTCGTGAGAGTACATAGAGTAAATTAAAAAATCTAAAAATAAACAAATCAGCCTCCAAATTATTCCTGCTAGATTGTAATGAACATATTTTCTCCAAACAGGCCAAAGAAAATGGAAAAAAATTAGCAAAATGTTCTGTACTCTCATGAGAGTACAGAGAGTATAAATGGAAATCTCCCATAAAAATTAACCAAACGGTCACAAAATTACTTCTAATAGAATGTAATGACCATATTCTCTCCATACAGGCAAAATAAACTAAAAAAATATGAGAAAATATTATGTACTCTGATGAGAGTACAGAGAGTACAGATGCAAAAAAATCTCTCAAAAATCATCCAAACAGCCTCCAAATTACTTTCAATAGAATTTAATGAACATAATCTCAATAACCAGGCCAAAGAAAGTGAGAAAAAATGTGCAAAATATTGTACTCTCATGAGAGTACAGAGAGTACAGATGCAAAACTCCTCTAAAAACCAACCAAACAGCCTCCAAATTACTTCTAATGGAATGTAATGAACATATTCTCTCTAGACAGGCCAAGAACTCATGAAAAATAATATGAAATACTCTGAGATTATTGAGAGTACACATGCAAAGTCGTTAAAACAAGCAAAGTCCTCTTGCAAAGAACTCCAAACAGTGTAGGAAATATACATTAAATAAAAAATTTTTAAGGAATATCACTAACAAATTATCGATGAATTTTTATTTAATACATCCTCAACTAAATGGGTCATTATTTCCTCAAGGCCATAACTTCCAAATTCGTTCTCCATCTTCATGGTTCTTTTATAAAAAGGAAATGAGATTTTCTATTTCTCTCTCTGAGCTCAGTTTGCCTAAAAAAAATACACCATAAACCCTAAATCTATATACATATATTTCTTTTAAATTCCTCCCATGCATTTCAACGATGCTTCTTCTCCGATTGTTTGAACAAGATGGGCCGGGTCGGGCCAGGGTAAGCGTAAACTACGTCGTGAATGCATCATCCTTTACGCCACACCTAGTTAAGCGCTAAAATGGGAAACTAAAATGGACACATCGTCGAGATTGGAGTCCACATGCTACGTATGGACTCCGGGTCGCCATTTATGAATGAGAGGTGGAGGCATGGGAATAGTGGATGCGAGTTCAAAGGCCGACATAATTAGAAGGTAATTAGGTGGATTTATCTTGAAATACATGTTAATTTTGACTAAATTTTAAGTGTGATAATTTCAATTAAATTGGATATCCATTCTAAGTAATTTTGATAATCTGGATGCAACGGCTCAGTCTATTTCACGATCGAAAGTCATTTGGTTCAAGTCAGCATCGAATCGAGTTAATTTCAACTCTGATTTACACGCTATCGCTTTTGACCGCTTGACATTTGTGTAGACTCGTCCAAATTGAGCGCAAACAGTCTCATTTGATAGATTTCAACGTTTTGACGATAACAACGTGATCAATTTTGTAAACAGAGATTATTTGGGCATCATCGTGGCTTCCCGACCACAATATGCACGTAGGGTTGTTGACGGATTGTTTTTCTTAGTCGGTCGATCGTCAAATTGTGCACTATGTATATTCTGATTGATTTTGACATTCTGAAAGTGATGGCGAAGTCCATTCATCTATCGGAGGTCATTTTGACTGATTTTGGAGATATCTAGTGCATTTCAGCTCTGATTTGTGCATTATTGCTTCCGACCGTTTGACATTCGTGCAGACTTATCTGAATTGAGCGTGAACAGTCTCATTTGATAGATTTTGATATTTCAAAGCCAATGACATGACCACTTTCATGAACATAGGTTATTTGAGCATCGTTGTAGCCTTCTAACTTCGATATTCGTGTTAACGCTTCGACGACCCTCCTTGATTGGTCGATCGTCGAATTGTGCAATATGTATATTCTAATCAATTTTGATGTTCTGAATGAGATGGAGAAGACTGTTCATCAATCGGAGGTCATTTCGACCAATTTCGATGATGTCCAATGCTTTTCAGCTTTGATTTGAGATCTGAAGCTCATCGAATTCATCCTGTGAGCTCGACTTGACTTATGTTGGGATGCAAACGAACCGAGCCGAGCCGAGCAGAGGCTTGTTTGAGTTCAAGCTCGTTTGTCATTATCGAGCTCGAGCTCAGCTCGAGCTCGATTCGAGATTTTAGGATGGTGTTCAAGCTCGAGCTCAGTTAAAAAAATCATGTTCGAGCTCGGCTCGAGCTTGTGGCTCGGTCGACAGTTTCTTAACAAATTCATTTGAAATAAACGAGCCTTAATTGAACTTTAATCGAGCATTAATTGAGCCATTATCGAGCCTAAGTCGAGCCTTAATTGAGCCTTAATCAAGCCTTAATCAAGCCTTATATAATATCATTAATAATCTTATATAGTATCATTTATGAATAAACCTTAATCGAGCCATTATCGAGCTCCTTAACGAGCTTGTTCGCGAGCTTTAAATGATACTATTCATGAACATAAATGAACTGAACAACAACTTGTTCAAGCTTGTTCATTTAGCAATCGAGTATTTACAAAAGTGTTCAAGCTTGTTCGATTAGTTAAATGAACGAACAGAAACGAGCTCTAATCGAGCTGAGTCTCGAATAGCTTGTTGAACGCTCGGTTCATTTGCAGCCCTAGACTTATGGCTCATGCATAGAGATCAATAATATATAATGTGGATTATTTGTATCATAGCATTACACACACAGATATATATATATATATATATATATATATATATATATATATATATATATATATATATATATATATAAGATTTTGTTCTTTATTAGAATGCCTATTTTAATAATATTAGATCCCATGATTAAAAGTAAAACCAAGAAAAGCAAATTTTATTATTATTATTTAGAGCTTATTTCTTTTGTACATAATTATTTATATAATTATATTTTATTATGCATTAGATATTAAAAATTGATATATTGATTGATAATGCTCATGAAAATAAGGCAATCACTTCTTTTCTAATTTAAATTAAATATCATTATTATCCATATTTCATCTTTATTGCATTCATTTTAAAATAAATTAACAATTTTTTAAGTTTATATTGATCCCATAAGCAACATTTCAAATTCAATAGCTCAAAAAATTAAGCACAACAATCGAATGTCATTCTTGGTTTCTTATAAACAAAAAATAAACTAAAACTTCAAGTAATGTGCATTCAATTGAGAAGAGTTTATTTCACATAAGTGAGTGGGAGTGGATCTGTAAGACCGTGGATCTGTAAGACCCAGTACTAAGCTTAAAACGAGTAGTTTGTTACAATTATGTGTTGAATTTTAATATATTTTAATTATTTTTATTTCTAAAATAGTTAACATGCATACATCATTATTTATAATATGCATATACTTGTATACACATTAGAGATTAATATTAATAATAATTATTTTTATAAATTACATAATCAACCCTTAATATCAAGTATTATATCAAACCTTAATTGATAAAATTTTTGGTAGTGACTACATCTTAATAATTCATTTTTTGAAATATTTTTTTTTTATGTTCGTATGAAATGAAATAAAATATTTATAAATCTTACATAGAAATATGAGTTATAACTTAATTTTCAAATAATTAAATTACAAAACTACCGGTGAATTTAATTTCATTATCAAATCTACTTAAATTTTAAAATAACTAAATTGCAAAACTGCTAGTGAATCTAACTTCGTTCTCAAAACTCATTAAACGATAAAAAAATTAAAATAAAAAATAAAAATTGTCAGGAAATCATGTGAACTAAAAAACAAACAAGCGCTTGACCAAAAACTTAAAAAATAAATATATGAAAAGAATTAGTCACTTTGGCCAAGATAAATTAAAGTAGGATTAGGCAATTGGCTAAGACAAGAACAACTTATAAATCTCTCAAAGATAGAATCAACAAGTTACATGTGCATGCAAGTCACCTTAGATTAGTGGTTGAGAGCTTTGGCCAACTCGTGGAGGTCTTAAGTCAAGTCGTGATGACAATGTTATGTGAGTGAGTACACCTCACTTTTGGAGTGAGCTCAACTTTCTCATCATAGACCTAGGACCCTTATAAACACTAAGAACTCCTTAGTCTTAAGACACTCTAGTGATTATGTGAACACTTAACCCTAGAGACAAGAGTTAGCCACAGAATAGTTATGCCTTAGGATTTAGGAAGACTTACCTACCCTATAGCCTTAAACTCAATCCTTGCTTCCTTTTCAAACCAAATTTTCCAAATCCAAATCATAAATCAATTCCAAATCAAATGATTGAAACCCATGATTAAATTCAAATTCCAAAACCATTCATAAGCCCTTTGATTTTATCTTATGGACTTAGCCTTAACCAAACTCAATTCAACCCCAATTCAATTGATTTTCTCAAATATCAAATTCAATCTCAAATCAAATCCTAACCCAAATTCTGAATCAAATCCAACTCAAATTTGGAACCCAAAATCAAATTCAAACTCCAAAATCCCTTCCTAAGCCATATGAACAGCCTTCATATGCTTAGCCAAAACCTCCTTTAAACCAAATCAAACTTGGTTGATTTCTTTGTAAATCAATCATTCCTTCATTTATATTCATAAATATAAATGAAATCTAAATTCAAATGAGCTAGACCAAATCAAACTAAGTCAAACCAAATCAAGATCTTTCTTCATATATGGACCTATCTCATAATCTTAATCAAATCTCAACCCAAATTAACCCAAAATCAATTGATTTATTTATAAATCAACTATTCTTTTATTTATATTCACAAATATAAATGAAACCTACCCTCCACTGATCAAAAAATAAACTAAATCAATTTCCTATTTAAGCCCTTTTGACACATCCTTAAATTTGGTCAAATTTGCTTCTAAATCACTCCAATCCCAAGTAATTTCTCATGAATCATTTATATCATCATTTATATTCACAAATATAAATGAAATATAAATCAAATAGCCAAAACCAAACCCAAATCAAATTAAATTCCCAATTTTAATCTTTTTAGCCAATTTCTTCAACTTGGCTAAATGATACCCAAATCAATTCAAAACTCATGGATTTCTTCATGATTCAATCATTCCTTCAATCATTGTTCCAAATATAAATACAAATTATAATTATTAAACCAAATCCAAGTCAACTCAAGTCATGCCCATGTTGACCCCTTTTGACTTGAAATTGTCATATGAACCAAAATCATTTGACTCCAAACTATTTGCAATTGGATTTATATTTCAATGCTGGGCTCATATGTGAGTTCAACTAAATTTGAATCAAGCCAAAATCAAACAAATTGACCCATTTAGGTCCACTTGACCCAAAGTAACCTAAAAGATATTTTTGAGCCAAGTCCTAATCCAACCAAATTGGATTGAACTAAGCTATCCAAACCCATGACCAAATCATCCAGGGTGATCAACTACCTTGAATTGTGTCAAACCAAGTCAACTTGGTCCTTTGACTAAGTCAACATTTAGCCCAAATGAAACCTAAACTAGCCAAAATCCACCATATATTAAATTGATTCAAACCCATGCATAATCAATAATTGAACAGGACCAAACCTTCAATTGAGTCAAACCAAGTCCAATTGGCCATTTTACCTAAGTTGATCCAAATTGGCCTAAAAGCCAAAATGGGTCAAATCATGATTTGATCTAAATTGATTGCAACCAATAGCTCAAGTTCATTCTAAATCATTTATTGAATTTAACCAAAGCCATGATTAAGCCCAATTTGACCAATTGGTCAACTTGACTAGCAAATTGACCTAAAAGGTCAAATTGGCCAAAATCCAAATTAAACCCAAATCAAACCAAACCAAACCAAAGCTACAATCATTTTCAATTAACCAATTGAACATGAACCAACTTAACTTCCAAATTTGGTCAAATTGGTCAACTTGACCTATTTGAATCCAAATGAGCCAAAATAATCAAAAACACTTGAACCAAAGCTCTTCAAAACATCATTTGAACCTAACCCAAGCCTTAGTTTGACCTAATTTGACCAATTGGTCAACCCAACTCAACATGAACCCATTTGAACCCATTTGACCATATGAAGCCAAATCGACCCAAATCAACCAATGGGACCCAAACTAACACCCAAACCAGTCACAAAACCCAAACCCTAAATCCATGTGGACCCAACCCAAGGGATTAACCATTGGACAAGCCTCCCACATTGGATTCTTGTCATAAGAGGCAAGGTCCACTCTCCCATCACCATGGCAGCCATCCCATTACTAAATGAGGTGCACTTAAGCTTCCTAGCCCACCCTAGAACCACTAGGATTAGCCTTGGACCAAGTGAGTTTGCCTCCTCCCCTCTCAAGCCAAACTCGAGCACCCAAAGGACCAAGGAAACCTCCTTCCATATCTTTCCCCAGCTCCCTGCCATAGCTTCTTCCACTCCCGGCGAGCCACATGGAGCTAACGGCGACCACTTTGATACCTCGACGATGGAGAATTGGTGGAATTTTAGATACAGATCTTGTCCATCCATCACACTCAATTTCGGGGTATACTCTTTTAATTTGAGCGACAATGGACACAATTCGCATTAGAAAACCCCGTGATTTGAAATCTCAGTATTCTACAAAGACATTCCAAAGCCTCCCAGAATTTCCTTCTCCGTGCAGTAAAAGAGAGGTCAATCCAAAGTTGTAATTCCTCTCCACCCAACCAAATCTCAATCAACCTTGCACACACCATCACCACACCTTGTCAAGCAATACCAAATCATCCCTTGAGCTTCCAAGCCACCGAAGGTCCAAGTTCGATCGAAGCCGAAGCTCCCACATGCGTGGATTGGTCGTCCGAGCTAACTTCAAATTTAGGTCCAAGCTTCTCAGGCTTTGTTTTACCAAACAAAGCTACTTTAATCGATCACAGACATTAGCCGGTGAGGTAATTCCTCAAAAAGCGTCGGTTTAAGAAAAATTGGTTAGTCCTTTTCAAAGGAAACTTTCATGTCATGAGATCTTAGCCGTTGGATATGCTCATCTCTTCTCCCTTATGGTGTGAGATCAATTTAATCCCAATGCGAGCTTGGGTGAGCTAGGATCAAATGGAGAAAGATGAATGGTATCCATCTTTCGCCATTCATAAAGGAGACAGATCACAGATTGTCCATTACGTGTGATCAAAACGGATGATCCTGATCTGATCACGTTAGATCCGGCTCTATTTCCTCCTTAACCTTGGGATCTGATCGTGGTGTCAGATCTTGGACGATCCAAAAACGTCGCATCACGGTTAGCCTCTTTGACAACTTAAATACCCTATCCCCTCATGCTTGGAATGCCGCACCTCATTAGCGTGGCGTGCATTAATGGTTAATTAGGGTTATTTTTTAATTTTAAGGTTGAAATTTCTAAAATCATAATTAATCCTAGAAAATCTAAAAATACAAATGATGGCTCATTTTAAAGATATTTTAGAGTAAAATCCATTTAAATTATTATTAATAAAAATTGAATAGTAATTTATTCTTAATTAAGTTTTAATTAAAATTTTAATTAGCTTAATTATTCTTTGATTAATCCAATTAATTTCAAATTTTTTGGAGATGTTTAGGGGATGACCTCTACCTATCCATTTTTCTTGGAATTTATTGGATAGTTAATTAAAAAATCAATGGATTGCCATAATTACTCTCTCCTTACTTAGTGATAATTAAGCAAATAAATAGTGATTTAATTAATTGATTAAGCTTATTATCCTCTATTAATGGAAAACCTTAGGAAGTGGTTTGGGTTCACTTATAACCATTTCATTAAGCCTCCTCATTTGTTTCAAATTAATTAAAACCTAATTAATTAATTAACCACTTAATTAATCAATTAAAATAGAAAGGATATTTAATTATTTCAGAGCCTCATTGAATGTTTGAAATGACTTAGGGATTGGGATTGAGGCCTCTTCCTTGATCTCTTTCCCTAAGTTAATTTCATCATCCTAATTAAAAGATGTAATCAAAAGATTTAATTAAGCAATTAAAGGCTTAATTAAATTAATCTAAAATCCATTCATTCACAACCTAACTTTGTTTAATCAATCTTGGGTAGCTCTTTGAGTATTCAATAGCCTAAAGAGAGAGATAATGAAATTATGATTAGCTCACATGTATGAGAAAATAATAAAAATAATTAAGTGAGTCCCTTAAATTTAATTAACTATTAATTATGAGCCAATTGTATTAGGCCCATTTCATTCCTTAGGAGCATTTCTAATTTACTTTTCATGTGATTGCATCTCATGTTGGATCATCATTAATTAGTTAATTAACTTAAGGTGATGTAGGCAATGGTTAATTAATTGATTTAATTCATACCTTAACCTAATTAAGTCATCAAATCAACCTAATTGCTTGTAATTAAATCACATTAACTCACAAATGGGGAATGAGATTAGGATTAGCAAACATCTTTCACATTTCTTAAATCAATTAAATATAAGATTAAAATGACTTTAAGAAACTTTGGTTTATTTTAAATAAGTTTGTTTAATATGATTGTCCTTAAGACTTAGTTAAATTGAATGAAATTACATGCTTATATTTCTTTATTTCTTTCCAATCATGTTAAAATATTGTATGTCACTATTCATGCATTCATTTCTTTCAAATTAATCAAATAAAAATGATTTCATTTATGTCAATTTGCATGTGTTGACTTAATTAGAAATATGTGTGACTATTATCATTATTAAATCTCAAATGTATTTTCAAAAGCTCATTAATGAAGAATGATAATATATATTGTGACTCTTAGTTATGTATACATATGAGTTGCATGTGAGTATAAGCTTAGTGTATGAAGTTAAGTCTCTTTCTTACATTCATGTGTTGATTTGTATAAGTTTGAATGTTAATGGGTATATTATTCGGACATTCGGAGGCGCATGGCTTTAAGTAGCCCCAAGAAGGTTCCTATAAATAAATCAATTCAATTAAATTCTAGTTTTGCATGATTTTCATTCTTATAATTGTTTATACATTCATATGTATTTAAGAATAACGGGTATATTAGTCTGGATATTTCAGGGACGCACAGCTTTAAGTAGCCCCAAGGAGGTTCCTACCTTACTCTCTTGGTGCAAAACAAATGGCGTCATACTTGCTTAAAAAAATGTGTATTTAGCTAATGAAGGAAAAATCTCTTTTTTATTAAAAAGATATGCATTCATACTTTATTCAAATGGTTGAATTAATTAATCATATGATTTAGGGCTCTTTTCTTATACTTTTGTATAAGAATTTAGATAGAGCCATAAATTAATATAACAAAATGATTCAACTAAATGAAATATTAATTCCAAGTATAATTGCATACATTCATCATTTAAGTGTGTTAATATACAAATTGCATGTATAGGTATGTTTAGGACTTAATCATATGCATGTCATATATATGATGGAAAGAAAGGAACAAATATGTGTCATGTGATAGTAATTCATTCCAACTAATCTTAAGATATCTTTCTTATTGAATGAGTTTATTTAAGGTGAACCTAAACTTAGGATTAATTAAAACATGTAATAAGCCATTCATTAAAGGGAATTAATTAGTTAATTTACTTTAAATGTGACTTAAGGTAGGGATAAGAGAGTGACCCTCTCTTTTCTTCTCTTTATAACTCTTAGTTGTTTTGTGTAGGTCAAATGAAACGAAAGAAAACACTAAGTAAAATTTACAAATCAATTAAGCCACTTAAAGTGAAACCATTCTTCAAATTAAATCCCTTTAAACTTAGAGAATTTCAACAAAGCCTAGTTAGCACATATCACATAAGCCTTAATACACACATATTAGATTAAGTCATCACTTATCTTTATTTTAGGATGGTGCATGATTTGATGTATTATTATAAATGTCTGGTGTATGCCTTGTTGATGATGCCATGATTAGCTAATCATATTTTATGTAGGAGATTATGCTTAAGAGGTGTTAAATTAAATATAAATGCTCTCTTTTGTAGGTAGCTTAACCCCTAAGCATAATCTACATTAGGACAGGTGGACTTGGTTACCCATGTGCAGGGTACTAAGTCCAAATTATTCATATGATTTCTTGGGTTGTGTGATGTGTTTAGCTAACACTTATTTTATAGGTGTAGTTAGATTTACTTTTTCATTATTTTAATGTAATTGTGCATTAGAAATTTGGTTAAGTGATATGAGAGTTAATGATGAAGATTAGCCAGAAGGTTTAATCCTGGGGTACCATGTGATGCCTAGAAGCCTACTAAATCAAATGAAGTAAATTAAATGAAGAGATGGAGAGCATGAAAACATGAAGACCCCTATAGCACTTATCATTTATAATTTGTAATTATTCTTTCATATAACGATGATGTATAAGGTAGAGCTACCCTTTTTTTCGGGTTGTACAGTGATACCCAATAGCACCGGCCTGTTATTCTTTCACGTTGAGTTTATAAATTGTTTGATGATTTGTTTACATTGTGCAATAGAAATAGTATGTATTTTCATAATTTTTTCATGTATAATGATTTAATGTGTGGCCTGAATTCGTTTAGGCTCTTAGAGAAAAATAAACTTTTTACCCCAATCATAATTCATAACTAAATTTTCTAAAATAACTGATAACCTCATTTAAAGCCTATATATTAAATCAAACTAATTAAAAGATTTAACAACCCCTTAGTTGAATATTATATTCTTAACATCATCATATTATTTCACTCTTGCTAAGAGAGTTTTCATCCTTACGATAGGGAAGACTTGACCTTGAGGGTCTCCCCTTGTGGTGGAAAATACATTCTCTCGATTTAGCCAATAATCCTATTTCATCATACATTTAGGCATATAAAATCCTATAATTTGTGTCAAAATAAAGAGTCTAAAATCAAATAAAAATTTGATAAAATTTACATTAGACTAAGTCATTATTTTATATTACTCATGCTATGTCTCTTAGGGAGTGGGTTTAAGGATTTTAATTTCTTTCCAAATAATAAAATCCTAACCATCTTGCAAAACATTTGACTTGACCACATGATTTTAAAATGTATGAGGAGTTAGGCGCCACTCCAATTATAAGTCCAACATATGTGATTTACTCTCTCTTGTGGAGGTAAATAATATACTCATCTTCGCTTAAATTTAGGTCGATCGCTAAACTCTCTAAATTTAAGATCTAAGGTTCTTGTTTTATGGGCAAGCATAAATCTTCATCTCTTAAATATTTTTATAATCTTGTATTGTGGAATTATAAGTCCTAACTTTCTAATAAAATTTCAATACAAATATAATTCTCTTTAATTTCAAATATATAAAGTCCATACCATAATTTTGGGATAATTTTCTAGATTTTCTCATGAACATCCCCTACTTATCTCCTTTTGATTTATAATAAATCTCTCCTTTTAATCTATCACACTTAATTTTTCAAACATAAGACATAAATTTATTGATAGTCCTATCTTCAAATTCTTTGGACAACAATTCTTTTTTCGAGTATTCTTAAAAACTCACCTTCTTTAAGATTTATTAAAAACCCGATTTAAATAAATTATGTTTTATTCATCCATGTAAAGTAGGAAAAAAATCTCTGATATATTCAAAGATCTATCATGCCTTAGGAGTCCGTATTAGGTGATTAGGTCCATCGTAGGATAGTAATTTCAATTTTTCAAGATAATACACTATTCATTAATATCGTATTCGATCACCTCAATAAGTATACCCTCAGATCTGCATGAGTATCCCTCCTATATATACACATATCATCTCAAAAATAAATAGTACAATGAGTTTGCGATTAAATCCGCTCAAATATCCTAAAAAAAAATAAGTTGCATGCGCACCATGTTCAGGGAACATATACAATTAATATAAATTAACTATAAAAAACCTCATATTTTCACCATAATTATGTACCTGGCACACTTCCCCTTCTCATCATTAAAAAACACATGCTCTTAACAAAAAAAGAAAAAATAAAAAATTTAGAAATCATAAAAAAAGAGAAATTATTATGTGCAGAATTCAAATCCAAATTTTAATAACATAACACCGTAACGCTTACTACCATCAACATATTGATCGTGACTGATGTATTGCTCTTGATATATATATATATATATATATATATATGTTATTATATATATATTATATCGTAGTTAATATTACATCAATATATATAAAAGCTTTATCTAATCAATTCACAATGATAGCTATGTATTAATTGGCTATATAACTTTATGTTATTGAAATCCAAGCAAACTACCAAGACTCCGTGTAATAATTTCTCTAGAAATAAACAACCTTTCTGGGTATTTTCCCATACAAATCATGAGTTATTCATACTATAAAACATGGAATCAAGCTCCCACTCATAGTAATATCAATACAATAATTTTTATTTTGTTTTTTTAAGGATATAAACGAGCATATAGCAATTAATATCATTTGAACATCTAAGCTCCATTGCATCACCAAGAAAAATCCTACAGTGAGCTTGAGCTTTCCCAGGAATTCGCCTCAATCCAGTCAAAAGCTATTGGGCTAAGAAAAGAATCAGGGATGCCGAAGGAATTAACCACAGTCAGGGCATGAGGCCTCACATCTCTACACAGCTCTATCACCTCTTTCCTGACAGCGGCAGCATTGCTGAGTGATAAATACCCATATCGAAGGAATGATGCATCCTCTTCAATACATGGATCTTAGGCCAGTTCACTTCCTGAAGAATCAAGTTTTCACAATGGTTCATCAAATCATTTCACTGGGACTCTATAGATCAAGCTTTCATTACCTTCAATGGACCTGTGGCAGATTTCACTTTCTCGACGAAGAATTGCAGTATAGCTCGTTCGGTGAAGGCCCTCGCCAAGTCTTCAGCGATTTGATAGCTCTAACATTTCAGGAAAAGCATGATACCGATCACTGCATTGAATAATAATATTGCAGATGAAGCAACACTACAAAAAGAATGATATTTACCAAAAGGACTGCGCTTTCTTTACTTTCTCCTTGATGTTGATATTGGTAGACTTCACTAGCATAGCGTTTAAGCAGATCTCTCTCTCGTAAGCAGAAGAGATCATTCTGACAGAGAGGAAGCAATTATCGGAGAAAGGTTCAGTCTCAACTAATTGGGAAATAAAATCTAAGTAATACCTGGAATTCAATGCTCCTAAGTACAGAGCTAGTGAGATTAGCTGGAATAACCGGGCAAGGACCATTCATATGTTCCAATCCAAGCCCTTTAAATGGGTGTTTCTTCTTTTGAGCTGATATATATTCTGATAGTAGTGCTTTGCTAACCTGATGAAATTAAATGATTTATAACTGAATGATAATTGAAAGCAAGTCTGAGTATTAAGTTCACAGTACCTGCTGCATGAGTACATTGTTGTCTCCCTCAAAAGTAGACTGAACATCAAATTCACCTTTTAGTATCCCAATACGGTTTTCTGTCTTGAAGCCTTGTCCACCACAGGCCTCACGACACTCCTAAACGTTATAGAATACACTTTAGATTTCAAAATAAAGCTCAAAAAATAGATGAAGATAGGCCTAAGGTTTCACTTGCCTGAAGCGTCCTCATGTTTTGCCAGGTGAATATTGCTTTGAAAGCGCTAGAATATATATGTATTATTTTACTTGTGTCTGGAGATCTTTTTGCATATATCTTCTTCAGATAAATGGCAGCAATGCTCATCGTACATCTGCAGAAGGGCCAGATGAGATATTGCATCAAGGCCTTTAAGTCTCAATGCATTTGATGAAAGAAAAATGATCTATAATCTGCTGTTAATCAATGTAGAATAAAATCATTAAAGACAGATATCAAATATATATATGATTAGTATAAAAAGGAATGACACAAAATGATATTTTGCAAAGAATAAGAATGATGATTACGCCTTTGCAATAAGAGGCAGAAGACGCCGCTGATGACTCAGATAATCAAGTAGCAGAACCTCTGGTTCGTCCGGTGAAACCGAAAATGCTCGTCTAGTGAGAGAATATCTCACAGCAATTGCTATAGCCATCTGAAAGAAATAAAAAAAAGAGATATATAATATCAGCACAGATTCTGCAAACTAAGGTCCATAAAAACAAACACTCGCAAAACAAAAATATAACAAACCTTCGACACATAAACTGCAGTGGCAGAAATGATCACACGACCAGATGTCAATGGAGCCAAGAAAGCTGCAAATCTCTTGTATTGATAAAAATTAAAAATAACAGTAAATATCAGGACAAGTTTTTCATAATTCAACAACAGGCTACATAGAAACTGCTCAGATTTATCAACAGAAACTGAAAGTTATCAAGAGTCGTTACCTGGGAAGGGTCTTTTATTGCGCTTACATACAGTCCATCGGGCAGGACATCAGCAACTGAGTTCAGGAAGTTCTCTCGAGGAACTCGAAGATTGTCGAACCTATATAAACAACATAGATTTTATAGATGATTTTCCAGAATGCATTGGAAAACCTTCACAATATTTCCTTAAAAAAGTACCATAAACGTCCATTATCAACTCCATTCAAACCAATCTTGTGGCCACAATCAGCTATGCGGACATTTGGCAATATATTACCATCTGCATCTCTTATCTGACCTACTAATGCATGGACACCTTGACTCGTACCATTAATATGGAGTTGAGAGAAGATTACAGTGTGGGTTGCATACTGAAAAGAGTCAGTGAAAGATTCATCAGTCCTATCCCGCTAGCTCATAAAATCAAAAATATCAAAAATATGTTTTTAACCTTAGCAGCACCACCAATCCAGTACTTCTGAGCTGATTCACAAGGAGTATTAATGACGAATTCTTGTGTGTTTGTGTCATAGGTAGTAACTGTCTCAATTCCTCGTACCTGGAGATCAGCAACAAGAACAAGTAGAAACAAGCACAGTTGAGATTTAGATACTTCTGAGAACGTTGTTATGCCAAGCGAGAAGAAAAGCTTCTCTTACGTTGCTTCCATGTCCCAACTCAGTCATGGCAAAACAACCCTTGATTATATAATTTTCAGTGTCCTTTAAAACTTGTCATGATGGCGTTTAGTGCCAAAAAACTGTATTGCCGCTCCCCTGTTGCCAATTAAAAATATCAGCTCGTTCAACAACATGTGTTTTAGATTTCAGAATATGTAGAAAATGCGATAAAAAGGTCCGAAGGATTACCGCACAAAAGAGCAACTCGATCGTATTTCTCAACAGAAACAGATAAATTCCAAAAAGACCTATTTTTGTGGCAATCATTACCTATTAATTGATCTCAAAGAAGTTTTAATGCTAAAAATTATCTTTTTTCTGTTTCAGAGTAAAGCAATTCCTCACGCTAACAACAAGACAACCTCATGCTAAAATTTCCAACTATATAAGCCACAGAAACTCACCAGACGATAAACATAGAAAAGATTCCAAATTTAACCTGCAGATTGCAGAAAAGAGAAGAGAAGAAAAAAAGAAAGGTTGGAATATCCTGATACAAATCAAGAAGTATTTGAAAACGAGTGGAATTGTTTTGAAATTTATAATGCATATGAAAAATTTGTATTGCACTAAATTTAATAATTCATAATCATTCTTACACAATTTATAACACAGTTTGCATCAGGATATCCAGAGAAATTTTTATTAAGAGGGCTCACCAGAGAAAAAAATGCACGCCAAGCTTGATCACTAGCGAATGATCGTATAACCCTATGCACTCCTGCAAAGCAAACCTCCTCATCTCCAAATCCTCCCCGGAACCAGTCAGCCACCCATCGAACACCCCGTGCTCAAGAAGAAACTCGATCCTCCTCATCGTCGCCTCTCTCTGCTGCTCCATCGATTGGTTGTAATCCGGCGCTACGAACACCTGGTTTCCGCCCCGCCGTTGCGGGCAGAACAGCGAGCTCTCTTCCATAAGCCGGAAAACCCAGTCCCTCTCCTCCACGTCGTGCCCATCTAAGAGCAGACGCAATTCCCTGGCGTCAAAACTCAAATTTTCCGAGCTCTCCGGTGGAGAATTGCTGATACATGGAGAGAGCTTCAGGGACTGCAATCCGTACGCTGGATCCTGGCCGAGGTGCGGGAAGATGATGGCTGCCCGACGTGAGAAACGTTCGGAGGCAGAAGCGGAGGAGACGGACAGGTCCATCGCTGAATAGCTGGGTTACTGTGCCTAAATTCAGAAGAAAGGAAGACGAAGGAAGTCGTACAAAGCGGTCAGGTTTTTGAGGGAAAGACGAACTACATTTTTTAAACATTCAAAATTAATTTTTAAATATTTTTAAAAATAAATATTATTATCAAATATATTTTATTTTAATTAATAAATAAACAAAATAAAATAAGATAAAAATAAAAAATAAAACAGATCGCAAATTGCACCTAATGGATTTCTGATTAAATAAAAATTATTCAGCTATATTTGCTATAGTGAAATTATCTCATATATATATATATATATATATATATATATATATATATATATATATATATATATATATATATATATATATATATATAATTTTTTATTTTCAAGCTAAAAAAATTTAAATATGATTAAAAAATATTATTTTTATTTGACTCATTTATAAATTGAGCTTAAAATATTATTCATATCGATTAATTTTTTAATCAATAATTTAAATATGAGCGATTTAACGTGTTGGATATACGTTATTCATGAATAACAAATTTTTTTAATAATCCTATTTAAAATTGTAAAAATAGTTTTACGAATTCAAATCCTATTTACATCAAATTCTTAACTTGGCACTAATCATCTAATAAAAAAGACAAAATTAAAACCCAAAACAATTGCGCTCAAATATTGATTTTATCTGATTTATAATTGATATGAATTAAATTTAGTATTTTGTAAAAAATTTATAGAAAATATTAATTAATTCTAAAAAACTTGAGTTTCATTTGATTCGTGTTAATGATAATTGATATGATACTCAAAATTCTACCAATGACTTAATTCACGCTTAATCGATTCTCGAAGTTAAGACTAATCGAGATCACGCACTTTAAATATTATTGAAAATTTTGAGATATCAGTCGGCTCCTAAATATGGAGTGTTTATAGTCAAATCGAGGGTCTTGACTAGCCAGATTTAATAAGCTCAAGATCTCCTAATTCTGACTCAAATACTTAAAATACATTAAATGACCAAGAAAATCACTTTAAGTTGTCCGATGGAGTGGTTTGAATTTTGCTTGTATTTATAAAAATGTAACTCATCTAATCTATAAATAGCTCATCATTCTTCGTATGAAGCCGTTAAATAAGAGATTTGAGCTGATCCTCCAAGATAATCATGACTGCCGATAGCCACCACCGCCGCCATCTCACCATCACACCGCTGCCGATCATCGCCACCGACCACTACCACTGGCCCCGCCACAACTACGATTGGCCATTGCGACGATACTACGCTGACCGCCACCGCCGACCACCATCGATCTTCCGTTGCCGTTGCGTTTCGCCACCACTGCCGACATTATCGACCACCGTTATCGCCACCGCCAACTACTATCGCTGACCGCCCCACTCACCGCTGGCTGAACCGCCATTACCGTTGCTGACATTGCCGATTGCCGACGCCATTATCGGTCACCACCGCTACGCATCACCAATAGTGCCGATCACCACAACCATTATTCATTCACCGACGGCCACCACAATCATATTACCAATTCAGATAGTTGTTGTATCGATTGATTTCGTGGTAAGACTTTCTCACATACAACTCTGAAATCCCGTTATCCGAAAAACTTAAACTTTATACTCCAAAATAAATATATAGTGGAACATTTTTACTAGGATAGGCTCCGTGATTTTTTCCATCTTTTCGAGATTTTTTCACTTAAAAATCTTGGAGTCTCTTGTTCTCTCTTCAAATATTTGTGTGTGTGCTGGATTTCTTATCATGGTTCAAGTGTAAAGTTTTATTCTGCCCTAACTAGTTTTCTAGCACACAATAGTTTGGCGCCATCTGTGGAAACATTCCCTTTACATCTTCACAATTGTTGATATTCTGACTTTATGTTCAGAACAACACCACCTATATGGTGAAGAAAATCTTACTCTCGATGAATACATAAGAATAACGAAGATTCTTCAAACTTCGATCATTCAGCTTTTGTTGGAAATTGGGGGGCAACTCTTAATCTCAAAAGATCATCCAAATCAATATTCTGAATATCTAATTGATTATCAGTTCGAGAAGCAAGTCAGTAATACTCATGTAAAAGGCAAAGTTCAAAGAGCAACTTTGGCTACAACCTCAAGCGGATGTTTTTGATTTGACTCCTCCACACAGGTTAAATGTCATTGAGTAACACTCCGATAAACAACCTCGAATAGTTCAAAACTTTATACTTACTCCACACAGGTTAACATCATCGAGTAACACTCTGACAAACAACTTCGGATATGTCATAACTTTGTACCTACTCCACATAGGTTAGCGTCACCGAGTAATACTCTGACAGATAATCTCGGAAGAATCAAAATATTTTACCTCTTCCATACAATTTAACGTCATACCTTGACAAAACAATCTCTAGATGAGAGTTAAAACTATTGGCTTCTTCCACACAGGTTAAATGTCACCGAGTAAAACTCTGACAAACAACCTAGGATGGGTAAAAAATCATTGGCGGATTCAGCTCGACATTTTTCATATTGGTTAATGTCATCAAGTAATATTTTGACAAACAACCTCGGATGAATCAAAGATCTCAGTAGATTCGATTCGACCCCTTCCATACAAGTTAATGTCTTCAAGTAACACTTTCACAAATAATCTCAGATGAGTCAAAAATCTTCAGTGGATTCGATTCAACCTCTTCTATACAAGTTAATGTCATCAAGTAATACTTTCACAAACAACCTCAGATGGGTCAAAAATCCTTAACGCATTTGATGCTACCCCTTCCATATAGATTAATGTCATAAAGTAACACTTTGGCAAACAATCTCGAATGGGTCAAAACTCTTTGGATTCGATTTGACACCTTCCATACAGGTTAATATCATCAAGTAACACTTTAGCAAACAACTTTGGATGGGTCAAAAATCATTGATTCAATTCAACCCCTTCCATACAGGTTAATGTCATCAAGTAACACTTTGGCAAACAACCTCGGATGTGTCAAAAATCCTCAGCGTATTTGATTCAACCCCTTCCATACAGGTTAATGTCATCAAGTAACACTTTAACAAACAACCTCGGATGGGTCAAAAATCTCTAGTGGATTTGATTCGACCTCTTTCATATAGGTTAATGTCATCAAGTAACACTTTGACAAACAACCTCGAATGGGTCAAAAATCCTCAATGGATTCGATTTAACCTCTTCCATACATGTTAATGTCATCAAGTAATACTTTGACAAACAATCTCCAATGGGTCAAAAATCTACAACGGATTTGATTCTACTCCTTCCATACAGGTTAATGTCATCAAGTGACACTTTGACAAATAACCTCGGATAAGTCAAAAATATTTCACACATTCTTTCAACTTATTCCATACAAGTCAAGATATCTAGTAACACCATGAAAAATGACACTATGAAATATCTAACAGAATTTCTATGAGTTTTTTGAGGAATGGTTCCTAATCAATGCTCTCCCACCACCTTGTAGTTATCAATTGTTGAATCATTTATTGGAGTTTCAAGAAAATCAAATTTCTATAAACTACGGGCCTTGATCGCCTCTAAACTCAATCGATCCAATGACGATAGTTGACGCCTCTTTCGAGAGAAAACTAGAGCCTCGTCGTATGAACTACAAGCCTCGCTTCGCCGCCGGCGACAAGGGCTTGCCTCTCAGGAAAATCGAGCCATATAAACTACTAACCTTGATGCCTCCAATCGGTTGGTCGGCGAGAATAATTGGCGCCTCTTTTGAGGAAAACGAGCCTTTATAAACTAGCATTGATCACCTCCGATCGGTCGGCGACGGTTGATGCCTCTTCGAGGGAAAACCGAGCCTCCTAGAACTACACATCCTCAAACCTATTGGTCAGCGAGCAGTTAATGCCTCTTTTGAGGGAAAATCGAACTCGTCGTATGGTATGGGCCTTGATCGCTTCCAAACCGGTCGGTCCGGCGAGCAGTTGACTCTGCAGGAAAATGAACATCGGTATGAACTACGGGTCTTGATCAACAAAGCAAATAACCTTTTTGTTAGAAGAATGTCAGAGCTTCGCTAAAAAAAACCCTTAACCCCTTAACTTCTGCTAGATAATTTTTCAACCAACGTAGAAGAACATCGGAGCATGTGGGAGAAAATAGTGTCTCCTTACTTGACCCCAAAAGGGGGGTTTTTATAGATCCACAATAGGGGTAAAAAGGGAATAAATTTTGATAAGAAATTTGAAAATATTTAAATAAATTTCAAAAAATTTATGCACTCAATTATCTCTTTCCTTTTATAGAAGGAAAAAAAGGAGAAAATAAGAAAAAATCGAAAAAAATAAAATAAAAACCCAAAATTTTCACTCCGCATGCGCATGTGTCGTTTAATAAATGGCGGCCCCTATGCCGTGGTAGCCATGAGCACCACGCGGCCCATGGTCCACTTTGCCCACGAGCACCGCGCACCATGGCCTGACACCGTTCTGTGATCATAGAATTGTGCACCCATGAAGATTTATTCTCTCAAGCTATATGTGACGCAAAGGTTAATGAACCACAAATTTCATTGAAAAAATTGATATTTTTAATTATTTGGCATATATTTTTGGATAAAAGAGATAATGTCACTAAAATAGGGAGCAATTGATATGACATTGAAAATTCCACTAGTCGAAGCACGAATCTTAATGTCGAAAGCAATCTGATTCTAAGTCAAGATTAATCAAAATCAAGCGCTTAAAATATAATTGAAACCTTTGAGATATCAGTCGGCTCTAAATATGAAACATTTATAGTCAAATCGAGCGTTTTGATGAGTCGGATCTAACAAGCCCAAGATCTCCTAATTCTGACTTCATTTGAGCATTCAAATACTTAAAATACATCACATGGTCAAGGGAATCATTTTGAACCGTACGATGGAGTGGTTTGGATTTTGCATGTGTTTATAGAAACACAACTCATCTATTCTATAAATAGCCATCATTCTTCATATGAAGGGGGCTAAAGGAGAAACTCGATGCTTGAAAATCCTCCAAATAATCATGTCGGTCGGCCGCCACCGTGCCGGTCATCATTAACCACGCCGGCGCTCGCCACTACCACGTCCTCCGCCGTCAACCACCGGCCGCGATCCGCTGCCGTCAACCATCGGTCCGCCGCCGCGTCGTCGGTCACCGTCTATGTCGCCGGCCATCTACCACCAGTTGATCATCATTGCCACCATCGCCGAGTATTGTGGTCCCCACCACAGCGTCACCGGCCGGTCATTCGGATCATCATTCTAGTCATTAATCGTCGACTATCCAATTACACAACTCTATAGCTATTGTTACGATTGATTTCGTGGTCACTTTTTCATATAATCTTGTAATCCCGTTATCGAGAAAACTTAAACTTTGTACTCCAAAATAAATATATAGTGAAATATTTTTATTGGGCTAGGTCCCGTGATTTTTTTTTTTTTTTAGGGGGTTTTTTCATATAAAAATTCTGGAGTATATTATTTTCTCTTTAAATATTTATGTGTGTGTTAGATTTCTCAATATGACTAAGAGGTAAAGTTTTATTTTTATCGTAACTCACGTAACAATAATTTAGGTATTTTATTTTAATTTAACTCTAAAATTTGTTTGGTTGCATTTGAAATCTGATTAAGAATGCAATGTAAAGGTTACGTTATAGTTGTTTGGTTGAGAGCTTTACAAATTCATTACTTGTTTTTTTTGTTTGGTTGACAAAATATAATGTAAATGAAGGTGACTTGTCACTGACTGCACCCGACAATGGGAAGCGGATACCATTCGGCGGTGAGCGGCCGTATAACCATCTAATTAAGCCAGCGGTAGCGGCCGACGGCCGGCATGCAACCGGGCCCTTATATCACTACATTGGCCGGTGTATTTGGAGCTATGAATTTAAATAACTTCAGTGTATTTGAAATACGTTGAAATTTTACTTTACTTGCAACCAAATGCTTGAAATGTTCAAAAACTTGCATTTGGAATGCAGTGCATTCCAAATGCAGACAACCAAACAACCCCTAAATAATTGTGTTCTTAAAATCAAATTGAATATTCACCGTCGGAGAGAAGCAGCTTAACATGGAATATTTTATTCATTAGACGCAGATAACTTTGTAACTCGGAATTTGTGTATTATTTTATAGAAGAGTTTGACCTCTTTTCAATGATTTTTTTGAGTAATCGATGATTTGAGAAATGTCATTCTTTGAAATATTATACTTTGGAAATCTCAGTTTAGAATCTACTGTACTGTAACTGTTTATCCAGAAATGACTAAAATGTCCTTATGAATATATAAGCTGAATAACTTTAAACAGAATGAAGAAAAATATGATTTAACAAAATGAAACAACTGAATCTAAAGTGAGAAGTAAAAGGAAATGGGAGGAAATAATCACATCTTTACACTATCAAAATTTGATTTTCCAAAAAAATCATATGTCGATAAATAACTAACCATTCCTCTTTCTCAGCAATTTGTTATGACTAGAACTACAATGTGGAAAGATGAGGGTTATCTTCACACATCTGTGTGTGTGCTGGATTCCACAACAACGCTAAGGCATAAACTTTTATTCTACCACAATTGATTTTCTAGCACATAATAATATATATATATATATATATATATTAGAAAACTACTATTTGTCTTCATAATAATTGATATGATACTGAATATTTCACTAGTCGAAGCACATTTCTTGATGCCTAAAGCAATCTGATCATAAGTAGAAACTTGCCCAGATCAAGCACTTAAGATATCATTGGAAACTTTGAGATCTCAGTTGAATCCCTAAATAGTTCTAAATAGGGAGTGTTTGTAATCAAATCGAGCGTCTTGACGAGCCGGATCTAATAAACCCAAGATCTCTTGATTCTGACTTTATTTGAGTATTTAAATATTTAAAATACATTAGATGATCAAGAGAATCATTTCGAGCCGTCCGATGGAGTGGTTTAGATTTTTTACATATTTACGTCATTTCTAATATAAATAGTCACTCATTTTTTATGAGAGAGCCGATAAAGAAGAGAGAGCTTTGCTTGAAGCTCCTAATGTATAAGCGATTGTGACCAGCAGGTCATCACCGATCACAAATCTGTCTACCGCCGGTCCTTGTCGCTGGTCAACCACTTATCATTTATTGCCGACCAGATTATGCCAGCAACCATAGCCGTTATCGACCATCTTCATTGTTATTAACCACCGCTGATACCGACGACCGAACCATGCCGATTGCATCGCCGTCGGCCGAACCACCGTCAATCATCGATCGATCTCGACCAGCAGTCGTGACATTGCCATGCTTGTTCCTTATCGTATTGCTACCAATGATTGTTATAGCCTTCTTGTTGCGTAGTTGTTGTTACCTGATTATGAGATTCCCATTGTCGGGGCTTTCGATATAAAATCTCATTATCGGGAAAATTTAAACTTTGTACTCCGAAACAGATATATAGTGAAAAAATTTTTTTCGGGGTGGGCCAGTGATTTTCTCCCTTTTTTCGGGATTTTTTGCGTAAAGTGCAGGTTCTCGTCTCTCTTCAAATACTTATGTGTGTCTATTCTCAACAAAGCTAAAGTGACTTTTATTCAGTAATTGATTTTCAGCGCGTATGATAATTGCTCTCATTTAAAAGTTTTGTTCTCTCACCTTTCCATAGATGGTGATTCTCTCCTTACAAAAAAATTAAACTCATCAATCAAAATCTTAAGGGTCTTTATAGGTCACTTTTATTTTTTATTTTTTAAATTTAAATTATTTTGTTTATTTTTTTTGATTAGAAATAAAACATATTTAATGATAATGATTATTTTTAAAAATACTCAAAACATTCAAAAATTATTGAGTATTTTAAAAATATTTTTAATTTATTTAAAACAATAAAACTACTTAAAATACACTAAATAAATATATTTTTAAAAATAACATAAAAATTAAAATTAAAATACAAAATAAAATTGATTATAAATAGACCCTTAAAAAATATTTAAATATCTTATTAACTTTATTGTGCCTAGAATAATACATTATCCTAAATATTTGGAATCGTTTCATGAATATTTATAAAGGTAGATTATACACAATAAAAAGCATTGGTCAAAGTTTATACAAAATAGGTGGTTGATGAAAGGAATATATATATATATATATATATATATATATATATATATATATATATATATATATATAATTAATTGAATGTTCTATCACTTTCTAAAGACATTTACTTACATAATGGCAGGCCATAATTTATTTTTCTTCTTTGGAATATATAACCTTAGCTTGTTACTATCAATGTCAAGTACCAAAGCACTTTATAAAATATTTTTCATGTTAACCCACATAAATCTTTATTTGACTTAGAGTGTGTTTGGGATAATAGTAGCAGTATGAAAATGCAATGGTGGAATTGCTGTTGTTAAAGAAGGCATGATATACATTATGAATTTCTTATTTCAAAAAAGTCAGACGTCAATTTTTTAATAGCTACCACATTCTATCAGGCCAGATTGTAATACATAGAATTTCCATCCTAGCTTCTTCAAAATGCAACCAAACACAATTTCCCAAATGCCACTTACGAGTAGAAAGTTACCCCAAACGTAGCCTTGGAATGAGGATAACCACACAGATAAAAAAATGAGGATAACCACATGGGTCAATCTAGCAAGTCTTTTTTAACATTATAATATAATATATAATTATTAGTACAAATAACAAACTTTTTAATTCCTTGACCAAGTTTCTTATCATTTTTCTATACACATAACTTATTAACTTCTCATTTTAGGAAGCATTGATTTGATAAGTTAAAGATATTTCAACTACATGGCCTCCTCCTTCACTCAATAAATAGGTGGAGAAAACCTTATAACTCATGCACTCTCTTGATATTCAAGTGCAACCTAAATACTTAATCAGATGAGTTATTCTTTCATAACACTTAATATAAAGCACTAATCATGTCCAAAGTTCTTTTGAACTTTATTGATTAATAAAGAAAATATCTAAATAATAAACTACAAACCATCTTAACAAATCTATTATTGAAATAAATAATCCAAAGCACCTTACAATAATCCAAAATATAAAAAGAAATATTGTCAAGATCAAGCTTTTAAAGAATAGATTGGATGAATGCTTGAAAATTTTCTTTTAAAAACAAAAACTTTTAAAATGATCTTAAACGGAAAGCTTTCGATACATTAATCCATTATTCCTTTTGGAAAGAAGATATGACATTATTAAGCTACAACTTCATTTATAATATCCCACAATTGATACAAATAAATACTAAGAAAATATTTAGTAAGCCAAAACTTAAAAGTGATTGATTAGATAATCATAGGTATGAGGATAAAATGTATCTAAGATTAGCTTAAATTCATTAGATTTTTGTGTTGATAGATCATATATGATTTCCATTCATTTGTATGATTCCAAATCTTGAATTTGTGCTAAAAAATTTAATTAGGATTGTTGGAAATATATAAAGATAAAAAAAAATTTATCTAGCCCAGATCTCATGTCAAATCATCAAGAAGATTTAATCGGAAGCATACATAAATCCATAAAAGAGCTAATGCAGGATTTTGGCCTTCGACTTCTAAATGGGTGTTCTTGAGAGAGAGAGAGAGAGAGAGAGAGAGAGAGAGCCTTCTTTTCACACAAGATGAGATATGAGTAAAATGAGAACTTTCTCCTTTAGAATAGGGACCATTTATTTACTTGAGTATTTCATTTTATTTCAACCCATCATTAAAATAAAATCTACACACACATAATTCTATAAAAAAATTAATAAAATGTCTCAAAAGCCTAAAATTAATTCATCTTTATTTGATCACAAAATTAATAGGCTTAAAAATAAGATAATGCATAATGTATAATTAAATTCATATATGAGCCCACATTCAAAAATTCCAACAATCTCTCACTTGGGCCACATATATATTGCTTGAAAATTATACATTATTAAATATTTTAAGAGCTCAATATTTGCTATCTTCAAAGAGGAATAATTTTAGACAATCTAGTCCATTAATAATATTGACATAGAATCAAAGTGATCTTTATATAATTTTCTATAACAAGACCCATCATCACTAAATCATGATTTGACATATCAAGTATGGATAATGAAAATTTCATGTAAATTGATTATATATCATGTCATCAATGATCACTAAATCAATATGATTAATGACATAGATCAATTATGGATGTGTAACATGAAAATTTCATGTAATTGATTATATATCATGTCTATTTCCAACTGGTCCTATATTATAACTCAAAAGAGTTATAAATATAATTTCATTTATTTATGCTAAACTACAATTGAAACTATATACTTTATTTGAGTTTTCAACTATAAGATAATAAAATACTTTATTCGATCAAAAAATATATTTACAATCATTGAACATCATAACCAAACTCCCACTATGCTAGCATATCATCAATATAAATCACTCCCATACGAGCCACATGCTCATGAAATACTTTGGATGGTAAACCTTTTGTAAGTGGATCTGCAATCATAAAATTTGTACTACTATATTTAATAGATACTTGAAACCTCTGAACTCTTTCTTTTACAACAATAAATTTTATGTCAATATGCTTTGATTTTGACAAACTCCTATTATTTTTTGAATACAACTCAACAACTATATTATCACAATTTATTTTTAATGGTCTCTATATTCTATCAAAAATATTTAGCTCAATGATAAAATTTTGTAGCCATATTCCTTAATTTGATGCCTTATAATAAGCTATAAATTCTACTTCCATAGTGGAAGAAGCTATAAGTGATTGTTTAGCACTTTTCCAAGATATAGTTCCTCCAGCTAATAAAAAAAATATAACCTGAAGTGGATCTTTTACTATCAAAGCAACTAGCAAAATCAGAATCGAAGTACCCCATGATCTCCAAATGATCTGATCTCCGATATGTGAGCATAAAGTCTTTTGTTCTATTCAAATACCACATAACCTATTTTACTGCTTTTCAATGATCCATTCATGGGTTATTTAAATATCTGTCAAGCATTCCAACACTGTTTGCAATATTCAGATGCATACAAACTTGAACATACATAAGACTCCCTATTGCAGATGTATAAGGGATCTTTTCCATCTCTTTCTTTTCAAATTCAGTTCTTGGACATTGAAGCAAATTGAATTTATCACCTTTAGCAATGGGTGTATATCTTGGTGCACAATATTTCATACCAAATATACTAAGTACTTTATCAATATATATCTTTTGTGATAAACCAAGTATACCACAAGAATAATCTCGATGAGTTTGTATACCCAACACAAAAGTTGCATTCCCAAGATCTTTCATTTCAAATTTATTTGAAAGAAATTTCTTGGTTTCATGCAAAAGGCCTATATCACTACTTGTCAGTAGAATACCATCAACATATAACACTAGGATGATGAATTTACTTTCACTTTTTTTTATGATAAATGCATTGATCAATAGTTTTTTCTTTAAAAGTAAATGAAGTAATCATTTGATCAAATTTCTTATACCATTGACGATAAGCATGCTTTAAACAATAAATGGATTTCTTTAATTTGCATATCAAGTGTTTTGAATCAGAAGATTGAAAATTTTTTGGATGCACCATATATATAGTTTCTTCAATGTCGCCATTAAAAATGTAGTCTTTACATTCATCTGATATAATTCTAAATCATAATGAGCTACTAGTGCCATAATGATTCTAAAAGAGTCTTTCGAAGAAACTGGAGAGAAAGTCTTTTTATAATCAATGCCTTCCTTTTGAGTAAAACCTTTAGCGACTAGGTGTGCTTTATATCTTTCGACATTGCCTTTTGAATCCCGTTTGATTTTAAAAATCTATTTACAACCAATTGGTTTTACTGATTTAGGCAATTCGACAAGATCCCAAACATCATTGTCTTTCATTGATTTCATCTCATCATCACTGGATTTTATCCATTTATGAGAGTTAACACTTTATTTGACTTGACTAAAAGAGATTGGATCACTTTCCAATCCAATGTCAAACTCATGTTCTTGGAGTTACACAACATAATCATCTGAAATTGCTAATCTCCTCTCTCTAGTGGATTTTTTTAATGACACTTCAATTTGAGGTCGTTGTGATTCCTCAATATGAGGGAGTTAACTCAAGAATATTTTGATTACCCAGTATTTATAACTTGAATAAGATCGTAAAATTATCTGATCATTTTCTATTAACTATAGAAGAGTAATAAATTGCTCTTCAAATATTCTGGGTTTATTACTCCCATCATATTCAACTTCCTCAATAAATTTAGCATTGCTCTCAAAAAAAGGATTTATTTGAAGAGTCATAAAACTTAAAACCCTTCGACCTTTCGAGTATCCAAACAAAATAAAATTATAGTTCTTGAGTCTAATTTTCTTTCATTAGTTCTATATGGCCTAGCTATTGGACATCCCATACATGAAGATGCCTAATACTAGCTTCTTCCCAATCCATAATTCATATGAGGTTTTAGCTACCGCTTTGCTTGGAACTCTAAAATGTAGCCTTTTAAGGCTTCTCCCAAAGTGATTCTAAAAGAAGAATGATTTATCATACTTCTAACCATATCCATAAGAGTCCGATTTTGTCTCTCAGCCACACCATTTTGACTTGGAGTCCTTGGCATGGTGTATTGAGGCCATGCATTCTACTAAATATTTAGCAAAAGGGCTAATGTTGTTCACGATCCATCATATCTATATAGTATTCACCACCACTGATTTGACTTTTATTTTCCAAGTTGATTTTCAACTTCATTTTAAAACTTTTGAATAATGCCTAATAATTGTGACTTCTCATAAATCAAGTATAAGTACCCATAACGAGAATAATCGCTATAAAGTAATAAAATATTGGCCATTCCAAGTAGTATGGGAATGGACCACAAATATCGATGAATTAATTCAATTTTTAAACTCCTATTAGCACCAACTTTCTTGATATTTATTTATTTTCCCTTGATACATTATATAGAGAGTTTATCATCAAAAAAAATTAAGAGAATCAAGAATTTCTTCCGGCACAAGTCTTTCAATTCTATGTTTAGAAATATATCCTAAACGCTTGGCCATAATATATATGAATTCTCATTTTTTTTTTTGTATCAAAAAAATGCAATATTTTCATTAATTTGTGAAGCATATCTAATTTATATAGATTATCAATCAAAGAACCAGTACTAATAATATTTGAATATTGAAAGAGACTAAATTTTTCATTTTCAAATGAACAAGAATAACCATATTTGTCCAAACAAGAAATAGAAATTAAATTTTGTCTAAATAATGGCACATAAAAAGTCTCATGTAAATTCTAAATACAACCAGATTCTAGATATAATCTATATAGGCATGTTGCTTCAATAGGAGCATTATTGCCATTTCTCACGTAGATGAATCTTTCAACATCAGTTAGCATTCGTCTCCTTAGACAATCCTGCATAGTCACACTTATGTGAGTAGTTGTACCTGTATCTATCCACCAAGTATGATTTGGTACTAAGGATAAATTAACTTCAAAACAAATAAAGTTGAGAAGTTTACCCTTTTTCACCAGCCAATTTGCATACTTGGGACAATCCTTCTTCACATGACCAACCTTCTTGCAAAAGAAACAAGTAACAACATTATCTTATTTTTATTGCACCTTATGCCGTGAAATCCCTTTGTCTACAGCTCCTTTGCCTTTATAAGTCATTTTTCTTTTAGTAATAATGCCACGAGAGGAAGTAGCTAAATGAGCACTTTCTATTTTGTCATGTTTCAATCTCTCTTCCTCTTGCACACATTGAGCAAAGAGCTCATTAAGAGTTCATTTTTTTCCTTTTGAAGTATTATAACTTAACTTATCTTAAAAGAATTAAATTGTGCAGGAAGAGAGATCAAAATTAAGTGCACAACAATGTCATTAGACATCTCTAATTTTAGTACTCTCAGTCTAGTGACAAAATTAGACATCTCCATAATGTACTCTCTTATATTTCCACTGCCTTTATACCGCATTGAAATGAGTTTACTAAGAATAGCACTCACTGACCTTTGAACTAACTAAACGGTTATTTTTTTAGAAACTTTTAACACATTCCTCTTCGCATCAGACCTCTTGGTTTCTGAATGGAATGCTCATGATCATAAGACTCATGCGGTTAGAATGCTCTCACATTTTAAAGTTAGTCATTTGTTCAATAGTGCTTTCAGTAAGTATGAGGCGCTCACCGGATCGATAGTCAAGATCCATACACCCAAGAACAATGGTGATATGCTCTTTCCATTTCTTAAAGTTATATAAGAATGTTATTCAAATTAGCAGATATAGAAGAAACATTAATTGAAAAGAATAAAAATAACACTCACAATTAATAATATTGTCATTTTGATGTGTATATATAATGTAAACAAAATATTAACAAAATATATGCTTGAAATAAAATGTTTAACAAAATGAGCATATATAAGATACCTAACATAACAGTTTTGGTCATAAAATAATAATTTGTAAATGATACTTAAAATTATACAAACAAATATTGATAATAAACCAACGACTATCTTTAATCGACATATCAGATGCATAATGATTAATATAAATTTATCACATATCTGTAATTATACAAAATCTGGCCAAAAAATAATCTTTCTTTGTGCCAATTATTTTTTGCATATATTTAAATATAATTTTGATGTAATATTCATATATTTCAAAATTAAATAAATTGACATCATAGATGTCACTTTGATGATATAATATTTCAATTTAAATTATTTTAAAATAATAACTATCAGTTGAAATATAATTCAACTCAAATCTCTAATTATAAAGACATGTCTCATTATATTTATAACAACAAAATCATTTATTTAAAAATATAAAACATAATCAAAATATATTCTATGTTAATATTATAAATAAATACATTTAAAAAATGAGTTTTATTTAATACATAATTACTGGTGGATTTATGGATTGGATGATAAATTTTAAAATTGTTTTATTAAAAAATATTAATTAAACATCAATAAATGCAAAACCAAATAATAATTTATTTTGGTTTGGTTTTGATAAGTTATTACATTTAAAATTATTGCATTTTTATATATGAATAAGCTAGCAAAAAATAATATAAATATAATAAAATAATTGATTACTCAAAAAAACTTATTTTACTTACATGAAGATGTTTTATTTTAAAATTAATCATATTACCATATTATATTAGACAAAATATTTTAGAAAATATAATCCTCCAAAAGCATCTATAAGTATTCAAAAAATAAAAAAATAAGTATATAAATATATATATTAAATTAATAATATCATATACATATAATTATTTGATTTATTTGATTATAAATTTTATTTAAAAATAAAAAAAAAAACCAAAAATATTAAAACCAAATTCAAATTATTAAGTTCAAATTGAACCAAATTATAAAACTTTGGTTCTGTTTGATTTTGGTTAAAACCAAATAATGCACATCATATAATAAGACCCATGAGTAAAAGCAAAATGAAAACTAAATCATATATATATATATATATATTATATATTATATATATATATATATATATATATATATATATATATATATATATATATATATATATATATATTATTGTAAAACATTTCATAAAATATATAAAATAACTATTTGCATTATAATATGCTAGTCATGCAATTAGTTTCGAACGAAGTGTTTACATGAAAGTTAAATGTTTCTAAAAAAATAATTATATGAAACGTTTCACATATAAGTTATAGTATAAAATGTTAAAAATAAATAAATGTAATAAGTAAACTACAAATTGTAAGATAGTCGTAAGCAAGGCTATATGACTAAATCCATTGAATTAACTGAATAATTATAACATTTATATTATCCATATATATATATATATATATATATATATATATATATATATATATATAACCACTGTAGCAGAAAAAATATTTCATATCACAACTGCATTTTAATAATAATAAAACTATATAATCGTAATATATACAATGTAGAACATTTAGAAGTATGATTTCATAAGGATAAACTTAATTCATCTTCGAGAGAAATCACATAATAATATAATCAACTCAGAATTCTTCATCTTCTCAAACAATGATAATAATTCACAGTACTTATCTTTGATTTGGCTTTTCATATTCTACGAATCCATTAAAAATTTCTTCTTATTGTTATTTTAAAAAATAATCAAAGATAAAATACATTTGAATCAAAACCATATGGTTAAATATGAGTTTTATTTTTCAAATTAAGATCATAATGACGAGAATAAATATATTGATCACATAAAAATTAAAATTGTATCAAAGTATAAATAAAATTTGGCTATATTGTCTTACTAAAAAAAATCAACAATAAAAAAGCCATCTAACGGATATCGATACTTCATGCACATGGCCAAATTATTTGCTCAAAAATTTTTTTTTGAATCATGTACTTTCATTTAAAATTTTCAAATAATCAATATAAAATATTATGAAAAAAGATTTTATAATGTATACCATTCTTTTAAATATATAAAGATAAAATAAATTTATCTAAATATCTCATATCAAATCATTACAAGATTTAATGGAAGATCACAAGAGCTAATACTGATTTTAATTCTTCTAATGAGAGATTCTGAGAGAGAGAGAGAAGAGAGAGAGAGAGCCTTCTTTATTTAAGATGAGATATAGTAAAATGAGAACTTTCTTTAATGGGAATCAACCATTTATATTTGACATTTCATTTTATTTCATATCATTAAAATAAAATAAAATCTATCTCTAACAAATTATACAAAAAAAATGTCAAAAGTAAAAAAATTAATTAATCTTTATTTGATCAAAAATTAATGCTTAAAATAAGAACTTAATGTATAATTAAATTCATATGTTAACCCATATTCAAAAAATTCCCAACAAGGATTGTAACAACCTTCATTGCAATGGCTGTTCATGGTTATTTTCCATTGCTTAAGCCATGGTATAACATAAATTTGATCACCTAATAATATATATAATTTATATTTTATATGTATTATTATATTGTTTTTACATATTATCATTATGACATATATTGATTAATTGGAGTTAATGAAGCCCTTTTAAAGAACATTCTACTAATGATTTAATTTCAAAATAAAAATAATAATTAATTTTAACATTTTCAATTATCTAAAAATACATATCTGATATAAAAAAATTATATTTAATCAACAAACTTTCTCTTCGGATCCCAACAAGTAGACATAGCACGCTACTAGTCACATGAAATAGATCAAGTATTAAATTACATTTATGATAGTATATTAGGATATTTATTTGATCGAAGATATTTTTGGTAACACAAATTATGTAATTTATTGTTGTTCGATTTTATTAAGTCAATATCATAAATGTCAATTAATGTTTGCAATAAATTAAAGGTCGTGAATAATATCTTGTTGTCCAAATTCTATGAGATTTCGTAGGGTTGAAAATGAATTAAGCATTTGCCAAATGAACAAATTTGAATAGCTTGTCATTTAGCTCATTTATGTTAATGAATAATATTGTTTAAATCTCATAAACAAATTTGTTAAAGAACTCGATTATGACTCAATTATGGCTCAATTAATAGTTGTTTGGGTACAATATTGTTTAAATTTGAATTTTTTAGGTTTAATAAGCTTTAATTGATACAATGGATGTATATTTCTTAACAAGCTATTTGTAAGAAAGCTTGATTAATGCTTGAGTAATGCCTATTTATTTCATTAAATAAGTTTTTCATTATCAAGCTCAATATCTATACTAACCTTTTATACTACATTTATAATAATGAAAATGACATGTTTCACTAATTGATCAATTAAATGTAAATTTTAATATAAATTTGAGTAAAAAAAAAATCAAAAGCTGAATTAAATTTTATTAAGTTATGGTCAAAATAGTATTATTCGATGACATGAAATTAACAAGATTAAAATTAGCAGAATTTGAGTCTAAATCAGTTTACATCAAGCACTCACAAGCACAATAAACAAAATTTATCATTGCTATTGTCAAATGTTCTCCGAAACTTTACATGTTTAAAGTTGAAATGAATATCTCAATTAGAAGAATGCAATGAAGATATAAATATAAATATTCAAAATTATTTAGACCATTAGGTAGTGTCTAAGATTTTTGTAGAAATAATCATAATTCTCTATCTAGTGATCTATAAATATGCCTTATTTTTATACATTAGGGAAGTACCCTACTTATAAGCCATGTAATCTAAACATTAAAATATCCACCTTGCTCAATCTTACCATTAACTTCTTATCGATGTCTTCACCTTGGCAAGATCTCATCATAACTTCGTCTCATCTTATTCATCATTAAGGGTTTTAGAGTTGCACATGCCACTAGCCTTATTGATGGCCTTCCCATAGCGACATATCTGCGAGACTTCCCTTCCTCTTTTAAGGAAACTACACATACTGTCAATCCCATTCATGCCCATCTCAAGCAAGATACCGCCACAACATTCTCGCATCTTCTTGCACATGAGACAGAGTTAACGGAGTTGAAGATTAAGAAAACCATAAATTTTAAATGTTCAATATATAAGCATAATAATTTTAATTTTAAATGTTATATACACATTTTTTAAGAGAATAATGACCATTGGTTGCAACTAATGATTTGGAATCGCTTCATGAATATTTATAAAAGTAGATTATACACAACAAAAAGCATTGGTCAAAGTTTATACAAAATAAGTGGTTGATCAAAAGGACTATTGTTAGAAACCAGCGGTAGAGTAAAAAAGCTAATTGTTGTGAAATCCAAAGACACAATGTATTTAAAGAGCAACAAAACTCCGAGTTTTACGTGGAAAACCTCAAAAAAAAACCACGGCTAGCCCAGAAAAAAGCTTCCACTATGTGTCCGTTTTGAGTACAAGATCTTCATAACGGATTAGAATAGATGAGAAATAGCAGGTAATAATATGTTGACGCAAATGTTGACAAAGTTGACATGATGTTGATGATATGGCAGTGATATAATGTAACAATCGACGGCAGGACGGTGGTGGTTGATGGCCGACGGGGGTGGTTGATGACCGTCGAGTGGCGGCATTTTTTTGGAGGATCTTTAGAGCCTCTCTCTCTTTGCTCCTCCCTTCTCCTTCAGGCCTCATACATGAGAATGAGGCTATTTATAGATTGGAGGAGCGACGCTTAAATACATGCAAAATGAACCACTCCAATCGGATGGCTTATGATGATTTCCTCGATCATATGATGTATTTTGTGTATTTGAATGCTCAAATGAAGTCAATTGTAAGATCTTTGGCTTGTTAACCGCTCCGAGATGCTCGATTTGACTATAAACACTTCATATTTGAGAGCTATTTAAGATTTAAGCGATATCCCAAAGTTTTCAAGGATATTTTGAGCTTGATACCGCCAACTTTGACGCTTTTAACATCAAGATGCTGACTACAATATTTTAAGTCATATCGCTCCTATTTTTGGATGACATTATCTCAATCGTCCAAAAATATATGTCAAATACAAAATAATAAATTTTTCAATGAAATTTGAGGGTCCATTAACTATACATTTTAAGAGAAATCTTCATAGAGCACAAGATTATGACTAAGTCGAGCGCAAAACGCGCAGTATGCATGCGGATTTGAGGTTGGACCCATCCAGCGAACGGAGTCCTACGCGCGCTGGCAGCACGTGGCTACAGCATGCATGCTGGCGTACCGCTGGCTACCGCCATGCTTGATTTACCTGCACGGGATGCGGCCGAATGACGGATGCTGGTCGCGGCCTGACATTGATCGCTGAACGGAGCGGGACGGTCCGCTGCTGAATGGCGCTGGATCGCGATGGTCGATGGCGAAAGGCAGGCGGCCTTTAATGGCTTCGGCGAATGGTCGGTGATGCTAATAAGCGGCGGAGGCCAGCGGTGTAGCTCAGGCCAGCGCGAATGGCGTGGCGCCATGACCAGTGCAGGGCGGACCAGGCTGCGCATGAGCGCTGGCTAGCGACGTCCGAATGCGGTGATCGCTTCAGCGCGACGCCCCTGGGAGGTCTATAAACCCCTGGGCTGGAGGCACCTTTCTCCCTTCGCTCGGACATCAAGAGACCATAAGCAAGGCTCCGGCTTGAGGTGTTAAGTGTATGACCGACAGGCGATCAAGACCTAGGTTCATACCAGCTCCGCCGAAAGAGGTTAACTAACTCGTCATAGCGAGGATCAAGACGTAGTTCATAAAGGCTCCGCTTTCCCTTGAAGAGGTGTTAATGACCTCGCCGACCGAGAGGCGATCAAGACCTCATACGGCTCCAGCTTCGAAATTAACTAACCTCATCGTTCGACTTCGGAGGCGACACCGAGACTGTTGAAAGATGCTGATGATGTCATGACATGTAAAAAGAGATGGTAGAGGCGATAACCAAATCGATAGGTGACCGGCCGGAGACCGGAGAGGCAGCGACCTCCGTTGAAATGTTGCGGCGGGGTCGACCAAGCGACAGAATGACGGCAATCATAGTCGGCGATGACCGCCGACGATGGTGGACCGAAGATTGTCGGGCGATGGTCAGCGATGACAGATGGTGGCGGCATGCGATCAGCGATCATGAATCGTCGGCGATGGCGAAGGATTGCCGATGCCGATGACGGCCGGGGTGACCAGAATCAGGCAATTGACCGGCGGCGGCTGGCCGCAATTGGTGACCGGTGCGACGACGATTGTCACGGGATGATGGCCAGATAAGTCCATAATGGTCGGCGGACCAGACGGTGCCAGCGCATGATGCGATGGTCGCGGACAGCTGTTGACGGCCGAGTGAACGGCGAATGACCGCACAGCCGGCAGTGACAGAACATATGATTTTTGACCTATCCGGTGTTGACAGTGTGACGATGAATTAACCCGTGAAGAGGTTGAATTCCGCTAAAGATGAGCTATCCGGTGTTGTGGTGTGACCATGACGCAATGCGGGAATTAAAGACTAAGATTTTGAGCTATCCGGTTGTTTTGAGTGCAAAATAACGGAAGAGGTCAATGAACAATGAGATTTTATTATCCGAAGGTTTTGTCGAGTGTTACCGGCGACGCAACCGATAGGTTGAGAATGCGAGATTTCACCCATCCGTGGTTGTTGTCGAGTGTTACCCGGCGATGTTAACGTATGAAGAGGCGAACGGTGATTTTGACCCATCCGAGGTTGTTTGTCCAGCGTTGATGATGCAAGCGGTGGTGAGGCGAATCAATCCGCAGATTTTGACCTATCCGGTTGTAGAGTCATGACGCCAAGGAAGAGGTAACGTGGATTTTGACCTATCCGGTTGTTTGTAGTCTTTGCTCGATGTAACTGCGAGAGGTTGGGAAGTCCAATTTTGACCTATCCGTTGTTTGTTGAGTCTTTGCTCTGGCAAACTGTGGAAGAGATTGAGGAAGTCCACCAAGGACCTTTTGACTATCCAGGTTGTTTTGCTGGAAATGTTAACTGTGGAAGAGGTGTGACCAAAATTTTTAACTATCTGGTTGTTTGTCGGGCTTGATACGTGCATGGAAGAGGTTGAAGTCCACCAAGGATTTTGACCCATCAGGTTGTTTGTCGAGTGTTACCCGCGATGTTAACTGTATGGAAGAGGTTGACGGTCCACCAAGGATTTGACCCATCCTGGTTGTTTGTCGAGTCTTTGCCGATGACGTTAACTGTATGGAAGAGGTTGAATCCGAGGATTTTGACCCAGAGGTTGTTTTTGTTACCCAATGATGTTAACTGTGGAAGAGGTTGAATCAATCCACGAGATTTTTACCTATCCGAGGTTGTTTGTCGAGTCTTTGCTCGATGACGTTAACTGTGTGGAAGAGGTACTTCAAATCGAGGATTTTGACCTATCAGGTTGTTTGTCAAAGTCTTTGCTCAATCGCGTTAACATGGAAGGTGGGAAGTCCACCAAGGACCTTTGACCTATCCTAGGTTGTTTGTCGAGTCTTTGCTCGATGGCGTTAATGTGGAAGAGGTCGTAGGAAGTCCAAGGACCTTTTGACCTATCTAGGTTGTTTGTCAAAGTGTTTGCTCGATAACGTTAACCTGTGTGGAAGAGGTCGCAGGAAGTCCACCAATGACCTTTTGACCTATCCTAAGTTGTTTGTCAGAGTCTTTGCTCGATGACATTAACCTGTGTGGAAGAGGTCGTAGGAAGTCCACCAAGGACCTTTTGACCCATCTAGGTTGTTTGTGTCTTTGCTCGATGGCGTTAACTGTATGGAAGAGATCGTACGAAGTCCACCAAGGACCTTTTGACCCATCCTAGGTTGTTTCTCAGAGTCTTTGCTCGATGACGTTAACCTGTATGGAAGAGGTCGATTAAAACATCCATTTTGTGGTTGTTACCAAAGTTGCTCCTTAACCTTGGCCTTGTTTTTCCATGAGTATGATTGGAAAATCATAATTTGCAAAGCTATATCTCTTCTCAATGTTGAAATATCCTCCAACTTTAACTTGTTTCTTGGGATGGTAATCAATTAGATGCTTAACATGGGTGATCTTCTGAGATTAAGAGTTGCCCGGCAATTTGAAGGAACAAAGTTTGATGAATCTTCATTCTTCTTGCGCTCTTTAAAAGCTTGAAATGCTCCACCTCGATGGTGGTTTTGATCTTGTTGGGAAACTTGGTCGCCATACAAGATGAAATAATGGGAATCGATTCCCACGACACGCAAAGCTGCGTGCTAGAAAACGCGGTAGAGTAAAGTTTACGCTTTAGCCTTGCTGTGAAATCCAGCAGACACACAGGTATTTAAAGAGTGAACAATAAAACTCCAGAATTTTTATGTGGAAAACCTCAAAAAGAGGGAAAATCACGGCCTAGCTTCGAAAAAAAGCTTCCACTATGTGTTGAGTACAAGATCTTCCGACCGAGATTATATCAGGTATGAGAATGGGAGCAGTAATATACAATGTTGATGACGCCGATGTTGTGTGACCCGACGGATATTGGTCGATGATGATGAGCAACAATGGTCTACGGCAGGATCGTGGTGGTCGATGGCGGCCGACGGCGGTGGTTGACGACCGTTGAGTGGCGGCACGATTGTGCTTGGAGGATCTTTAGAGCTCTCTCCTCTCTCTTGCTTGCTCTTCTCCTTCACTTGGCCTCTCCTCATATGAGGAATGAGGGGCTATTTATAGATTGAAGGAGTGGCGTCTCTGTAAATACATGCAAAATCCGAACCACTCCTCCAATCGGACGGCTCATGATGATTCCCTCGATCATATGATGTATTTTGTATATTTGAATGCTCAAATGAAGTCAGAATTGTAAGATCTTTGGCTTGTTGGAACCGGCTCGTCGAGATGCTCGATTTGACTATAAACACTTCATATTTAAGAGCTATTTAGGGATTTAACTGATATCCCAAAGTTTCCAAGGATATTTTGAGAGCTTGATCTCGACCAGTTTCAACTTCGGATCAGCTTGCTCTTAACATCAAGATTCGTGCTTCGACTACTAATATTTTAAGTGTTATATCAAAATTAATTGAATGTTCTATTACTTCCTAAAGACATTTACTTATATAATGGCAGACCATTATTTCTTTTTCTTCTTTGGAATATATAACCTTAGCTTCTTACTATTTAACGCAATGATGTCAAGTACCAAAGCACTTTATTTAACCTACAAAAATCTCTATTTGACTTAGAGTGTGTTCGGGATAATAGTAGCAGTATGAAAATGAAATGGTGGAGCTGCTATTGTTAAAGAAGCTATGATGTGCATTACGAATTTTTTTATTTCAAAAACATCAGACACCAACTTTTTAATAGCTACCACATTCTATCAGGTCAGATTAGAATACATAGCATTTTATCCCAGCTTTTTCAAAATGCAACCAAACATAATTTCCCAAATGTCACTTGCGGTGTGGTTCAAATCATATCGCAGATAGAAAGCTGCCCCAAATGTAGCCTTAGAATGAGGATAACCATAGGGTTAAAAAAATGAGGATAATCACATGGGTCAATATAGCAAGTCAATTTTAACATTATAATATAATATATAATTATTAGTACAAATAACAAACTTTTTAATTCCTTGACCAAGTTCTTATCATTTTTCTATACACATAACTTATTAACTTCTCATTTTAGAAGCATTGATTTGATAAGTTAAAGATATTGCACTACATGACCTCCTCCTTCACTCAATAAATAGGTGGAGAAAACCTTATAACTCATGCACTCTCTTGATATTCAAGTGCAACCTAAATACTTATTCATATGAGTTATTCTTTCAGAACACCTAATATAAGGCAATGATCATGTCCAAAGTTCTTTTGAGCTTTATTGATTAATAAAGAAGATAACTAAATAATAAACTACAAACCATCTTAACAAATATATTATTGAAATAAATAATCCAAAGCACCTTACAACCAAAATATAAAAAGAAATATTGTCAAGATCAAGCATTTAAAGAATAGTTTGGATGAATGCTTGAAAATTTTCTTCTAAAAACAAAAACTTCTAAAATGATCTTAAACGGAAAGCTTTTGATACATTCATACATTATTCCTTTTGGAGAGGAGATATGTCATTATTAAGCTTCAACTTCATTCATAATATCCCACAGTGGATACAAATAAATCCTAAGAAAATATTTAGTAAGCCAAAACTTAGAAGTGATTGATTAGATAATCATAGGTATGAGGATAAAATGTATCTAAGATTAGCTTAAATTCATTAGATTTTTGTGCTGATAGACGATATATGACTGCCATTCATGTGTATGATTCCAAACTTGAATTTGTGCTAAAAAATGTAATTAGGATTGTAACAACCTTCATTGCAATGGCTGTTCATGGTTAGTTTCCACTGCTTAAGCCATGGTATATCATAAATGTGGTCACCTAATCATATATATAATTTATATTTTATATGTATTATTATATTGGTTTTACATATTATCATTATGACATATGTTGATTAATTGGAGTTAATGAAGCCCTTTTAAAGAACATTCTAATAATGATTTAATTTTTATAATAAAAATAATAATTAATTTTAACTTTTCAATTATCTAAAAATACATGTCTAATATAAAAAATTATGTTTAATCAACAAACTTTCTCTGTCGATCCCAATAAGTAGACATAGCATGTTACTAGTCACATGAAATACATCAAGAATTAAATTACATTTATGATTTTTAAAGAGCATATTAGGATATTTATTTGATCGAAGATATTTTTGGTAACACAAATTATGCAATTTATTGTTGTTCAATTTTATTAAGTCATATCATGAATGTCAATTAATGTTTGCAATAAATTAATGGTTGTGAATAATATCTTGTTGCCCAAATTCTATGAGATTTCGTAGGGCTGCAAATGAATTGAACATTTGCCAAATGAACAAGCTTGAATAGCTTGTCATTTAGCTCATTTATGTTAATGAATAATATTATTTAAAGCTCATAAATAAGCTTGTTAAAGAGTTCAATTATGACTCAATTATAGCTCAATTAATAGTTATTTTTGTACAATATTATTTAAATTTGAATTTTTTAGGCTTAATAAGCTTTAATTGATATAATACATGTATATTTCATAACAAGCTATTTGTAAGAAAGCTTTATTAAAGTCTGTTTATTTCATTAAATAAGTTGTTCGTTACCGGGCATGATATCTATACTAACCTTTTATACTACATTTATAATAATGAAAATGACATGTTTCACTAATTGATCAATTAAATGTAAATTTTAATATAAATTTGAGTAAAAAAAATCAAAAGGTTGTTCTATGGTCATCTAAATTAATTTTTATCAAGTTATAGTCAATATAGTATTATTCGATGACATGAAATTAACGAGATCAAAATTAGCTAAATTTGAGTCTAAATCAATTTACATCAAGCACTCACAAGCACAATAAACAAAACTTATTGATGTTACCTGTCAAATGTTCTCCAAAATTTTACATGCTTAAAGTTGAAATGAATACCTCAATCAAAAGAAAGCAATGAAAATATAAATATAAAATAATCAGACTTATTTAGATCATTAGGTCATGTCTAGGATTTTTGTAGAAATAATCATAATTCTCTATCTAGTGTTCTATAAATATGCCTTATTTTTATACATTAGGGAAGTGCCCTACCTATAATCCATATAATCTAAACATCAAAAATACCACCTTGCTCAATCTTACCATTAACGTCTTATCAATGTCCTCACCTTGGCAAGATCTCATCATAACTTCGTCTCATCTTATTCATCATTGAGGGTTTAAAGTTGCAGATGACACTAGCCTTATTGATGGCCTTCCCAAAGCGACATATCTTCGAGACTTCCTTTCCTCTTTTAAAGGAACTACACATACGGCCAATCTCATTCATACCCATCACAAGCAAGATACCGTCACAACATTCTCGCATCTTCTTCCGCATTAGACGGAGTTAACAGAGTTGACGATTAAAAAAACAATAAATTTTAAATGTTAAGTATATTACCCCGATCACTCTTGCACCTTAGTACAATTTATACAAGCTATTACACATATAGTTTAATGCTTGTATTCTATCACATTTTTAAAAAAGACAGTAGAGTGTATGCAATACAATATTTAATCTATCTCACTATAGATAAAATTCTGAAATATCATATAAATTTTATAAAGATTATTTGTATGTAAACTTATTTCATGATAATATAGATATATAAGTATATTTAGATACGATTGAATTAGTCAATAAACATTATTATTTTAATTCATTTGTGTGACACATTATTTCATAACACTTTTTTATATTACACTTTATTATTATTATTATTATTATTATTATTATTATTATTATTATTATTATTGATACATCCTCTAAAATTAATCATCGAAATCTCAGGCATTTTCAAAATGCCGATCTAATCACCGATTTCAGCAGTTCTGTCAAGCCCTCAGACGAACATATAAGTTCCATCCGAATCGACTCGATCAAGTTATCGGGGCATGAAAATGGATCCTGATTCGCCAAATGGTCACCAAAACTGAAATATTTATAGTCAGATCGAGCGGCTCGTCAAGACGAATCCAACGAATCTAAGATCACCCAATTCCGGCATCATTAAGGCACCGGATCATCAAAATACACCGTCCGATCGAGGGATCGACTGCCGTCCATGGGAGTGGTTGGAGTTTTCCACAATTTACAAGGCCCGCCACTCCCAAAAAATCTATAAAAATTTCATTCTCACCTGAGAGGAATCGATTGGAAGACCAGAGCTCGAGAACCACCTGACCTGACACGATCTATCACCACCGCCACCACCGAGTGCTCAAGATCGAGCTCGCCTAGGAGATCGCCTCGAGGACTAGAAAATACCGCTCTTTTCTCCCAAGATCAAGAGGTTGCTCCAGGAAGATCCGCTCGCTTTTGGGAAACTTCTCCTTGGGTTGGAGTTGACCGATATTGTATTTTCTACACTCTAATATTGTTTCGCCAGAAACACCTTCTTCTCCAACTAGAAGCAAGGACCAGATTCTTTGAACACATAGTGAAAGTTCTCCTGAGGCAAGGCCGTTTTTTTCCTTAACGGGTTTTCCACGATAACCGTGTTCATATCCCCTGCTTGTGTGTTGGATAATTTTTGGGCTACGACGAAGATCTCGCATCTACCGGAATAAAATTCTCTAGCACGCAACAATTATTATTATATTAACTCATTTTTATTAAGATTTAATATATCATAGCTATTATGATTGCTTTCTAATGTGACATAACGTTAGATTGTTCTCTATTATGCTCTAGTTATTGGTCTACTCTATTATATTTATCTTAGAATCTCATATATCATAGCTATTATATTTATCTTATAATTAACCTTGTGGTTTGTTGTGAAGGTTGTTGTACGACTGACAATAAATCATGTTTAACATTTATTTTGAATCATATTTGAATTATATTTAAACCATATTATAAACTTAAATTATATTTGAGCCATATTCAGTTAATGTTTGAATCTATTCAAATTATGTTCAATTTTAATTCAAATCATAATTGACATTGCTAGAATTTTATTCAAAAATGATTATGATATATAATTACTATTTGTCTACATAATATTTGCTCTCATTTAAAAGTTTTGTTCTCTCACCTTTCCATAGATGATAATTCTCTCATTCCACAATAATCAAACTCTTCAATCAAAATCTTAAGAGTCTTTTCGGGTCACTTTTATTTTTATTTTTTAAATTTAATTTAATTTTTTTATTTTTTGATTATAAATAGAACATATTTAATGGTAATGATTGTTTTCTAAAAACACTCAAAACATTCAAAAATTATTGAGTATTTTTAAAATATTTTTAATTTATTTAAAAAATACTTAAAATACACTAAATAAATATATTTTTAAAAATAACGTAAAAATTAAAATTAAAATACAAAATAAAATTGATTCTAAATAGGCCCTTAAAAAGATTCAAATTTCTTATTAACTTTATTGTGCCTAGAATAATACACAATCCTAAATATTTGGAATCGTTCCATGAATATTTATAAAGGTTATACACAACAAAAAGCATTGGTCAAAGTTTATACAAAATAGGTGGTTGATCAAAAGGACTATATATATATATATATATATATATATATATATATATATATATATATATATATATATATATATAATTAATTAATTGAATGTTCTATCACTTCCTAAAGACATTTACTTATATAATGGCAGGCCATAATTTATTTCTGTTCTTTGGAATATATAACCTTAGCTTCTTACTATCAATGTCAAGTAACAAAGCACTTCATAAAATATGTTTTCATGTTAACCCACATAAAACTTTATTTGACTTAGAGTGTGTTTGGGGCAACAGTAGCAGTATGAAAACGCAATGGTGGAGTTGCTATTATTAAAGAAGCATCGATGTACATTATGAATTTTTTTATTTCAAAGAAGTGAGATGTCAATTTTTTAATAGCTACCATATTCTATCAGGTCAGATTGGAATACATAGAATTTCCATACTAGCTTCTTCAAAATGCAACCAAACACAATTTCCTAAATGCCACTTGCGGGCAGAAAGCCTCCCCAAATGTAGCCTTGGAATGAGGATAACCACACAGATAAAAAAATGAGGATAACCACATGGGTCAATCTAGCAAGTCTTTTTTAACATTATAATATATTATATAATTATTAGTACAAATAACAAACTTCTTAATTCCTTGATCAAGTTTCTTATCATTTTTCTATACACATAACTTATTAACTTCTCATTTTAGGAAGCATTGATTTGATAAGTAAATGATATTGCAACTACATGGCCTCCTCCTTCACTCAATAAATAGGTGGAGAAAACCTTATAACTCATGCACTCTCTTGATATTCAAGTGCAACCTAAATACTTATTCTTATGAGTTATTCTTTCACAACACCTAACATAAGGCAATGATCATGTCCAAAGTTCTTTTGAACTTTATTGATTAATAAAAAAAATCTAAATAATAAACTACAAACCATCTTAACAACTATTATTGAAATAAATAATCCAAAGAACCTTACAATAATCCAAAATATTAAAAAAAAATATTGTCAAGATCAAGCTTTTAGAGAATAAATTGGATGAATGCTTGAAAATTTTCTTCTAAAATCAAAAACTTTTAAAATGATCTTAAACGGAAAGCTTTTGATACAATCATCCATTATTCCTTTTGGAGAGGAGATATGACATTATTAAGCTTCAACTTAATTTATAATATCTCACAATGGATACAAATAAATCCTAAGAAAATATTTAGTAAGGAAAAACTTAGAAGTGACTGATTAGATAATCATAGGAGGACAAAATATATCTAAGATTAGTTTAAATTCATTAGATTTTTTTGCTGATAGATGATATATGATTGCCATTCATGTGTATGATTCCAAATCTTGAATTTGTGCTTAAAATATAATTAGGATTGTAACAACCTTCATTGCAATGGCTATTCATGGTTAGTTTCCACTGCTTAAGCTATGGTATATAATAAATTCGTTCACTGTTGACCTCCATATATGTGGTATAAGTCAAGTCAAGTCCACAAGTCGAATTCGAAAGACTTCGGAAGTGACAGTGTGCAAATCGGGGCTCAAAATGCATTGGACGTCATCGAAAATGTTTGAAACAATCTTCAATCGACAAATGGACTTCACCATCGTGTTCATAATTTCAAAATTGATCAAGATATAAGTATTACATAATCTAAAGAGCAACCGATCGAGCGAGCGAGCTATCAATGTATCGACGTGCATATCAGAGTCGAGAAGTTGTGACGATGTCTGAACGATCTCCGTTCATAAAATTGATTGCGTCGTTAGCTTTGAAATATCGAAAACTATCAAATGAGACTGTTCATGCTTAATTCGGACGAGTCTGTACAAATGTCGAATGATTTGAAGTGATAATGCGTAAATCAAGGCTAAAATACATAGGATGTCGCCAAAATCAACCCAAATGACTTCTGATCGATGAACAAAATTATCCATCATGTTTAGAATGCCAAAATTAGTCAGAATATAAATATTGCACAACTTGATGATCAACTAATCAAGCGAATACGTCGTCAATGCGCCTGCACGCATATTGAGGTCGGGAGGCACCGACGTAAACTAAACGACCTCGTTCATGAAATTGATTGCATCATTAGCTTCGAAACATAGAAACCTATCAAGTAAGACCATTCGTACTCAATTCGGATAAATCTAAACAAACGTTGATCGGTCAGAAATGATAACACGCATTTTGAGCTGAAATGGACTCAATTTGTCTCTAACTTGAACCAAACAATCTCCGATTGCGAAACGGATTGCGTCGTTGCATTTAGAACATCAAAAAAAAGCTAAGATTGATATATATATATATATATATATATATATATATATATATATATATATATATATATATTGGCCTTGTGATTTTATCGGCGTAAAAAGTTGATTAATCAACTTAAAAAATCAATTTAAAAATAAAACCTAATCTAAATCACCCTATTCATATTCGGACCAACCTCTGCCCTAACTCGACCCGCTCCTCATCACGTAAACCCACGATCGAACAAGCTCCCTCCTTAGGTCGACCATGCAGCAGGCTCCCTCTTCAGTGAGATCCCTCTTCCTCATTCTCTCGCGTCCTCCATCTTAAGCAGTTCCTCCCACTCCCCCACTCTTAGTTGGTCTCCTCAAGATTCTTCCTTTTTTTTTTTCTTCTCCAAACCGCAAGGAAAATCTCTTCCTCTCTGATTTCCCTCATCCAAAACTACAAGGAACCCACTCTTCCTCCTCTCTTCAAACTGCAAGTAGGGTAGGCTGAGTTTCTTCTTCTTTCTTCTTCTCTTCTTCATCTTCTTTCTTTTCCTCTCAAAAGACAAAATAAAATCCTTTCCATTTCCTTCAATTTTCTTTAGCTGAAAATCACTTTCCATTTTTCACACTTCCCTCACTTTCCCAAAATCGAAAATCCCAATCTTCTAAAAACTAAAAAATCCCCTCAATTTCCCCCAATCCAAATTTCTAAATCTGCTTTGCCGCAATTGGAGAAGAACACCGTCATTAAGCAGATTCTTTTTTCGGTTTTTGGCATTGCCCGTTTCTACTGCCCTTTCCAATTTTGCTTTGTCAAAATCTGAAATTTTCTTTGCCGCAACCAGAGAGGAACACCGTCATTAGGCGGGTTCTTGTTTTGGTTTCCTGCATATCCCCTTTCCACCGCCCTTTCCAATTCCATTTTGCTACAACCGGAGAGGAACACCGTCATTAGGCGGGCTCCTCTCCTGGTTTCCAGCATTACCCATTTCTTCCTCTCTTTCTGACCTTTCCCTTCGCTGTAATCGGAGAGGAACATCATCATTAGGCGGGTTCCTCTCTTGGATTCCGGCATCGCCAATTCTATCCCTTCTCCGAACATTGCAACACATAGGAAAAAAGAGTTAAAAAATGTGGGATCAATGTATAATGTGGATGTATATGCTTGTGTTTCTTTGTAGATTTGAAGGCCTCATTGTGCTCATTAGGGTGCGACAAGATGAAAAATTAGTTGTAGTGTCATAAGACACCGCTCGCTATGCTCATTAGGGCATACCGAGTAAGTCAACATCCAGTAGATGTCGCTCCCCCTAGCCGAAATACTGCCAAAATTTTACCAAAATCTTGTGACTTAGAAAAAAAATGGAAAATCAAAGAATCGGCTTAAGAATGTTAAGCAAGGAAACTTAAAGCTGAAATTCAAATTAAAAACTCAAACAAAAAAAAGGGGAGGGAAAATAACATACAACAAACACAAAAGTAAAATAAAAAACAAAGAGGTGAAAAATACTTACAAAATCTATGTAAGCAGAGTTGAAAGCCCACTGAACCCTTCTCTTTCAAATTCTCCAACTCTTCAAATAAATGGAATGGATTGTAAGACCCCATCTTGGCCTTATTTATAGAAATTCGAGGGGGTGTGAAGGACCCACTTTTAAAAAAAAAAGGAGGAAAAATGAATGTATGAGAGTTTGAATAAGTCTTCTATGTGCATCATAGTATAACTAACTTCAATGCAAGCACTTAAAATTTTAGTATTTAAAGTTTTGGCTAACATACTTAAATTGAAAGCAAACATTTGCGTGAAGGAATCCTATGGAGTTGAAGGTTGGATTGAAAAGAGAAAGGTTGTCTCTATTCATAATATGGGTTCATCTATTTGTAAGCTTAAAATATCTAAAGATATTTTCAAAAATAAAAAAAAATATAGAAACCCATAATCTTATCTGTGAAAATAAGAAACAAGTCAAATGAGGAACCTTCAAAAAGAGGAGAAATCAACTTAAATATTACACTCTGTTGATTCACAGAAGTAACTCTGAGGGATAAATCTTGTTTAAAACAACAAATTAAACTGTATTTTTGAATTTATAGCTTCAAAGCATGAAACGCCACCGGATCTATAATTCTTTGTACAAGCAAACATAATGTGATACTAAATCAAATTCTACAAAAATCATAGAGCTTCCTAAAATCAAAAATAAAAGAAATTTCATTCCAATTATGATTTTTAATGTTAGTGATTTCATTAATTAAATGAAATTATCTAAGCTATAAATACCTGCATGTGCTCGGACATAGAGATTTAAAGTACAAATTTTAATGTCTGAAAAGGCCGCGCAAGCTAAATTGGAATTAATTAAATATTAATATGAAAAATCTAATAAGATATTAGATCAATTTATAACATCTTCTACACCACCGGATTCACAACACTTTGTATAAGAGAACAGAAGGCGTTAATTAAGACATTCTTAAATACACCCGCATAGGCCTCGACACTATGCTGAATGCTTAAATTCAAGTGTTTGAGGATGTTGTGTTGTTTACCGATTTAGTCTTAGGACTTGGTCTGGGTTAACAAAACCTAAAAATCTATTATATAAATTTCAACTTAGTGAAATATCTGAGAGGCTAATTCTATCAGGTGATAGTAGACATGATCCTCTGTTAGGAGCTCAATAGAGTCGACAAGATCTAAAGCTCTTGAATATGTTCAAATCAATTAATTACCCCGATGATGGCTATGTTTAATGGTGATTTCAACCGGAGGAGATATACTTCCATCAAAATGTGATTCAATTTTTAAATCAAAATAACTCAAATTAAATATCAATCTAAAATGCTCAAATGAAATTTTATCATTTAAAGCTTAAAGCAAAACTCAATCAATCCACCTTCTGTAATTGTTTGTTGGAGGAGACAAATTAAGAAAACTCTAGCTCACAAAGGAGCCAATATCAAATCAAGTCTTCTACTATGTTCATTCTCAATCACTCTCATGCCAGTAAGAACATGACCCATGTCCTCTTACTGTGTTGCTTGGCCAGTAAGCTCCACAGAAGATGTAGTTATGACTAGAGTTCTCTGATCGGGTGGTTTGGCCAGTCAAGCTCCATTATATTACGATCACGACCGTAGCTCGTATTCTTCCCAATGGCTCTGCCCTTTGAGTTTTGAATCATAGGGTATACTTTATAGGGCAGTCAACCCTCTGTTAGCTAAGGTAAACTTAAGTCAGTCTCCTTAGACAAACACCACCCCTGATCTACAAGGATTTCTTGGACAATGTAACCCATGTGTTGCTGATACAGATCCTTCTATTAGATTAGGTCGACTACCTCCTCTAACTAAGTAGACTAGGGATCACGATGGCCCGGGATGACGGAACCATGGGATCTAGATCGGGCACGTCATCATTCCCCAAATCATCCGCTTTAAGTTAAAATGGTGAATTTCATAAATTGTAACTTCTAAACTCCACATGCTGCTACTACACGCTATGCATTAAGTGACCTAATGACTAGCCTTAATCGAAAGTTCTCTCTCAGTATTGAGAGAGGTAATTAACTATAAGGGCTTACGCCTATTATAAACCTGGAATCAAATCTAAAGTCCTCGTAAAATGAGGATGAAATCTCCGGGTAGTGTTTTATCTACTATTCCATCTGCCTTCTGAAAATTACACTGACACTTAAATCACTCTCTTCAATTCAATTTGTCGAGAGGTCGGTGACCAATTTTTGGAGCCCATTGATTTATGGCAACTCTGCTGAGGACATGATTCTCTTTTCATCTTTGGCTAGTCATATGTGTGTTATATAGTAGCAATAAAGTATTTGAACATTCAAAACAAAAATGGTGATTTAAGTGTGTAATAAATTCAATATGAGGCTCTATGTAGAATGAATCATTATGTAGAGTATATCTTTATTACACTATTATTTGTTCTATAGTACCTCTACATCTTGAAAGTATAGGGTGAAATAATAATTAATAATCCCCATCTTTCACTTTAGCAAGAATGGACCTACAAAGCACTCTTTTCACTATTCAGCTAGGGTGTGGTGCAAACATCTATCTAACCAACCATCATCAACATAGGAGATGTTGGGGCTACCATTCAATTTGGTAGCTTAAATTTCTTGGCTATCATAGTTGCAACTCACGGTACCCCAGTATGGTATTCGTGAGGCCATCTTTGGAAGGCCTTAAGTTCTGAAGCTCCTACTAGCCATGTTAAACCAGAGTTCAACCAATACTATCAAAGAGTTCTCCCGACAGAGAACTTCAATTTTTAAAAGGCTAGGCCAATCTGAAGCCCCCGTGACAAAAAAAATTGTCAATGGACAAACTATGTCTTTAATGCCTCGTGGTACAACTGCTCCGCCGATTGAACTTTTTGTGCCTGGAAAGCATGATCATGCAGTTTCTCCATTAGAAAGCAAATTAACTAGAAGGCAGAGAAGAAGAAGAAACGCTGAGCTAAGGGCTCAGTAGATCTCCTTTGAATGACCTAGTGAGCAAGTGATACTGCCACCAGAAGCGAGTATTCCTACCCATAATAACTTTGATAATCTAAAGTGGGTAAAAAGGAATAGCTCTACTGGTGAAGTAAAGTAGTTCTTCTAAAACCAACCATGTCAAGGTCCACCACCACAAAGGAGATAGCCTGAAGCCCTATCTTCCAGAATAAACAAAGTTCTCAAAGTAGCCAAGGACAGAGGCTTAATGAAAAGAAGATTTCAGAGGCATGTGGTGATGGAAAATACTGAAGCTCCACCAAGAAGGTTGCCATCTCTTATGGTAACCAGTCATCGAGCAAAGTATGCTTCACACTGTGATCATTGGAGCGTGACACTTAGACCACGTGTCAAAGAATTCGCTGTCGAAAGGTCTCGATAAAAGGGTAAACAGATATGGAGGCCAAGGCCCCGTGATAAAATCCCAAAGAATGGAAGAGGTGTGACATCTGATACACATACTCAGAAGTCTGCCATAAAAATAACTCATCAGAAGTGGATACCCAAAAGAAGGGATATCACTGATGAAAGACATGACGGTCGACACATTGGAGAAAAATTTAGGGGATCCCATCATAGATCAGATTCACCCTCACAAGAGAAAGTTGACTTTGATCGCAGTCCTTTAATAGAAGAAGTATTTGTTCCGCACATTGAACTAGAGATCCACTAAAATTATCGATCATAAATTCTTGTGCAAAAAGAAGGTGCTGAAGAGGACACTATGGAAGTGGAAGTCATTTATATGGTCAGAGATATAGATGAACTTTTCGCTCAACACCATCTATAGCAACATGGATCTAGGGAACCTGAACCTAAATTCAACATTTATGAAGGAGAGCCTTCACAGAAGCAAATAGAAGATGGAGCTTCAATCTCTGCTTAAGAGGAAGAACAAGAAGTTCAAAACAAGAAAGAGGTCATGGATGTTGAAGCTGTTTATATGGTTGAACTAAGAAATGATCAGCTTGGTACACACTTTTATACTCAGCATCATTGCTCAAGCTTAGAAATAGCTACCCCTGCAAATGTACAAGGAGAAAGACAGTCAAGTTCTTCTCCTATAAATGAGCAGGGAGTAGAACAACAGCAAAAAGTAGAAGAAGATGAAGAGCCTATATTGATTGACACTATGGCGCTACCTAGAGAGCAAAGAGAAATGCAGTGTCAAATGGAAGTAAAAGATAAGAAAATTGCACAACTCGGTACCAAGTTGAATGACATGATGGTATAAATGAATATCATGATGGAGATATTGTAGAAGAATATCACATCAACGATAACACATGTTTCATCTGCTAATCAACATGTAGCTAATAATATAACTTTTATACCACTAATCACTCTAGTATCTCAAGCTCCTATATTACATGCTACACCTAATGCTAGGAATGAAGTTAACCAACTATCTCTCTTTGGTAAATTCAAAATATGGCTACGCACAAATGTACATTGCCTAGAAATAATAATCAATGAAAAGATAAAGCTAGCCTCAAAGCAAGCTAAAATTTGAGTAAGGGTTACCCGTAAATATGAGTGTCATACAAAGGTTACTAGTGTCAAAATTTAATACTGGGCTTGGTAATCCAACATTTAATTTAAGGCTACTTGTGATAACATTAGAGGGAATGATGCGCTACTTTTCTGTCAGTTCGTTAGTAGCCTAACCTCAATTACTTTCAAGTGGTATGCAAAATTGACAAATGATTCTATTAAAATCTTTGCTGAGTTAGAGATGATATATGTGAAGAGGTTCGCCAGTGCAACTGAGAAAATAACTATCGCTTATCTTGTCTTGCTAGAAAGGAGAAAAAATTAGTCAGGAATAAAATTTATAAGTCATTGGCGTAACCTAAGGATGAAATGTGAGCAACAAATGGAAGAGGAACATGAGATCCAATTGTTAATGGGCAATATGGATGATAAAATGACATCATTTCTATGTATGGCATCAATTACAACATTCCAGGACTTGCTCGATAGGGTGGCTAAATTTGAAAAGCTGAATCACCCTAAGTCTGAAATCTATCCAGATAAAGTAAAGAGAAACAAACCTTCAGACTCAAGAAGAAATGAAACTCATGCTGCTTCCTATAGCTCAAATGGTGAAAAGCGGGTGATATATAATGTGGATAAAGGAAAACAGTCAATGTATAGTGATGATAAGGGAAAGAAGCCTGTTTATTCTAATCCACAGCCAAAATTAATATTAGGGGGCAATGATAAACCTCAGACTTTTTCAAATGGCGGGGAGCATCCAAAATAAGTGACAAGAGATGATGAACAAATGTGGCCATCTTTTAAGAAAAAGATGAATAAAGATTATTCCTTCAGAAGAGATAGTGTAGCCAAATTATTTTGGCAAGTAGTCAAACCTAGTTTGCAATTACCAGAAATTAAAAAAGGCCTGAAGAAGCTGATCAAGTCAGGGATGATCAACCATCCTATTGAAGATTGTTATGTCTTTAAGGATTGGCTAGAAAAGAAGTATCGATGAGGTGAATTTACACTATCTAACAGTGTTCTAGTCAACCCAAAAAGAGAGTCTATAAGGATGATTATGTCCTCTTCCATATCATCCATCAAAGACAAAAAAAAAGGAGAAATCAGTTCAGATTGAAGAATGGAAAACTGTAGTCTCCAAAAACACCGTGAAAATGCTAAAGCAGCTAAAAGACGTCACTAGTGTTAAGTGGAAATCACCACTTGAACCTATATTGGACTTAAGAGAGATGCCTAAACCAAGTATTTGGGCTTCTCAATGACATTCTGATAAGGCTACTTCATCATAGCATGAAAAGCAATATACTAAGCACAGGCCTAATAAATCAAAGAAGCCAGCTAAGAAAAAGAAGATCAAGAAGAGAACTACAACTCAAAAGATTATTAATAATTTAGAGTATCACCAGCCGGCAAGGCAACCATTTAGGCTTGCAGACTTTATGTTTAAACTTTGCATTGATGAATCAGATGAAGAAGATAATGATGAATCTTGTTCAGTAGAGACATGCCTAATCATTTATATGATATCAAATGTTCTTCAACATTAGTTACTTTGAAATGACAAGCGTAGTCAGACAGACTTGACCAACACGTAAAAATTTTTATCAGGAAAGCAAGAAGAGTATAAGGAGTTAACATTTGATTTTTTTTAATGACCCAACAAGACGATAATAATTCAGATGAAGATCTATGTTTTCCTTACAGAGAAGAGTTGGACTCATCGATAACATCAAGCATGAAACATATGAAGTTGAAAAATGAGTCTAGCCCTTCTGGTCAATCCTCCAGAATAAAAAGGGAATTTGAAGAAATTACCTTTTCAAAAAAATCTGAGCAAGATAAGGTGATTTAAGTTCAGTTGAGAAGTGGTAAAGTCTTTCCACTTTCCTCAAAGAGGAGAAATGCAAAAAAAGATAAAGAAAAATAAATTGAAGTCAATGAAGACATCATTCCCAAAAATCCTAGAATAAAGAATAAATCAAGCTAAAAGATAGATTATAATATTCTATCACATCTGAGAAAGATCCCTGCACAACTGAGTGTGTACGAGGCTCTCTTGATGTTAAAAGACATTCGAGAAACTTTGATACAGACTCTCAAAAATCCAAAAAGTTATGAAGCTTACTTTGCTAAAAAATGTATGGCTGAAGCATTGCAAACTCAAGATCTCCCAGTAATCACATTTTCTGAAGAAGATCTTATGTTGAGAACGATAGATCACAACTGTCCTCTATATATTACTTTAGAGAGTGATGGCATTTTGATTAACCGAATATTGATTGATCCAAGTTCTTCTATCAATCTTATGAGTCTAAAGGTATTAAAAGGATTATCACTTGATATCCAACATCTTGGGAGAGATAAGTTGATGGTTCATGGTTTCAATGAAAAAGGGCAGAAAACCCTATGTTCTTTTATTCTCCTGCTCAAGTTTCAGATTTATATACATAAGCCAAATTTCATGTAATCGATGTTAATGCATCATTTAGATCTCTCTTGGGCCGGCCATGGCTGCATGAGTATGACATGGTCCCATCAACTATGCATCAGTGTATGAAGTACCTAAAAGAAGGAGTAGAATTCAAAATTCCTGGCAATCTACAACCATTCTCCATCCATGAAGTAAAGATTTATGAAGATGCAAAATACTTCATCCCTAAAGAGCTTAAGCCAATAGAGCCTCTTGAAGCGATAGCATCTACTTCAGGAACTAAAAAATAATTTCACAAAGTGAAAGAGTAGAACTAAAGAGGAAGAAAGAAGGTAATGCTAACTCTCCCTAAAATACTTGATTCTACATCTAAATCAAGAAAATCAGTTCCTCATTTAGGAAGTGATACAAGAAGAAGAAGAAGAAGAAGAAGAAGAAGAAGATATTCCTGTCAAACCTTAGAGAACTTATAAGCTTTCAAGAAAGGCAAAGTATGAAATAAGTGATTCTAATTCATAATATGACTTTGAATTTGCTTATGGAAATAGGGTTCAAATGGTAGCATCAAGAAGGATAGCTCACTTGGTAGAGTCAGGTGACTCACTCAAAATTATACCCATCCCGCAATAGTACTTTAAATAGATTACTCCACTGGAGGTCCATAACATTTAAGAGTTGATAACATTCTATGTGCTACCATCGAGCAAGAGTGGCAGAACAAGAACTTTATTTTACAAATCTGATGAGTCTCAGCCTCATAATTTTTATCAGCCTACTCAACATGAAAATTCTAATGAGATAGTGCCAACAAGAATACCAATATACTATTCATAGAAATTGTGAAGAATGATGCATAAGCTTGGAATTCATATTAGGATACTAAAAATAGAACTCAAATCTTTAATAGGATGTGTAGCCAAAGAAGTTCTCGGGCATCACGAAGAAGTGATAAGTTTATCACTAAAGGTCTTGGGTTCATCGATAAATCTCATCAAAATAAAGCTTGTTATAACATAATAGAAGCTGAGATTGAAACTAATAATGATAAAGAAGACAATCTCCATGAAATTCTTCTCACAAACGATGAATAAGTAGAATCCAAGCCTGCACCTAAAGAACTCGAAGATGGTGGACAAACAACTACTATGGATAAACTCAAAGAAATTAACCTAGGAGCTGAAGATGATCCCATCCAACTTTTGGTGCCCTTCACGATGAGAAAGTTGAAGAGCTAAAATGCTACTTGTGAATTTAGGGATTGCTTTGTGGATATATTACGAAATGTCGCTTATCCCCCTTCAATTCATAAACTTGTTATTAAACCGGTATGCATTTTAAGCAAGCTCTAAATGAGATTGGAGATTGAAGACAGTAATTATAGAAACTAAAAAGGTTGAAGTCTTCATCGAGGAGAAGTATCTTGGAAAGCCAATATTATCCTAGTTAGAAAGAAGAATGGCCAAATTCATCTCTGCATTGACTTCTAGGGCCTAAATAAGGCATGCCCAAAAAGTTGAATTTTCACTTCCAATATTAGAACTACTAGTGGATAACACTTCCAACTATGACATGTTCTCATTCATGGATGGATTATTGGGATACAACTAAATCAAAATGGCACCTGAAGATGAAAGACATACATCATTCAGAACACCTATTAGCATCTATTGCTACATAGTCATGCCTTTTGGTTTGAAGAATGCTAGAGCTACATACCAAAGAGCCATGACGTGTACTTTTGATGAATTAATTCACCAGAAGATGGAATATTATATTGATGATTTGGTGGTGAAGAGCTTAAATTGTGAAAATCACTTCAAAGACTTGAGAATTGTATTGGAGGGAATCAAAAAATATGATCTCAAGATGAATCCTCTAAAATGTGCATTCGGGGTATCCTCAAAAATTCTAGTATATTATGCATCGAGGTATTGAAATCTACTAGATCAAGAATTATGGAGATGCCTCCAACAAAGAGTTTTCATCAGCTTCATTCTTTACAAGGACAGCTTGCATTCATCCTCGATTTATATTTAACCTATTAAGATGTTATCAACCATTTGCAAGGTTGATGAAGAAGGACGCTCCATTCAAGTGTGACAAGGAGTGCCAACAAGCCTTCAATAGCATTAAAAGCTATCTATTAAATCCATCAATCCTTGCAGTGCCTACTCTTGGGAAGTCCCTCATTCTATACACACCTGTATTAGAAGAGTCACTTGAGCATTAGCATAATGATGAAAGAAAAGAATGCTCTTTATTATATCATTCGATTAATAAAGCGAAATGAGATACTCTTTAGAGAAGCACTTTTGATATTGATCTTTGCGGTCAAAAGCTCCATCACTATATGTTATCTCAGATTACCCTCATCTCAAGGATTTAATCCACTGAAATATTTGATGATAAGACCAGCATTGACTGCATAATATGCGGTATTTTTTCAATTTGATATCACATACATTAAAAGCGGTGAAATAAGTCTTAGCAGATTTTTTAGTTGCACATCCCATCCCCGCGGATTCTTTCCTTAATGTTGAATTTCCTGATGAGCAAATTATGCTCATTCATGGAAGAGAAAAATCACAAATTTGGAAAATATACTTTGATGGAGCCTCATCGATCAAACAAGTCAAACCTCTAAATTTCCCAAGGGTAAGAGCAGGAATCGACATTGTCTTTATAACACCAGAAGGAGGGATAATGAGATGATCATATGGATTGATCAAGTCAAGAACTAATAATGATGCTGAGTATGAAGCATTAATGGTAGGTCTTGAAGAAGCTATTTTCATAGGCATTCAAAACTTGCATATTTTTGATAATTCTCAGCTTATTATAAATCAAGTACTTGGCATCTATAAAATCAATAAGCTTGAGTTAGCTTTCTATCACAAGTGAGTTCTTAAGCTTATAAAGCAAATACCAAATATCACACTAACTTGAGTCTCTTGATTTGAGAATAGCAAAGCCAATTTCTTAGCAAAATTAGTTAAGGAAATGGCAAGTATGAATGGTGATTATGTCACGATCAACATATCTACTCGATGAATTCTAGAGCCAACAAAGTACCAATCCTCGCAGGTAGAAGGGTTATTAAATTTGACATAGCAGGATGCGATTCAAGTTGCTCCTCATACTCCCCAAAATTGACAAGGAGTTATACTTAAAGGAGCTAAGAATGACATTACTTCAGAAAGCAGTGCAAAGTTTTTATTATAAAAGAGCCACGTGATTGGAGACAACCCTTCATCGACTACTTTAAAGAAGGTAAATTATCAAATAATAAATCACAGGTAGCTCAAATTGAGAAGAGAATGTTATGCTATACTTTTGTCAACAACACTCTATATCATAGATCCTTCGATGGCTATGATGCCTAAATATAGATGAATGTACCAAAGTGATGGTTGAAGTTCATGAAGGACTTTGTGGTGCACATCTGGTAAGTCCTAAGATGGTAGTAAAGATAAAAAATATGGACTATTATTGATCATCTATGGTGAGAGATTGTATTAATCATGTTAAGAGGTGCCAAAAATGCCAAGTACATGGGAATATAATCCATTAACCTCCAAATTCACTACACCCAATGATAGCATCTTAGCCATTCAAATGCTAAGGTACATATGTAATCAGACTAATTGATCCACCGTCGTCAATTGGACACCGCTTCATCCTAGCAGCGATTGATTATTTCTCTAAGTGGGCTGAAGTTACCCCATTTAAAAAAGTTACTGCTGACTGAGTGATCAACTTTTTCACCCATAATATGGTCTATAAATTGGAGTGCAACGCCAAATAATTTTGATAATGGAACACCTTTCAAAAATATAAAGATTTATAGATTCGTCGATCGACACAAAATTGATTGGTGATACTCTTCAATATATAATCCAAGAGCAAATAGTTTGGTGAAGGCCTTCAACAAGACATTAGTCAAGCTGCTCAAGTAGATTCTTACTAAAAATAAGAGTGAATGGCATACTAAATTGATATAGGCATTATGGGCATATCGAACCACCTACAAAACGCCGACTAAAGTCACTCCTTATTCATTAGTATTTGGAGCTGAAGCAGTTCTTTCATTTAAAGTTGAGTTATCGTCACTTCGAGTAGCCATCCAATACAATCTAACTGAAGATCAAAATGCTCGTCTAAAGATGGAGGAACTCAACGTGCTTGATGAAGTTAGATTGCAAGATCATCAAAATCTAGAAATTTATCGAGCAAAGATGTCTAGGGCTTTTGACCATACGGCGTGGCTTCGAACATTCCAAAAAGGGGAATTAGTCCTGGTGCTGAGAAGACTAATTATTTGTAATCAAAAATTCAATGACAAATTTGAGCCTGATTGGGAGGGCCCTTTCGTCATTGAGAAAGTGTACCAAGGAGGGGCATACCAACTCATTGACTTAAATGGTGAAAGATCAATGTCGCTAATTAATGGTCATCACCTGAAAAAGTATTATACATGATGAATACATTCTCGAGGTATAATACAAATCCCCCTGCAAAATAAGGGGTATTTTTTTTAGTATATCTATTTAGGTCGACATCGTGCTTCATATCGAGATCCCTAGATAAGTATACTAACTCTATATGAAAAAAAAAATTTTACGTGAAAATTTTCCTGTTACATGGGGGCATTTTAGATTTATACATATAGATGAAATCAATGTTGTATGTTAAAACCCTCTTAAGAGCATATCAATTCAAATATTGATGTATTTCCATATTTTCATCTTGAAAGTTCTTCTAAATATGCTTTAGAATTCCCCCTGCAAGACAGGGGGCATTTTTAGTTTATGTTAAGTTTATTTAAGTTATCATCATGTTATAAAATGAAATCCTTGAATATATTCTGATTCAGGTTGATATCAAGCTTTACGCTGAAACCCCTGAATATACCCATAATCATCATTATTGAGTTGTAGGTTCTTATAGGAATAAAATAATCTATTTCTACGCATGAAAAGATAATCATAAAAGTCAAGAAAAATTTTCTCCTAGATTCGTCAAATGTCGGAGATCAAGTCAAAAGAACTCATAATTTTGGAGATTTCAATCAACTAAGTTGAAAGAAAAATCGACCTCTACATCCTGAAGTCTAGGACACAGATTGGTTCTAAAGGTCAAACTCAACAAGCCCACAAATGATCAAGTTGCTGATTCTTTTCACTCAAAAGTTGAGGCAGTGAAAGAACCCCCCATTCATCGTCGATGATAAAACCAAACTTCTGACTTAAGTAGAGTAAGTTTTAAAGGTCGAACTCAACAAGCCATAATGTGGCTGAGTTGCTGACGCTCTCCTCACTCAACAAGCTATAAGAAAATGTTATAATAAAAGAGTCTTTGCTTATCAGTCCAGTAATGATAATTGTTCAATCTCAAACTAGATCCAGCTTAGTGATTACAAGCAACCAGGATCTAAGAGATCTTTCTACTAGATCGATAGATCAAGACAATATGAGAAAACTCTCAATTCGAGGCCAATCAATCAATCTATAATTGCTAGTGATATTTAATTTATTCTCAAATGATTTAAGCAAGCTCAAAGCATAGATCAAAGCCAATCTCCTTATCAAGTCCATCAAAGTGGAAAGCATAGGACCGATGAAGAAATTTCATAGTTTATATAAAGCCGATGGCAGAACTAAAGAAATTTTGCAATTATTTTGTCTGTTAAAGCACACATTACTAGACTAATAACTCAACATTGACCCTATATAAGCCAGAAGGCTGTGTTTTCTATATGTACCCTTCAATGAATCCATCAAAGTAGCAAGTTTCATGGCATACATACACTTCCTGACAAGTCAATATGGACAAATCAGGTCAGTCCTTCATCAAGTTAAGCTTAAAATAGACGAAGGAATTTAAATCGACCAAACGGATAAACCAATTCTCAAAATCAAACAAATAAATTAATTCCTCCATCAAAACCAAGCATGAAATTTAGAGGTTTAAATCTCAGGATATAAAAGAAAGATATCTTCAACAAAGCCATTGAAGCAGAGAGTAGATGGTGTAAGAACTCTTTTCTATCTAACAAGTCAATTCTGACAAATCGGTCAAGCCCGCCATTTAGCATGTCCTAAATAAGACATCATACTAATGACAAATTCTATCAAAGCACCGTACGCTATTGCAATTGAAGCTGAAATGATCCAAGTTCTGTGGCCATCCCAAAGGGTCAACCAGTTTTCAACAAACGTGACTCAGTCCATGCACGAATCACATTTATTGGGGGCATTTATTGACCTTCATATATGTGTCATAAGTCAAGTCAAGCCCACAAGTCAAATTTGATGGTCTTGAGAAGTGACAGTGCTCAAATTGGGGCTTAAAATGCACTAGATGTCACCAAAAATATTGAAATGACCTCCGATGAACAGACTTTACCATCATGTTCAGAACATTGAAATTAATCAAGATATAAGTATTGCATAATCTAAAGAGCAACTGATTGAGAGAGCGAGCTATCAATGTGTCGACATACATATCAAAGTCGGGAAGTTGTGGCAATGTCTAAACGATCTCCATTCATGAAATTGATCATCGTTAGCTTAAAAATATTGAAAAATATCAAATGAGACTGTCCACTCTTAATTTGGATGAGTCTATCCAAATGTCGAATGATTTGAAGTGACAATACGCAAATCGAGGCTGAAACACATAAAACGTCATCAAAATTAACCCAAATGACTTTCGATCGATGAACAGACTTCACCATCACTTTCAAAATGTCTAAACTAGACAAAATATAAATAATGCACAAATTGATGATCGACTGATCAAGCGATCGTGTCGTCAACATGTCTGCACCGACATAAGCTAAATGATCTCTGTTTATGAAATTGATTGCACCATTAGATTCAAAACATTAAAATCTATCAAGTAAGACTATTCACACTCAATTTGAATTGTTAAGCGGTCGAAAATGATAATTCACATTTTATGTTGAAATGGACTCAATTTGACGCCGACTTGAACCGAATAGCCTCTGATTGTGAAATGGACTATATCGTTACATTCAGAATAACAAAAAAAGCTAATATATATATATATATATATATATATATATATATATATATATATATATATATATATATATATATATGTATATATATATATATATATATATATATATATATATATATATATATATATATATATATTGTCCATAATATATCAGCTAAGTTGATTAATCAACTTAAAAAAATCAATTCAAAATTAAACCTAACTAAATCACCCTAATCTTCGGACCAACTCGCCACCTTCCCCTCCTTTTGCCATGTGAACAAACTCCCTCTTTGTGACCCATCGAGAAACTAAATGAAACTCTCTCTTCACCGAAGGCTCCCCTCTTGATGGTTCTCTCCCCTCCCCAACCAGAAAATTGCTTTTCTCTCAAGCTTAAACTCTTTCTCTCGATTTCCTCATCCAAATCAGTGAAAACTCTCCTCCTCTCTTCAACTTAAGGGTTGAATTTGTTCTTCTTCTTTCTTCTTCTTCATCTTCTTTCTTTTCCTCTCTCAAAAGCAAAATAAAATCCTTCCATTTCCTTAATTTCCTTCCAAAATCACTTTCCATTTTCCCACTTCCCTCGCTTTCCTAAAATCGAAAATCCTAATCTTCCAAAACCAAAAATCCCCTCATTTTCCCCTAATCCAAATTTTCAAATCTGCTTTCATAGAGAAGAACAGATCATTTTTCTTCTAGTTTTCTTTCTTTTTCAAATTCTTGCCAAAATCCTTTTGTATGAGGAGGAACACCATCATAAGTTCTTCTTTGGTTTTCACCCCTTTCCACTTTTTTTGCTCAGGAGAGGAACACCATCATTAGGTGGGCTCCTCTCCTGATTTATGACATTACCCATTTTGACCTCTCTTTCTGACCTTTCCCTTCATCGTAACTAGAGAGAAACATCATCATTAGGTGGGTTCCTCTCTTGGATTCTGAAATTGCCAATTCCGTCCCTTTGCCAAACATTGCAACGCACAAGAAAAATGAGTCACAACATGTGGGATCAATATGTGATGTGGATGTATATGCTTATATTTTTTTTTTGTAAGTTTGAAGGCCTCATGGTGCTCATTAGAGCGTGATGAGATAAAAAATTGATTGCATGAAAGACACCACTATGCTCATTAGCATCGAGAGTAACATCTGTAGAAGTCCCCTAGCCAAAATTTTGTTATAATCTTGTGACTTAAAAAAAAAATGAAAAATCAAAGAATCGGCTTAAGAATGTTAAGCAAGGAAACCTAATGTTAAAATTCAAATTAAAAAATCCAAACAAAAATAACATACAACAAATAGAAAAGTAAAAAAAAAAAAGAGAGGTGAAAAGCACTTACAAAATCTATCTAAGTAGAGTTGAAAGCCCGCTAAACTTTCTTTAACCCTTCTCTTTCAAACACTCCAACTCCTCAAACAAATGGAATGGAATGTAAGACCCACTCTTGGCTTTATATATAGAAATTAGAGGGGGTAGTGAAGGTCCACCTTCAAAAAATGGAAGGGTGAGGTTGTGGGTGGGGTTGAATGAATGTAAGAGAGTTTGAATAAGTCTCCTATGTGCGTCATAGCATAACTAACTTCTATGCAAGCACTTAAAATTTTGGTATTTAAAGTTTTGGCTATAATACTTAAATTGAAAGCAAACATTTGTGTGAAGGAATCATATAGAGTTGAAGGTTGAATTGAAAAGATAAAGGGTGTCTCTATTCATAATATGGGTTGATTTATTTGTAAGCTTAAAATATCTAAGGATGTTTTCATAAAAAAAATACAGAAACCCATAATCTTATCTATGAAAATAAGAAACAAGTCAAATGAGGAACCTTCAAAAAGAGGAGAAATCAACTTAAATATTACACTCTATTGATTCATAGAAGTAACTCTGAGAGGTAAATATTCATTTAAAATAACAAATTAAACTTCTTTTTGAATTTATAGCTTCAAAACACAAAACGCCATCGGATCTGCAATTCTTTGTACAAGCAGATAAAATGTGATACTAAATCAAATTCTACAAAAATCATATGGCTTCCTTCATTAAAAAATAAAAGAAATTTCATTCTAATTATGATTTTTACTGTCAGTGATTTCATTAATTAGATGAAATTATCTAAGCTATAAATACCTACATGGGCTCGGATATAGAGATTTAAAGTACAAATTTTAATGTCTAAAAAGATTGTGTAGGCTAAATTAGAATCAATTAAATATTAATCTAAAAAATATAATAAGATATTAGATCAATTTATAACGTCTTCTACGCCACCAGATTCATAACACCTTATACAAGTGAATAGAAGGTGTTAATTAAGGCATTCTTAAATCCACCCACATGGGCCTTGACACTATGCTGAATGCTTAAATTCAAGTGTTGAGGATGTTACGTGGGTTGTTTCCTGGTTTAGTCTTGGGGTTGGGTTAACAAAACCTAAAATCTATATATTAATTTTTTTCAACTTGGTAAAATATGGGCTAATATATTGGTGTGATAGATATGATCCTCCATTTGGACTAAATAGGTGACAGATCTAAAAGCTCTTAAATATATCCAAATCAATTAATTACCCTGATGATGGCTAATTTTAAAGGTGATTTCAACCGGAGGGGATACTTCCATCAAAATGTGATTCTATTTTCAAATCAAATTAACTCAAATTAAATATTAATCTAAAAATGCTCAAATTAAATTCAATCATTAAAAGCTTAAAGCAAAACTCAATCAATCCACCTTTCACAATTATTTGTTGGAGGTTATAAATTAAGAAAACTTTGGTTCACAAAGGAGCCAATGTCAAATCAAGTATTCTACTATGTTCACTCTCAATCACTCTCATGCTAGTAAGGATGTGGCCCGTGTGGCTTGGCCAGTAGGCTACATAGATGATGCAGTTATGACCAGAGTCCTCTGATCGGGTGGTTTGGCCAGTCAGGCTCCATTATATTATGATCATGACCGTAACCCATATGCTCTCCAATGGCTTTGCCCTTTGAGTTGTGAATCATAGGGTATACTTGATGATAGAGATACCATTGGTAGACTTAAGTCTGTCTCCTTAGACAAATACCACCTCAGGTCTACAAGGATTTCTTGGATGTCGCAACCCATGTGTTATTGATACAGATCCTTCTATCAGGTTGGGTCGACTACCTCCACTACTAAGTAGACTAGGGACCATGACGACCTGGGATGATAAAACCATGGGATTTAGATCGGGCATGTCATCATTCCCCCAACCATTCGCTTTAAGTTAAAATGGTGAATTTCATAAATTCTAACTTTTAAACTCCACATATTAGTACTATACGCTACACATGACTAGTCTTAATCAAAAGTTCTCTCTCAACATTGAGAAGAGTAATTAACTATAAGGGCTTGCGCTTATTATAAACTGGAACCAAATCTAAATTCCTCGTAGAATGAGGATGAAATCTCTGGGTAGTGGCTTATCTACTATTCCATCCGTCTTCTAAAAATTACACTAACACTAAAATCACTCTCTTCAATTCAATTTGTTGAGAGGTCAGTGGTGAATTTTTAGAGCCCACTAATTTTTGGCGACTCCGCTGGGGACAAGATTCTCTTTCCATCTTTGGCTAGTCATATATGTGCTATATAGTAGTAATAAAATATTTAAACATTCAATATAAAAATGGTGATTTAAGTGTGTAATAAATTCAATATGAGGCTATATGTAGAATGAATCATTCTATAGAGTATATCTTTATTACACTATTATTTGTTCTGTAGTACCTCTGCATCTTGAAAGTATGGGGTGAAATAAAAATTAATAATTACTAATACCCATCTTTCACTTTAACAAGAATAGATCTACAAAGCACTCTTTTCACTGTTCAGCTAAGGCGTGGAACAAACATCTACCTAGCTAACATCATCATCAACACAGGAGATGTTGGGGTTACCATTCAATTTGGTTGCTTGAATTTTCTGGCTATCATAGCTGCAACTCTTGAAGTACTGTGGAGAAAAATTCCTATGCGAGAGTCGCCTTTCAACTTGGTGAGAAATGAAAGGGGCAAGCATATAGAAATTCATCTTTTTAAGATGCCACATAGATATGTAGATGTACATATTCAGGTGATAGGGTACATCATCAAGGAAATAGTGCACTATCTCAAAAGACAGAAGTCACTACCCTTTAATGGACCTAATCACTTTAATAAGGACTCCTATGACGATCAGATATGTACTAGAGATTCTTCTCTACTTTACATGAAAAGTAAAGTAGGGTTTATTTTAAACCGGGTTCATTAAGTTCTACAGGGCAAGCCCCATAGTTAATTACATCCTAAGGAATGGAGATTCCTTAAAACTCTCGACAAGCCAAATGATCATTATCTTTGAAGATTTGTAGGAAGGACTATCAATGATTGGTTTATTTTTTGAAGATCAAATGGGATTGATCAAAGAGGAGTTATTAAGAATGAAGATGAGTAGATGGCGATGCTAGAAACTTAGCATCTCAAACTATCTATAGTTGGGCTTTACATTTTAGAAATTGATTTAGTTTATTTTTAGTTGCATTTTTCATTAGAAATTTAGGGACTTATGATTCCTTAACACAAGATTAAGGAAATGCCTAAGAGGTGAATTATGCTTATGGCCCACAAAGGGAGAAGCAACCTGAACCTAAATCTAGGGAGCTTTGGCGAGGGGAAGCACAACCTAAATCTAAGGAAAATGGGTATTGGTTTGCCTCCAGAGGACAAACCACGACAACCACTTTGGGGTGGCCAAACTCCTCCATGATTTTAAATACATGTAGGCAAGTCTTTATGCTTATGCAAGATAGGCTATTATTTATTTAAAAGAAAGAAGTCCTTAAACTCACTCCCTAAGAGACTAGATCATGTAAAGAGACATGCTTCAAATGACCTAAATCTAATGCAATTCAAATTTCATTTTATTTTCATTTTGGACAATTATTTTGACTCAAGCTAATAGGATTCATATGACTAATGCATGAGAAATAGAGTTATTGGCCAAAAACAGCGAGAAGAGATGAGGTGAGTTTCCACCATGGCTCTCAAAGGTCAAGCCAAGTTTCTTTAGGAAAGGTGAAAGCCCTCTAATCTAGAGTGAAATAAGATACAGTTGTGCATGATATTATAAAAGAAATGCTCACCCTCCTAAGGGGTTGCTAATTCTTTTATCTTGATTTTAAACCTAAGCTTTAGGTGAGGTTATGAGTTATTTAATTTTATTTTGAGTTGTTAAGTTGGGTAAAAGATTTATTTTTCTAAAGAGCCTAATCCACATCCAGGCCATAAAAGCAAGGAAGAAACTAGGAAAAGCATGCTACTTAAACAAAGCTAAATAAATCATCAATCAATTTATAAAGCTAATCAAAAGAATAAAGGCCATTGTGACCTCACCAAAATATCAAATGTGGGTAGAGCTCTACCTACAACCAGATTACAAATGAATTAAATTATAATAAGCAAGGAATTCATTGTTATGGGGTCTTCAAGCTTTATTCTTCTTTCTTCTTTCTTCTTCTTTTCTTCTTTCTTCTTTGGTTCCTTCTTTTGGATGGTTGGAAGGTAGATGCTCCAAGGCTTCATATGGTGCATAAGATAGAATCTTATGACCAATGCTCATCTAATCCCCATAATCATTCCAAAATCCTAATTGCATACATGAAAAGGAAAAAGTAAATCTAACTAACACACAAAATAAAGGTTAGCTAAAATAAACCACACAAATCCCAAGCATGTATATTGGACTTATCACCCCACATGGGTGACTAAGTCCACCACTATGGATTATGCTTAGGGGTATAAAACACCTAAGCAAAAGCATTTATATTTTTATTTATTTATGAGCCCCTTAAGCACAATCCCAAAAAAAGAATAGTTAGACTAAGAATGTCTACCATTCATTCTATGAGCATACACCTAACATCAGTCTAAAAATATATCACAAATAAACAAAATCAAACCATGCACCTAACCTAAAACTAGAAGTGGTGACTTAGGCTAATATGTGTGCTTTGAAGGTTGTGTGGTATGCTTAGCTATGGCTTTAGGTTCAAATTTTCTAAGTGTGAAGAACATGTTCAACTTAGAGGGTTTCATTTAAGTTGTTTAATTATTTTGGGTTGATTTTATTTCATGTTTTGATTTGGTTTAAGTGGATCTACAATTAATTACTAAGTTATGAAGAGAGAAAGAGAAACTTCTCTCCTTTAAGTAATTTCTAAAGTAGATTCACATTTTAGTTTTGTTTAGGTGAATATTTTGATTAAATATTTTAATTAATCCTAAGTTTAGATAAACTCTAAACAAACCTATTCAAAAAGAAAGGTATTTTTAGATTAAATAAAATGAATCAAAATTCACATAACACACATTACTTCATTTCTTTCCCAACATATATAACATGCATATGGATGGACCCTAAGTTTATCTATAGTGTATTTAACACACTTTATGATGCATGCTAAGTAATTCATTTAAGAAAATTTAGAAGTTGAATGTGCATGATTTTCTTAAGTAGAAAGAGGTTTCCTTATCCAAATTTTCACATACACATGAAAGTAAGAAAGGCATAAGTGAGTACCTCATTGTTAACAGAGGTGTAAGGTACAAGACCTACTTAGGACTACTTAAGTCTACCTTGGGTTGTCCAGACTAATATACCACTTTCCTTAAATACAAACATGTGTATAAAAGAAATGAAATGGAAAAGAGAATGCAAAAGTTATTAATGGATTCATTTTTTATGCAATTTATGTATGCAAGTATAGGTAGCCCTTCTTAGGTGGTAACATAGGGATGAATAGGATATGGAATTAGGTAAGTGTTAGGTTCTTTTCAAATGAACCATACATCTTAACAAATTCCCATTCAAAACTGTACCAACATAAAAGAAAAGGAAAACCTATGCTAAGCATACCTTTATAATCTTTCACATGCAAGCTCATAATTAAATATTAGTTACATACTTTTAGATTTGATACTTGATTTATATGTTTTGAAAATAATTTGAATTTAGTAGTGATAATAGCCATTCATATTTCTACTTTAGCCAACACGTGCAAATTTGACATAAAGTAAACAATTTCATTTTAAATTTGAATTTGAAAATATGAATGCATGAAACCACATGACATACAAACTTAACATGTTGGGAAAGATTCAAAGCAATGAAAGCATGTAAACAACTCACTTTACTTAAATCCTAAGACATTCTTATAGAATAAAGAAATTTAAAATAAATCAAAGTGTTTAGTTTGAAGTTTGATTTTTTGAAAAGGTGAGATTAAGTTTGCTGTTCCTAACCCATTCCCACATTTGATATTTTTGTTTAATTTTTAGATAATTAGATCCATTTTTTATGTATTAGGTTAAGGTATGAATTAAGTAACTTAATTAACCCTTACCTACACCTTAGAATAATTAACCAAATAATTATGAGCCAATGAGATTACATAAAACCTACAAGGAATTTAAATTTACAATGCACCTAATAAGAAAGAGGCCTAAGGCAATTTGGCTCATAAGTTAATTAAGCTAAGGGATTTAACTTAAGTAATTTCAAAACACCCTTTCACACATGTGAATTGGGTTTTGGTTTCCTTAATTGAACTTAGGCTATTAAACAAAGCATCTACCCAAAGATTAATTAAGTTCTGAAACTTTTATAATTTTTAGAAATTAATTAAGGGATAATTAATGAATTAACCCTTAATTAGAGGAGATTAAGGAGAAAAGGGGTTTAGGGAATAGCTTGGAAATGCCCCAAAATTATTCACCTCCTACTCTCCGACCTTAATCAACCCTAATCATGGATTAAAATCACTAATTACACCTAATTATGTAATTACATAAGAAGGGTAATTAAGAAATCCATGCAATTCTCTAATTAAACTTCAATAAATCCCAAGAAAATTAGGGGAAAGTCATCCCCTAAAATATACCCAAGAAATTTGGGATTAATCGAGGATTAATTAAAAGTAATTAGCAAAATAATTTCCAATAAAACCCAAAATTAGAGAAAATATAATTTAAAACCCATTGAAATTAATTTTAAAATATTCTAGGAATTATCTTTCCATAGATTTTATTTCATATTTTTGAATTTTATTGAAGTTATGAATTTTAGAAGATTAGATTAAATTAATTAAACATTTAACTAATCCTTTGCTCACGTGAATGGGTGGCTTTGCGTGCGTACACGTCATTTACATGAGGATTCACTTAAATGTATTATGGATTGGTGGCGTGGTAGCGACATCTTTGATATATAAAATTCTATGTGAATTATCTTCCCATCCATAAAATGTGGATGGATGGAGATCTCCCAAGTTCTTCCCCCTTGATCAGAGAGATCATCCATGATCTGGGGAAGATCAAGCTTCGATTGAGCTCAATTCAAAATACCCACACCATCTAAAGCCAAAGCACATCCAATGGATTCATGAATTAAAATTTTCTTCACAAAGGACCATCACCTCCTATGTTAGGTGGTCAGAAAATCCCATACCTCACCGGTGCTCGATTCCCTTGGAGAAGCTTTGTTTGGTTGAGATGAAGCTGTGTTGGAAGAATGAGCTCTTGAGGTTTTGTGAATTGCTCTATGGACCAACTCCTCTTGCTCCACTTTGTAGCTTTGATCCAATTCAACTTCTCCTTGCTGTGGGAACTCTAATGGAAGCTTGGGTGCACTTGACTTAGCTCATGAAGTATGCAAAGCAATTGAGTGGATTTGAGTGAAGAGGTGGTTTATGAGCTCCCTCCTAAAAGAAAAGAAATGATTTCAAATCCCTCTAGAAAGCTTGGGAATGCTCTTTGATGGCTCTCTCTCTACTTATATGAGGAATGATGGCTTTGAATTCAATTGGGGAGTATATCTCCCCTTGAAGGATCGGCGACAATCTTTTGCCATTTTGATCCAATTGATCAATGGGAGGGTTTGATCAGTTAGATGTGCACATGGTTGGTTTGAGGCTTGAGTGGATTGCCAACCTCCCATGTGCTTGAATTTGAGGGAGAGGGAGTTTGAATTGCCATTTTGACCCATGGGGTTGGGTTTGGTCTAGGGACCAATGGGTGACCCAAACCCATTGGGTTGGGTGCACCACTCTTCATTGGTCCCCTTGAGCTTTTAGGAAAGCCTCAAGTGATATGAAGTATGACCAAATTACCCATGGGTAGCCAAAATTTGTTCTATGGCCTAGGGGATGGTCATTTTGCTATTTTTCACTTTGGATATGTTGGGTATGTGGAGAAACTAGGTTTGGCCAAGTTTCATGAGATTTGGAATTCATTTGATATGGTTTGGCTCATGTTGACCCATTTAGGTCAAAATGGGTCAACTTGGGTCAAGTTGACCAATTGGTCAAATTGGGTCAAACCAAGGGTTGGGTCAAGTTCATATGACCATTTGAAATGTTTTGGTGGCTTTGGTTTGATTCAATTTGGTATATTTTCAATTTGGCTCATTCATTTAGGTCAAATGGGTCAAGTTGACCTATTTGACCCATTTGACCTATTTGAGAGGTCAAGGGTAGGTTTAGGTTTGGTTAGTCATATGGAGTGGATTGGTATCTTTGTTTCCAATCAATTTTGGTTAAGTTCAAATTTGGCTCAACATGACCCCTTTTAGTTGGGTCTAGTCAGGTCAATTGGCTAGGTTAGGTCTTGTTGGCCAATTAAGGCTTTGGTCAAGTTCAACAAGTGATTTAGAATGGACTTGACCCATTGGTTTTAATCAATTTGGCTTAGATCAAGTTTTGACATAAGTCAAAAATGGGTCAACTTAGGTCAAGTGGTCAATTGGGCTAGGTTAGGCTCAAATATTGGCTTGGTCAAGTTCTAACATAGGTCATGAGTGAACTTAGATCATTGGATTCAATCAATTTGGTCTATGGTAGAATTTGGCTTTGCTAGGTTTCATTTTTTGAGCTAAATGATGTTGACTTGGTTTGACCCAATTTGATTGATTGATCATCCATGATGATTGTTGATCATGATGAGAGGATAGATGAGTTTGGTTCAATCCAATTTGGTTAGGATTAATTTGGCTCATAAGGGTACTTTAGGTCACTTTGGGTCAAGTGAGCCTAAGTGGGTCAAAAGGTTAGCTTGATTTGAAGTTGTGATCTTGTATATGGACTATGATTGAAATATAAATCCATTTACAAGTGGTTTGAAGTCAAATGGGTTTTGATCCATTTGACAATTTCATATTCAAAGGAAGAATATGAAAGGATTTTTTGATTTTTTTTACTAGGTTTTGATTATTTGATTGAAGTTTGGATTTATATATGGGCTCATGATTGTAAGGTTGATTGAATCATGAGAGAAAATCAAAGTTTGGCTTGATTTGAAATTGATTTGGCTAAGTTCAAGAATTTGACTTGAAAGGCTTAGATTGGATTTTGAGTGGACTTGAGTTTGATTTTTTGGAATGGTTTTGATTGTTTGAATTTATATTTCATTTATATATGTGAATATAAATGAGAATATAAATGGATCATGAGAAAATTTCAAGGATTTGAAGTGGTTTAATCATGATTTAGCTAAGTCCATTAGAAGGATTTAAAGGACTTTAAAGATTTTAATTTTTTTGAATTTGGTTTGATTGATTTATATTTATATTTCATTTATATATGTGAATATAAATGAATATAAATAATTATGAAAATCCATGACTTTGAGATGGTTTGATCAAGATTTAGGCTAAGTCCATTAATGGAAAATTAAGGACTTTAAAAATTTAAATTGGAATTTAATTTTGGGTTTGATTTGATTGATTTATATTTATATTTCATTTATGTGAATATAAATGAGAATATAAATGAGTTTTGAAAATCCCATGAGTTTGAATTGGTTTGATCAATTTTAGGCTAAGTCCATTAATGGAAAATTAAGGACTTAGAAAATTTCATGAATTGAGTTGAAATTTTGAGCTTAGTTTGATTGATTTGAATTTATATTTCATTTTTATATATGAATATAATTGAGAATACAAATGAATTATGAGAAAATCTCAAATATTTGAATAAGTTTTGATCATGATTTTGGCTAAGTCCTTAAGACAGGATTAAAGGCTTAGAAAAATTTGGACTTAGGAATTTTGATGGATTTTGATCATGGGTTTTGATCATAAATTTCAATCATGGATTTCAATCATATAGAGTTGATTTGAATTTGGAGAAAATCAAATAGAATTGATTTGATGTTTGACTTGAATGAAGAAAAGTGAGGAATGGTTTAAGCTAAGGGAAAGAAGTTTTCCTAACATCTCTAAGGCATGACCTATTCCTATGGCTAACTCTTCTAAGTCTCTAGGGCTAGGTTGAGTGTCCACCTAATCATTAGATGTATCTTAAGACTAAGGAACTATTAAAGTCTAAGAGTCTTATGTCTAAGATGGAGGGTTGAGAGCTCATTCTAAAAATGAGGTCAACAAAGGGCAATAGGTGTGGTGTGACACAAGGAACACCGCACGTATTGGTGTTGATGATCAACAACACAGAGATCACAAACACTAGAAATAATCTATCCTTAAGGCATAGAGAAGAATCTTGAGCTTGCAATGTGGCTCTACTTATGTCCAAGACATAAGAGAGGGAAGAAATCCACTAAGGGATAGAGTGTGAACCTTCACTAGGGAAGTAGGTTCAAGTCATCCACAAGGGGATGAAAGGTTTGATTTGATTTGAATCTCACTGAGAAAGATTTGATTTGTTCTGGGAAGGTTGAATTTATTTTAATTTTTTAGGTTTGAATTTTGATGAACCCTTGTTGGTTTGCATGGGTGCAGTAGAGCCATGGAGGCTAAGACTAACAGATTTACCAATCCAAAGGGGTAGCTACTAAACATAGTAGGTATAGCCAACCAAAGGGATGCCTTTCTATGCATAGACTAGGAAGAAAGCATGGTAGACTTACATCCTCCAAAGTAGAGACCGGTCTTTGGGGTAATCTATTGGCAGATAATTGAACCCAACCTTAGACTATTGAGTGAATGTCTTGACTTAGATCACTCAAGATAGTCAAGATTCATTTCATTTTTAGATTTGTTTATTTTGATTATGATGGATCCCATGGGTTTTGATTGCGAGTAGGGGCCATGGAGGCTAGACCTAACTCAGATTTACAATTCAAGGGAGTAGTCTACCAACCCATAGGTAGGACTATCCAACCAAGGAGAAATGCCTTTTGGTATACAATGGTCAAGTCTTAAGGGAAAGCTGTGGGGACTCATCTTCTAGAGAACCATTGGGTGATAGTTGCTTTGGGCAACAAATCGAACCGACCTAGGGCTGACTATTGAGTGAATATCACTGGGGGACTTAAATCAGCTTAAGGATAGTCAAAGATTAATTCCATTTTAATTTTTTTTTTATGGATTTCATTAGTTTGTGATGGATCACACTGAGAAGGAGCTTATAGAAGCCTAGACTTATCTCAAATTTACTGAAACAAAGGGAGTAGCTTCCCAGTTGATGGGAGAACTATCTGACCAAAGGGGTGCCTTTCAGTTTGCAATGATCAATTGAAGGGAAGAAAGCTCAGAGACTCACATCTTCCACTAGAAAAGACCAGGGTGATCGGCTTTGGGCAACAAACCCGACCAGGGCTGATTGGTGAATTGCGACTTAAATCATCAAGGATAGTGAAAGCTTAATTCATTTTAAATTTGTGATGGATTCTTGGTTTGCATTCATAAATTAGCTTGAACTAGACCTATCTCGATTTATTGAAATAAAGAGCTTCCACCGATGGGAGAAATATCCAAAGGGGTGCCTTTAGCAATGATCAAGGAAAGAAACTCACATTAGACCAGGGGTGATGGCTTTGAAAATGATACCTACTTGGTTTCACAATAATGCTAGAAAGAATGCATCATAATTTATATCTTTGCTATTTATATTTGAAATAGATGAACTTAACCTGTGACTATATTCAAGATTTCTCAATCAGTCAAAATTCTTATGGAGTTTATTTTTAAGATGATATGCAGGACCCTTTGCTTGAATTCAATCCATAAGCAAATTAAGTTTGTTTATTTATATCAGGACCTTGTTGGTGATCCTTGAACTAAGGAGAATCGCACATCTGACAAATTTTCCAACCACAGGGGTGGTTACTAAGAAAGGGGAATTATCCAATCTAGTTGTAACCCGGGTAGTGTCTAAATAGGGTCGTAAAGGACATGATCCAAATAGAGTGCCCTCAAGGGATAAGGCTGGTAAGGGCTTTATCCAACACCCTGGAGAAGATGACATGACTAGTCATATACCCAATAGGTATTCGGTGTCCAACTCAAGGAGAAAGTACGGGGACTCACATCTGCTAAGAGTGGTGTACTCACTGGGTGAGTCATAATCAACATAGCCAACATCAACCAACCTAAGGTGCCCGTGGTTTCAATGAAGAAATCAAGGAAAGGGACTCATCCTATAGCGGGCGAGGGATAGTCTTCTTACTCGGTGCTTATCCGACCTAGGCTGACCGGTGAATGCCACTGGGGACTTATATCAACTCAAAAGTAGTCAAGAGAAAAGGAGCCTCTAGGGGACTTATCCTAAACCTCAAATATACTCAACCTAGTTAGAGCATGATGGCTAGTTCAAGAAGAAAGCACGGACTCACATCTTCTTAAAGAAAGTCAACATGAGGTAGCTTACTGGCTAGGCAGTGAAGCTTACCATTCTAACAAGGCACTCGTTGGTTTGCAATGGCCAAGTTAGGAAAAAAGTGCGGGGACTCACATCTTCCAAATAAGTGACCACTATGGTGACATACTAGCGAGGTAGCATGTAGACCCGACTAAGAGCAGCTAATGAGTGAGTGCCACAGGGGGCTTGCTCCCACATCAAAATAGCCTAAGGCAAAAGATTTGTGTTTGTTATTGTGCATGTGTCAAAAGGAATAGGATGCCTATGGGGGACTCTTACACCTACCTTAAACACACTAGGGGTTTGACAAAATGGTGCCACGGATGGCAACCGAGATTCCCACTAAGAAAGGATGCTTCTTGGGTCCTATCACACCTAACTTAGTTATGCTAATCAAAATAGGATGCCTCTCGGGTTCTCTTACACCTATTCTAAAAGCATCGAGATTGTGTTTGTGTTGTGAAAGAGGATAGGATGCAGGGGACTCTTACACCCTAAACATCACGATAGATTCAGATAAGCAAACAACACTTTGAAAGAAGAGAAGATTTGATGAATGGAGTCAAGTATTTATTTTTTTATTAATGATTATTTTCAAACATGATTTATTTCATGGGTAATATTTCCTTAGATAGCGCCCATTAATTGGAAGCATCAGGTGTTCCGCTTTACAATCAATAAACTGATAAGATCCTTCTTGATAGGCCTTCTCTATGACATAGGGGCCTTCCCAAGTGGGTTCAAACTTGCCTCCCATCTTTTGACGGGCAACAATTGGTCTCCTTAGGAATAACACAAGTTCTCTACTGAAAAGACCTAGGCAGACTTGTTGAGCTTGAATCATTTTGGCCTTTGAGGTTCTTGCGCCCGTGTGACTCTCCTCCAAAGAGCTCTTCTAACCACTTTGCATTCTACTAGTGATCTTGTTACCCAATGCTATCCTTAGTGATGGGAGTTGAACTTCTAAAGGAAGAATGACTTGGACCCATACACTAAGAAAATGAGTAGGAGTTGGAGTTGTATGTGTGGTAGGCCCACAAGGCTTCAAATAACTACTTTCCACATTATTTTATTATCATCAAGAGTCTTCTTCGATTTGGATGAGAGTTTTGTTGAATGCTTCGCTAAGCCATTGCTCTAGGTAGTAGATGAGTATCTCCAATATCATGTCTTCAGCATTGATCTTTGTGCTTTTGAATGCAGTACCATTATCAGATATAATTCATGTTGAGGCACCCCAAACCTATATATGATATGGTTCATGAAAAATTGAAGCACATATGAGCTTGACCTCTCAGTGGGATGGCTTCCACTTGGAAAAGTAGTGGTGGCTAAGATGAGCGATGCCCTTGGAAGAAGAAGGAGGATCGACACTACAATGTTTACCTCAAATGGCCATGAAGCCAATGTGTGTAGAATGTTGGGTGGTTGGTGGAGGACCACACCGTACTCGATCTCTACATCCATGCATGATGTGATCATTGAAGGGTTATCAAGTCTCTTGATCTTCATCTTCATCTTGACGGATTGATGTGCTCCACATGGGTGAATGTACCTCGTTATAATGCCATGGGCTTCATGTTTTTTAAACAAAACATATTTGGTCAAAGGGCGGTAGGGTGCCATCAACAAGAGCATAGAGAGAGCTCTGTTTCACTATGGGCTTGTGACTTTTCTTGAGGTAGTTTCTGTTCAAGTAATCTATGAATAGTTGCCTCCAATCTAGCTCCTTGTCCATTTTGGCAATGCAACCTCCCCAAAGAAAGTCTCGATGAGTTCAAATCAATAAGGGATAAGACTTGTCTATTTTGGACCCTTATTGAAATGGATCTTCCGGATGAACTCTTTGGAAGTTTGGCCAAGCATCTACGCATTCTCTATGGGGAACCTTGTAGATGGTGACTTAGAATTTGGGCCAATACTTCATGGTATACTGGTAATGAAAATTGGGTTTGAGAACACGGTAGGACCCAATTTGGTTGATGACCAATTGAATCCCAAAGATGTTGATGCTTGACACGAGTGATGGCTAACTCCGGACCTCAAAGCCTCATACTTGACTTCATTGTTGGTGTAGGGGTTGGAAAGATAGTATGAGAATCTCATCACATCATTTGGAGTTAGAAGAACTATTCTACCCTACCTTTCGGAGAATACATGGTGCTTCACCTTTAAGAAAAGAAGCACCATCAAAATACATCTCCCATCGGTGTGCCTCCCCTAAGTTCATGATTTGTTCATGGGAGATCATCACTAGTGAGAATCAAGGAAGTGGGTGTGCTAAGAAATCTGCTAGTGCATGTCCTTTTCTGCGAGGGTACAAATGTGATATCAAACTGAGAGTATCATGGACCAATGAGCCAAACATCTGGAAAGCATTGGCCATGTCATGAGATACTACGTGGATTTGTTCAGAGATCAAGTTCACCTTATGAAAGCATGTAGTGTCATAGCTTCTAGATGCAAAGATCAAAGCTAGGCAATGTTTCTCAATAGGTGGATAGTTTGCCGGAATGGAATGGTAGGTAGTAGAGTGCTCTCCTTCCCTCATCATTGGCTTAAGCCAAGAGTCATCAATGCATCAATATAAAGGATGAGTGCCTTGCGGGGATAGGGCTGCTAGACCGCGCTTCACCAAACTCTTTGATGTCTTGAAGTATCGCACTTATCATCCTTGAACTTGGCATCCTTTTGACAAGTGTTGAGAATGCATCATCTCCTTGGTTTGAGATAAAGCATCTTAGATATGTCGTCATCCTTGAAAGGATTTGAGTTAAACTCTTAGGAGGTGGCATTTCTAAGATAGCTTTAATCTTTTAGATCTATTTCTATTCCCCGTGTCAAACAACAAACCCAAGAATTTTCTTGAAGTGACTCGAATGCACACTTCATTCATTTTATATATTATCTTAACTTCAAAACTACTCTCAAGTCAAAGAGGTGGTCTTCTTTTTCTCTTTGACTAGATCATCAACATAGCTCAACCGATGATGGATGAGTTCATTGAAGATCGAGTCATGGCCCATGGTATGTAGCACCAGTATTTTAAGGCGAAAGGCATGACCCTATAGAAGATTCGATCGGGGTTCAAAAAAGTAGTGTTTCTTTCATCTTAGAGACATCTTGATTTGGTTATAGCCAGATGACCCATCCATGAAGAAGAGGCATGAGATGAGGCAATGTCCACCATTAATTCTATAGGAGAGGAAACTCATCCTTAGGACATGCCTTGTTTAAGTCCCTAAAATTGACATGTAAATTTGGCCATTCTTCTTCTTAATTAGGATGACACTAGCTAACCGTAGGATATTTTTCTTCCCGATGAAACCCATCGATCAATTTCTTGACTTGAAATGACCTATGTTGTTTAATTTCTCATCGTAGGAGCTTGCTTAATAGGGGTAGCATTAGGATCTATTGCTAGCTTGTGGACTGCTATAGGAGATAATCAGCATTTCTTCATAACTCCATGTGAAGCAGTCTTTAAACTCAATCAATAGCCTAACTAAGTCATTGGTTTCTTCTTCATTCAAATGACGATGTATGTTGGATTTTCTTATCGAGGTTGATTTCTTTAAGCTTGTTGATTATTCAATGAATTTCCTCTTCAAATTCTGAAGGTGCCACTTTGACTTGGAGATCATCTAAATCATCTGAAGTTTCTAAACACACATTCTCATAAGAGTTGTGGATGTTTGAGAAGAAACTATCAGACTCCAAATGGTTGGTAACAACTAGGCAATAATCTTCTTCATCGGCGGACCCTGAATCCTAGTCCTACTCTGTGCTTCCCTATATTGTTCCATAGCTTTTGAAGTATTCTAACTTGTGCTTGGACCACGTATGAGGAACTAAATCTTTCTATAAGATTTTGAACACAAGTAAAAGTCAAAAGGTAATTCCATTAATTCTTTAAAGTATCTTCCTCAAGTTACATCAATGTTGAGAGGATGATGATCCCAAAAAAATTCTTGCTTCATGTTACTGGAAGTCTTAGGGACTTCCTTAACTACTAAACCTTCAACTTTCTAAGATGTAAGTGAGGTAAGAGCTAAGGTTCCCAACTCCTAATAGTTTCACATAAACTATTCAAATACTTTGCTTTTGCTTGGAGGCACGGTCTTCATCTCTCTGGATCAAAAGTCACCTCAATGGAACCCGAGAGGGGTTGGCTGTATACTAATCACATTAGACTCATCCTCAGCTGGATTCCAAGTCTATGTGAATAGTACTCTATGAGAACTGAACCACGACCTCTGGTGAAGGCCAACTAGGGGTCTCCCACCTCTAGAATTGCCTCTATTTACGCCTCCCCTCTGGTGGAGGTTGAGCCATCTACCCACATGTCCATATGATGGAATGAACTGTGGGTGGAATGTGATATGCTGATCTATTTCTTCTTCAATTTCTTTTTCTTGCTCACTTGGACTTTTATTTTTCATTTCTTTTTTTTTTTATCTTTTCTTTTGCTTCATTTTCTTTTATTTTTGTATTTGCATTTAAATTTTTTCCAAGTTCATGAAAAGGGTGTTTTGAAGAAGATAGTAGGTCGCATCCTCATAAATCTCAACCTCTCTAACTGAAAATGGATTTTAATCCCTGTCAATTCTATCTTTTTTGAACTTGATGGATTGATGAATCGAGGATGGAAAAATCTTGTTCTAATGTATCCAAGGCCTACCAAGCAAAATAGTGAATGAAGTATTTGAATTAATGATGTAGAACTTGGCTTCAGTCTTTCAGTCACCTATCTCCAAAAGTAACACCATAGAACCTAAAGCCCGCTCACCTTGATCATTGAATCTTCTCAACATCATCCTATCTCCTTGGAGTGTAGAGATGTCGATCTTCAGATAGGCAAGATTCTTTAGGCTCATAATGTTCATTGATGCACCTAAATCTAGACAAACCCTGGTGAGTTTGAGCCTGCCCATGTCGACTGTGATTTAGAGGGGACGGTTGTGCTCCAAGTCCCCTAGAAGAAGGTCTTCATCTATGAAGGTGATCCCTTGGGCTTCTTTTGTATAATGTGCTTCCTCACCATGATATTGCTAAGCATATTTAGGATCAAGGAGAGCCTTGATTAGTGATTCCCTCATCTCTTTGGATAAGACAAGGGCATCATATATGCTTAGCTTAGCAACTTTCTTAGATGAGAAAGGAGTTGTAGTCCACCTTGGTTAGTCTTCACAAACATATCCAAGGGTGGAGCATCGTGGAAGGGCTTCTCGATCTTGATCAATGACTTATTTCTCTATCTTGAGGTGCTAGGAGGTAGAACCTTGCCACTGAAGGTTGACTTGGTGATCTCTTTGAGGCAAGGTGGTGGAAGGTTCTACCGCTCAGCTCACTACGCTTCTCTATGGGACTCTCAATTAGATGATTCCAAGGCTATCTCAAGAGGTGAACCCATAGTATTCAGAGTTAGAAAGTCCAACTGTGAATTAGAAAGATGAAGATCAAAATTGATATAGTTATTTAGACTTGAAGAGTTATCGTTAGGAATAGAAGAAGACAACCCATCAGAAGTGACATAAATGTAATTCAAACTAGCTTTATTCTTCGATTTCTTGAAATTATTTGGGGGTACAAAGTAGAAGTCAAGTAACTTGAGTGGAGTAAGGGATTTATCTGATGATACAAGAGTTCTTCTAGTAGAAGAAATAGGAGAGCTAGCTTAAATAGAAGAAACTGCTGGTGTGGAAGCTGAAACTGAAGCCTGGAGGCTGGACATGATCGGTGGCTGTGCTAAAGGGCTATCCCATGACACATTGTTCTTTGTCACTTATTGAGCCACTTTCTAGAGTTGGCATGGCAACTTACTTGTAAACCTTCTTGTTGTGTTCAGAGATGACTCAACAAAGAAAGCTTCTTGATCTTCTCAATGATTTTCTTAGAGGTTTTGTACAAGAAAATGTCCCAACCTTCTTTGGTTTTGGTAGGATCACATGTATCCCCAAGGATTACCCTAATGGAATTGGAAGGTTGTTCCATAAGGTATTCCTTTGGGATAACTACAAAGATCTCTTGAAAGTTCAAGCCGCCCTTGAATGTGAAGAAATCCTCCAAAATGTGGCCTAGCATACGGTGGTAAGGAAAAAAGTTTGGATCATGACTTTTGCCTATTTCCTCCGGTCTCCTAGGCTCGGGTATCTGAAAATCAGGTTTCTTTAAGATATTATTAAAGATTTTTCTAATTACCTACCTCTTAAAAGAATAAGGTTTGTTTAACTTATCTAAAATAATAGATGGACCATAGCTATCTGACGGAGGGTATGCATGCCACTGCTGGTGGTGGTATGGTTGAGGCGGTGGCTGTGCTGGCCGTGGAGGCTGCGGTGGATGCCAGTAGGGCTGCCTCAGTGGTGGAAAAAGAGGGGGAGGCTATTGAGGTCGTGGTCTCTCAGATTGATCTCTAGCTGGCTACTTCCCATTGTCAATCATTTTATTGCTCCAAGCTTCATCTCATAGACTTTCTGCGGCTTCTTCTTAGGTAACTGATCTTGAAAAGGCAATTGTTTGGCCTCTCATTGTAGACTAGCCGCCTTATTGATTAGCTTCTCAAATATCTTCATAGTGAAGCCCTTAAGCATGAAGGCAGCCAGGCCATGGATATTCTTCAAGAGAATCTCAATGGCATGTTGTTCGATAGATTCACACTTCATACTGTTGCACCAAGAATATAATCAACAAGTGACTCTGATTGCTACAACGATCACCTAGAACCCTTTCTTGAGCTCCAAAGAAATCTCTTGATGAAGAGTTGCTCTAACTCAAATGTCTTTAATCGAACCATTGGGCGCTCAACATACCAATCAAAAGCAATACACTAGGCTACAAACAAAAGGCTAAGAGCAAAGCATCCGCCACCTGTAAACAACCGGCCCCAAATGTGCTATGTGTTTCCTTGGGTTTTCATTGCCATCAAAGCTTTTGAAGGAAGGAGGCTCAAAACCCTTAGGATATTGGATAGCATCAATTTCCTCTAGGTAGGGTCTACCCTTTGGAACTGATGATTCTCCTCGGGCTTAAGCTAAAGCTTCCTTCACCTGCTGCTTAACCATGGATATTAGATCTTTTTCTTATATAGAGGTACTTCCACTACTTTTCTATACAGGCTAGTGCTACCTTGCTTAACGGGAGGTAGAGTCTTAGCTGGGTCCAAGACATGCACTAACTCAGGCAGACTGACATCAAATATAGTAGGATTAACTAAAGGGGCTTGTTTCTGAAGCACTCACACTACTGCTAAAAAGTCCTGTAACTAACGTGCCATCCTATCAATCTGCTCATTCTTCTACCTCAATCGAAGGTGCTGATTCTCGATTTTCTTCTTGATCAACCTCATCACCTTCCATGGCTTGTTGTTCCTAAGAAGAGATCCTCTAGTGTCAACCATGCACCAAAGTCCCCATCAAGTCATCTTCGTTAGGATCAAAGCTGACTTTCTTTTCATCTGACCAATCATACCCCAAGATTTCCTTCTTCTCCATGAAATAATGTGCAAGTATCACATCAAAAGAATGATCCATCTGAGCTGGTACAAACACTCTAGGCTAACCAGTGTGATCACTATCATGCACTGAGAGGCACCAAACCTTGCCTATCACTAGAGAATCAATCGTGGACTAATTTCAGGATGAATGACTTCGACGCTACTACTATGAGAGGGTAGTAATTAGGATGTTCCACTACCACTGGTGCAGCTGGACTGTTATCTGAAATATCTAAAATCACTGTTATGATCTCCACATCCGACTGTATGGGCGGAGTTGGTGAAGGGATGCCCACTATGCTTCGGGATCGCCACTCCTTCTGCACCACCACTGGGGCAGAAGGTCGAGAAGGAGAGCTCGATCCTACCATAATGGGTGGTGTAGAAGGAGTAGGATCCGTTAGCCATAGCTGGATCACCAACGGGGTGTGCTTTTCCCTGGATGCGGCCTTCATGGCCTTAGATGGAATAGGAGATGATGTAACCTGAATTGGTGATAGCGGATGAGGGGTAGAGTGGTGGGGAGGAGACACCACTGACTCTCTGTGCATAGGACCTGCCCTCCTGTGGTGGCTAGTCCTAGTGAGAAGTATACCGTCGATGGTCACATGGGTGCGCCGATGGAAAATTAATCGAAGAGCAATGACCTAGAACCCACGCTCTCACTGCTAGTAATATGTGATGTGTGGGACTCACGGGCCCTCTTCTGGCTAATCAGCTTCCCCATGCTATGGGTGATAATAGATTAGAGATCAAACTGAGTGCTGGACTCTAAGCATTTGTATGCTCCGCCTACCCGGCATAAGACAGATCGGCGGCCGATGTATGACCTCCTGCTCCTGGAAACTGCTGGCTAAAAATGCACCACTGGAGGAGGTGATGAATGGATCCTCCTGACATCCTCTCTGTCTGATCCAAAGAGAGGATGGAACTGGTTTTCTATAACCAATGGTGAACTGACAACGGGAAACTCATCCATGGACGGCATTTCTCTGGGTGTGGTACCGCTTGATCATGTAGTTCTTATTCCTATGTTGTGTATGGGTAGGATGGGAAGAGTGCAAGCTAGACCCATACTAAAATGTAGGGGAGGCAAACCCTGAGACCAGGGGAGCCTTACCCTTAGAGGGTACAGATGGTAGGGTACTATCCCTCATTGGGGAAAGATGATCAACTCTGAGGTGAACTGCAATCAAAGCTAGTACTGCTGGCATAGCTGGAATTATTATAACTAAAGTCTATGGTGTTGTCATAGCTTTCCTCTTCAGTGAGGAGACATCAGAGTCAGAGGGTAAGTCAATCCTAATGACCCTTCTTCACTGGTCCTACTAACGTAGTGAGGGAGTGCCCTCGTGATCCCTGCTCCCAAATCCCCAATCAGTGAATGGTGAAAGATGGGAAGTTTTGATCTAAAGCTAGATCCATACATGGGGAGAGTAAAAAATAAACTTCAAGAACCGACCATTTCAACAATGTAGATAAAAATTGAACTACAACACGATTGTAAATATCTAATGAGAAATGAAATGAGATTTCTATCTCATAGATTTTGAATTTGAATTGAAAATTTGAACCCACATCCAACAACTTGGAAGTGTTAAGTGGGTTCAAATGGATTTGAGAAGATTGATTGAAAGAGGAATTTGAATATGAATTCAAACTTCAATAAATTTAGATATGTTGAAATATGGATTCAAATTTTTTGATAAGGATGCTTCCATAGGTTCATGCTTGTCTTGAATTTGAATTTTCAATTTTGAGGACCCTTTCCTTTAAAAAATTTAGGTATGTTAAGGTAAGGGTCAAATTGATTTTGCTTTTGTTTGATTGTTTTGAAATCTCACTTACTTAGCAAATTTAGGCATGCTAAGTGGAGTGTTTGAGAATGATTATTTCTTTTTTGTGGATTTTTATTTTAATTTTGGAAAAATTTAGAATTCTTAGCAAATTTAGGTATGCTAAGTGAAGAACCCAAGTATGTTTTGTTTGATTTTTGAAAGTAGAATCCTTAGTAAATTTAGGTATGCTAAGAAAATCCTAAGTGTTTCATTTTATTTTGATGTTTTGATTTTTGTAAAGGGTTGGATCCTTAGCAAATTTGGTATGCTAAGCGAATCCTAAGGTGCTTCATTTTGTTTTGATGTGATTGAAAGTGGAGATTTAACTTTGGCAAATTTGGTATGCTAAAGATGAAGTCCCACTTGGTTTTGTGAAATGAAAATTTTATTTAGCAAATTTGGGTATGTTAAATGAAATTCCAAATGGTGTGTTCAAAATTATAATTTTATTTTGGTTTTGAAAATGGAAACTTCTCCTTAAAAAATTTGGTATGCTAAGGAAAGAAGTTCCAAAGGTGTTTAAAAAAAGTTTTGATTTTGGATTTGGAGACTTCACTTAATAAATTTGGGTATTTTAAGTGAAGTTCCAAATGTGTTTTTAAAATTTTGATTTTGGATTTGGAAAGTTCACTTAACAAATTTGAGTATGTTAAATGAAGTTCCAAAATATGTTTTGAAAATTTTAATATGATTTGATTTTGATTTTGATTTGGAAACTTCACTTAACAAATTTGATGTTAAATGATGTTCCAAATTTGTTTGAAAATTTTTTGATTTTGATTTGGAGACTTCACTTACCAAATTTGGGTATGTTAAATGAAGTTCCAAAAATGTGTTTAGAAAATTTTTGGATTTTGAATTTGGAGACTTCACTTAACAAATTTGGGTATGTTAAATGAAATTCCAAAATGTGTTTTGAAAATTTTCAGTTTTGAACTTGGAGACTTCACTTAACAAATTTGGGTATGTTAAATGAAGTTCCAAAAAAATGTGTTTAGAAAATGTTTGGATTTTGAATTTGGAGACTTCACTTAACAAATTTGGGTATGATAAAATGAAGTTCTAAAAAGTTATTTTGAAAAAGTATTGATTTTGGATTTGGAGACTTCGCTTAACAAATTTGGGTATGTTAAGTAAAGTTCCAAGTATGATTATTTAAGTTTTAATTTTTGAAAGAGAGGACTTCCATTCAACAAATTTGGGTATGTAGAATGGAGATCAATCTTATTTTTGAAATGTGAAATTTTGTTTTGTGTGTGATTATTGCTTTTTGAAAGAGAGGAATTCCAACTTAATCATATATGAGATATGTTTAAGTGGGATTTCCTAAATGATATTTATTTTTAGTTGGAAATGAAATCTTCATTTAATAAATTTGAGTATATTAAATGAACATATTCATATGTGCTTTTTGAAAAGTTTTACTTTTTTTATAAATGAAACTTCCATTCAATAGGTGTGAGTGCATTGAATAGAAAGATTCATGTGTGCTTTTTGAAAAGTTTAATTTTGTTTAGAAATGAACATTTCATTCAATAAGTGTGAGTGTATTGAATAGAAAGATTCATGTGTATTTTTGAAAACTTTATGATTTTGATTCTGATGTTTTGAAAGATAATTATTTCTTTTATTTTGAAAATTAAATCTTCATCAAAGTGAATTGAAAGATGATGTTTTATTTATGCTTTTTTGAAAATGTTGTTAATTTTATTTTTGAAAATTCCTACATGTAACAATCATGGGAATTGTTAAATGAGGATGACAAATTTGTGAAAAATATTTTATTAAGTGTATTTTGAAAAGGTGTTTTTTTAAAAAAAAAGGCAAAGTTCTTTATGGAAGATTTATTTTATCTTTATTATTTTAGGATAAACCTTTTCTTATCATAAAAAATGATAGAGGAAGTCTTTAAAATGTTTTCTTTTTATTAAGATCTTATCATTTTGCCCATTAGAGGACCCAATGGGGTTTTAAGACCAATAGGAATGCGATCCTAAAACCTAAAGATGTTGGCTAACTCAACTTAAGGATAAAATGAGCTAAGTGCCAATGAAAAGAAAGATAGTCTTGGATTCATACCAAAGTACAAACCCACTATCGATACTCAAAGACAATGATCATTTATCAAAGATGGAAAGAGGAACCATCCCCAGTGGAGTCGCCAGAAAAATCTATAGAGAAAAATTCCTATACGAGAGTCACCTTTCAAACCTGTTGGAGAGAAATAAAAGGGGCAAGCATATAGGAATTCATCTTTTTAAGATGCCACAAAAATTCGTAGATGTACTTATTCAGGTGATCGAGTACATCATCAAAGAAATAGTGTACTATCTTGAAAGATAGAAGTCACTACCCTTTAATGGACCTAATCACCTCAATAAGTCCTAAGGATGATGGGTTTGCATATGTACTAGAGATTCTTCCCTTACTTCACATAGAAAAATAAAGCAGAGTTTATTTTAAACCGGGTTCGTTAAGTTCTCTACAAAGGCAAGCCCCCATAGTTAATTACATCTTAAGGAATGGGGATTCCTTAGGAAAACTCTCGATTAAGGTAAATGATTGTTGTCTTTGAAGATTTCAATAGGAATGATTATCAATCTATTGGTTTATTTTTGAAGATCAAATGGGATTGATCAAAGAGAGGGAGTTATTATCGAAGCCAAAATAGAAGATAAGTAGGATATGCTCAATGGAAACCTATCTCAAACTATCCTATAGTTTTTTACATTTTGAAATTAATTTAGTTTATTTGAGTTGCATTTTTCATTAGAAATTTAGGACTTATGATTCCTTAACACGAGATTAAGAAAATACCTAAGAGGTGAGGAATTAAGCTCATGGCCCATGAAGGGGAGAAGTAACCTTAGAACCTAAATCTAGGGAGCTTTAACGAGGGACAAAAGCACAACCTAAATCTAAGGCAAAAATGGGTAATTGGTTTGCCTCCACAAGAGAGGATAAACCACCCAACAGCTTGAACTTACGACTACCTAGGGGTGGCCGCCAACTAATTCCTCCTATGATTTTAAATACATGTAGGCAACTCATTATGCTTATGCAAGATAGCTAGGTTGTTATCTATTTAGAAAGAGACTAAGTCCTTAAACTCACTCCCTAAAGAGACTAAATCATGTAAAGGGACATGCTTCAAATGACCTAAATCTAATGCAATTCAAATTTTATTTTATTTTCATTTTGGACAATTATTTTGACTCGGGCTAATAGGATTCATATGACTAATGCATGAGAAATAGAGTTATTAGCCAAAATTAGTGAGAAAGGCGGAAGTTAGTTTCCACCATGACTCTCAAAGGTCAAGCCAAATTTCTCTAACCAAGGTGGAAGCCCTCCAATCAAGAGTGACATAAGAAGCATTTGTGCATGATATTCTAAAAGAAATGCTCATCCAGCTAAGGGGTTGTTAATTCTTTTATATTGATTTTAAACCTAGGCTTTAGGTGAGGTTATGAGTTATTTAATTTTTATTTTGAATTGTTAAGTTAGGTAAAAGATTTATTTTTCCCTAAAGAGCCTAATCTACATCCAGGCCATACATAAAGCAAGAAAGAAACTAGAAAAAGTAGGCCACTTAATGCAAAAGATAAATAAATCATCAATCAATTTATAAAGCCAATCGCAAAAAGAATAAAAAGTCATTGTAATCGGGCACCACCGCATAAACCCAAAAATATCAAATGTGGGTAGCCAAGCTCTACCCTTATACAATCCGAATTATAAATGAATTAAATTACAATTAAGCAAGGAATTCATTATTATGGGGGGTCTTCAAGCTTTATTTCTTCTTTCTTCTTTTTTTCTTTTCTTCTTCTTTTCTTCTTTCTTCTTTGGTTCCTTCTTTTGGATGGTTGGAAGGTAGATGCTCCAAGGATTCACATGGTGCATAAGATAGAATCTTATGACCAATGATCATCCTAATCCCCATAAAAATCATTCTAAAATTATAATTGTACAAATTTACATGAAAAGGAAAAGTAGAAATCAAACTACCACCTATAAAATAAAGTTTAGTTAAAATAAACTATACAAATACCAACATGTATATTGGGATTATTACACTCACACATGGGTGACTAAGTCCACCTGGCATATTTGGATTATGCTTAGGGGTATAAAGCACCTGTAAGCAAAAATATTTATATTTTTATTTATGATAGCACCCCTTAAGCACAATCCCCTGCAGAAAAGAATAGTTAGACTAAGAACATCCTACGATTCATTCTACGAGCATACACCCTAACATTCAGTCTAAAATATATATCATAAAATAAAACAAAACATCAAACCATGCACCGGCCTAACCTAAATCTAGAAGTTATGACTTAGGCTAATGTGTGTGCTTTGAATTCTTGTGTGGTATGCTTAGCTATGACTTTAGGTTCAAATTTTCTAAGTGTGAAGAACATGTTCAACTTAGAGGAGGCATCATTTGGGCTATTTCCTTCCTAACCTAAGTAATTTCTAATGTAGGTTTGCATTTTAGTTTTGTTTAGGTGAATGTTTTCAGTAAATCTTTTAATTAATCCTAAGTTTAGATAAACTCTAAATAAACCTATTCAAAAAGAAAGGCATTTTAAGATTAAATAAAATGAATCAAAATTCACATATAACACATTACCTCATTTCTTTCCCAACATATATAAAATGCATATGGAAGAACTCTAAGCATATCTATACATACAAATGATAGTATTTAACAGACTTTATGATGCATGCTAAGTAATCCATTTAAAAAAAATTTGGAAGTTGAATATGCGTGATTTTTCTTAAGTAGAAAGGAGTTTCCTTATCCAAATTTGTCATATACACACATGAAAGTAAAAAAGGCATAAGTGAGTACAGTGTCATTGTTAACCAAAGGTGTAAAGTACAAGACCAACTTAGGGCTACTTAAAGCCTCACAACCTTGGGATTGTCTAGACTAATATGCCACTTTCCTTAAATACAAACATGTGTATAAAAGAAATGAAATGAAAAAGAAGAAAGCAAAAATTGTATTAATGGATTCATTTTATTTATGAAATTTATGTATGCAAGTAAAAGTAGCCCATCTTAGGTGGTAGCATAGAGATGAATAGGATATGGAATTAGGTAAGCGCTAGGTTCTTTTCAAATGAACCATACATCTTAGCAAATTCCTATTCAAAACTATACCAACATAAGAGAAAAGGGAAACCTATGTTAAGCATACCTTTATAATCTTTCACATGCAAGCTCATAATTAAATATAAGTAGCATACTTAGATTTGAAACTTGATTTATATGTTTTGAAAATAATTTGAATTTAGTTGTGATAATAGCCATTCATATTTCTACTTTAGCCAACACATGCAAATTTGACTTAAAGTAAACAATTTCATTTTAAACTTGAATTTGAAAAATATGAATGCATAAAACAACATGACATACAAATTTAACATGTTAGAGAAAGATTCAAAATAATGAAAGCATGTAAATAAACTCACTTTAATTAAATCCTAAAGACGTTCTTATAGAATAAGAAAGTTTAAAATAAATCAAAGTGTATTCATTATGATTTTTGTTTAGTTTGAAGTTTGGTTTAATTTTGAAAATGTGAGTTAAGTTTGTTGTTCCTAACCTATTCCCATATGTGTTTAGTATTTGTGTTTAATTTTTAGATAATTAGATCCATTTTTATGTATTAATTAGGTTAAAGTATGAATTAAGTAACTTAATTAACCCTTACCGACACCATCTTAGAATAATTAACCAAATAATTTTGAGCCAATGAGATGACATAAAAACTCCCAAGGAATTTAAATTTTCAATGCACCTAATAAGAAAAAGGCATAATGCAATTTGGCTCATAATTAAAGGTTAATTAAGCTAAGGGGTTTAGCTTAAGTAATTTTCAAACACCCTTTCACACATATGAATTGGATTTTGATTTCCTTAATTGAACTTAGGCTATTAAACACCTAAGCATCTACCTAAAGTAGATTAATTAAGTTCTGAAACTTTTTAGAAATTAATTAAGGGGATAACTAATGAATTAACCCTTAATTAAGAGGAGATTAAGGAGAGAAAAGTGAATTTAGGGAATAGCTTAAGGGAAATGCTCCAAAATTATTCCCTAAACCTTTTATCTACTAGATCTGACCTTAATCAACCCTAATCATGGATTAAAACCACTAACCATATCCTAATTATGCTTAATTACATAAGGAGGGTAATTAAGAAATCCATATGAAATTCTTCTAATTAAGCCTTCAATAAATCCCAAAAAAATTAAGCGAGGCAGAAGTCATCCCCTAAAATATACCCAAGAAGTTTGGGGTTAATCAGAGGCAAGGTAATTAATAAAATGAAGTTTCCAATAAAACCCAAAATCAGAGAAAATTATAATTTAAAACCCATTGCAATTAATTTTAAAATATTCTAGGTTGAATTATCTTTCCATAGAAATTTATTTCATATCTTTTTGAATTTTAATGAAGGAGATATGCATTTTAGAAGATCCATAGATTAATTAGCATTTAACTAAACATTCTAACAAATCCTTTAGCTCACATGACATGGTGGCGGTCAAAGATGCATCACGGAAGAGGGATTCACTTAAATGTCATGTCATGCAGGTGGACTCACTTTGATCTTGGTCGTTCAATCAAAGATCGGATGACCATAGATCTCCTCGCAGTTTAAAAAAAGGTATATAAAATTCTAAATGTGGGAACTATCTCGGTTGTCCATCCAAAATATGCGGATGGACTCTGATCTCGCCACAAAGGACCATCAGCTAGGTGGTCAAAAATCCCATACCTCACGGAGGTGATCATCGACTCACTTGAGGAGCTTCGCCTAGTAGACAAGTGTTGGAAGAATGAGCTCTTGAGGTTATGTGAATTGCTCTGTGGACCAACTCCCCTTACTTCCCTTTGCAGCTTTGATCCAATTCAACTTCTCCTTACTGTGGGAACTCCAATGGAAGCTTGGGTGCACTCGAGTTAGCTCCTTGATAAAGTATGCAAAGGCAATTGAAGTGGATTTGAGTGAAGAGGAAGTTTGAATTTGAGAGGAGCTCCCCTATTTTCTAAAGAAGAAAATTGAGAAAGCTTGACTTCAATTCCCTCCTAGGAAGCTTAAGAATGTTCTATGATGGCTTCTAATACTCTCTAGGGCTTAGTTGAATTGAGGATTTATGGATTTCAATTCAATTAGGGAGAGTATATCTCCCCCTTGAAGGATCAGACGACCGCAAGCCATTATACCATTTTGATCTAATTGACCATAATAAGAGGGTTGTTTGATCAGTTAGATGCTTGCACATGGTTAGTTTGAGGCCGTGAGTAGAATGCCAACCTCTTATATGCTTGAATTTGAGTGGGAGATGGGTTTTGAATTAGCCATTTTGACCCATGGGGTCGGGCTTGGTCTTGGGGCCAATTGGGCTGACCCAAACCCATTAGGGTGGGTGCACCACTCTTCCCTAGGTCCCCTTGAGCTATTAGGAAAGCCTCAAGTGGATATGAAGAGGGTATGACCAAATTACCCATAGATTAGGTCAAAATTTCTATGGCCCAGAGGATGGTCATTTTGCTAATTTTTCAATTTGGATATGTTGGGTATGTGGAGAAACTAGGTTTGGCCAAGTTTCATGACATGTGAAATTCATTTGATAGGGTTTGGCTCATGTTGACCCATTTAGGTTAAAATGTGTCAATTTGGGTCAAGTTGACTAATTGGTCAAATTGGGTCAAACCAAGGGTTGGGTCAAGTTCATATGGCCATTTGAAATATTTTGGTGGCTTTGGTTTGATTCAATTTGATATATTTTTTTAATTTAGCTCATATGACTTCATTTAGGTCAAATGGGTCAAGTTGACCTATTTGAGGTAGGTCAAGGGTAGGTTTAGGTTTGGTTAGTCATATGGAGTGGATTAGTAACTTTATTTCCAATCAATTTTGGTTAAGGTCAAATTTGGCAAAACATTTCTTTAGGTCATGTTAGGTCTAAGGTCAATTGAGCTAGGTTAGGTCTAGTTGGCCAATTGAGGCTTTGGTCAAGTTCAACAAGTGATTTGGAATAAACTTGATCCATTGGTTTGGATCAATTTGGCTTAGATCAAGTTTTAACACATTTTGACCCTTTAGGTCAAGTTGGGTCAACTTGGGTCAAGTAGCCAATTGCAATATATGGGCTCAAGTTCAAACATAGGTCATGAGTGAACTTAGATCAATGGTTTTAATCAATTTGGCCTACAGTGGAATTTGGTCATGTTAGGTTTTATTTTGGGTTAAGTGTTGACTTGGTCAACCCTTAGGTTTGACTTAGTTTGATCCAATTTGATTGATTGATCATCCCATGATGATTGTTGATCATGATGAGAGGCATAGATTAGTTTGGTTCAATCCAATTTGGTTTGGATTAAAATTTGGCTCATAAGGGTACTTTAAGTCACTTTGGGTCAAGTGAGCCTAAGTGGCTCAAATGGCTTAGTCAAAGCTTGATTTGAAGTTGATTGATCTTGTATATGGACTCATGATTGAAGTATAAATTCATTTACAAGTGGTTTGAAGTCAAATGGGTTTTGATCCTTTTGACAATTTCATATTCAAAGGGTGAACAAGAAAGGATTTAGGGTTTGATTTTTTTGAACTAGGTTTTGATTGATTGATTGAAGTTTATATTTATATATGGGCTCATGATTGTAGGGTTGATTGAATCATGAGAGAAAATCAAGAGTTTGGCTTGATTTGAAATTGATTTGGCTAAGTTCAAGATTTTGACTTGAAAGACTTAGATTGAATTTTGAGTTGATTTGAGTTTGATTTTTGGAATAGCTTTTGATTGTTTCAATTTATATTTCATTTATATATTAGAATATAAATGGATCATGATAAAATTTCAAGGATTTGAAGTGGTTTAATCATGATTTAGGCCAAGTCCATTAAGAAGGATTTAAGGGACATAGGAAAATTTAGAGTAGGGATTTAAATTTTTGAATTTTGTTTGATTGATTTATATTCATATTTTATTTATATATGTAAATATAAATGTGGATATAAATGAATTATGAGAAAATCCCATGACTTTGAGATGGTTTGATCAAGATTTAGGTGAAGTCCATTAATGCAGAATTAAGGGACTTAGAAAATTTTCAAATTAGGAATTTAATTTGAGGGTTTGATTTGATTGATTTATATTTATATTTCATTTATATATGTGTATATAAATGAGAATATAAATGAGTTTTGAGAAAATTCCATGAGTTGGAATTGGTTTGATCAAGATTTAGGCTAAGTCCATTAATGAAAAATCAAGGGACTTAGGAAAATTTCATGAATTGAGTTGTAATTTTGAGTTTAGTTTGATTGATTTGAATTTATATTTCATATATATATATATATATATATATATATATATATATATATATATATATATATATATATATATAAGAATATAAATGAATTATGAGAAAATCTCAAAGATTTGAAATGGTTTTGATCATGATTTTGGTTAACTCCTTAAGAGAGGATTAAGGACTTAGAAAATTTTGGACTTAGGAATTTTGATGGATTTTGATCATGGGTTTCAATCATAAATTTCAATCAAGGATTTCAATCATATGGAGTTGATTTGAATTTGAAAAAAATCAAATAGAATTGATTTGGAGTTTAACTTGAAGGAAGGAATGTGAGGAATGGTTTAAGCTATGGGTAGAATGTTTTCTTATCACCCCTAAGGGATGACCTATTCATATGGCTAACTCTTCTAAGTCTCTGAGGCTAGGTTGAGTGTCCACCTAATCACTAGATGTGTCTTAAGACGAAGAAACTCTTAAAGTATAAGAGAAGTCTTTTGTCTAAGATGGCGGGGTTGAGAGCACATTCTAAAAATGTGCTTAACAAGTACCCAGTTGTGGTACACTCATCCGAGGCCATGCTGGAAGATCTCAAGTTACTGAAGGTCCTACTAGCCATGTTCGCCAACCAGTTCAATAGCCAACCACTGTCAAAGAGTTCTCTCGATAGAGAACTTCAGTTTTTAAAAAGCTAGGCTAATCTAAAGCTCGTGACGAAAAGAATCATCAATAGGCAAATTGTGTCTTTAATGCCTCGTGGTACAACTGCTTTGCCAATTGAACCTTTTGTACCTAGAAAGCATGATCATGAAGCTTCCTCATCAGGAAGCAAATTAACCAGAAGAGAGAAGAAGAAGAAGAAATGCGGAGCTGAGGGCTCAGTAGATCCCCTTTGAATGACCTAGTGAATGATATTGCCTCTAAAGCCAGTATTCCTACCCACAACAACTTTGACAATCTAAAGTGGATAAAAAGGAATAGCTTTATTGGTGAAGTAAAGCAGTCCTTCTGGAACCAACCATGTTATGCTTCACCACCACAGAGGAGATAGCTTGAAATACTGTCTGCTAGAATACACAAAGTTCTCAAAGTAGCCAAGGACAGAGGCTTAATGAAATGAAAATTTCAGAGGCATGTGGTGATGGAAAATATTGAAGCTGCACCAAGGAGGTTGTCATATCTTATGGTAACCAGTCATCGAGCCAAGTATGCTTCATGCAGTGAGCATCGGAGCGTGACACTTGGACCGCATGTCCAAGAATTCGCTACCGAAAGGTCCTGGCAAAAGGGTAAACAAATATAGAGGCCAAGGCTCCATGATGAAATCCTAAAGAATGTAAGAGGTGTGACATCTAATACATATACTCAGAAGTATGCCTCAAAAATAACTCATTAAAAGTGGATACCCAAAAGAAGGGTTATCACTGATGAAAGACATGATGGTTGACACCTTAGAGAATCCTCTAGGGGATCCCATCATATATCAGATTCACCCTCACAAGAGAAAGTTGACTTTAATCGCAGTCCTTTAATAGAAGAAGTGTTTGTTCCACACATTGAACCAGAGATCTACTGGAAACGTCAATAAAAAATTCTTGTGCAAAAAGAAGGTGATGAGGAGGACACTGTGGAAGTGGAAGTCATCTATTTGGTCAGAGATATAGATGAAATTTTTGCTCAACACCATCAGCTGCAACATGGATCCAAGAAACCTGAACCTGAATTTGACGTTTATGAAGGAGAGTCTTCCTCATAAGAAGAGATGGAGCTTCAATCTCTACTGAAGAGGAAGAATAAGAAGACCAAAATAAGAAAGAGGTCATGGGTGTTAATGCTATTTATATGGTTGAACCAGGAAATGATTAGCCTGGTACATGCTTTTATACTCAACATCGTTGTTCAAGCTTATTAATAGCCGCCTATAAATGCACAAGGAGAAGGACAATCAAGTTCTTCCCTTGAAAATGAGCAGGGAGCAGAACAATAGCAAGAAATAGAAGATAAAGAAGAGCCTGTATTGATTGACGTCGTGGCGCTAGCTAGAGAGCAAAGAGAAATGCAGCATCAAATGGAAGTCAAAGATAAGAAAATTGCACACCTCAGTACCAAGATGAATGACATGATGGTACAAATGAATATCTTGATGGAGATATTATAGAAGAATAACACATTAACTGTAGCACATATTACATCTGCTAATCAACAGGTAGCTAATAGTATAACTTTTATACCACCAGTCACTCTAGTACCTCAAGCTCCTATAGTACATGCTACACCTGAAGCTAGAAATGAAGTTAACCAACTATCTCTTCAGCCAATAATTCAAAAAATGGTTAGCACATCAGGAGATGTAATAGCTGCTTAGCTAGAAATAATAATCAATGAAAAGATAAATGTAGTCATAGCCTCAGAGCAGGCTGAAAAGCTGGTGAGTAAGGGTCACCCATACCCAGCTGAATATGATCAAGTGTTGTATCCAAAAGGTTACTCAGTGTCAAAATTTAATAATTTCAGTGGGCTTGATAATCTAAAACAATTTCTAGCCCAATGTAAGACTACTTGTGGTAACACAGGAGGGAATGATGTGCTGCATTTCTGTCAGTTCGTTAGTAGCCTGATCTTAGTTGCTTTTGAGTGGTATACAGAATTGTGGAATAACTCAATTAAAACCTTTGTTGAGTTAGAGATGATATTCATGAAGAGGTTCTAGTGCAATCGAGAAATTAACAATTGCTGATCTTGCCTTAGTGAGAAGGAGAAAAGATGAGTTAGTGATAAAATTCATAAGTCATTGGCGTAACCTAAGTATGAAATGTGAGCAACAAATGGAAGAGGAACATGCAATCCAATTGCAAATGAGCTATATGGATGATAAAATGACACCATTTCTATGTATGGCATCGATTGTAATATTCTGACTTGCTCGATAGGGTGGCTAAATTTGAAAAGCTAAATCATCCTAAGTCTGAAGTCTATGCAGATAAAGCAAAGAGAAACAAACCTTCAAACTCAAGAAGAAACAAAATCCATGTCGCTTCCTATAGCTCAAATGGTGAAAAGTGGGTGATATATAATGTGGATAAAAGAAAACAGCTAATGTACAGTGATGATAAGGGAAAGAAACCTGTCTATTCTAATCCATAGCCAAAATTGGTATTAGGAGGCAATGATAAACCTCAAACTTTTCCAGGTGGTGGGGAGCATCCAAAATAAGTGATAAGAGATGATGAAAGAATGCGACCATCTCTTAAGAAAAAAGATCAATAAAGATTATTCCTTTAGAAAAGACAGTGTGGCCAAATTATTTCGGCAAGCATATAAAGTTGGTTTGTAATTACTAGAAATTAAAAGGCCTGAAGAAGCTTATCAAGTCAATAATCCAAATTATTGTCCCATCATCAGATGATCAACCATCCTATTGAATTGTTATGTCTTCAAGGATTGGCTAGAAAGGAAGTATCGGCGAGGTGAATTTACACTATCCGATAGTGTTATAGTCAACCCAAAAAGAAAGTCTACAAGGATGATTACATCATCTTCTGTATCATCCAGCAAAGACAAAAAGAAGAAGAAATTAGTTCATACTGAATAATGAGAAACTGTAGTCTCCAAAAAGACCATTAAAATGTTGAAGCAGCTAAAAGGCATCCCTAGTGTTAAGTGAAAATCACCACTTGAATCTATATTGGACTTAAAAGAGATGCCTAAACCACATAGTTGGGCTTCTCAGCAACATTCTAATAAGGCTACTTCATCATAGCAGGAGCTCTATAAAACAAAGCCTCATAAATCAAAGAATGCTAAGAAAAGAAGATCAAGAAGAATTCAATTATTAAAAGATTTAATAGATGGTATCCCATAGACATGCAAATTTATGTGACATGTCAAAGAATATTTTAAATGATAAGGGTAGTCAGACAGACTCGACCAACCCGTCAAAATTTTTATCAGGAAAGTAAGAAGAGTTTGATGAGTTAACATATAAATTTTGTTTAATGGCCCAACAAGACGATAATAGTTCAGATGAAGATCTATGTTTTCCCGACAAAGAAGAGTCAAACTCATTGATATCATCACGCATGAAATGTATGAAGTTAAAAAATGAGTCTAGCCCTTCTGGCCAATCCTCCATAATAAGAAGGAAATTTGAAGAAATTACCTTTTTAGAAGAATCTGAGCAAGATAAGGTGATTCAAGTTGAGAAGTGGTAATGTCTTACCACCTTCATCAAAGAGGAGAAATACAAATAAAGACAAAGGAAAACAAATTGAATTCAATGAAGACATCATTCCCAAAAATCCTAGAATGAAGCCTAAATCAAACAAAAGGATAGATTATAATATTCTATCACATCTGAGAAATATTCATGCACAACTGAGTGTGAATGAGGCTCTCTTGATGTCAAAAGACCTCCAAGAAACTTTGATATAGACTCTCAAAGATCTGGAAAGTTATGAAGCTTACTTTGCTGAAAAATGCATGACTTTATGACATGGTCCCATCAACTATGCATCAGTGTATGAAGTACCAAAAAGAAGGAGAAGAATTCAAAATTATTGGCAATCTACAACCATTCTTAGTCCATGAAGTAAATATTTATGAAGATGCAAAATACTTCATCCCTAAAGAACCTAAGCCAACAGAGCCTCTTAAAGCGGTAGCATCCATTTTAGGAACTAAAAAAAAATTTCACAAAGTGAAAGAGCAGAAGTAAAGAAAAAAGAAAGAAGGTAATGCCGACTCTCCCTAAAATACTTGATTTTACATCCAAATCAAGAAAATCAGCTCCTCATTTGGGAAGTGATACAAGAAGAAGAAGAAGAAGAAGAAGAAGAAGAAGAAGAAGATATTCTTGTCAAACCTAAGAAAACTTATAAGCTTTCAAGAAAGGCAAAGTATGAAATAAGTGATTCTAATTCAGAGTATGACTTTGAACCTACTTATGAAAGTAGCGTTCAAATGATCGCATCAAGAAAGATAGCTCACTTGGTAGAGTCAGGTGACTCACTCAAAATTATACCCATCCCGTAGCAGTACATTAAATAGATCACTCCACTGGAGTTCCATAAGATTGAAGAGTTGATAACATTCTATGTGTCACAGTCAAGCGAGAGTAGCAGAATAGGAACTCTATTTTATAAATCTGAAGAGTCTCAGCCTCACAATTTTGATCAGCCTACTCAACATGAAAATTTTGATGAGATAGTGCCAACAAGAATACCAATATACTATCCACAAAAATTATGAAGAATGATGCATAAGCTTGGAATTCATATTAGGACTACTAAAAATAGAGCTCAAATCTTTAATAGGATGTGGAGCCAAAGAAGTCTTCAGGCATCACGAGAAAGTGATAAGTTTATCACTAAAGGTCTTGGGTTCATCCACAAATCTCATCAAAACAAAGTTCGTTACAACATAATAGAAGCTGTGATCAAAACTAATAGTGATGAAGAAGACGATCTCCATGAAATTCTTCTCATAAATGATGAAGAAGTAAAAGCCAAGCCTGCACCTGAAGAACTCGAAGATGGTGGATAAATAGCTACTATGGATGAACTCAAAGAAATTAACTTAGGAGCTAAAGATGATCCCCATCCAACTTGCGTCGGTGCCCTTCTACCTGATGAGAAAGTCAAAGAGACAAAAATGCTACTTTGTGAATTCAGGGATTGCTTTACCTGGACATATTATGAAATGTCAGGCTTATCCCCTGATATAATAGTTCATAAACTTGTTATTAAACTAGATGTGATGTCTGTTAAGCAAGCTCCTAAATGAATGAGATTGGAGATTGAAGAACAGGTACTTGCATAAACTAAGAAACAACCAAGAGAAAAAGTATGCAGACTGGAAAGCCAACACTATCCCAGTTAGGAAGAAGAACGGCCAAATCCGTCTCTACATTGACTTCCGGGACCTAAATAAGGAATGCCCAAAAGATGACTTTTCACTTCCAATATCAGAACTACTAGTGGACAACACTTCCAACTATGACATGTTCTCATTCATGGATGGATTGTCGGGATACAACCAAATCAAAATGGCACCTGAAGATGAAAGACATGCATCATTCAGAACACTTATTGGCATCTATTGTTACACAGTCATGCCTTTTAATTTAAAGAATGCTGGAGCTACATACCAAAGAGCCATGACATGTATTTTTGATGAATTGATTCACCAGAAGGTGGAATGTTATGTTGACAATTTGGTGGTGAAGAGCTTAAATCATGAAAATTACTTCGAAGACTTGAGAATTGTATTAGAGAGAATCAAAAATATGATCTCAAGATGAATCCTCAAAAATGTGCATTCGGGGTATCCTCTGAAAAATTCCTCGGGTATATTGTACGTCATAGAGGTATTGAAATCGATCCTACTAAGATCAAGGCAATTGTGGAGATGCCTCCACCGAAGAGTTTGCGTCAGCTTCGTTCTTGACAAGGATAGCTTTCATTCATCTATCGATTTATATCTAACCTATCAGGATGCTGTCAACCATTTTTAAAGTTAATGAAGAAGGATGCTCCATTCAAATTGGATAAGGAGTGCCAAGAAGCCTTCAATAGAATTAAAAGTTACCTATTAAATCCACCAATCCTTGCAGCGCCTACTCCTGGGAAGCCCCTCATTCTATACACAACTATATTAGAAGAGTCCCTTGGGGTATTATTAGTATGAAAAAAGCAAAGAGAATGCTCTTTATTATATCAATCAAAGATTAATAGGAACAGAAATGAGATACTCTTCGATAGAGAAGTACTGTTTGGTATTGATCTTTGCAGTCCAAAAGCTCCATCACTATATGTTATCTCACAAGGTTACCCTCATCTCAAGGATTGATCCACTGAAGTACTTGATGATAAGACCAACGTTGACAGGTCGCTTGACAAGATGGGCAATATTGCTTTTACAATTTGATATCACATACATTCTGCGAAAAGTAGTGAAGAGACAAGTCTTAGCAAATTTTTTAGCTGCACATCCCATCCCTGCAGACTCTTCCTTTAATGATAATTAACCTGATGAGCAAATTATGCTCATTCATGAAAGAGAAAAATTATAAATTTGGGAAATGTACTTTGATGGAGCCTCATCGATCAAATAAGTCAAACCTCTAAATTTCTCAAGGGCAAGAGCATGAATCGACATCGTCTTCATAACACCAGAAGGTGGGATAATGAGACAATCATATGGATTGACCAAGCTAAGAACTAATAATGAAGTTGAGTATGAAGCATTAGTGGAAGGTCTTGAAGAAGCTATTTTCATAGGCATTCAAAACTTACATATTTTTGATAATTCTCAGCTTATTATAAATCAAGTACTTTGCATCTATAAAATCAATAAGCTTGGGTTAGCTTTTTATCACAAGCGAGTTCTTGAGCTTATAAAGTAAATACCAAATATCACACTAACTCGAGTCTCTCGATCCAAGAATAACAAAGCCGATTTCTTAGCAAAATTAGCTAAGAAAATGACAAGTATGAATGGTGATTATATCATGATTGACATATCTACTCGATGAATTCTAGAGCCAGCAAAATATCAATCCCCACAGGTAGAAGAGTTATCAAATTTGACATAGCAGGATGCGACTCAGGTTGCTCCTCATACTCCCCAAAATTGACAAGGAGTTATACCTAAAGGAGCTAAGAATGACATTGCTTCAGAAAAATAGTGTGAAGCTTTTATTGAAGAAGAGCCACGTGATTGGAGGCAACCCTTCATCGACTACTTTAAAGAAGGAAAATTACCAAATAATAAATCATTGGCAGCTCAAATTGAGAAGAAAATGTTGCGCTATGCTTTCGTCAACAACACTCTATATCGTAGATCCTTTGACAAATGTGGTTACAATGCTTAAATACAAATGAATATACCAAAGTAATGGTTGAAGTTCATGAAGGACTTTATGGTGCACATCAGTCACATCCCAAGATGGTAGTAAAGATCAAAAGGATGGGTTATTATTGGTCATCTATGGTGAGAGACTATATTAATCATGCTAAGAGGTGCCATGAATGCTAAGTACATGGGAATATAATCCATCAACCTCTAAATCCACTACACCCAACGATAGCATCTTGGCCATTCAAATTTTGGAGTACAGATGTACTTGGATCAATTGACCTGCCATCGTCAACTAGACATCGCTTCATCCTAGCAGAGACTAATTACTTCTCTAAGTGGGTTGAAGCTGTCCCATTTAAAAAAGTTACTGCTGACCGAGTGATCAACTTCTTCACGCATAATGTGGTCTATAGATTTGGAGTGTCGCGCTAAATAATTTTTGATAATGGCACAGCTTTCAAAAATATAACTATTTATAGATTCATCGATCGATACAAAATTGATAGACGATACTCTTCAATATACAACCCAAGAGCAAATGGTTTGGCAGAGGCCTTCAATAAGACATTAGTCAAGCTGCTCAAGAAGATTTTTACTAAAAATAAGAGAGAATGATATACCAAACTGATAGAAGCATTATGGGCCTATTGAACCTCCTACAAGACACCAACTAAATTCACTCCTTATTCATTGGTATTTGGAGCTAAAGCAATTCTTTCGCTCGAAGTTGAGTTGTCATCACTTCAAGTAGACATCCAATACAATCTAACTGAAGATCAAAATGTTAATCTAAGGATGGAGGAACTCGATGTGCTTGATGAAGTTAGATTGCAAGCTCACTAAAATCTAGAAGTTTATCAAGCAAAGATATCCAGAGCTTTTGACCATAAAGTGTGGCCTCGAACAATTCAAAAAGGAGAATTGGTCCTCGTGCTTAGAAGACCAATTATTTCCAATCAAAAATTCAGTGACAAATTTGAGCCTAATTGAGATGGCCCTTTTATCATGAGAAAGTGTACCAAGGAAGGGCATACCAACTCATTGACTTAAATGGTAAAAGATCAATGTCGCAAATTAATGATCATTACCTAAAAAAGTATTATACATGACAAATACATTCTCGAGGTATAATAGAAATCCCCCTGCAAAATAGGGGGCATTTTTTTAGTATATCTATTTAGGTCGACATCCTGCTTCATGTCAAGATCCCTAAATAAATATACTCACCCAGATGAAAAAAACTTTTTCGTGAAAATTTCCCTATTACATCAATTCAAATATTGTTTTATTTGTGTATTTTCATCTTGAAAGTTCTTCTAAATGCGCTTTAGAATTTCTCTTATAAAATAGGGGTATTTTTAGTTTATGTTAAGTTTATTTGAGTTGATGTCGTGTTATAAGATGAGATCCTCGAATATATTCTGATTCAGGTTGACATCGAGCTTTATGCCAAAACTCCTTAATATACCCAAAATCATCATTGTTATGTTGCAGGTTCTTACAGGAACAAAATGAATCTATTTCTACGCATGAAAAGATATCCATAAATGTCAAGAAAAATTTTCTCCCAGATTCGTTAAATGTTAGAGATCAAGTCAAAAGAACTCCCAATTTTGGAAGCTTCAAACAACTAAGTTGAAAGAAACATTAACTTCTACATCCTGAAGTCTAGGACACGGATGGGTTCTAAAGGTTGAACTCAACAAGCCCATAAATGGCCGAGTTGCTAACGCTCTGCACACTTTACAAGCCACAAAAAAGCCACAGTGAAAGAACCCTCATTCGTCAGTCTGATGAGAAAACCACCAACTCATTATAGCTTAAGTTGAAGACTCGAGTAAGTTCTAAAGGTCAAACTCAAGAAGCCCTAATGTGGCCGAGTTGCTGACGCTATCCTCACTCAACAAGCCATAAGAAAAAGCCTCAGTGAAAGAGCCTTTGTTCGTCAATTGAATGATGATAGTTGTTCAATCTCAAACCAAATCCAGCTTAGTGATTACAAGCAACCAGGATCCAAGGGATCTTTCTAGTTGATCGATAGATCAAGATAATTTAAGAAAACTCTCAATTCAGGGCTGCCTCAAATCAATCTATATATTACTTGCAGGGTGATATTTCAATTTATTCTCAAATGATCTGAGTAAGCTCAATGCACAGATCAAAGCCAATCTCCTCATCAGGTCCATCAAATAAGAAACCATAGGATCGAGGAAGCAATTCTATAGTTCATACAAAGCTGATGGCCAAACTAAAGGAATTTTATAGTTATTTTATCTGTTAAAGCACAGGTTGCTAGACTGATAACTCAACATTGACCCTATATAAGCCGGAAGGCTGGGTTATCTGTACATACCCTTCAATGAATCCGTCAAAGTAGCAAGTTTCATGGCGTACATACACTTCCTGAAAAGTCAATATAGATAAATCAGGTCAGTCCTTCATCCAGTTCGTCAAGCTTAAAGCTAAAACATAAAGAATTTTAAATCTAACCAAGCATAGATAAACCAATTCTCCAGTTGAATCCTCCATCAAAATAAATAAATTAATTCCTCCATCAAACCCAACCAAACATGAAGCTAGGGTTGGAGGAGACTCAAATCTGCAAGAACATAAAAGAAAGAGATTCTAAGCAAAGCCATTGAAGTAGAGAGTAGATGGTGTAAGAACTCTTATCTATCTAACAAGTTGATTCTAACAAATTGGTTAAGCCTGCCATTTAGCATGTCCTAAATAATGCATCATACTAATGACAAATCCTATCAAAGCACAGTAAGCTATTACAATCGAAGCTGAAATGATTCAAGTTCTGTGGCCAACCCAAAGGGTCAACCAATTTTCAATAAACGTGACTCGCTCCAAGCACAAATCACATTTATTGGGGAGCATTTGTTGACCTCCATATATGTGTCATAAGTCAAGTTAAGTCAAGTCCACAAGTCAAATTCGATAGACTTGAGAAGTGATAGTGCACAAATCGAGGCTCAAAATGCACTGGACGTTATCGAAAATATTCAAAATGACCTCCAATCAATGAACGGACTTCACCATTGCATTTAAAATATCAAAATTGATCAAGATATGAGTATTGCATAATCTAAAGAGCAACCAATTGAGCGAGCGAGCTATCAACGTGTCGACACACATATTAGAATCTACAAGCTGTTATGATGTCTGAACATCCTTTATTGATGAAATTGATCATGTCATTAGCTTCAAAATATCAAAACTATCAAATGAGACTATCCACGCTTAAGTCAAATGAGTTTGTGCAAATGTCAAATGATTTGAAGTGACAATGCATAAATCTAGGCTGAAATAAATAGGACGTCACCAAAATCAACCCAAATGACTTCGATTGATGAACGAACTTCACCATCACATTTAAAATATTAAAATTGGTCAGAATATAAATATTACACAACTTGATGATCGATAGATCAATCGATCATGTCGTCAATGTGCCTGCACACATATCGAGATCAAGAGGCATCGACGTAAACCAAATGACCTCTGTTCATAAAATTGATTGCATTATTAGCTTTGAAATATCAAAATCTATCAAGTAAGACTATTCATAGTCAATTCAGATAATTCTGAGTGAACATCGAGCAGTCGAAAATGATAACGTGCATTTTGAGTTAAAATGGACTCAATTTGACGTCGACTTGAATTAAACGATCTCCCATTGTGAAATGGACTATGTCATTGTGTTCAGAACAACCAAAAAAAGTTAATATTGATATATATATATATATATATATATATATATATATATATATATATATATATATATATATATATATATATATATATATATATATATATATATATATATATATTGGCCATGTGATTTTATTGACATAAAAAGTTGATTAATCAACTTAAAAAATTAATTTAAAATAAAACCAAACTAAATCACCCTATTCTATTACAACCTTTTCTAACTCGCCTCTTCTGCATGAAGCCCATGACCCGAGACTCTTCTTAGACCCATGCAGGAACCGAACAAACTCCCTCTTCACACGCAAGGCTCCCCTCTTCCGATCGGTTCTCTCTCGCCTCCTCCACGCACGAACGGTTCCTCCAACCGTTCTCCCTTCCCCCTTTCTCCTTTCAAAGGTACGCTCCAAACTGCATGCAAAAGGGGGCTTCTTCAATTTTTTCTTCTCCAAATCGCAAGGAAACTCTCTTCCTCTCCAATTTCCCTCATCCAAAATCACAAGGAAACCACTCTTCCTCCTCTCTTCAAACCGCAAGTAGGGTAGGTCAAATTTTTCTTCTTCCTCCTTCTTCTCTTCTTCATCTTCTTTCTTTTCGTCTCAAAAGCCAAAACCAAAAATCCCTTCATATTTCCTCCAATTTCCTTTATTCAAAAATCACTTTCTATTTCCCCATGTGGGCTCTGAAAATTTGTCACCGACCTCTCAATAATTTATTAAATTGAAGAGAGTATGATTTGAAGTGTCGGTGTAATTTTCAAAAGGCAGATGAGATAGTAGATAAGACACTACCGAGAGATTTCTCCCACACTTTGAGGACTTTAGATCTGGTTCCAGGTTTCCAATAGGTGCAAGCTCCTATAGTTAATTACTCCTCTCAATAAGTGAGAGAGAACTTTTGATTAAGGCTAGTCATTAGATCGCTGAAGGCGTAGCGAGTAGCAAAATATAAAGTTTTATAATTTAAGATATGAAATTTATCATTTCAGCTCAAATTAGATGGTTGGGGGAATGATGATGTGCCCGATCTAGATCCCATGTTTTCATCATCCCGGGTAGTCGCGGTCCCAGTCTACTTAATCAAAGGAGATAGTCGACCCAACCTGACAAAGGATCCTCATCAGCAACACATGGATTATGTCGTCCAAGAAATCCTTGTATACCTGGGGTGGTGTTTGTCTAAAAAGATAGGCTTAAGTCTACCATAGCTGACAGGGGGTTGTTTGTCCTATCAAGTATACCCTATGATTCACAACTCAAAGGGTAGAGCCATTGAAGAGCATATGGGTTACAATCTTGATCATAATATAATGGCGCCAAACCACCGAGGACTCTAAATCGCTTCATGGAGCCTCTGGCCAAAACCATGCGTGAGGACCGGTCACGTCCTTACTTGCAAGAGATTGATTGAGAATGAATATAGTAGAACACTTGATTTGACATTGGCTCCTTTATAAGCTAGAGTTTTCTTAATTTGTCACCCCTAACAAACAGTTACGGAAGGTAGATAGATTGAGTTTGGTTTAAGTTTTTTTTAAGATTGAGTTTCATTTATGCAGTTTTAGATTACTACTTAATTTGAAAAAAATTGATTAATTAGAATATGTTTAAGAGCTTTAGATCCTGTCAACTCTGTTTAGCTGCTAATAGAGGATTAGATCTACTGTCACCTGACAGAATCAATTTCTCAGATATTTTACTGATTTGAAACTCTTATTATAGGTTTTAGATTTTTTTAACCCAGACTCAGTCTTAAGACTAAACCGAGAAGCAACCCTCGCAACATTCTCAGACACTTGAATTTAAGCATTCAGCACAGTGTCGGGGATCATACATCTGCATTTAAGAATTTAGGCAGCTTTTATTTCTGAGTTATGAGATAGATTTCAGATTGCTACTTAATTTGATTTGAAAAATTAATTAATTTGAATATATTTAAGGGCTTTAGATCTTATCAATTTTATTTAGCTGCTAATAGAAGATTAGATCTACTGTCACCTGACAGAATCAATTTTTTAGATATTTCACTGATTTGAAACTCTTATTATAGGTTTTTAAGTTTTATTAACCCAGACCTAGTCCTAAAACTAAACCGAGAAATAACTCACGCAGCATCCTCAGATAATTGAATTTAGACATTCAGCATAGCGTCAGGGCCCATGCGGGTGTATTATTTTAAGTAATTTTATGTTTGAATTATGAGATTGATTTTAGATTTTTCATTTAATTCCAACTTTAGCTTGTGCACTCTTTTCATACATTAAAATTCGCACTTGAAATCTCTATGTTTGAGCACATGCAGATATTTATAACTTAGACAATTTCACCTAATTAATAATTTTGTTGATTTTGAAAATCATAATTAGAATGAAATTTCTTAATTTTTGTATTGAAGGAAAGCTTCATGATTTTTGTAGATTTTGATTTTAGTATCGCCTTATGTCTGCTTGTACAAAGAGTTGTAAATCTGATGGCGAAGAAGACATTATAAATTGTTCTAATATATTATTAAATTTTTTAGATTAATATTTAATTGATTCCAATTTAGCCTGCGCAATATTTTTAGACATTAAAATTTGCACTTGAAATCTCTATGTCCGAGCACATGTAGGTAATTATAGCTTAGATAATTTCATCTAATTAGTGAATCAATGACATTAAAAATCATAATTAGAATGAAATTTCTTTAATTTTTAATTGAAAAAAGTTCCTTCATTCGTGCAGCATTTAATTTAGTGTCACCTTCTGTCTGCTTGTACAAAGAATTACAGATTCGGTGGCGAAGAAGGCATTTTAATTTAGATTCCAAAAGATAGTTTAATTTGTTGTTTTAAAATAAAATTTATTCCTCAGAGTAGCTTTCATTTTCCCCTTCTTTTTTTGTTTTACTTTTCTGTTTGTTGTATGCTATTTTCCCTCCCCCTTTTGTTGTTTGGAGTTTTTTAATTTGAACTTTAGCTTTAGGTTTCATTGCTTGACATTCTTAAGTTGATTCTTTTACTTTTCATTTTTTTTCTAAGTCTAGAATTTTGACAAAATTTGGCATCGACGTCATCCTCATATACATCAGTGTTTTCTCATCCGTCTGAGCATGTTGGTATTTTGAAGCACCTTGGTCGATTTTTATCTCTTCATGCCCTGATGAGCATAATGAGGCCTTCAATCACCTACATAAAAGTAAATATATATGCAAATAGTCTAAATTTTGATAGTATTCCAGCGTCGTCCCCAGATAGGGGGCTACATAGAAACTATTTTGGCCTACCCGTCATGCCCTAATGAGCGTGACGATTAGTGTTTTGAAGCACCTCGGTTGAATTTCAATCTCGGTACGCCTGATGAGCATAACGAGTCCTTCAATTACCTATATAAAAGCAAATATATATGCAAATATCGATTCAATATGTATACTTTGCCATGATATCAGGACGCTCCTGAAAGAACATGATTTTTCAAAACCCTTCAGCCTCACATTGTGTGCAGAAGTTGTCAGTTATTTTGTAAAGTCCCTCCAATGATGTATTACTTTGACGGTATATTTCTATTTCAATTTCCATAACAAAAAGTGGTGGTGGGTAGGGATGATAATGTCAGATGACGTGTGTCCAAATGATAATCTTCTTTCTTTGATACCTTCCCTTCAACTTTGATTAATAGCAGCTTAAGGTCAATACTATTGAGCACCAAAGGAAAAGATGCACCTTCAGTTCTTGGATAGATAGATATTTTTTAATAGACAAGTGTCTTTTCTTCATCAAATATGAATTTCAAATCGACCGTATCAAAATAACAGTCAGGCCTCTTATAATCCTTAAAAAAAATATTTCTTTTGGAGTGTCCATCTTCAATTCTTCACTCTATGTAGGAAGTGGCTGAGTGGCTACTAAACAAACAAACTTTCTACTAGCTCTTGGTGGAACAGAAAATGGCATTCTCCTTTTATGTGCAACCTCCTCTATGAGTCAAAAATAATTTATGAAAATATTTCTCTCTTGATATTGTACAGTACAATGATGCCATCTCTCTGGAACATTAAAGGATCATAGCAATCCCAAAATCCCCTCTTGGACAAACTTGAACCTTTGTTGGGAAGAATCAGCCGAGCCATTTAGCCAAAGTCGATCCTTTCAATCTATGTAAGATTAATTGATAAATGTCATGTTGTAGCTTCTGTAGATCAATGACTGCAATTGTAGAGTTCTTATATTTTTCCCCTCCCTCTCTCATGGTAAGGTGGATAAGAATACTAGGAATCATACTTCTATACTCAGAACTAGTCCAAGGCATCTCGCCCATTTTTCATCACTTTATCAAAAAGATACCTTCAATCTACTCAGTATTTGTGTTTATTTTAGTGAAACATTTTTGGAAAGCAAAGTCGATTCGTACAAACGGGATTGGCCAGAGAAAGCAATCAACAGTGAGCGAGATTGGCCATAATTCATACAGATGAAATGCTGAAAGCGCAAGGCTCGGTCAGTCATTCTTCAAGATCAATATTTTCTGCTAATAATAGTACCCGGTCAGCAGGAGAAAATATTACGTCCAGAGTCCGCACGTAGCTTTACGTGAGGACTCCAATCCTGGCCCGACGCATGTCCAGTGGTTTTTTTTCCCGTTTTAGCACTTAATGGCACTGTAACTAGACGGATGGCGACGACACTATTTATCCTAGCCCGACCCGGCCCGACCTGCCTTGTTCAAACGGCGGGAGAAGAAAAATGAGACGAGCGTCGTTCGACATTCCTTCACATGATGTAGGGTTTTCTCCGCTCCACTCGACGGGCTAACGTCCCCTCACTCGCTGATTTAGCTAATCTTGCGAATAACTTCCATTATGGTATTGCAGGTGACTACATGAGGTATTTACACCTGTGTTCCTGAACTTTAATGAATTTAGGGTTTTCTTTGTTCTTCTCACCATCCAGTATGTGAATATTTTAGAACATTTGAGTTCTTTAAATGAACGGGATGTATTTTAGTAGTTTTTGGAGATATTTTACATGTGTACTCTCTATACTGTCAAGATGGTACATGCCGTTATTTTCAAATTTTGGAACTGATAAGCCTTGTGAAATGTTTAGTATATTACATCGTAGGATGTTTGGTCATGTTTCAAGATGAATTCTGTAGCCTGATTAGGGATGATAGTATGTTCAGTCGATGGCATTAAAATTTATTTGTAGGTTGATTTCTGGTTGTTTGCTTCAGTTTTACATGTGCACTCTTTGTACTCTTAGAAGAGTACATCCCATTTTGGCATTTTTTTTAAATACTTCTATCCCTGTTTGGATATGAAATGCTCAGTACATGGCTTATGAAGCAGATTGAAGGCTCATTGCTTAGTTTTCAAGGGTTTTTTACATATGTACTCTCTATACTCTCATGAGAGTACATAGCATTTTGGTCATTTTTTTCAATTTCTTTGGCCTGTTTGGAGGAAATATATTCATTACAATCCATTAAGAATAATTTGGAGGCTAATTGGTTAGTTTTTTAGCAGATGCATTCTCCTCTTGAGAGTTCTGACAATGTAATTTTTTTTCAATTTCTTTGGCCCGGTTGTTGATTATGTTCATTACATTCTGGAAGCAATTTGGTGGTTATTTGGATGGTTTAGAGATTTCAGACTACTCTCATAAGAGTACATATAATTTTCTCAATGTTTTAAGAGTTTTATTTGCCTGGATGGTGAGAATATGGTCATTACATTCCATTAGAAGCAATTTTATGATAGTTTTTCCGCTTTGTCCTAGATTATATTCATTACATTCCAGGAAGTAATTTGGAGGGATGTTTGGATGATTTATGGGGATTTTTTACATCCTCACTCTCATGAGAGTACGATTTTGTCATTTTCCAGTTTCTCTGGTGTGTTCGAAGGAAATATGTTCATTATAATCCATTAGAAATAATTTAGAGGCTGTTTGGTTGGTTTGTTAATGTTGTTTTGCATCAGACTCTGTACTCTCGAGAGCAATGATTTTGGCCATTTTTTCCGCTTTCTTTGGCTGTTGGAGGAATTCCATTACAATTTGGTGGCTATTTCAAAGATTTGGAGGATTTTATCATACTCTCTATACCTCATGAGTATGAGCATTTTGGTCATTATTTTCTAGTTTCTTTTACCTGTTCGGAGGAAATATGTTCATTACAATCTAGTAGGAACAATTTGGAGGCTATTTGGTTATTTTTAGTATTTTTTATCTTTACTCTCAGATTCTGAGAGTAATAATTTTGATCTTTTTTTTCCGCTTTGTTTGGAGGAAATATATTCATTATATTGCATTGGAAGCAATTTGGAGGAATGTTTGGATGGTTTTTAGGAGATTTTTGCATCTGTACTCTCTGTACTCTCATGAGAGTACAGAGCATTTTGGTCATTTTTTTCTTATTTCTTTGGCCTGTTTGGAAGAAATATGTCATTACAATCAATCAGGAATAATTTGGAGGCTGTTTGGTTAGTTTTTTAGTATTATTTTGTATTTGTACTCATTTCTAGATGATTTGGATATTTTTTTTTTTTTTGTTCGATTATGTTCATTACATTCCAGTGGAAGCAATTTGGTGGCTGTTTGGATGGTTTCTAGAGGATTTTGCATATGTACTCTCTTTACTCTCATGAGAGTACAAAGCATTTTGGTCATTTTTTTTCTTATTTCTTTGGCCTGTTTGGAGGAAATATGTTCATTATAATCCATTAGAAATAATTTGGAGGCTGATTGGTTAGTTTTTTAGTATTATTTTGTATCTGTACTCTCTATACTCTCTTGAGAATACAGATGATTTTGGCCAATTTTTTCCAGTTTCTTTGGCCTGGTTGTTCATATTATGTTCATTACATTCTAGAGGAAGTAATTTGGTGCCTGTTTGGATGATTTATGGGAGATTTCTGCATTTATACTCTCTATACTCTCATGAGAATACAGAGCATTTTAGTTACTTTTTTCAATTTCATTGGCCTGTTCGGAGGAAATATGTTCATTATAATCAAATAGGAATAATTTGAAGGCTGTTTGGTTAGTTTTTTAGTATTATTTTACATCTGTACCCTCTGTTTGGATGGTTTCTGGGAGATTTCTGCATCTGGACTCTCTGTACTCTCATGAAAGTACAGAGCATTTTGGTCATTTTTTTCTATTTTCTTTGGCCTGTTTGGAGGAAATATATTCTTTACAATCCATCAGAAATAATTTGGAGGCTATTTGGTTAGTTTTTTAGTGTGATTTTACATCTATACTCTCTATTTGGTTGATTTTTAGTGTTATTTTCTCAGATTCTCTACTCTCTTGAGAGTACATTTAAGCCATTTTTTTTCAGCTTTGGCTTTGGAGGAAATATGTTCATTACAAATCAATTGGGAATAATTTGGAGGTCGATTGGTTGTTTCTTATGGGTGATTTGCATCTGCATTCTCATTAACTAACTTTTCATTTTGAAGTTTACCATAGAAAAGGATAACTTGAGATGCCAACCAATCGCTAGAAACGGCGATAATATTACAACATGATGATCATCATGACATTTTAAAGAGGCTTCATCGCATCAATTCATTAGACGCCAAAGACTCAATAGCCATTACCTCAATCTGCCTTGGGGACATAGAGAAGCAAGCTTTCTTGGTGGGCAAGCATTTTCCCCGATCGAAGTAAGAATTGTAGGGATGCCAAAGAGGAGAAGGTCTTATGGTAGAAATCTTCACGTCGCAGCTCACCAAATGGACTATAAGACTATGCTTGAGCGCGATACTCGCTGTGGGTTTTGTGCTTTGTACATACATTTTCTATCCTTTTTTTGTATATCACAACTATAGGGTGGCATCGGAATTGATTCTATGCCGATGACATAGATAAATTTGTTGAATACAACTGGGCAGAGGCCATTTGGCCTTCTAGTTTCATAATTGATGGTATTACATCAAAGATTCATACCCAAAAGACACTGTATACAGTGGTTTGTCACCTCTTCTTATGGTATGTTCTATATCTTGGTTATGTATTATTTGATGCATTGAAGTTAACTTATATAAATATTAATTATAGATCTGGGCCACTGAGCACATAAGCATCATGAGGCTGTCATCTCCATTTGCAAAGCCACGTATGTCGATGGCCAAAAAATAAAGTTTCTAGATGAAGCCTTCATTTAGGAGGACACTGACATATAATAATATCACTTAGTTCATATAAGAATGTATTTATTTATCAGTAGTCATCACATTTTCTTATCGATTTAAAAAGCCGCCTTTCATTCGAGGACATATCAAGAGGAGACTGCTCCTTGAATCATTTTCCACCCAACATGCATGACAAGAATCCCATTCTAAGTCCACTGAGTTCACCCCCCATTGAATCTCCATATATCTCTCCTCGATATTCTCCCCATCCAGTGTATCTATCCTGCCCTCTACTACTCCCCACAGAAGGCTTTGCGGTGGAGAGGATACTTGCAGGTTTTAGGGACTTGAAAGATATATCTTCTTTTCAAGCAGCAATGATAGAGAGAATGGATGGGATTGATTTGCGTTCTTTGCTATCGAGGAGGTTCTTCTTGGCGGTGGGGTCTACCATCCCTACGTGGGGAAGCTCTATGGAGGTCACCATGGGAAACTCTTGAGGAGGTCATAGGGGGCACTTATGGAGGCTAGGAGCTTCCCACATGTGCTGAGGGGAGTCTCACACAGAGGCAACTACATCTTTGCCCATGGATACTTCCACTTGGGAAGCCCCTGTTGAGTCCACCATAGGGGAAGCTATTGTGGAGGCCTCCACTGCACATGAAGATGCTATGAAGCCTTTAATCGGTAGCATTGAGCGTGGTGTGAAGGCTTGATAGATAAGAAAGAGAAAAGCAGTTTGTTCCCCTTCGCACACACTTACACGAAGTCATGAGCAAGAATAAGTGATGTGGTGGCCTCCGCTCAAGATGAGAAGTCGGCAGCAGATATATTAAGTTACTTTCTTTTTAAATTTGAGATAATAGAAATAGATTTCACTAAATTTTTTATAGGTTCACAAAGATGAGCCAATAAAGGTCGATGACCCACAGACTGCTATCGTTGTGGTGGAGGAGCATCAGTCGGAGGTATGCATCATCTCAGTAGATCGATCATTAATTCATAGTGAATCTAGCTCTTCATCACTTCATTGCCGTAATTTTTTGCACACATCATTTTGTTGACTTCTCATCCAGTTGTTACACTTTGCGATGCTCCATCTTATTGACGCGTGCTCTCGATTCAAGGACAAGTAAGTCAATCTTCAATCAACTCCTTCATACATAAAATAACCTATTCATTTAATTAAGCTCGCTTTAAAATATTTCTCACTTGCAGGGGTGATACAGTATTCATGGTTGAGAATATCATTATTATTGCGAGCGGATCGATGAGTTCGATCGATCGTATCTCTCGGATGCACACATCGATGCCGCCTTCTTCGGCCGAGAATTTTCGCTCTAGTGTATGTCCCCTATTTGTACATCTCATGCTTGCACTAGGTAAGTTACCCCACAAATATGCAGTGTATTATGATTCAATCCTTGTTTGTATAGATTGAAACTACAATTTATAAATGTTCTCTTCTTTTCTTATAAAGCTATGTGAAATATGGCCTACACAAAAAAAGCAAAATGTTCATCGACATGTCACTTTGCGAGATTATTTCAGGCTCTTACTTCTATTATAGATAATCAAGACACTCTGGTTGGGCATATTAAATAGGGGCTTGTTTTATGACTCATTATCAAAACCAACCCATAAGGTCATTCTTCCTGAGATTGTAACAGTTGTTTTCAATTTGGTTTCATAAACTATTTTTTTGGACCCCCTTATTGACTATACTTCTTGCTATTTAGATCAAATTACTTGTTGAAGATGTGATCTTTTATGGCGATCCCATAGCCAATCGAAATGGTGAATGGTGCTACCAATCCAAGATAAGTGTTATTGCGGGATGTTTGTTTGCAAGTACATGGAGCGGCAATTAAATCCCCATGGTGACCAAGATTGGTCAAAGAAGATGAATTGCTTTAGAGTTTTTTTTACGCTTAACTTTTGTTTGGAATGAAAAAGCCAAGCTAAACTGTACATTTAAAGTTTGATAAGTAGGAAATAATTATGGTATTTCTTTTATTTTTTTCAATATCCTTGGCGGTTTGGATCTTTTATTATTAGCGGCACGGTTGATGTTGATACTTTATTGGGATGTGTTTCATTTGTACTCTCTACTCTCCACGGGAGTACAGTATTTCATCAATTTTCTTCAATTTTCTTGGCGTTTGGATAAATTATGATTAGAACATCTACATATGGTTGAAGTGAGATATTATGTACTCTCTGTATTTGTTTATCTTTATCTACTCTCTTGTTCTCTCTTATCTGGACTCTCTACTTTTACCCTCTGTACTTCTTACTCTTTATCTCTTCCATTCAGTAGTTTGAAGGTTACTATAAGAATATTTGAGGTGTTTTGTAGCTTAACTCTTTTGTATTCTCCTCATGAGATTATTTGCTTATTTTTCACATTTCACTTTTGTTTTGCGGACGAGAGGAATTATTCACTATAACCTTAAAAGGAAGTTGGATGCTCTGGGTTGCTTTTTTATGAGTTTATGAGCTTTTGCATGTGAACCCTCTCATACTCTCATACCCTCGTACTCTCTCTGTACTCTCTGGACTCTCTGGTCTCTCTAGACTCCTTATGTACTCTTCTCAACTCATGGGTAGTTGATATAATATTGTTTACAATTCTATGATGATTTCTTTACTTGTTGGAAAATAATTAATTTTGATATTCAAATTATATCATTTTAAATTGGATCAAGCGAAAAAGTTAAAAGTTAAAATTTATATTATTTAAAATTTATGTTATACTCAGCCACATTCAGAATGCCTCAATATGAAAGTATGCAGGAGAAGTAATATGAACTACTTAGCATGTGAATATAATATGAGTGGGTACAATTATTAAAGTTAACTATTTAATAAAGAAAATTATGATCTTTAAAAATGTAGTAGAATTTTGTGAATACATAAAATTACTTTCTACCGGTCAAAATCATGCTTCTTAAAACCTACTTTCTACTGAAACATGTGCATAAAATAGACAAATAAACTGTCGATGATGCGACTTACCAACGTCTTATTCAAAAAAATAAATTTTGAAGGCACTGTGGAGCAAATTCTATATTTTAAGATGAGGAATTTTTTTAAATAATGCAATAATTAAAAGTATCATTTGAATTAAATTAATATTATTGATAAATTTATAAATAATTACTAAACTAATATCATCGGTTCTAATATCATCTTCATCACAGAATTTTTTTTCTTCTAACTAAACTTATTGATAGGAACATACAGCTTATCAAAATTGTAATGCATGCAATTATTTCATAAATATAGAGTACTTATAGGTATATATCAAACTATGTAATGCCAGAAAATCAAATCATCCTCATGCAAGGTAGACTCATGTCGAAGCGCAATTTGGTAAAATATGAAATTTTATTGCCACAGTCTAAGGATTACAAAGTCCTTAATGTAAAACTTGCTTTAAGAGCAACAAACAACGTAGTGAGAAAAAAACCAAGCCAAAAATAATTGACCCATATAAGTCCATTTGGACCTTCCTAGTTTCAAGCAAGTTATGTATCCTCTCTACTCTCTGTACTCTTTTGTACTCTCGTACTCCTCACAGAGTGAGCATTTGGCATTTTTCTCACTTTCTTTGGCCTGTTTGGAGGATGTAAGTTCTTGGGCTGGAGAGTATTGATTCATCTAGTAAACTGTCTCTACAATGATAGGGCGAATCAGAGAAATTACTAAACAATACAATAAACTCAAATATAGATAGGTAAGTGTATTCGAACAAATGTTTGATTATGACATAGACTAAGTTTCTTCAAAAAATTGACCAATATTAATAAACCCTAAATAAAAATTGAAATATGAGATTATTATGTCAGTAACCATTAAGTTGAAGATGCTTTGAAATATTGACTTAAATAGAATATGAGTATATATAGTGCATTAATTAGTAAATCTTAGTCATCAAATATAATAGTAAATTAATTCATTTTTAAGATAAATAGATAAATTTTATAATAATAGTATGTTTAAGAATAAAGATGCTCATAAGAAGAAAGTCATCCTAACAAAGAAATGATTGCACAGTCTGACGTAGAAGAAAGTCATCCTAATGCTGCAACTCTGAGGCAGTCTTCCTAACTGAATCCCATAGGTGAGACTGCTGGTGTGTCTGTTAAGTAAAAGAAAGTCATCTTGGAGACTCTAAAGTATTACAAAAATGATTGCACAGTCGAAGAACACATAAATAAATGATATTATGCATTGAAATATTTTCCTGTAATAATATCCATCATCAACTCAGTGTACCCTTCAGCCGACTCACTGCTTGTTGAGCTCGAGTTGAATTCCTGAGATAGAACATCGTATCAGTTAATAATTTTTTACAGTATCAATGTGTGTTATTCTGTGCATTCCTCTAAAAAATACTCTGGCATAATAGAAAGGTGTTGCAATAGGTGATGAAATACGTTCTACGACACTATCAATTTATACTTTGGTTTTTGTAATAATAAAAATAGGAATGGTTTGAAGATTAGCAGCAATATTTTAAATACTAAAAATTAAGAAGCAAATAGGGAATTACTCATGGCTTTCTTAGATCTCTCTCAATATCCCTTAAGCTTTGCGTTGGAAACACCCTTTGGACGTTGCTTAACTGGATCCTTTAAGATTTCTTTTTCCTTGTCTATTGTGGTTGACTTCTTCTTTTTTTAGCATCACTGAAGAGAATTCTCACTTATTATAGAGTCGACATTGTATAGTTTTAAGGATTGAAGCATATAGTCCTCGCTCTATTATTACCCGTCTTCGGCGCTTATTTGATATGCATATCGACTAATGTGGTTCCAAAAAATAATGTCAGTAGCATTTTTATCTGTGCCTTCCATATCTCTTAATTTTCTATATGCACTATCGATGTAAATATCCCTCTTTATTCTGGTAAACCATCGCATGAGAAGATACTTATCCGAATACACTACATCTTCGACTAAGAACTTCGATAATGGGCACAAAGTAATCCCATCATTTCAAATTTCTTACAAGTACAAGTTACATCTAAGGTAGTCCCATTGAAATGGACATTCCATGTTTTAGATGAATTTTTATTCTCTAAGTTTCTCACCAAATACTCCATGGGGCTATCATCGACGATTCTTGATGGGCTCCAACTCCATGCAAAATTCTTCCTCAAACATAGTATAAAGATTTCTTGTATAAAATATAGACTTATTTTAGAATTGGGGTCTCTTAACAATCGATGACTCAACACTTGAAGTCTTCGTCATGTTCATTACTCATGTCTCCTTAACCTTCTCAACCCCAAGAAACAATCTGTGAGCAAACTTGTTTGTTTAGAGATTCTTTGACATACGTTGTTCATTGACTCACTATATTGCATTGACAAAATGCCCATGAAGAATGAGTCTTTGCTAAATTCAGTGGACTACTTGGATCTAATTTTATAAAGCTCAGACAGCTAAGCATAATCATTCAAATTGCCTTCTTCTAGCATGGCAGACCAAGCTTCTTCAAACTCTTCCTCTGAGTCACATTTGGTCATGCATGCATAAAATAGCTCTTATACCCTCTTATTACTATTAAAGCAATAAACTTTGGAAGGAGCTTTCTTCGAAATATGCAATTGGCACAACCTATGATGAGTATGCGGTAATACAATTTTGATAGCTCTCACCATAGCCTGATATTGATCAGTGAATATTGTTGTAGGATGTGCTCATCACCAGATGATATCGGAATAGCCATGAGAATGACTCAATCGTCTCTTTTGATAAAAGGGCTACTCCAAATTACATATTTTGCCAGTGATGATTCACTCCAATAAGAGGGGCACAAACAAGATTATATTTATTAAGTCGATAGCTTGTATCAAAAATTATCACATCACCAAAGTAGTCATATTCTATCCTAGACATGTCATTGCTCCAAAAAAAACTTACTAAGCAATCTGACTCATTAACTTGTACATCCCATGCAAACATCTCGCCTTTCCTTGAGTATTAATGCATTCGTCATCATTCATTAATCCTCGATCTTTTCTCTTTCTAAATAAAATTGAAAGCATCTCTTTTTGTGAATCCAATATTCTTTACGCTGCCAACTTCCTCACTTAGATAGCTGAAAGCATCAATTGTTCTAATTGCCTCGTTGTCTTCAACACGAAGCCTTTTCATCTAATGCATCACATGTGATCTAAGAAGATGTAGGTCGGCTTTGCCAATGAATGATTATGATTTTCTATATGTTTTTAACCATCCGGTTCCTCAAGTTACAGAGAATCTAATCATGCACAAGCGGTCCTTGTATTAGTTTTGAATTTTTCTAAAATTTTAGGCTGGCGATTTCTTGACTTTTCTTATAAAAAATCTTTTAATTTCAATTTCTTGAGTTTGGCCAATAACTAGTATGGTCCTTCCAACACGAAGCGTTTGATGTGCATAGTCACAGCGATTACCTCTTCTTTTTGTTACGGTCAAGAGTTTCTCCAAATTTGGTTCATTAGAGATCACAACTTCATCATCGCACTGCTCATTGACCACATTCACCTGCCCAGACAGCTCCACATAAATGTGACATGTAAAATAACTCCACAAATAAACATATTCTCTCCAAACAGGCCAAAGAAAGTGAATAAAAATGAGCTAAATCTGAGAATCTGAATGAATGCAAAATCTTCAAAACCATCCAACAGTACCAAATTGCTTCCTTTGAATGTAATGAACATAATCGACAATCGACAACAAAGACAACAACAACAACAATAATCCCAATTAGATATGAATCCTTGTCTCATTGTATGCTATTATGTCAAATTCTCATTTAATTAGTATACTAAGATCATTTTTATACATCTTAACCAAGTCTTTTAGGTCTACCTCTACCTTTCTTAATAGAAAAATCTAATGCATCTACTCTAATGGATAAAGGATGAGCTTTATGTACCATCTGCGACTCTCCTAATCTTATCTACCAGCTACTCAACTTTTCCCAACATACTCATTTTGCATTCTATCTCTAGGGTAAATACTCATCCACACAGCATCCTATCTCTAACATAACTTAGTCTTATTTTCTCTTTATTGGCCAACATTCACCATAAGTCATTGTCTTACCACCATCTTATAAAATTTTCCTTAAGTTTAAGTGGAACTTTTCTATCACATCCGATGCATTCCTCCACTTCAACCATCCAACTTGAATTCTACTAATAATATCTCCATCTATTTCACCATCATTTTGAACAATAGAGCCTAAATATCTCAATCGCCACTCTTATTAATGACTTGATCACCTAAAGTCACAACACTACCACTAAAATTTCTACAACTAAAATTACACTCCATATATTCCTTTAGATCTTAAACGAAAACCTTTAGACTCTAAAGTTGACCTCCATAATTCAAGTTTCTATTGGACTCCCTCTCTAGTCTTATCAACAAGAAGAATGTCATCAAGAAAAGCATACACCAAGGTACATCTTCTTGTAAATGCCTCGTAAGAACATCCATAACTAAAGTAAAAAAGATAAGGGCTTAATGTTGATCCTTGATGTAATCCAACCAAATAGGAAAATAGTTTGTCAATCCTCCTTGTGTTTGGACACAAGTGACTTCTAGTATACATATCCTTAATGACTTGAATATAACCAATATTAACTTCTTTTTGTTCTAGAACTCTCCAAAGAACATCTCTTGAGACTTTATCATAAGCTTTCTAAATCAATAAATATCATATGTAGATCCTTTTATTTTCTCTATGCTTCTCCATCAAACCTCTTAACAAATGTATAGCATCCATAGTAGATCTACCCGCATGAAACCAAACTGACATTGTGAGAAACTTGTATCACATCGTAACCTATGCTCAATTACTTCTCCCATAATTTTAATGTATGGCACATTAACTTAATTCCTCTATAATTTGCACAATCTTGTGCATCACCTTTATTCTTAAATATAGAACCAACAAACTCTTTCTCCACTCATCCGACATCTTTTAGTCTTTAAAATAACATTAAAAGATTTGTAAGCCAAGAAATTCCTTGATCTCCTAAACATTTCCACACTTCTATTGGAATATTATCCGTCCATCGCTTTTCCACATTTCATTTTCTTTAAAGCTTCACTAACTTCGATTTACTAATACGACGATATAAAATGAAATTCTCTATTTTGTTTAGGTATTAAGGTTGCTAAAATCAATCGATTCTTCAGATCCTTCATTGAAAAGTTTATTAAAATACCTCATCCACCTATTTTCAATATCTTTTCTAAGAAAAGTACTTTATTATTTTCATCCTTAATACCTCACTTGAACTATGTCTTTACTTCTCCTATCTCTTTGGCTAACTTATACATACATCTTTCACCTTCTTTGGTATCTAATCTATTGTATAAATCACTAAAAGCTAAATTTTTTGCATCATATATTGCTTTCTTAGAATCTCTACAGCCATTTTATATCTTTCCCAATTCTCCGAAGTTTTACATCTAAACCAAGTTTTATAACAATGCTTCTTATTTCTTATCTTTTCTTGCACACTCGACTCCACCACCAACTATTCTTATTAAGCTTTTCCTTTTGATTCTCCAAGCACATCTTTAGCAACTTGTTTAATTTCACTTGATATTTTTCCCACATAATATTGCTTCCTTATGAACATCCCAAACTTTAATTTCTTGTAGCTTGCTCTTAAAAATATTTTATTTGTGTTCTTTAAGTGTCCCCATCTAATCTAGACAATAATTAAGTTTATTTTTCTCTTACAACCTTTCATCTTAAAATCTAAAACTAATAGTCGATGTTGGGTACTTAAAATTTCACTTGGAATGACCTTACAATCTTTACAATCTAAACGATCTATTTTTCTTATCAGAAAATAATCAATATGTGTTTTACTAGATCCATTTTTATAAGTAATAATATGTTGATCTCTTTTCTTAAAAAAAGTATTAGCAACTACAAAATTATAGGCTAAAGCAAAATCTAATATAGTCCTACCTTCTTCATTAGTCACTCGAAATCCATAACTATCATGAATACTTTTAAAATCTTCTACCACTGCCAACATGTCCATTTAAACCACCTCCAATAAATATTTTTTCTTCAAGCGGTATCTTTATATTAATCCCTCTAATTCATTCCAAAATTTTTCTTTTGAGCTTACCTCCAAACCTACTTGAAGCATAGACACTTATAACATTGATAATCTTAGTATCAACAATAATCTTTAAAGCTATAATTCTATCTCCACATCTATTAATACTTATAACATTATCCTTCAAACTTTTATCTATAATCACACCTACACCATTTCTAGTTCGACTTTTACTCAATACCAAAGTTTAAAACCTAAACTATCAATCTCCTTAGCCTTCTCCCCAACCCATTTAGTTTCTTGAACACATAAAATATTTATCTTTCTATGAACCATAATATCTATTAATTCCATTAATTTACGTAAGAGTACCTATATTCCAAGATCCTAACCTAATTCTAGTTTCATGGACTAACTTCTTTGCATCCGTCCATAATGGGAACCTCGCTTATTTAACACGCACCCGGCACCGATGCAAATGCTCTAGACATTTTTCATCAGATTATACAAGCCAAGCCGCTTCAGTGGGACGCCAAGATTAACACAATGATTTAAAGGATTCATGTCATGATTATTTTGACAAATTTTACGCTGGCTGTCAACTACCTAATGCAACTAAAAAAATCCACAAAATCATATATACTCTCAAGAGAGTACAAAGAGTATGGATGTAAAATAACACTAAAAAATCAACCAAACAGCAAATTATTCTTGATGGATTATAATAAACATATTTTCTCCAAATAGGCCAAAGAAATAAGAAAAAAAATGACAAAAATGCTCTGTACTCTCATGAGAGTACAGAGAGTGCAGATGTATAAATCTCCAAGAAACTATCCAAACATCCCTCCAAATTACTTCCAATGGAATGTAATGAACATATTTCCTCCAAACAGGCCAAAGAAACTGGAAAAAATGGCCAAAATACTTTGTACTCTCATGAGAGTACAGAGAGTACAAATGCTAAATAACACTAAAAAACCAACCAAATAGCCTTCAAATTATTCCTAATAGATTATAATGAACATATTTCCTCTAAACAAAGCCAAAGAAAAAAGAAAAAATTAAATGATTTCATGAGATAAAGATAGACAAAAAAATCCATAAACCATCCAAACATCCCTCCAAATTGCTTCCAATTCAATGTAATGAACATATTTCCTCCAAATAGGCCAAAAAAACTAGAAAAAAGGGGTCAAAATCGTCTGTACTCTCAAGAGAGTACAAAGAGTACAGATGCAAAATAACACTAAAAACTAATCAAATAGCCTCCAAATTGTTCCTAATGGATTGTAATGAATATATTTCCTCTGAACAGGCCAAAAAAACTAGAAAATAATGACCAAAATGCTCTGTACTCCTATGAGAGTATAGAGAGTATAGATGAAAAAATCCCCTAGAAATCATTAAAACAGCCACCAAATTACTTCCACTAGAATGTAATGAACATAATCTTAACAACTAGGCTAAAGAAACTGGAAAAAATGTTCACAAAATTATCTATACTCTCAAGAGAGTACAGAGAGTACAGATGCAAAATAACACTAAAAAACCAACCAAACAAATTTCCTCCAAATTATTCCATGGATTGTAACATATTTTCTCCAAACAGGTCAAAGAAATAGGAAAAAAATTACCAAAATGCTTTGTACTCTCATGAGAGTATAAAGAGTACAGAGAGTACAGAGAGTACAGAGAGTACAGAGAGTACAAATACAAAATAACACTAAAGAATCAACCAAACAACCTCCAAATTGTTCCTAATGGATTTGTAATGAAGATAATTCCTCCAAACATTCTCATAGAAACTAGAAAAGATGCCCAAAATACTTTGTATTGTACTCTCGTGAGAGTACAGAAAGTACACATGCAAAACTCTCATAAAAATCAACCTAAACTACCTCCAAGTTGCTTCTAATGGAATGTAATGAACATATTCTCTCTAGACAGGCCAAGAACTCATGAAAAATAATATGAAATTGGTCACTCAGATTATAGAGACCCATGCAAAGTGATCCTCAAAATAAGCAAAGTCCTCTGAAAGAACTTCAAACATTGTAAGAAATATACACTAAATAAAAAGAATTTCAAGGAATAACACTAACAAACCATAAAAAAAATTATTAGATACAACGGAGAAAAAATTGCCATGAATTTTAATACATCCTCAATTTTCTCAATGCCATAACTTCCAAATTGTTCTCCATCTTCATGGTTCTTTCAAAAAGGAAATGAGATTTTCTATTTCTCTAGCTGATTTGCAAGAAAAAATACCCCTAAACCCAAATCTAGATATATATATATATATATATATATATATATATATATATATATATATATATATATATATAAATATATATATATATATATATATATATATATATTTCTTCTAAATGCTCACAGATTCCAACTCTCTTCTTCTTTTTGAACGAGACTCGAGGTAAAGTTTATCTCGATTGATGGCTATATGTGATGAGATGATTTTCATTATAACATAGTTTGATATAGACTTATACTCTACATTTTATGAAATGCTTTTTATTGCATGCATTATAAAAATTTGATAAGTGATGTTTTATCAACAAGATTAAAGAAGTAAGAAAAAAAATTTCTAATGAAGAATATATTAGTCGATGATATTAGTTTAGTTACTTATAAATTTATCAATAATATTAATTTATTTTAGATGATACTTGTGGCATTATGAATGCTTTAATATAATGGTTTATTACTAGCATCTGATTTGACATACCAAGTATCATTCAATCATAATTATTAGATATTTCACAATACAAATTACTGTAATTAATAAATTTTAGATAATGTAAATTTTAACTTTACATTTTTTATTTGATCCAAATTTAAAATATGATATAATTTGAATATCAAAATTAAGCATATTTTCTTCAAACAATTAAGAAAATCATCATAGAAATATAAACAGTATTATATCAAGTTACCCATGAGTTGAGAAGAGTACAGAGAGTATAGAGAGTACAGAGAGTACAGAGAGTATAGAGAGTACAGAGAGTATAAAGAGTACAGAGGGCGCTTCTAAGAAGGCTTCTTTGCTTTATATTTTTACCTTCAAGATGCTCTTTACTGCTTCCTCACCGGAAGTTAACTCACGATAAGATTCCCTTATGCCATAAGACCTCCCCTGCTTTGGCATCCCTATTATCATCAAAATATCATCGTTGATGCTCTTTAAGGCTTCTTTCTTTTTGTAAGGCTTCTTTTGCTTTGTGTTTTTACCTTCAAGATGCTCTTAAGGGCCTCCTCAAAGTACTAACCTTAAGATAGCACATTCCCTATGCCATAAGATTATCCTCTATTTGGCATCTATTATCAACTTCATGGGGTGAAAAGAATGCACACTGAAAGAAAGTCTGCTTCTTTATGTCCCAGTAAGATAGCATTGAAGTAATAACAATTGAGTCTTGCTAAATCTTATGGAGTCTAATGAATTGATGCAGATGAAGCCTCTATAAAATGTCAATGACTTCATTACTAAAGAGTGTTCAGATATCAAACAAGTAATGGTAGAATCTTGAAGTTATCTTTTTCCATGGTAAACTTCAAAATGAAAAGTCAATGACAGATGATAATCAACCATAAAATTGACCAAGTCATCCTACAAAATTGCTAATGGAATAATGAACATATTTCCTACAATAGCCAAATAAATAAAAAAATATAAAATTATCTATACTCTCATGAGAGTACTGAGTACACAAAAATCTCTTAGAAACCATCCAAAAAAATGCCAAATTGCTTCCAAATGTAATGTAGAACTAATCTCAATAAGTGCCAAAGAAACCGAAAAAAATGGCCAATTATATGTACTCTCATGAGAGTACAGAGAGCAGATGCAAGAAAATACTAACAAATAAACCAAACAAATCCAAATTGTAATGAACATATTTCCTCCAAACAGCCAAAGAAATAGAAAAAATGACCAAAATACTTTATACTCTGAGAGTCGAGAGTACAGAGAGAGAGAGACAATGTAATGAAAATAATCTCAACAACTAGTCCGAAGAAACTGGAGAAAATGTCCAAAAATCATCTGTACTCTCAAGAGAGTACAGATGCAAAATAACACTAAAAAAATAACCAAACAGCCTCCAAATTATTCGTGATGGATTGTAATGAACATATTTCCTCCAAACAGGCCAAACAAAATTGTTTCTAATGGAATGTAATGATCATATTCTCCATCCGCAAAATAAACTAAAAATATTCAGAAATTATTGTTTCTCATGAGAGTATGAGTACTGATGCAAAAAATCTCTCAAAATAAGCAAAGTCCTCTTAAAGAACTCCAAACAATGTAAGAATATACATTAAATAAAATAATTTCAAGGAATAACACTAACAAACCATAAAAAAAATTGTCGATACAACGGTTGAGAAAATTATCGATGAATTTTTTAATTAATATCCTCAGCTATTTCCTCAAGGCCATAACTTCCAAATTCATTCTCCATCTTCATGGTTCTTTCATAAAAAGGAAATAAGATTTTCTCTTTCTCTCTCTAAGCTTAATTTGCAAGAAAAAAATACACCCCTAAACCCTAAATCTAGATATATATTTCTTTTAAATTCCTCCTGTGCATTCCAATGACGCTTCTTCTCCTGCTGTTTGAACGAGGTGATTGGTTGGCTAACTGATAAACGTCATCGTGTTCGTTACATACACTATTGCGCAAAACGGAAACCATTGGACACGCGAGCAGATTAGTCCGCACGCTTACGGCTTCAACATAATATTTTCTCGGTTAGCAGACTCTCCTGGTGAAAGAGTTGGTATACAAATTTCGACCATTAAGAAGGAGAAGCAGTTCATTGGTTGAGCAATATTAAACCAAGATTTAATCTAAATTCTTTGCGATGTCTCGCTTCTCTTCCCCCATGGATGGTTTTGAGTATGAGCGGAACAGAAGGGGGAGAAGGATGAGGATATTGAACCAAAATTTCGTTAGTGTCGTCGCTAGCGAGCTCCCCTCACCACACTTTCGCGCCTCAGGTAGAAGAAGGCAGAAGGAGAAAAAGAGGGCACGGGTAGAACTTGGCTTGCATTTTTTCTTGCGGTTAAGCCATTCGAACAAAGAGCGGGAGTAGTTGTTCGGCTAGGATGGAACGATTGATGAGCTTCCGCAGGAGCGGTTGCATGTAAACTGTGCATGGAGGAGGAGCAGGGTTGAGTGGTTGTGCAATTTGGGCCCGTTTGAGTTATTCAAAATTAATAGACTTTTAAAATTAATTTTTCAAATATTAATTAATTTTAAAATAAATTTTATGCTGACATCATTATATGGTGAATATATATATTGATTTAAGGTTATTACAATGTTCCAAATGCAACAGCGTAGTCCATTTCGTGATCGGAGATCGTTTGGTTCAAGTCGGCGTCAAATTGAGTCAAATTAAACTCAAAATGTGCATCCCTCTTTCAATCGCTTGACATTCATGCAGACTTATCTAAATTAAGTGTGAATAGTCTTATTTAATATATTTTGATGTTTCAAAGCTAAGGCGCAATCAATTTTATGAACAAAGGTCGTTTGATCCTCATCGCCTCCTAATGATATCACATGAATTTGTTAATTCTATTGATCATCAAGTCACAATATTTATATCTAACCAATTTTGATATTAACGCGTGATGGTGAAGTCTGCTCATCGATCGGAGGTCATTTGAGTTGATTTTGGTGAGTACATTTCAAATTTGGCCACTTCCAATCATTCTACATTTAAAGACTATCAGAATAACTGATAGTCTCATTTGATAGTTTTTGATATTTCAAAGCTAACGGTGTGATTAATTTTATGAACGATCGTTGACATTATCAGCTACTGAAGTGCATTGATAACTGAATAATCAATGTTAGATTTTGCAATATTTATATTCTGATCAATTTTGACATTTTGAATGCAATGGAGAAGTCCGTTTGTCAATCAAAGATCATTTTTACCATTTTTAGTGACGTGCATTTTGAGCCTCAATTTGCACAGTCACCTCAAGTCTTTAATTTAACTTGCTTTATATGACAATATATGGAGGTCAACACCCACTTCCCTCACTTTCCTAAAACCAAAAATCCCAATCTTCCAAAACCAAAAATCCCCTCATTTTCCCCCAATCTGAATTTCCAAATCCGTTTTGCCGCAATTGGAGAAGAACACCATGATTAGGTGAGTCCTTCTTCCAGATTCCAGCATTGCCCCTTTCCACCGCCCTTTCCAATTCCGCTTTGCCAAATTCTGAAATTTTTTTGCCACAACTGGAGAGAAACACCGTCATTAGGAGGGTCTTTCATTTGGTTTCCAGCATCACCCCTTTCCACTTCTTGAACCGAGAGGAACATCATTAAGCTCCTCTTGGGCATTACCCATTTCTACCTCTTTATTGACTTCCTTGTGTCGAGAGGAACATTATCATTAGGTGGGTTCCTCTCTTGGATTCTGGCATCGACAATTCTGTCCCTTTTGCCGAACATTGCAACGCACAAGAAAAATGAGTCAGAACATGTGGGATCAATGTGTGATGTATATGCTTGTGTTTCTTGTAGTTTTAAGACAGCCATAATCATTAGATGAGATGAAAATCATTATGAAGAAGACACTTATGCTCATTATCTTGTGATATAGAAAAAATGGAAAATCAAAGAATCCTAAGAATATTACAAGGAAACCTAAAGCTAAAATTCAAATTAAAAACTCTAAATAAAAAAAGGGAAGATGGGAATAACATACAACAAACATAAAAATAAAACAAAAAAGAGAGTTAAAAAGCACATACAAAATTTATCTAAGTAGAGTTCAAAGCCCACTAAACTTTCTTTAACCTTTTACTTTCAAATACTCCAACTCTTCAAACAAATGGAATGGAATGTAATGTAAGATTCCTTCTTGGCCTCTTATATAGAAATTAGAGTTGGTTGTGAAGGTCCCACTAAAAAAAAAAAAGAATAGAATGTGAGAGTTTGAATAAGTTTTCTATGTGTTATAGCATAACTAACTTCAATGCAAGCACTTAAAATTTTTGTATTTAAAGTTTTGGCTATCATACTTAAATTGAAAGCAAATATTTGCGTGAAGGAATCCTATAGAGTTGAAGGTTGAATTGAAATGGGAAAGGATATCTCTATTCATAATATGGGTTGATCTATTTGTAAACTTGAAATATCTAATAATGTTTTCATAAAAAAAAATATAGAAATTCATAATCTTATCTATGAAAATAAGAAACAAGTCAAATGTGGAACCTTCAAAAAGAGAAGAAATCAACTTAAATATTATACTCTATTGATTCACAGAAGTAACTCTGAGGGATAAATCTTCCTTTAAAATAAATTAAATGTCTTTTTGAATTTATAGCTTCAAAATATGAAACGACACCGGATCTATAATTCTTTGTACAAGCAGATAGAAGGTGATACTAAATCAAATTCTACAAAAATCATTGAGCTTCCTTCAATCAAAAATAAAAAAAATTTATTCTAATTATGATTTTTAATGTCAGTGATTTCATTAATTAGATGAAATTATCTAAGCTATAAATACATGTGCTCTACAAAGATTTAAAGTACAAATTTTAATAAAAAGCTAAGAAAGAACAATAATTAAATATTAATCAAAATCTAATAAGATATTGATCAATTTATAACATCTTCATACGATTAAATATTACAAGAAGTAGCGCAATTAAGGCATTCTTAAATATACCCGCATGGGCCCCAACACTATGCTGAATGCTTAAATTCAAGTGTCTGAGGATGTTGCATGGGTATTTTCTCGGTTTGTATTAGGACTGGATCTGGGTTAACAAAACTTAAAAATTTATTATATAAATTTCAACTTAGTGAAATATCTTAGAGGCTAATTCTGTCAGGTGATAATAGATATGATCCTCTGTTAGGAGCTAAATAAAGTCGACAAGATCTAAAGCTTTTAAATGTGTCCAAATCAATTAATTATTTTGATGATGGCTATGTTGAATGGTGATTTCAACCGGAGGGATACTTCCATCAAAATGTGATTCTATTTTCAAATCAAATTAACTCAAATTAAATATTAATCTAAAAATGCTCAAATAAAATTCAATCATTAAAAGTTTAAAGCAAAACTCAATCAATCCACCTTTCGCAATTATTTGTTGGAGGTGGCAAATTAAGAAAACTCTAGTTCAAAAAGGAGCCAGTGTCAAATCAAGTGCTCTACTATGTTCACTCTCAATCACTCTCATATTAGTTAGGACATGGCTTGTGTCATCTGAGTGTGTGGCTTGGCCAGTAGACTACACAGATGATGTAGTTATGACCATAGTTCTTTGATCAGGTGATTTGGCTAATCAGACTCTATTATATTACGATAATGACCGTAGCCCGTATGCTTTCCAATGGCTCTGCCCTTTGAGTTGTGAATCATAGGGTATACTTGATAGATGCCTCTGGTAAGGTAGACTTAAGTCTATCTCCTTAGATAAACACCACCCTAGGTCTACAAGGATTTCTTGGACGACGCAATCCATGTGTTGCTGATAAGGATCATTTTGTCAAGTTGGGTCGACTACCTCCTCTGAATAGTAAACTAGGGACCACGACGGCCCAAGATGACGGAACCATGGGATCTAGATCGGGCACGTCATCATTCCCCCAACCAACCGCTTTAAGTTAAAATGGTGAATTTCATAAATTCTAACTTTTAAACTCCACATGCTGCTACTATACGCTACACATTAAGCGACCTAATGACTAGCCTTAATCGAAAGTTCTCTCTCTGCATTGAGAGGGGTAATTAACTATAGCTGCTATAAAACTAATCGGATCTAAAGTCCTCACAAAATGAAGACGAAATCTCTGGATAGTGTCTTATCTATTATTTAATCTGACTTCTAAAAATTATATCGACACTTAACTCACTTTTTTCAATTCAATTTGCCGAGAGGTTGGTGGTGAATTTTCGGAGCCCACATTCACCTAATCATATATATAATTTATATTTTATATGTATTATTATATTGTTTTTACATATTATCATTATGACATATTTATTAATAGGAGTTAATGAAGCCCTTTTAAAGAACATTCTACAAATTATTTAATTTTTAAAATAAAAATAATAATTAATTTTAACTTTTTCAATTATGTAAAAATACATGTGTGATATAAAAAATTATGTTTAATCAACAAAGTTTCTCTGCCGATCCCAACAAGTAGACATAGCACGTTACTAGTCACATGAAATAGATCAAGTATTAAATTACATTTATGATTTTTAAAGAGTATATTAGGATATTTATTTGATCGAAGATATTTTTGATAACACAAATTATGTAATTTATTGTTGTTCGATATTATTAATTCATATCATAAATGTCAATTAATGTTTGCAATAAATTAAAGGTCGTGAATAATATCTTGTTGTCCAAATTCTATGAGATTTCGTAGGGTTGAAAATGAATTGGGCATTTGCCAAATGAACAAGCTTAAATATCTTGTCATTTAGCTCATTTATATTAATAAATAATATTGTTTAAATCTGATGAACAAATTTGTTAGAGAGCTCGATTATGACTTGATTACGACTCAATTAATAGTTGTTTATATACAATATTGTTTAAATTTGAATTTCTAGGCTTAATAAGCTTTAATTGATACAATGTATGTATATTTCTTAACGAGCTATTTATAAGAAAGCTTGATTAAGGCTTGAGTAATGCCTGTTTATTTCATTAAATAAGTTGTTCATTATCAGGCTCAATATCTATACTAACCTTTTATACTACATTTATAATAATGAAAATGACATGTTTCACTAATTGATCAATTAAATGTAAATTTTAATATAAATTTGACTAAAAAAAAATCAAAAGCTCGTTCTATGGTCATCTAAATTTATTTTTATCAAGTTATAGTCAATATAGTATTGTTTGATGAAATGAAATTAAGGAGATTAAAATTAACTGAATTTGAGTCTAAATCAATTTACATCAAGCACTCACAAGCACAATAAACAAAACTTATCTATGCTATCTGGTAAATGTTCTCCGAAATTTTACATGCTTAAAGTTGAAATGAGTACCTCAATTAGAAGAATGCAATGAAAATATAAACATAAAATAATCAGACTTATTTAGATCATTAGGTCATATCTAGGATTTTTGTAGAAATAATCATAATTCTTTATCTAGTGATCTATAAATATACCTTTTTTTTTTATACATTAGGGAAGTGCCCTTCCTATAAGCCATGTAATCTAAACATCAAAAATACCACCTTGCTCAATATTACCATTAACTTCTTATTGGTGTCCTCACCTTGGCAAGATCTCATCATAACTTCGTCTCATCTTATTCATCATTGAGGGTTTTAGAGTTGCAGATGCCACTAGCCTTATTGATGGCCTTCCCATAGCGACATATCTTCGAGACTTCCTTTCCTCTTTTAAGGGAACTACACATACCGCCAATCTCATTCATACCCATCCCAAGCAAGATACCATCACAACATTCTCGCATCTTCTTCCGCATGAGACGGAGTTAACAGAGTTGACGATTAAGATAACAATAAAATTTAAATTTTAGTATATAAATATAATAATTTTAATATTAAATGTTATGTACATATTTTTTAAGAGAATAATGATCATTGAAATAAATTGGTTGCAACTAATGAAACTAAGCGAGGTCAAATGCAAGGAGAAAACCTCCCAATAACACTGACCACACCTATCCATTAGCAAGCGTCATTTGGAGCAATAGAAACTATTATGCATTAATGACACACATAAAAAATATCATAAAAATAAACCAACATATATGACCTCTTTATGATCAAATTGATTTTATATTTATTATTATTTTAAATAAATAGTATTATTTTTAAATCAATCAATCAAAATATTTTTTTATAACTTTTAAATATTTTTAAAAATAATTATCATCATCAAATATAATTTATTTTGAATAAAATATAAATATAAATAAAAAAAACTTCCCAACTGCCTTTAGTAAATAAATAACATAATGCCTACCCCAATAAAGCACCAACTTTGACCAAACGAAACATAAGATACTTTCTAGTCTACTCTCCCTAGCCCTTCAACCAACTGCGTCTTGTTCGAACCTACCCAACGGTCGATTTCCAACTAGAAAACACAATATGACAAGCCTGGAAGACCGCTCATGGAGCTAAGTTGAACAGCAACCGACTTTCTTCATTGCAGAAACATCGTCCCCCATGCCGACACTAATCGTTTGGCCTTTCGGCAAGGCAGCAACGTCATCACCGGCAATAAGAGCCTTCCTGCTGACGACACGAAAGATCTGAGCGAGAACTTCAGTGAAGGCATCGTCCACATTCATGGACTCCAAGGCTGATGTCTCCATGAAGAAAGTGTTCTCTCTCTCGGCGAGGGCCTTGCCGTCCTCCGTCGAGACCGCCCTGAGATGGCGCAAGTCTGCCTTGTTCCCCACGAGCATGATCACGGTGTTGGAATCAGTATGCTCCCTGAGCTCCTTCAGCCATCTCTCCACATTCTCGAATGTGACCTTGCGGGTGACATCGTAGACGAGGAGCGCGCCGACAGCACCTCTGTAGTATGCGCTCGTGATGGCACGATATCTATGTGAAAAAAATCGGGGATGAAGTTAACGATTATATCATTATAATATGCAAATAGTATGAAAAACTGGAATCAGGATTTGTGATAGATTCCTGAGCATTAAAAAAAAAAAAAAGGATTTAACATATTGTGCTGAACTGTAACTAATGACTGAAACTTATGATCTGGGTTGCTGCTTGCAGCACTTGAATCTAATCATCTGATAAAAGGAGAAGAATCGTCTTTATTATGAGATAGCTTGTTGGAAAGGATTTGCAATCAGGAGATAACAGAAGTGTGGCAAAATATTTGATATGAATGCATAAAAAACAAAGATTTGTGGGTTAATTTTGAAGCTAAATATCTCACAGACCCTTCACATTGGGCCGCACTTCACGTAGTACCATGGTTTTTTTCAAAAACCTCCAATATTTGCCCTAATCTTAAATCATATAAACAAAGTTTCATGCAAAATTAACATTTATGCTAACATGTGGCTAGCTTATAAACTATGAAGTAACCTAGATCACACATTTAGGTAAAAATAGGAACCTAGAGTCATTAATAGGTTAGATTATCACATACCACTTAGCTCAATATTTATCGATCATGAAATATAATATTATTTAAAACATTATAGTATTTATATTAAAAGTTTAAGAAACTTGAAAGATAACTTTTTTTAATTTCCATGTCTATGCCTTTCTAACTTTAATTAGCCAATGACACAGTCGTCATTAATCAGATTTGGGGCAACTACAAGATACATTAATCCATATATTTCTTCTAATCTAAGACATTTGAGAGGTAAAAGATTTTGCATATGTTAATAACAAGAACAAAAAAATGAACTAAAAGAAGTTCATATAAGTAAAAACTTTTATTATTAAATATTATTAAAATAACTATTTTATTAAATGAGTATTAACTTTATACACTCTCAAGAGACTACCAAAACTATACACCTTCAAAAGCACATCTGCGAACTATCTTAGTTCAACAAACGGTATGTAAATTTTCTTCTCATTTATTTCTCTTTCCACGCTCAAAGTCAAAAAACCGTCCATCGGCCATGTTCTCAATTCCCTAACTTTTTTTTTCTTTACCACTGCAGTGGAACATCAGATTAAGATAAGCTCACCCTAATACCGTGAGACGTGCAAAATTAAGGCTGAGAACACGAATGAAATGCTAAAATAGTTTGAAGGAGATATAACAATCCAAACAAGCTGTATGCAGAAAGGATAATTATGCTGCCAGCTTCCCAAAAACAATAAAGAAAATATGTGAATAAATCCGACAGAAAGCTCAGACAAAACAATTAACCAAATGACAAAATATGGAGCCACATGATCTCATTATGAATCTCAACAATTAAAGCTTCAACAAGGATTAACAACATGGGAGCAATAATTCTATGGTTCTATGTGCTTTAATTGAAATAGGTAACTACATCATAGTTTTGATAATAAATCAAAATTTCAGTACGATGCTTCTCAAGGCAATCTGCGTATATTGCTCTAGTTGTAGATTCTAAATCTAGCGCGGGCGCCCCACTCCAAATGTTTGAAGAAGATAACAAGAGAAAACAAGGAAGAACCAGAAACAATATCTCATGATATGTTTGAATCACAGAAAATGACACCTCAATGATTCCAAGGCACCATGACATAGAACATTGATAATGTCCAACTCAACATGGTAATTTGGTAGCGATAAAGTGATCGGATTGATCCCAACAATGACAAACAAAAGGACGTTTACCAAGTACCGTGGTTAATTTAGAGAATCCTAACCCTTTCTAGTTAATATAATTAGGAAGAAGACATTGTCTGAAGAGCTACATCCCCGATGGTCTATGACACAGTAAAATCTAAAGCACACCCCTTCGATCCTAACGAGAAGCAAGCAAAGCCCAACTAATTCGGATCTGAAGCTAGATTCTCCGCATCCATGACCAATGACACAAACACACGTAACACGAAATGGTTGAAGATAAGGGTAATCCCAAACGACAAAAGTTATAGTATAAGATGAGATTGAAGACCTTTCTTGCCCGGCAGTGTCCCAAATCTGAGCCTTGACAATCTTTTCGGAGACGCGGACGCTCCTGGTAGCGAACTCCACTCCAATGGTAGACTTGCATTCGAGGCTGAATTCGTTCTTCGTGAACCGCGACAATAGATTCGACTTCCCCACCCCTGAGTCTCCGATCAACACCACCTTGAAAAGGTAATCGTAGTCATCGTCTGACCTATACGCCATTGCCAACCTGATTCGCCGCCGCCTCCCAATGGCTACGGGTTCTCTAACGTTTCCACCTCTCTCAATATTGCGTCTTCGTTACTTCAAAAGAGAAAAGAAGAATAGCCGTTGTGAGACTGATCGTCGTTCCCGTCGAGCACAAGGATCGACGATAATGGCGGGGAAACGAAGGATCCTCGGCGTGACAAATGGCTGATCCTCTTTCGACATGTAGGGAAGAAAATATGACAGATACGCTAAACTTGACGTTTCAGGATGAGGCGGGGGAAACCGAAAAGAGACGCGTGAAGCTTCGAATCCGCTGATTTCCTTCTATCATTCTAATGTTGACAATAACCATTTTTAAAAAACTCGTAGTAAACTAAATGCATGTAAAATAAAAATTTAGTGTTATTTGATTTGAATTGAAGTAAATTTAAAAAAAAAAACTTTGATTACATTTAAATTATAGAATATGATGCTTTATAAATATGAAGTGATAATATTACATATCAATATCTCATACAAAATTTTATAATAATAAATAATTATATTTTTTCTCAAAATATAGAAAATATTAAAGAATAATATCTCCCTTATTAATATAAGATATATCATATACCAAGCTATGATCATTGTACTCATTAAATAAGACAATATTTGAAAGTTTCACATAAAATTTGTCTTTAATATCCCTTACTCTTCAATAAACATGTCATTATGCACATCATTCTTGCAAGTAGTGAAAAAAAACTCTTTTTTTCGTAATGTGAGGAGCATATCATAAGTTTATGCTAACAAGCACGTGATGAATGTTGTGCCCTGTAGCTTTTCATGACAATAATTTTTTATCTTTATTATTTATGGGTAATTGTTACATGCATCAATTTGAATGAACTCCAAATATCAAGTATAGGCTGTCAAAAGTTTGTTGTTGAGCATTTAAGTTGATGTTTAGTTACGAGCAGACTCGATTTTATATTTATAAAGAGTGCGATTATTTGTTCGGCTGTTACGAAATAAAAAAAACTATACTATATATATTATATTATTATTATTATTATTATTACTATTTATTACTATTATTATTATTTTTATTCTTATTTTATTTTTATTTATTACTATTATATTTATTTATTATTATTATTTATTACTATTATTATTATTATTATTATTATTATTATTATATACATACGAACTCATAAACATATCATAAATGCAAACATGGCTTAGTGATTAAAGTTTTTGTTATGCAAAAGATTGCCCAAGTTGGAATCCTCCCTCATACAGATTTTTTGGATTGTTGCATTTTGAACACGAGCAGCATTTTGAACATGAATAAGCAATTTTTGGATGAGCTAACACGACGGATTCTCTCAAACTCATTTACACTCCTATTCAAGTGGAGACTGACTCCAAATTAAGGAGAAATGATGAAATTCTTCTCTATTCCCGTTATTTTCATTCCTTTCCTATTTATATGTAAAGATTTATAATTTCAAAAACTTTTGTGAACAATTCCCTGTTCACAGAAAAGTTCTAACTAATTTTTGTGATTTTTTCTTATAGTTTTAACATAAAATAGAAAAGATGGCAATAAAAGAAAAATAGACTATTCACCTAGGCTGGAGTGCAGCACTATCGGTGTGGCTTAGGTTCTTTTTCTTGCTGTGGTGATACTTTACATTTACTTCTGTTTCTGCTTCTTCTCTCCACCTTTTATTCTGTTTTCTATATTGTATCTTGATCTAATACAATAGGTGGTATCATAACATCCCCTTCCCCATAAAAAACAATCATGTCCTTAAGGTTGAGATTTGTATATAGTTGGCATAATGAACTGAAAACCTCCCAGGTAGCATCTTGAGGTTTGAAATTTGTCCATTTCACCTAATTGATATATGAAAAATGGGATGAGCATTAGCTTGATTCAAGTAAGTCCAACTTACACGGTTTTGGACTTATTATGCTAATAATATGAAATGGGCCACAATATCATTTAGTAAATTTCTGATTGAAATGATTTCTTATCTCATCTCTGTCTGCCGGTCAAAATTATCATATGACATTAGGCAGCTTGTAGATTCTTTCGCAGTACCCCACTTATTCTGTTTTATCCATTAATGTTTTGTCAGCAAGAACAATTGGTGTGCTGCCACAAGTACATAGGAATGGACGGTGGTGTTCGACCATATAAAGCTTGATATGGAGTCATTTTAATTGTAGAATGAAAACTAGTATTATAACATAACTTTTCCCAACAAAGATAACTGGACCTAGTTTTGGGTTGCTTGAAAACCGATGCTCTCACGTATCGTTCCAAATAATGATTTAGAACTTTTGTTTGGCCATCCATTTGATGATGATATGATGTAAAAAAAATATAATTTTGCACCCCTTAAGCAAACAAATGACACCAAAATCCACTAAGAAATATAGTATCCCTTGCTAATCTAATAGTGCAAAGAAAACCATGAAGGAAAATGACATGTCTGTAAATAATTCGAAAACTCTAAAAGAAGTGTAACTAGGAGGAAAAACTCCAAGCTGAGCATATTTAGTTAATCTATCGACAACCACTAAGATAATGGTGTATCCTCTATAATTTGGCATCATTGTAATGAAATAGGTAGTGGAGATAATAATCTATCTAAACCAGTTGTGGAGTACTTGGTATTTAGACAAATTAAGTACTGACTAATAAAATTGACTACATCATGTTTCATCCTCGACTAAAAGAAATTTGTGGCTAATCATTTCAAGGTTTTCGTAATACCATTATGCCCTACTAGTAAAAGAGTGTTTTGGTAAGTGGAGCCTTTACTAAGATAAATACAAACCTTATAAAATAACAAATCATCTCTTAACAAATAATCATCACCTGATATCAAATCTTTGTTGTAACTTGTGCTGTAGGTCTAAAAGATCAGGGGTTGTTCGAATTTTTTTAGTAGATTTGTTGAAATATCTATAGATAATTTTGGAAGGTAGTGAAGTGAAAAGTCATTATCGGAAATTATTTCTACTTTGTCATCTTCAATTATATGAAATAATGAATTTGTAGTTTCATTGTATTTTTTAGGTTTATACTCAATATGAAAGTGAAAACATAATAGTTTATGTAGGAAGAATTGTTGTGTCGGTATTTGTATTACTTGTAATGGCAATTCCTTCAAGCCATAAAGATTTGTTTTAATCACAAATTTGTGACCCAAAAGGTATTGCCTCTAGTTAAATGCAACCTCTGTGTTTGCATATAATTCTTTAAGGTATGTGGATGCATTTGTTATTTGACCATTCAATTTCTTATTGAAATAAGCAATGAGATGGTTATTTTGCATTAAAATAACACAAATTCCTATGTTTGAAGCATCTGTTTCAATCATAAATTCCTTTGAAAAATTCGGAAGAGCCAATATCAGAGTTAACATAAGCACTTGTTTGATTGTCTCAAATGCTATTTGTGCTAAATTACCATACAGGAAAACATATTTTCTTAATAAATCTATTAATAAAGCATCCAAAGGGACTGATTAGCAATAAACCTTTGATAATAGCATGTATGACCTAATAACTCTCTTAATTGACGCAAACTATGTGGTGTTTGCCACAGCTTAATTTCAAGTATTTTATTCAAGTTAGCCATTACTTTGTTAGTTGTAACAATATGTCCAAAATAATTGACCTTCTATTTAGAAATACAATATTTACTCAAGTTTACAAAAAGCTTATGATGATTGAGACATTTGAAAACCCATGCTAAGCGTTGGGCATGCTCTTCAATGGAATTACTATATATATATATATATATATATATATATATAAAGATAGATTTTTGTAATCGTGAACGAAAAGTTTGATTCATCACGGGGCATTTGTAAGGCCAAATGACATAATCAAAAACTCAAAGTTGACATCATGGAATTGATTAATGCTTGTAATTGATGGAATACGATTGATTTTGATGCTAATTGTAGTTCATCTTTTGGACACACAAGTTTGTTGTGCCTCATGGTTAATTATTGATAATTTTGTGAAATCGGTCCTAATGCTTGTAATTAAGAATTATTAGAACAATTTACGTTCCATTAATTTTCAACAAATACAAGCCTATAAAGATTGACTGACCTTACATTGATAGAGATACGTTTAAAAGTTCAATGAAAAGATTTAATAGAAATGATTATATATCCTAATCATTTTGCTACTTGCTCTTGGTTAAAATTGTGAGTATTGTCATTATCTATTAAAAAAGATCGAAGATTTAACTGACTCGCCATTCTTAATCTTGTTCCACTATTGCATTTTGATTTCATTCCTCTATTTGGGTGCCTTCATTGTCTTCATCATTTGTTACTAGAAGAAGGTGAAATTTATTTTGACATTTATGATTAGGACCATATTTTTCATCACAATTAAAGCATAAAACTTTTTCTCTTTTTTGTTTTAATTTTTGTTGGAGTTAGATTTTTCACAAGCAACTAATGAGGAGCTAGAGAAGGTAATTCTTTAACTAAAGTTAGTGTTATTGGCTCTCCTGAAATTGATGATTGAGATGTTTGTTTTCTAGTTTGTAAGTTGGAGATATTACTAGGTAATCTTGGCCACAATTTAATATGTTTTATGAATTTCTTGAATTCTAAACTCATGCATCCTATCCAATCCAGTAGCTTCTAATAATGTAAAAGGTTTGGCCAACAATAGTTCTCTCCATGTATTCAACTCTGATTCATTAAAATGATATAATTTAATATCGACATTAAATTTCGATCATAAAAAATTGGCCTTTGATAGAGCTATAATTAATTGTTGTAATTCTTTATAAAAAAAATTAAAACTTATATTCAAATTATTTAGAGCAAACTCTTTCATTATTATATGAGATCATGCAAAAGTATAGATAAAATTCGAGGCTTAAGAGGAAGTGAAAAACTCATTTTGTATGTTTGATCATAATAGTCCATATGTCATAATAAATTTAAATTTAAATTTAATTATTTAACCTCCATAGGCTCAAAGTTCTCATAAGCTAATGAAGCATATTTTTAATCTTAGGACCTCTATGTCATCAATTTTATTTTGTATTTTAAAATTTTATATTATTTTAAAAAATGGAATTGTTCAATGTGTTTTTTTTTTAATTTTTATAATTTATTTTTGAAAATAAATATTATTATTTTTATATTTTTAAATACTCTAAATAATTTTGAATATTTTGAATGATTTTTAAAGTAATTAGGAGCATTTACTTATAATTCTTATATATTTACATATCTAACATCTAAATTTTAATATTTACATAAATAACATCAAAAATTTTAATATTATATAAAAAATAGCATCATTATTTATTTTTTAAAATAAAATATATCTTTTCATATATACAAAAAATACTACATTTATAAATATGAAATTTTAAGTATCATATATATAAATCTTTCAAAAAATTGTTATCATTAATATTTTATTTCAAATCAAAATTATAAATATAATAAAAAAAATAAAAAATGGAACATAGAAAATAAAAATGACCTCAAATTGCCCCTTAATGTATGGAAAAAAATACACAGTTTACAGAGATTGATTATAAATTTTATTGACTCATAGAATGCTAAAATCCGTCAGCAATCCCGCCGAACGTTAGAAGCCACCGCCCTGGCCCAGAAGCGGAGTTGCTCCTTCATCTCCTCGCCCGACCAGCGACCTACCCGCCGTAGAACCAACGGCGGAGCCGACCTCTGCGTGAACCAAGCCTCCGGCAAATAAAACCTCTTCAGACAGCCATCTTCTTCCTCCTCCTTCCTCCGTCGAAGAGCGGGAATAACCCTAACCAGACTCGAGCTCAGTCCTTCCCTTTCGTCGAACACGAAGCCCAGGTCCTTGAATCCCTGCAACTCCATCGTCTCCAGATCTCCGAGACTCCTCCATTTCTTATTCTGAAAGGCCTTTCTGTTGCTCGTTTCCCAACACATCAGGAGGTGTGGATTGGCGCAACGCCGGTGCGAAGCTTCGGTTCTTGGTGGCCTCTGCCTGCTCGTGCTCCGCTCATCAGATGCCTATACAGTTGAGTACTTTTTTAAGGGAATTACGTGCATAACATTTAATTCATATATATAACACTAAATTATTATATAAATAAATATTAAAATTTAAATATTTGAGATTGTGTGTTTAAAAATTATCATAGAATTTAAATTTAATAAATATATTTTAAGATGAATATTATATATTAGTTAATTAATTACTCATCAATTATATTTATCTGATAATAAATTCTATAGTTTTAAAATTGATCTTCTTCAGAATATTCTAATCTAATATTTTTTACTATTAAATATGATTTCTACAATAAAAAACGCAACTTAATTTTGATCTTGAAATAAAATCTTATTTATGGACATCTAAAGACATGGTTTAAAGTATTCCTCGAAGGTCAAGGCAAGGATCACTTGTGAATGATTATATTCTTGATTATTCTTTTAATAATGATAGACGCTGTTGCTTTGGTGTAATATATTAAATTAATTGTAATCTTACAAAAATGAATAAATAGATACTGATTTAGAATATTCTTTTATTTTTTAGCTCAGTAAACACTATAAATTTTCTTAAATTTTAATAAGAAGAATTATTTATGCTTATTTTTATTTTTTATTTTCTAATCTCAAATAGAAATATATTTTTTTGATAAAATTTGAATGATAAAAATAATATTGTTTTACTTTTTTTTTTTAGTCTCAACGATGATTATACTTTATTTATTATTTTTCAAAATAAATCAAGGGATTTGTAAACTTTATTTTTATTTAAAGTTACATTTGTCACTAGAAAACCAAATAGGAGTAAAAGTTCTCTTGCTTTGGGGAGTCAAATACACACGCGTATTTAAAGAGCAAACAATAAAACTCCGCACTAAATAAAAAAACCTCAAAAGAGGGAAAACCACTACCAAGAAAAGCTTCCACTATGTATGTTTGAGTACAAGATCTTCCCGATCCGGATGAATCAGATATGAAAAATGGACAATTTAGTAATGACAATGTTAGCGACGATGACGACGAGCGACGAATGTTGACGACGAAGTTGATAATGTTGATGACAATGTTGACATGACAATGACGATAGTGATGATGACCGCAACAAGCCGACGACGGATCGGCGGGCGGCGATGGCGCCGGCAGCAGCGACCGTGGTGGTGATTGTAGAGGATCTTTAGAGCTCTCTCCTCTCTTGCTTGCCTCCCTCTCCTTCATGGCCTCCCTCATAGGGAATGAGTTAGGTGGATGAGTGGCGTCAGTACATGCACCTGCAAATCACGCCATCTGGACGGCTCAAAATGATCCCTGATCATATGATGTATTTTGTGCATTTGAATGCTCAAATGAATTGTAAGATCTTTGTTAGAACGCTACCGAGGCGCCGATTTGACTATAAACACTTTATATTTGAGAGCTATTTAGGATTTAACGATATCCCAAAGTTTCCAAAGATATTTTAAGAGCTTGATCTCGACCGCCAACTTCGGATCGCCTTGCTTTTAACATCAAGATTCGTGCTTCATTAATAGTATTTAAGTGTCATATCAGCTCTATTTTTTTGATGACATTATCTCAATCATCCAAAATATATGTCAAATCTCAAAATAGCAAATTCTTCAATGAAATTTGAGGGTTAACTACACATTTTGAGAGAACAGATCTTCATAGAACAAGATTATGACTATCGCGATGGAGGCGCAAATGCGCAGGTGTATCGCGCTGCAAGATTTGTTACTGACCCATCCGAAGCAAACGGGCGATCAGCGGCACGCATGCAAGCTAGTGTGAGTTCGCAGAAGCCACATTTGACGGCCAGCAGAAGGAACCTCAGCTGGAACGATCCGGTATCAGCCAACAGTCGGCTCGCTGTGGTTCTGCTGATCGCTGGCTGGTCACGGGTCGAGAGATCTGGCATGGAAAAGGGTCGAATGCGGGTGAACCTGCGACGGGTTGAACGCGGCCGGTTCATGAAGGGGTTGGCATGGCGATCGTCGATGGCCCGAAATGGCAGGCCGTGGTCGAGCGCGGTTCACGGCCACGACGCCGGGCTGCGATGGCGCTAGCACTCCATGGGTCGGCGGCTATGCCCACCTGCCCGAATGATCTGCTTTTATGGTTTCGTTTCCAGAGGTTTTGCCATTTTATCCTTTCGCCTATAAGGGTCTATAAAAAACCCCAGGCGCGGAGAAGCGCACGCTTCATCAATGCCCTGCTTTATTCTTCGAGTGGTTCATTTGAGTCGACTGCATGCAGACTTACGCCGTTGTTCCGCTTTTCCCACGAAGAGGGCCAACCGGCTTCGCCGACCATCCGGTTGAGATCATCAAGGCCCGCCAGACTTACGTTGCTTTCCCTCGAAGAGGCATCAACCGACTGCCGGCCCGAAGTTTGAGGCTATCATTGACGATGATAACCGAGATCGGTCGACCGATGCCCGGCGATGGTGGTCGCTGATGGCCTACGGACCCGCGACGATAATGGTGACCCGGAGATGGCTCGATAGTTAGCGGCCAGGACCGGGCGACATGATCGGAGGTCGGGGTGGCTGAACCCGGCGAATTTACCTGAATGGCTGATGACCTGGCCGACGATGGTGGTGACCGCAAAGATCGGTTTGCGGATGGTATTCCGGACCGCGGGCATGACCTAGCGAGAGCGGCCGCTGATCCGGCAAATGCGGATCGCCGATCGGATCGGGCTACCGACGGGTGGTCTAACGGCGATGGTATGACGACGGGCGATCGCCTGCAATGACGAGGATGACCTACGGACAATGGTGGTAACCAAAATAAAATTGCCAACGATGGTCTACGCTACGGTGACCTGAATCCGGTTGGGTCGACCTACCGCCAGAACTGCGAATTACATCGACGGGCGACCCGGGCTAGTGACAGGTCACCATAAACGGCGGCTACCGACGGGTGGTAGAACCCATGCATGGTACGGTCAGGTGACCGGAGACGATGGTTGGTGGTCCTGCGCTGGTTCAGCACGCAATGCGGATCTGAATAATCTGCGGGGCACCGACGCCTGAATGGGGACCTATGATGATGGTGGTCACCTGCGAAGATTGCCGACGCATGCAAGGACCTATGACAGCCCGCACCGCGGACCGGCCACAAGCGGTTGGTGGTCGGTAAGCTGGCAACCGCTACCAGGTCGACAATTAAATGACCGGCGCCTGAATGGGAGGTGACCACGACCTCCGGGTACGCTACCGATGGGGTGGCCAGAGAACAACACTTCCGGTGATGCGGTGGCGAATTACGCAGAATGGGGATGACCGGCGTGACAGGGTGACAGCTAATATTATCGACGGTCGGCTGGCGACCCAGCTGGCCTGACGGGTGGTGGCCGACGGGAGTGGTAAGAATCACGGCGACGGTACATCGGCTGAGCCTACGGATGAATGGCTGACGATGAGGATTTTTGACCTATCCAAGATGTGTTACCCACGACGTTAACCGTAAGAGGTTGAATTGAATGCTGGCGATTTTGACCTATCCGAAGTTTGTTTTGTCGAAGTCTTTGCACGACGTTAACCTACGTGGAAGAGGTCGAATTGAACTGCCGAATTTTGACCTATCGAGGTTGTTTGTCGTAGTCTTTACCGATGACGCTAACCTCGCAAGAGGTTGAATCAATCCGCCGAGATTTTGACCTATCTCGAGGTTGCTTATCGCGACGCACCTGATGAATAGTCGAATTGAACTGGCGATTTTGACCTATCCGAGGTTGTTTGTGGTGTTACCCATAACGCTATACGGGAGGTCGAATCAATCCGCGATTTTGACCTACCGGTGTAGCTTTACTACGACATTAACCCCTGTGGAAGAGGTTGAATTAATGCCATTTTGACCTATCCGAGGTTGTTTATCGCCATACGACGCGTTAACTCAGTAAGAGGTCAATTAATCCGCTATTATTTTTGACCTATCCGGGGTGTCGTCGAGTGTTTGCTCACGACGCTAACTCAGATGGAAGAGGTTGAATCAACTGCCATGATTCACCCATCCAAGGTTGTTTGTCGAGTGTACCTGACGCACTGCGCAAGAGGTAATTAACTACCGAGAATTTTTTGACCTATCCGTGTCGCAGCACCATGACGCAAAGATGGAAGAGTTCGAATTGAATCCACTAAAAATTTTTGACCATCTGAGATTGTTTGTCAGAGTTTTACCCAATGACGTTAACCTGTATGGAAGAGGTCAAATTGAAACATTTGTTTGAGCTTATAGCCAAAGTTTCTTCTTAACCTTGGTCTTATTTTTCCATAAGTATAATTGGAAAATATCCTTCAACTTTGACTTATTTCTTGGGATGAATAATGCTCAATTAATGGCAATCGATATTAAGAGTTGCCGACAAAATCAAGGAACGGTTTGATGAATCTTCTTTCTTCGCCACTTTTAAAAGTTTGAAATGCTCCACCTCGATGGTGGTTTTGATCTTGGAACCCGGGTCATACAAGATAAAATAATAATCGTTTTCCAAGACGCAAACCTGCGTAGAAAACCAAATAGAGTAAAAGTTTACTTACTTCTTTGGGAGTCCAACACGTATTTAAAGATAACAATAAAACTCCAAAATTTATACTAAAAACCTCAAAAGAGGAAACCATGGCTACAGAAAAGCTTCTACTATGTATCTGCTTTAGTACAAGATCTTCCCGACCGGATTACTGATGAGAAATAAACAGCTGATAAAGACAATATCAAAGATGTTGAGACGATATTGCGGTTGGATGATGTTGGACAAAAAGTTGACGAATGTTGACGATGACCGACGATGGGATGTGATGACCGAACAATGTACGACAAATGGCGACACGGCCGATGGCGTGGTTCGGCGACCCGCCGAAGCGACGATTGTGATCTTGTCTTCTCTCCTCTCTCTTGCCTCCTCCTTCAAGGCCTCCCCTCATTAAATGAGGCTATTTATAGATCGGAGGAGCGACGCTCAGAATACATGCAAAACCCACTACCTCCACTTCATCTGAGCTCAAAATGATCCCCTGATCATGATGTATTTTGCATTTGAATGCTCAAATGAAGTAATTATAAGATCTTTGGCTTGTTGGAACGCGTTGACGCCGAATTGACTATAAACACTTTATATTTGAGAGCTATTTAGGATTTAACATATCCCAAAGTTTCTAAGGATATTTTGAGCGATATCTCACGCCAACTTCTGACACTGCTTTTAACATCAAGATTCGTGCTTCGACTAATAGTATTTTAAGTGTCATATCAACATTCAATTAGTGTTATAATATAACAAATTTTATCATTTTATAACATATTTTTTCCACAAATAATGAAATGGGGAAATTTTTAAATCGGGCATAATTATAAGTTTAATTAGTTAATTAGGTACTGAAAAAATTAACAAAATAGTGTCATCTAATGAAAGATACCACGCCGACAGTCGTCATGACGACTACTTCTTTTTTAAAAAAAAAATTTGGGGGCAACTGTAGTATTTTCTTCATATCTACCTCATCCAAATGGAATGAGCGAATGATCGTTGGAATCATAACAAAAATTTCCACAACTTTAATGTCGATAAAATTAAGGTAAAATAAGAACGCTTAAATGACGAAAATGCTACTAACCAACTGAAATTTTGAACTTTATTTATCTATATCAAACTCATCCAGTGTCGGAATCAAAGCGAGCTTAGTAAAGTTGGAATCATAATGAAATTCCCCACAACTTTCATGTATGTATATATATATATATATATATATATCATATGCTCTCAAACCTTGAATGAGTATTTTATTCTTTAAGAAATTTGTAATAATACAATTAATTATTGTGAGTCACTATGGCACCCAAGAGGGGTTGAATTGGGTGATATTAAAATTTTAAAACATAAATCTTAAATTTTAATTTTTAGTAGAAAATAAATTTTGATTTTATAAAGATACAATTCTAAAAAAAAATAAAGATAAAAGAAAGAGAGACAATATACATAATTTTATGTCTCCAAACCCCAAACCCCATTAGCTTAGCCACCCCTAGAATCCACTAATCAAAAAATAGCTTACAAATAGACTCTCCTATAAAGAGAAAAACCCCTACAATAATATACCTCCTATAAATTAAAAGATAACCCAATATAAATTTTATAGCACAAAAAAATACAAAATAATAAATTTTGATAAATAAATCTCTCACAAATATACCAAGCTATCCAATTCAAAAAATGATCTCACAACTTACAAATAATCACTTAAAAAATTTTGGCAAGATAAAATGCTCACTTAATATTGATAAGAATTAATAAAATAAATATCTTAAAGTGATCTTTTTGAGATGTTTATGTTATTATAATTTGTAGACTAATATAAAAATTATTTCAAAATAAATTCACAATATTCTTTCATAATAAATTAATAATTTGTTTTATTTTAACCAAAAAAGATTCTTTCAATTAAAGCTAATGATCACACTTAAATAAAAGGTATATGATAGATCTAAGTAGCTAGTAAGCTTTTAATTAAAAAAAGAGATCTATCAAATATGAAAATAATATCAACATAATAATTTAATTTAAAATGCTTAAAATATACTTCTAAAATAGATCTAAGAATAAGTGATCTTTCAAAATGAGATTAATGAAGAAATATTTCAAGAAACCAAAAGAAATTTGTAGGAAGTTAAAATTTTCAACAAATAAATCCTACAACTATCAAGAAGCCAAAAAGATGAGAGAAACTTTGATGAAAAAACAATGTCCAAAGACTAATCCACCAAAAGTATAAATTAGAAAGAATAAATAGATGGTGAAAATAGCATGAACAACTAAAAGGATTAAGATCAAGAAAACAAACTCAAGTAATTTGAGAAAACTTACTTGAAGATGTTGAAGCTTCCAAACCAAGGATTTGATCTTGCAATATTTGGAGAACACGAAGGAAAATCAAAGAAATTATCTCTAGATTTGTTGGAGGATTTTGAATTTTGAATGAATACTTTCAAGAGAATGACTATAAAAGAAAATATCATTTTAAATTATTTCAAAAAAAATATATTATTCTAACATCATTATCATGTGATAATTTAATATTCAATAAAAATATAATTTATATTAAATAAATATTAAATTAAATCAGCCAAAATTATTATTCATGGGCAAATAAAAAAATAATCAAATATAATTCTTAAGATATTCAAAGCATGTAGCATGCATTCATTATTAAAATTAGCTAATATTTGAAAAGTCATAATAAATTCAATTTTAATCAAATAATGTCATATTAAATTAAAGGAAAAATCCAAGGATCCATTTGGAGATGAAATTAGATATAAATTCTTGATTATAAAATGACTTTGGCTAAAATACAAAATTTCATATATTTTGTTAATTTTGACATGTGACATTTAAATATTATGATAACTTTATATATAATCATACATATGTTAGTTATCATATAACCATCAAATTAAATTAAAATATTTAATTATATTAAGTAAATAAAATAATTACACTTAATATTATCATTTATTATTTTGACAATTCAAATACTATGTATGAAACATATAATTGAATGTTAATTAGATAGAGATTTATATAAATTAATCTCATTAAAATAATATGTTAAGTTTCGAGCAAATTGATTCATGCCAATGAATAAATACATATAAAATAAAATATTATATTTTGAGCTTCACATTATCCAATTTGATCTATCTTTCATTCTTCTACTGCAATTTCTTCAAACATATTATGAGATGATATGTAATTAGAATATATATCAAACACATAAAAAATATTCATTAGAACATTCATTATTTGTTATCATCAAAATTGATTGAACATGAGGCATTAAGCCAACAATCTCCCTTTTGATGATGATGACAAACTAATGGGTATTGATTTTGATGAAGGTGCAAATTGACCTTTCATCATTGTTTTTGAAAAAAATTCTTCTAAAAAAAATTTATGCACAGAGATGAATAATGTTGCTCCCCTAAATGTGTAAATAGACTTAATACTAACCAACATTTTTCCTTTCTCCCCTTTGACAACATCAAAAGTGAGAACAAGCTACATACAATTTTAAATATTAGATCAATATTCCAAGCATGCATCTTAAAGTACAAAAACGTTTCTTTAAGGTTTTGTAAAAATATCTATAATTTGTAAATCCACTAATGAAATTAATATTAACATCACCTTTCAAAACATGATCCCTAATAAAATGATGTATTTCTATATGCTTGGTTCGTGAGTGTGGATAGGATTTTGGTCAAACTAATAGACTAGTATTGTCACATTAACTAGAATATGATCGCTTAATACCAAAATCTTCTAATTAGATTTAACCAAAGGACTGAGCAACAAAACTACCAGAAATGTACTCAACCTCAATGGATAAAGCTAATTTTGTTTCTGGATGACCAAGACACAAGTGATGATCCTAAAAATGACATGCCGATGTGATTTTTCTATCTACTTTGCATCCCGCAAAATCAAAGATCAAAATAAGCAACAAATCACATGATAAAGAATTTTAGGATACCATAAACCTAACCTAAGTTCCTATCAAATACCAAAAGATACACTTGACGCTATTAAATGAGATTCTTGGCTTGAAAATGAGCAACAAATAAATAGCAAACATAATATCGCCTACTAAAGGTATAAAAGTGAACTATCATACTCCTATAAAGTTTTTATCAACAAATTTTCTAATTCATCTAAATCCAATTTTGTAGATGGGCTCATGAGTTTTACTAGATTTAAATCTTTTCATGTCAAACCTCTCAAGCAATTCATTTGTACTTAGTTTGAGATGAATGTGCATTTTCTTGTTGCTTCACTTGAAGACCTAAGAAAAATTAAGTTCTCCCATCATACTCATTTCAAACTCTTTAGACATCAAAGATGAGAACTCATGGCACAAAGATTCATTTGTACTTCCAAATAATATATCATATACATACACTTGTACCAATCAAATCATCATCTATGCTCTTAAGAATAAGGTGGTATCTACTCTACCCTTTCTAAATCCATGATCTATCAAAAGTTACTTAACCTATCATACCAAGCACAGAGCTTTTAAACCATATAAGGCTTTCTTTAATTTATACACATGATTTGGACAATCAAGGCTCAAATCAGGTGGTTGCTCTACAAATACATTTCAATAAATCCATTCAAAATGCACCTTGACATCCATTTGAAAAAGTTTAAAATCCCTAAAACAAGCATAAGCAAGGAGTATGCTTCTTTGCTACAAGTGCAAAAGATTCTTCAAAATCTATACCTTCAACTTGTGTACCCTTATGCAACTAACCTAGCTTTATTTCTAATACAACTGAATCATCTAGCTTATTCCTAAAGGCCCATTTTGTTCCAATGACATTTTGATCTTGGGGTCTTGGGACTAATTCCCAAACATCATTTCTTACAAATTGATTCAACTCCTCTTCCATAGAATAATCCAAAAATTATCATTTAATGCTTCTTCTAAATTTTTAGGTTCAACCTCGATAAAAATGAATGATCTACAACTTCTACTATGTCTTCTAGTCATAACTCCTTTTGAAGGATCTCCTATAATTAGTTCCTTTGGATGATTTTATTATATTTCCATTCTTGGCAATGAATCATCCATATTATCTTCTAAAGATATTTTCTTAAAATTATCAATCTCTTCATCAATCACTTCATTTCTAATAGGATCAATTAAATTTTCATCAAAATAACATGTATTGATTCTTCAATCATTTTTCTTTGTAAACTCTATAAGCTCTACTAGAAAGAGAGTATCCTAAGAAAATATCATCATCTGATTTGCAATCAAACTTACCTAAATGATCTTTTCCATTATTCAAAATAAAACATTTACATCCAAATACATGAAAGTGTTCAATCTTAAGTTTCTTTCCTAAAAAACAATTCATAGGGTGTCTTCTTCAAAATTGATCTAAAATAGATCCTATTCATCACATAACATGCAAGATTTACCGCCCAAAAATATTTTGATAATTTATACTCATCAAGCATATATACTTAATTCAATCAATATTTATTTTTACTCTATTTTGTTGGGGAGTTATAAAAATTATTATGTCTAATCCCATGTTCATCACAATAATCCTCAAATAATTTATTTTCAAATTTGCCACCATGATCGCTTTGAACCCTATTAATCAAAAGGCCTTGTTCTCTTTGAATATATTTAGAAAACTTTCTAAACTCACCAAAAATATCATCCTTGTAAGTTACAAATAAAACCAAGTATATCTAGAGAAATCATCAACAATCACAAAATCATAATTTTTTCTACCTAAGATAGACATAGACCAAATAAATCCATGTGCAATAATTCTAGAGGTCTAGAAGTAGAAATAATATTTTTACTTTTAAATGAGCTTCTAGAATGCTTACCATGAATACATGCATCACAAACATAGTTTGAATGAAAATTTAATTTAGGCAATCCAACTACTAAATCAAGTTTGGCAATTTTATTAAGTGTGCATGTTAATATGACATAGTCTCTATGCCATAACCATATATCATCATGAGTGCTTTTAAAACAAAGTAAATTCAAATTCACATGAAAGCTATCTAAATCAATGACATAAATATTTTTATATCTTTTCCTACTAAAATATTTTCATTATTTTTATAATGCAATATGATGCATGAAATACTACATTCAAATCTTTATCACATAATTGACTAATAGAAATTAAATTATATTTTATTCCTTCTACCAGAAAAATTTTATCTAAAGTGATATAATTCTTACAAATAGAACCAATGACAATGATCTTTCCCTTTGCATTATCTCCATATGTAGCAAATCCTCCATCACTTGATTCTAAAGTTGTGAATTTATCTTTATCTCACATGTCTTGAACATCCAATCCCCAAGACATGCCTTCTTTGATTTTGCTTTGAAGGCATTCCTACAAAGAACTCACATAACTTTTGGAACCCAAACATGTGGTCCACATTCTAAAGCAAGATATCAGCATGTGGTTTGTGTAGTTGTACCCATACATAAGATGATTGCTTAGTGTTTTGTAATTTACGCATAGCAATCAAATGAAATATATTTTTATCACAATAGTTGCACAAACATTAGTGTTGCATATGACTTAAGACGATAATTATAAGTAATGAGTGATGTGTATGATGCAAATAATTTCTATTAAATATTTTTTTTGATGAAGTATTATAATGAACTGATTTAAACATAATTCTAATCTTGCTTTTAACAAGATATTCTCTCTTCAAGTTTACATACAAGTAAGGAAAAATTTAATAAAGAAGTATTTACTTTTAAATTATCACATTCATTTTAAATCACAAAATGCATATCTAAATTTTATGTTCTTTTCTAAGGTTTTGTATTTTTTTTAATTTTTATATTCAATAACTAAATCATTAAAAGCATCATCTAATTCATCATAAGATATATCATTACATACCTCTTGAGAATCTAAGTTAGATTCTCCATTTGCCATAAGACATATGTTGACCTCTTTCTGATGAGCAAGTACTTGATTCATTTGAATCTGATTGGCCCATAAAGCCTTCTTCTTCTTATGGTACTTTTTCTCTTTCATATTTTTTCTTATTTTCACATCAATATCTTTCTTCTTTGATTCAGCAAGTTCTGGATAATCACCTCTTATGTGTCCAGGCTTTTCATAATGGTAGCAAATGATCCCTTCACCTGTAGGAAATTTTTTAGTTTGAAATTTATAATTTTAGATTTTTATACCTTTGATTCTTCCTTAGAAGTTCCCAAGTCTTTTGGATAGCATGACCACCTCATCACTATCACCATCTGAGCTTGAGATATTATGCTCATCACTACCATCAACTTGTAATGCAATGATTTTTCCTTTTTCCTTCTCCCTTTTTGTTGAGTTATCCATCTTATCCCTTTGAGCAATAACCTGTTCATGTGCTATCAAAGAACCCAAAAGATCAAGTGGATAAGTAGATAAATCTTAGCTTCAATTGTTATTATTTAGCTTCTTTTTTGGAAGACATCTAAGAATCTTATAGACTAAGTCTTGATTCTATATTTTCCAAGAGAATGCAATGTGTTAATTATTTTCATGAATCTAGTATACATATCGTAAATAGATTCGTAGACATATGAAATAACTCATATCATGAACAAGTCTATTTATGTGAGCATCTTTAACTTCACTCCCTTCATAAGTTATAATGAGTTTATCTTATATTTCTTTTGACTTAACATAAAAATTTTCATAATCATCGTAATAAAGCACAATGTAAAGTATTACAAGCCCCAAGCATTTAATTCATCAAGTTCTCTTCAACTATGACCATTCCTCAAAAGTTTTCTACTTTAATTCCATTTACTTCTACAGTGTATGATATTGATGTGTCAACATATATCACATGCGCATCTTGATCTCTTAAAATATACTAATTCTATTTTTCCAATAATCAAATGGTACACTATCTAAAAGTGGAGATATGAGGATTATCCCTCCGGTAGAACCCTTTGAAACCTGTCAAAGTGAAAAGATCTACTCTTGGATGTTAAATAAAAAAGTGCCTAGCTATGATAAATTGAAAGTCACTATAGCACCCAAGTGAATTGTGATATTAAAATTTTAAAACTTAAATAAATTTTAATTTTAGTAGAAAATTAATTTTGATTTTATAATGACAAGATACAATTCTTAATGCAAAGAAAATAAAAGTACAAAGAAAAGTAAAGAGAGACATAATTTTACGTTCTACCAAACCCCAAACCCACTACGCCCACACCTACAGCTAGAATCCACTAAATGCAAAATACAATAGTACTCCTATAACAGAGTACAACCCTATATAATAATATGTAATCTCTACAAAGGGAGTACAACCCCAATATAAATTTTACAGATAAAAGAAAATACAAAATAATAAATTTTGATAAAATAAGTCTCACAAATATACCAAGATCCAATTTAAAAAATGATCTCACAACTTACAAATGATCACTTAAAAAAATTTTGGCAAGATAAAATGCTCACTTAATATTGATAAATAATAAAATAAATATCTTAAAGTGATCTTACTAAGATGTTTATGTTATTACAATTTATGACTAATAAAAAAATTATTTCAAAATAAATTCACATTCTTCATACAATAAAATAAATTTCAGAAAGAATAATTTATTTTATTTTAACCAAAAGATTCTTTCAATTAAAGTTAATGATCACAAAATATTTAAATAAAATGAGTATATGATGATCTAAGAGATAAGAATTATAATTAAAAAAAGAGATTCAAAGAAATATGAAAATAATATCAGATAATAATTTAATTTAAAATGATAAAATATACTCTAAAATAGATCTAAGAAATGATCTTTCAAAATGAGATTAATGAAGAAATATTTAAAAAAATCAAAAGAAATTTGTAAAGTTAAAAATTTCAAAGTTAAAATATCCTACAACTATCAAAGAGTTTTTCAAAAAGATGATTGAGAAACTTTGATGTGAAAAATAATATCCAAAGACTAATCCACCAAAGTATAAACAAAAGAATAAATAGATGAAAATAATAATAACTAAGATTAAGATAAGAAAAAAACAAACTCAATTTGAAAATTCATTAAAAGATGTCAAGCTTCCAAACCAATTTGATTGATCAATATTTAAAGAATACTTGGAAGGAAAGTCTAAAATTTTCTTTTGATTCTGAGATTAATTCAAGGAATACTACAGAATAAGGCTATTTATAAAAAGTCATAAATTAATTTTAATCAAATTTGGGTCAACCTATCAAATTAAAGGAAAATAATTATGGAGATGAAATCAGATATAAATTTCGATTATAAAATTAATTTGGCTAAAATACAAAAATATATTTTATTAATTTTGACGTGACATTTAAATATTATGATATAATTTATATATAATCATACATATGCTAGTTATCATATAACCATCAAATTAAATTAAAATATTTAATTATATTAAGTAAATAAAATAATTACACTTTATGATTATCATTTATTATTTTGACAATTCAAATGCTATGTATGAACATATAATTGAATGTTAATTGATAAGATTTATATAAATTAACCATTAAAGAATATGTTAAGTTTAGAAATCGATTCATAATGAATAAAAATATTACATATATTATATTTTGAGCTTCATATTATCCATTTGATCATCTTTCTTTCATTTTTCTAATTTCCAATTTCAAACATAATGGATGTACGGATATGTAATAAGAATTGATATATTTAAATACATTAAAACATTCATTAACATTAAAACATTTGTTATCATAAAATGATTACAATATGGCTACAAGAAATAATTATAATACTAAAACATGACTTAAATAGAATAATATTATTTAAAAATAGTAAACAATAATAAATTTAATAAAAAAATAAAATTAGAATTTAATAAATATTTAGTCACATAAAATAATATAAGCTATGGATCGAAACAATCAAAGTCATCAAAACTAAACTTTCAGATAACTCGATCAACAAAACCAATGAAACTAACACAAAAAATAATAATAATTAATTTTTTTAAGAATATTCTCATTCTCTAAAAAATAATAGATCAGACCAACAATAATAAATAATTCATTTTATTTAATTTTAATATTTTATTTTAATTATTTTTTTTTCATCCATAATTATCACAAAGACGAATCAAAATAGAATAAGTAATACATATAAGACACCTTAAATTATTAAATTTTGTCACAATCATAATTTATAATCAATATAAAGTAGAATTTTGTTTACGATTAACGATACAAATCGCTGATTTACATTTAGTCATATGTAAACAAATAGTCAAAAATTTCTGCGTGGACGCTTTTTTTATGATTTAAAAAATAATACTTATGTACAATCTTAATTTGATCAAAGTTAAAAATTTTATATTTATCAACATACCTTTCACTAATTCCAACACCTGATATAGAATAAAATATAAATGCAATTTTCTTTAAAGAAAATTAAAGCTTTAAATACCAATTGATAATGCTTAGTCGCTTCTTCCATTCAACATTTATCTATATTATTTTATTTTTTTATTTACTAATAATTAAACTTATAATTATGCATAATTTAAAAATTTCCATAAATAATGAAATGAGTTTTAAGTTTCCTATTAAAAGAGAGGAATTGAAGCTTTAAAAAGTTTATAAAAATTAATAATTAATAATTAAAAAATGAAAAAACTAAATGCATTAGTTTTGATGAAACATTTGAAAGTCATCTTCATTCTAGTGGTTGAGAGATTAGACTTTAAATCTTCTTACACATGTATTATATTTGTTAGTTTTTAATTAAATTAGCTCAAATGTCAAAAAAAAGAAAAGAAATAGATCTAAATTCAAACTATTTTATTATTTTTTATTTTTAAAGTAAAATTTAAAAAATTACTCAAAACATTTTTAAGCAAACATAAGCTTAAGATTCTATTTTATGAGTTAACTTTTTTGTCTTATTTATAATAATTGTTAATAATTATCTTAAATACTATATAACGAAGAGAAAAATATATTTTATAGCTTGATTAAAATGTCTTACAACCTAAAAAAAAATTCGCCTAATTGTTCGATTTCCTATTTTCAAAATTTTTAAGGCTTTAAAATATTTAAAAAATTTACATCTCAAGAGACTGATTTTTTTCCAATGGTGAAATAGTAGATTTGTGAAACAAATGCAGAAATCGTAAATAACCAAAACTATATTTAAGCAGAGCATACCTTGGATGAAGAATAAGAAGAAACAGGCTGCTGAACAGTACCATCCCAGGAGCTGTAAGAGTGTCTCAGCTTTCGACCAGTTGCAGAGATGTAGTTTCTTGGCCAGGGCTCGTCCTCTCGCCCGCCGCTCCCAGGCGGAAGGGCTGATGAAGTTTTTATCAGCTGGGGAGCTAAAGAACAATCCATCTTCTCAATCTTCACCGCCGCAGCCGACGGCGGCGGCAGCCGCCCTTCATGAAGAAAGTGCTTAGTGACTGCCAAGTCGCCATTCAGAGCGTTGTAGAAGAACCATTGCTCGTCATAGAGATAGAGGAAGTTGGAAAAAAGACCTGAGCTTTTCTCTAGAACTGCTATTTCTCCGCTTTTTTGTTGACTCATCATTGAAGAGCTATTTGGGACTTCGTGGGAGAGATAATGAACTAAATGGAAGAGAAAGGTTAACTGAGACAGCTGACCATTCCAGCTCTTAGTTGGCAAAATAATGTTCGCTTCTCTTCTCTCTCCTCCCTCTCTCTCTCTCTCTCTCTCTCTCTTCCCGTCAGTTCGTGGTTCGAGAGGTGAGGTAATAGTGGAATGTATTGGTTACACGTGCAAGTTGTTGATAGGGCTGTTCGGTGATCCGGCGACGTTGCGGAGTTGGGATCGGGGCTTTAGCATTATTGTCGAAGGGGGAAGATGACACAGCATGTGCAATGATCCGGATGGAGTGGCACATCAATGAAATATAAGCGAGAAATCGCATGCGTAGAACGCAACATGAAACAGCTGTTTGGACCAATAACTGTAGACTTCAAAGTGGGCCATTGAATTTGATCTGACCTAGCCAGCCGACAAGAACCGTGGATGCCTCCGCTGCGGATGGCCCGTGCACGCTCGTTATGGAAACGCGTTAAGAGCAAATATAAACCCACCGTATCTTAGCTTAATTGGTGAGCGAGCACAGCTTAAAATTTCTCAGATCATTCTAAATTGATATTCAAAAAAATCATTAAATTCAATAAATATACGAGATAAATTTAATTTATACATAAGAATCAATGTATATTATCCAAATATATATATATATATATATATATATATATATATATATATATATATATATATATATATATTCTATCTGATTCTTATATTATTATAAATCTACTATCTTTTTATTTTTTTTTTTAACTACTATTCAAAATATTTAAATTCATAATTAACTTTTAATTAATATTTTTTATTTTTTTAAATTTTGTATAATTTCATTATGATATATGTTAATAGATGAATTTGATAATTCAAAAACTAAAAAATAATACATTTATAAATAGACAAAAAAAATTAAGTTATATATATATATATATCATTATAGTTGTATAAATATATTTATTTTAAAATAAAAATATAAAATTGATATATTTAAAATTTATAATTTAATCTGAAAGAATCTAATTCAATCAAGACTAACCAAATCAAGTCATTATTAGAATACTCTAAACATATGTAATAAATCGAGGGCCTTGATGAGTGATCTAACAAGCCCAAGATCATAATTCTAACTTTATTTGAGCATTCAAATATACAAATACATCAGATGATCTGGAATCATTTTAGTATATATATTTCAATTTTGCATGTAATTACGTAAACCACCTCTAATCTATAAATCTCTATTTTACATAATATTAAAGAGAGAGCTAAACTTAAAATCCTCCATAATCGTTACCACTGACGGCATAATGCCGGCCAACCACGCTGGTTATATATAATCATAATTATTACCGCCGGTTATCGCATCGCATCGACCATTTCTCCGGTTAATTAATTATTGTCGCCATATTCTTGATTACTATGTAATATATTTAGCCATGCGCTATATACCGCAATTTTCGACCACAATCTCGTTGTCAAATCTATTATCTCGCCAATATTTATTCTGCGCCGATGTTGCCAGCATTTTGACCACTGCTGATAAGAATCGCTGTCAGCCATAAATTCCAGGTACCATCGACGCCATCGCTGATTTCTTCATATCATCATTGCTACTAACTAAATTTAACGTTATATATTGTTGTTATTGGGATTCCCATTCGTTCTTCTCATATATAATCCGAAAATTTTGTACTCTGAAACAGATACATAGTGGAAGATTTTTACTAGGCTAGGCCCTGTGGTTTTTTTTTCCCTCTTTTCGAGATTTTTTTAAGTAAAAATTCTGGAGTTTTATCATTAATTCAACTGTGTGTGTAGACTCAAAGCTAAGGCGTAAACTTTTACTCTACCACAACTGATTTTCTAGCAAGCAACAGTTTGACGCCATCTGTGGGAACTGATTCCCATTATTTCATCTTGTATGACGACCAAGTTTCCGAACAAGATCAAAACCACCATCGACATGGAGCATTTCAAGCTTTTAAGGAGCGCAAGCGAAGAATGGAGATTCATCATCAAACTTCGTTCCTTCAGATTTTGTCGAAAACTGGAGGCAACTCTTAATCTCAGAAGATCTCCCATGTTAATATATTAAGCATCTAATCGATTACCATCCTAAGAAACAAGTTAAAGTTGGAGGATATTTCAACATTGAGAAAAGATATAGCTTTGCAAATTATAATTTTTTAATCATACTCATGGAAAAATAAGACCAAGGTTATGGAGCAACTTTGACTACAACCACAAACAGATGTTTTGATTCGACCTACTCCACACAGGTTAACATTATCGAGCAAAGACTCTGACAGACAACCTTAGATAGGTCAAAACTCCGCACCTACTCCACACAGGTAAGAAGTCAAATAACACTTTGGCTAATACCTAGGATATGTCAAAAGGTCCTTGGTGGACTTCCCATGACCTCTTCCATACAGGTTAACGTCATCGAGTAACACTCAAACAAACAACCTTAGATAGGTAAAAAATTCTCAGCGAATTCAATTCGACCTCTTCCATATAGGTTAACGTCATCGAGTAACACTCTGACAAACAACCTCGAAGTCAAAATCCTCGGCTTCAATTGACCTCTTCCATATAGGTTAACGCCATCGTAACACTCTAACAAACAACTCTCGATAGTCAAAATCCTCGATTCAATTCGACCTCTTCCATATGCGTTAACGTCATCGAGTAACACTCGACAAACAACCTCGATAGGTCAAAATCTTCGCCATTGATTCAATTCCTCTTATGTGTAGTTAATGTCATCAAGTAACACAAACAATCTCGGATGAGACAAAAATTCTCGCCGAAGTTCGATTCAACCCTCATGCAGTAAACGACATCAAGTAACATCATGGAGAATGATACTTTCAAATTATCTATCGACTTTCGTTGCTCGAATGACGGTTCTGATGCGCTTCCATGATCTTTATTAAGCGTTGAACCATCAATTGAACTTTCAAGAAATCTAATTTCTAGAAGTACTACGTGCCGTTGGTCATTACCGGTCATCACCAACCATCGCCGCCTCATCCCCGACTACCGACGGCATCATCGACTACCCGTCGCTATTGCCAGCGCACCCACCTGACGCCGCCAAACCGCGATCGCCGTCGGTCATCCGTCATGGTCCACCGTCGCCGGTCACCGCCGCTGACCATTATCGGTCATCTCCGTTGGTCACCACCATCGACCATTGTCATTATTAACCGCTATCGTCGGTCATCATCGCCGACCGCCGTTGTTGGTCATCGGAGCTCGGTCTGTCCGACGAGGATAGTTGATGCCTCTTCCGAGGAAAACCGAGCTCGCCAGTATGAACTTCGGGCGCTTGATACTCCGGTTGGTTCGACGAGGATTACGCCTCTTCGTGGGATGCTATGAGCTGAGCGCGATAACCTCCGAACGACCTTCTCTTGAGAAAAAGAGGAGCACTATAGTATATGAGGAGTGTGCTTTTTCCCTTGGCCCTAGGGAGCTTTTATAGACCCCATATAGGAGCAAAAAGGTAAAAAATCAAAGAAAAATGCCGAAAACTGATGAAAATGGACCAAAATGGACATTTCATGCGGGCAGCCTTGGCACATGCCCGCCAGTATGACGCGCTTCATCGCCCATGCATATGCTTGCCGACTCCCGTACGCATTCGAGGCCCCACTAAGATGGGTTACCTCATATACAATTCAATCCGTTATCGGAAAATTTTGTACTAAAACGATACATAGTCAAGATTTTTTTCTTAGATTAAATTGATTTTTTCTTTTCGGGGTTTTTTTCAGTAAAATTCCTGAGTTTTATCATTAATTCTTCAATATCATTATTGTCTAGATTAAGTTTTCTACTCGCGGTTTTCAACAAAATATTCTTTATATAATTATAAAAATTTAAATTTATAAATAATAATAATAAACATAATTTATGTGTAGTAGTAAAATAAAAAATTAATGAAAGCATTTAAATTAACTTTCTATTTAAAAGAAGCAGAATTAGTTTTTTTGGAAAAATATTAAATAGTATAAATATATTAATATATTTATTACATAAAAAGTATTTTTAAAATTTAGGAGAACAAATATTAAGCTCCCTTAAATATGCTCTAATACACCACATACACACACACATAGATCTCGCTCTCTTCGTTATTTGCATATATTTCTTAAATAAATAAGTTTATAAAGAACAATCAAATTTAAACTAATTATCAAGTCAAATATAATTAAACATTTCAGCAAAGTTTTTTAGACGCCCCTACTTGGCTACTTTGTGACTGGATTGGTCACTTTGGTGCAAGTCTCGGTAAAAGCCAACAGTTGACGGGTCGGTATCGGCCGAGCCAACAGTGCCATGCGGGCCGACCGGGTCACATGGAGGATGAAAGCACCCGAGACTACAACGCCGTGAGTTCGCACGAGCTGATCTGGTTTTTGGCTTTTTTTTTAACCGAACACTGAATCAATGAGTATTACTGGTATTCCCAAAAAGTCCAGCATTAGGTTATTTTTATTATAGGCGTGACAGCTATTATAATTGAATTTCTCTTATTTTCAAATTTTTGCTCCTATATTGATTTTTTTTTAAAGATGATAATATACTATTTGAGATTCTAGCCACATTTTAGAACAAGGCATCTAGAAAATTTTGTGTATATATATATATATATATATATATATATATATATATATATATATATATATATATATATATATATATATATATATATATTCGTAGAAAATCGATTCTGGGTAGAGTAAAATTTTAAGCCAAACGTTGTGAAATCAATGCGATTTAAGAGTGAACAAAAACTCAAATTTTTACGTGGAAAATCTCAAAAAGGGAAAAAAGAGCTCTAGAAAAACTACTTATGTATCATTTGAGTATAAGATTTTCCGATCGGATTATTGCATATGAGAAAGAAACAACTATGTGTGACAACGATCGGGTTGTGAAGCGTGCACATCAAGAAATGCGAACAATTACAATGATATAAGAACAATCAGGTAGAAATCAACAATCATGGTAAGTCATCATGATGGACAACGAGAGAGACGGCAGCGATCAACCAGCGGCGGATGGCGACGTGGCTGGCGGTGGTTGACGTCCAGTGGCGGCACGATTGTACTTGAGGATCTTTTGTCTCTCCTCTCTTCACTCATATTATGAGGAATGAGGCTATTTATAGAATGGAGAGTGGCTCTATAAATACACAAATCAAACCACTTTCTCCATGACTCATGATGATTCCTTTGATCATATGATGTATTTTGTGCATTTGAATGCTCAAATGAAGTCGAAATTATAAGATCTTTGACTTGTTGGAAGCTACGCATCGATTTATTATAAACATTTATATATTTGAGAACTATTTAGAGATTTAAGCGATATCCCAAAGTTTCAGAGGATATTTTAAGAGCTTGCTCTTTCAACGGGATGTAACTTGCTCGTTAGATTTGAAGATTTTTGTAAATTTTAATATATAAATATATATATATATATATATATGTATATATATATGTATGTATAATATATAATATATAACAATATATATATGTATGTATATATGTATATATATATATTATATATATGCATATATATAATATTAATGTATATATGTATATATATAATATATATATATATATATATATACATATATATATGTATATGTATAATATTTATGTATAATACATGTATATGTATGTATATATATTTATGTATATTATTATATATAACAATATATATAATATGTATGTATTATATATATATATATTTATTTATATATATGAGTATATATATATATATATATATATATATATGAGAGATTTACATACGTATCATACAATTCTTAGTATTTATATATATTTAATACATAAAATTTAATTTTTATATGTATAACATCATAATTTTTAATATAACATCAAAAATATCATCATCACTAACTTTTTAAAAGTGAAATGTACTCTTTTTAAGTATAAAAAAAATATTAGATATGTAGATATCTAACTTTAACTGTTAGATATATAAATACTTAAAAATTAGATGATATGTATGCAAATCTTTATAAATATATATATATATATATATATATATATATATATATATATATATATATATATATATATATGTTATATATATATATATATATATATATATATTATTGATGAAATACTTTGAACCGAGTACGATAATCGAGTTCCGAAAGATCCTTGTTTAAATCTTGAGCTTCTAAATCTCTATAAAACATGGAGTGTTTATAATGAATCGGCCGTCTATGAATCTTAAGCATTCATATCACACGTCTCATTCTGTCAAATGGCATACCGTTGTCGAAGGAAAACAAAGCTTAATCCTCGGGGCTCGTTCCACCACTCGAGGCGAGGCCAGCCACTTGATTGGTACCACCCAGTAGGCGTCATGGCCTGATCGCTGGCATCCTCGTTGTCAATCTCCGTCAGTCTCCATCATGACGACCTTCATCGCCGTTGTTTGTTATCATTCAGCAACTATACATATTACAACCAGTATTTATATAGTTATTGTTTGATTTTGGGATTCCATTCCTTCTCATATATCAATTATGTCTGTTATCAAAACTTGTACTCCAAAACAAATATATAGTGGAAGCTTTTTATTGGGTTAGACCCCATAGTTTTTCCATATTTTCGAGATTTTTCACGTAAAATTCTGGAGTTTTATTATTAATTTTTCAAACGCGTCATGTGTGTGTCATGATCTATGATAAAGTAAACTTTTTACTGGTTTTCTAGCATGCAATATATATATATATATATATATATATATATATATATATATATATATATATATATATATATATATATATATATATGTGTTGTGTATATATATATGTGTATATATGTGTGTGTATATATATTATGTGTGTGTGTGTGTGTATTATTGTGTGTGCGCGTGCATATAGAGACAACATTGGTATATTATCAAAAAAAGAAGAAGAAGAAATTTATATAAGACACAAATCTCAATATAATTCTCATATTACAAATTTCTAAATTTAAATTTAACATAACCAATCTGCCAATTTTAACAAATTTATAATCAAATTAAACGTTTTGATGAGATAAGCCTATCAAAGCCAACAATGTTTTGTTTCAAGTCCAAATGAGCCCAAATTAAGCCTTAGAAATTAAATTAAAAGCTTTGAAGGATTAGTTTAAGAATGGGTCAAACGGTCTCCAAATTTTGTCTGCTTATAGTCAAATAAACCGATTCGATGAGAGAAATATAACAAATCCAAGATCATTCAAATTTAATGTCATTGAGACACCTAAATGTTGTGATAATATTCTATGATCAAAGAATTCAATATGGATCATCCAATGAAGTATTTTAAAATTTCAGCTAAATTTATCAAAATATTTATCCCAAAACTCTATAAATAAGACCTTGTTCTTATCATGTTGGGGCAAGGGAGGAAGCTAAAAATTAATCCTAAGAGTTTGAAGTCAGCTCCACCAGCAATCATCATCTATCATCAACAATAGTTGATCTCAACTACCTCTAATAGTTCTTATCGACCATCACCAATTGCTATTATAAATGATTTATTATCATGTGACTATTATATATTGAAAATTTTTTATGTGATCTCACATATATATACATATATATTAATTATGCATTAGTGCTATTTTATTGTTAAGATTATTAATTTTACGATCAAATAAAGATTAATTATTTTTGAGCTTTTGAGGCATCTTATTAAATTTGTATAAAGTTATTATGTGCAGAAATAGGATATTTTATTTTATTTTTATGATGAATGATAAAAACGAAATATAGTCAAGTATAAATATGATAATATGCTCCCCAATTTAAAGAGTTAGTTTTTATTTTTCTCACATTCTATCTTTAGTCAAAAGAAGACTCTCTCTCTATCAAGAACACTTCTTTAGACATGGAAGATGAGAAATTCCATATTTATTTTTTCATGGATTCAAGTAGAGTTATGATTAAATCTTCTTAATGATTTAACTTGAGATTCAAACACGATGAATTTACTTTTATCATTATTTATTTTCAATAAGCAGTATTAGAGCAGTTATCATATTGAATTGTTGAGAAACGAATTTATCTTTGATATGACCCTGAAAATTTCACTAGTCGAAGCACGAATCTTGGTCGAAAGCAAGTGATCAGTGGCGGTGAGATCAAACACTTAAAATATCATTGGAAACTTTGGGACATCGTTAAAATCCTAAAAGCTCTCAAATATAGAGTGTTTATAGTCAAATCAGTGTCTCGGATCAACAAGCCCAAGATCTTACAATTCACTTCATTTGAGCATTCAAATACACAAAATACATCATATGATCAAAGGAATCATCATTAGCCGTCCAGATGGAGGAGTTGTTGGTTGCATGTATTTACGAGACGCCACCTCCTATAGCTCCTTCTCATGAGGGCCGAGAGAGGAGAGCTCTAAAGCTTGAAAATCCTCCGTGCATAATCGTGTCACCACTCGGTGATTCGTAGATACCGTTACCAACCATTGCCACCGCCCGCCTTCCACTGCGATTGCCGTCGTCAATCTCAGGTGCTTCCATTATGACATTCATCGTCGGTCGTTCCCATTGTTTTCTACCTTTTATACTAGCACTGACTAACCGAGCATTATATATGGCTGTTGTTGTCTGATTTTGGGATTCCCATTGTCAGCCCTTCTCATATACAATTATATAATCCCGTTATCGGAAAAATTTGTACTTCAAAACAAATATATAGTTGAAGTTTTTCTTGGGACAGTGATTTTTTCTTTTCGAGATTTTCAAAAAATTTTGGAGTTTTCTTGTTCACTCTTTAAATGCCTGTGTGTGCTGGATTTCACAATAAGGCTAAGGCGTAAATTTTCACTCTACCGCAACTGATTTTCTAGTACGCAATAATCTTAATATTTCATATTAATTATTTGAAAATTTTAGATCAAAATATATGATTTAAATTTTTTTTATGCAAATCATTTGGTCTTGCACATAAAGAATCGATATCATTTAGATCACTTTTTAATTCTTGACTTGGAGTAAAAGTGTATAGACAATATTTGCTTCTTTTTTTATCATAATTTCAACTTTTATATATTTTGTGTTTATCTTCACAATTGTGATATTGTCTTGTGAATTAAAATTCATATTTAACCTTATGAATTTAATTCAACTGTTTTCTGTCTTTAATTATTATTTTTTAAAATAATAATAATATGAAATTTTCAGTGGAGTTAGAGAAGATGAAAAATTCTCAATTGATTATATATATATATATATATATATATATATATATATATATATATATATATATATATATATATATATATATATATATATATATATTCGATGCTGATTGTTAAAATGTTGTTTTCTGTGCAGATGACTTAAGTCTATTCTTATGAAATCATAATTCTAAACGTTTAATATTATATACATTTACTTGACAGTTCAATCATGATACATATTACACAAATTTTTTTATTCCATTAAAGAATTTATATGTAAATGTTAATGCTTACTTTATCGCATTTAAATGCTTTTATGATATAAAATATTTATGCTACAGTGTTATATATATATATAAAAGTTAATATAAATGCTATAATTATTTCATTTAATTCAATGGATTTAGTCGTTTACATTTTTTTTAATGTTTTATACTGTAATTATGTGAGAAACGTTTCGTATAATTGTTTTGTTGGAACTTGGAAGCATTAAATCTCCATGTGAACACTTCGTTCAAAACTAATTGGCCGACTAACATATTTTAATGCAAATAATTATTTTAGATATTTTATGAAACAATTTTTTTAGCCTCATATATATATATATATATATATATATATATATATATATATATATATATATCATTTTGCTTAATTTCATGGGTCTTATTAAGTAAACTAAATAAAACCACTTTTTAAGTGTTATTTCTAACATTAATTGCACTTGTTTTTGAACCATTTGAGTCATTCTCATGACAAACTCATACACACATACATTCCTCAAGATTTGAACCCTGGTTCTCCGAGAACGAAGCAAAATCTCAACTAGTTAGTTGAGACCATTTTTTATTATAAATATAATTCTAAACAAGAATTAAAAGACTTGTGACAGATAGAATTCTTGATCCGATTTTTTAGATTCTAAAATCTATATTAAATATGTTCAGAGAAAATAAATTAATGTCATGAAAATTGATGCCAACAAGAGTGTAAGTGTTTTTTAATTAATTCATACTGATATTTGTGATTCTTTATTCATAACTACTTGAAATGACCAACAATATTTTATTACTTTCATTGATGATTATTCTCATTATGTTACTTAAACTTGATCTATGAGAAGTCACAATCATAAGAAGAATTTAAAATTTAAACTCTGAAGTTTTAAATTAACATGATAAGAACATAAAAGTTGTTAAATCTGATTGTGATGTTGAATGTGGATATAATATATATGATGAATCAGGTGACCAACGTCATGACATTTTTATCAAATATTTAATAGAATGTGACATAATTACTCAATTTACTATATCAGGGATTTCAAGTCAAAACGATATAGCTGAAAAGCAAGATCAGGCCTTAATGTGAATGGTTAGAAAAATCACTTTGGGGGAAACCTTAAAGACTACAGTTTATATCCTTACTAGAGTTTCAAGTAAAGTAGTAGTTAAAATCCGATATTAATCATGGACTAAGAAGAAACATAGTATTAGACATCTTTATGTGTAGAGATGTCAAGCTAAGGCTATGTCATATAAGTATAATGAGAGAAAAAATTGACTCGAAAACTATTATGGGCTATTTTGTTAGATACTCAGAAAAGACAAAATATTATAAGTTTTATAACTTTTCAAATAAATCCTTTTTTGAGAAGTGAAATGCTAAATTTATTAAGGATAATGAATATGCTGAGAGTAATAAACTTAAAAATTTAATATTTAAAGAATAATATATTACTCTTCCTATAATTATAATAGTAAATGATTAGATAATTTTGCTTGATAGTATTCAAATTATAAATTCAGATGATCAAAATATTTATAAGTTAACTCATACTCATATTGAGGAACCACAATAATCTCATATTGATGTGACATTAAAAAAATCCATTAGGGAGAGAAGATCAATAATTTCAGATGATTATGTTGTATATCTCTAAGAATATGAGTTTGACATCAGATTGAAAAGTGATCAAATCTCTTTTAGTCAAGTCAAATAAAGTGTTAACTCTCATAAATGGATATAAGCTATTGAGGATTAGATGATATCAATAAAAAAATTATATTTGGGATCTTATTAAATTGCTTAAATCAGTAAAACTGATTAACTGTAAATAGATTTTTAAAACAAACCAAGATTCAAAAGGCAATTTTGAAAGATATAAAACATGTTTAGTCGTCAAAGATTTCACTCAAAAGGAAGATAATGATTATAAAAAGACTTTCTCTTCTGTTTATAATCATTATGTCACTAATAACTTATTATAATTTAGTGTAATATGAGATGGATGCAAAAATTGCATTTTCAATAGTGACATTGAAGAAATTATATATATATATATATATATATATATATATATATAAATTTTCAATTTTATGATTCAAAATATTTAGTATGCAAATTAAAAAAAATTCATATAGAATTTAAAGTAAGCATCTCATCAATGGTATACAAAATTTGATCAAGTGATTACTTCTTTTGATTTCAAAGAACATATTGATGATCAATATATTTATCATACAATTAGTGGGGATAAATTTATCATCGTTGTGTTATATGTTGGTAATATTCTATTAATAAGCAGCGATATATGTCTTTTACATGAAACTAATTGAAATGAAAGATCTTGGGAATACATCTTTTGTGTTGAGTATGTAAATTCATTGAGATTATTCTCGTGGTATACTTGGTTGATCATAAAAGACATATATCGATAAAGTTCTTAGTAGATTTAGCATGAAAGGTTGTGCATCAAGAGATACACTCATTACTAAAGGCGATAAATTCAATTTACTTTAAAATCTAAAAAATAAATTGAAATAAAGAGATGAAAATGATCTCTTATGAATTTGTAGTAAGAAGTCTTATGTATGGTTAAGTTTGTACTCATTTGAATATTGCGTACATTGTTGAAATAATTGATAGATATTTAAGTAACTTAGGAATATATCATTGAAAAGTAGTAAAATGGATTATAAGGTATCTGAATAGAACAAAAAAATTTATGCTCACATATTAGATATCAAAGTGTTTAAAGATCATGAGGTACATTAATTACATCGATAGTAGAAGATTCACTTCAGGGTATATTAATTTTCATGTTAGCTAGAGGAGTTATATCATTGAAGAGTGTTAAATAATCACTTATTGCTTCTTCCACTATGAAATCATAATTTATAGCTTATTATGAATCATCAAATCAAGGAATGTGGCTATAAGATTTTATCACAAGGCTAAATTTTTTGATGGAATAAATAGACTATTAAAAATAAATTATGATAATAGAATAGGTGAATTGTATTAAAAGAATAACAAGAGTTCATCAAAATTAAAACATATTGATATAAAGTTTCTTCTTATAAAAGAAAAAGTTAAGAGTCCTCAAGTATCTATTAAATATATTTGTACAAATTTTATAATTGCAGATCCACCTATAGAAAGTTTTTCATTTAATGTATTTCACAACCATGTGGCTAATATGTGAGTATTTTACTTTGATGATATGTTAGTTTAGTATGAGTTTGCTTATGATATTCAATGATGACAGACATGATTTTTTTTAATAGACTAAAGTATTGTTATTATCTTATTGCTGAAAACTCTAAAATAAAATTATATAGTTTACCATAAATAAATTAAATTATATTTATAACTCTTTTGAGTTATAATATAAAACTAATTGGAAATAGCCATAATATAAGATTGCAATACATGAAATTTTCATGTCCACATATATACTAAATCTATGTCGTTAATAATATTGATTTAGTGATCACTAATAGGACTTGTTATAAGAAAAAAAAAATATAACAAATATCACTTTGATTCTATGCCAATATTATTAATATACCAGATTGTTTAAAGATACTCTTCTATGAAGATATCAAGTATTGAGCTCTTAAGGTATTTAATAATGTATCATTATCTAGTAATATATGTGTCTCAAATGAGAGATTATTGAGAATTTTTGATGTGGGCATATAAATATAAATTATATATTAAATGTTATCTTATTTTTAAGCTTATTAATTTTATGAGTAAATAAAAATTAATTATTTTTGGGCTTTTGAGACATCTTATTAATTTTGTATGAAATTATCATATGTAGAGATCAAAAATTTTATTTTATTTTTATGATCAACTGAAATAAAATGAAATACACTCAAGTATAAATAGAGTCTTAGTCCTCAATCTACGAGGTTGATTGTTATTTTTTATCACACCCCATCTTGAGTGAAAATTATACTCCCTTTCTCAAAAATACTGCTTTAGACTTGGAATATCAGAAATCCCGTATTTACTTTTTCATGAATTCAAGTATGGTTCTGATTAAATCTCCTCGATGATTTTACATGAGATCTTGACACGATGAATTTTTTTTATCATTATTTGTTTCCAACATTGTAGCCATATTTTCAGAATGTTATTTCCAAACTTTTGTATAAACTCAACTTAGTAACATCATTTTATTGAGTTAGAAAATTTGAATTCTACAACTTTATTTGTATAGTGAATTATTTTAATTGGCCTAATCGCCATGATTTTTTTTCCTTTTTGGTTTATTTACATAAAATATTTTGTATTTTTTGTATGCATCTCTATTATATGTGCGTGTGCTAGATCTTCATACTTCATAGCAAAAAAAATCTGAAATTCTGAAAAAATATACCTTGTGATGATATTTCATACATAACTCACTCGTTTTTTTAACTAAATAGAATGAAATTTAACTCGTTGTAAATCTAACAAATTTTTTACAACTTTCATGTTGACCACTTTTGATAATAATCAACAAATGCGCTACAATTTTAGTAAACTTTATGATAAAAAAAATTTGAAATGATGAAAAACATTCATTGTGACGGTATTTTGCACGTAGCTCACTCGTTCTTTAGCCGAATTGAATAAAATTAGCCTCATTGAAAAGCTGATGAATTTCTATATGAATTTTATGTTCATCACATTTAGTAATTACCACTAGATACACTATAGTTTTACTCAACATCAAAGTAAAAAAAATCTGAAATGTTGAAAAAATATACTTTGTAAAGGTATTTCATACATAACTCACTCAGTCTTTGGCTTAATTGGGTGAAATTAGTCTTATTAGTAAGATAAAAGAATTTCTTTATGATTTTCATGTTGACCACTTTTAGTAATTACTAACGGATGTGCTACAGTTTTACTGAACTTCGCAGTGAAAAAATCTGAAATGATGAAAAAAATATACTTTGTGATGATATTTCACATATAACCCACTCGTTGTTTAGCCGAGTTGAATGGAATTGATCTCATTAGAAAATTAAGTCATTTCTCCATGAGTTTAATGTCGACCACTCTTAGTAATTATCACTGGATGCACTGCAGTTTTACTTAATGTCAAAGTAAAAAAATCTGAAATGTTGAAAAAATATATCTTGTGATGGTATTTCACACACAATTCATTTGTTCTTTGGCTGAATTAAATGAAATTGGTCTCATTTGATAAGTAAAGATTTTTTCTATGACTTTTATAATATTTACTTTTAGTAATATATCACCTCCGAAGAATTGTGCTGAAATTTGAGTAGTAATAGAATTTTTATTTCCATCACCTATGAGAGAAAATAATAAACACTCTTCGTGAATTAAATAAAAATTCAAGAGAGTTTGCTTCACAAATAATGGGAGTTAATACATGAGGTAGCTCTTCCATTAGATTTTTCAATCAGAGATAAGCCTATAGAAGCTTTCAAAACCATTTATACATTTAACTACATATAAACACATATGCTCACAATACTAGTTTGTCAAATATTAGTACAACCCATAAATTAATATAATTATCAGTCCATAAAATTATATATGAAGTAAAAGACCCATATCACATAATCATTAAAAAATAACGATAACTATTTAATCAACACAATAAAAGACTTTAAAGTTTCTACATCAAAGGAGAAATAATAGAAGTCAATGCATAAGTCCAAAATACATCTCAAGTCATTATAAATTTTCAAGTCCAAAAATATATCTTACATCATTACAACCCAAAGAGTATTCCATTAGTAAGTTTTAACACACAAAATCATTTGTTTAATTCCTTTCACATCCATCTAACCTTGGATTCCATAGGTTTTGAGAGGAATGAATGAATTGTGAAGTTCTTAGATAAGTTATCATATAGTGTATCAATCTCCTCCAAAGAAAATCCTGAAATATTTAATAATTATGTCATGAGTTCAACAAACATTTTCCTATTTTCAGAAGTGCTTGTTGTACTTTTGATCGCATTAACAACTTTAGTAACACTATCATCCATCATAACTATGTAGTCACGAAGAGATTGATTAACACTATGACCTTCATTTTTTTGCATTTTGCACATCCATTAGAAGATGATGGTATTGACTGCTTTGTCGTACTCAAAAAGTCTATTGTAAGCTCAACCTTAGCTCAATCAGTTGATTGGGATGCATCTATACCAACCTCTATAAATCTTGTAGGCTAGTCCTCATCCAAGTTGATTTGTTGAGCGCCAAATAAAGTTTGATAATTTTTAAACTTCACCCACTCTCTAGTTGCATGCCTTCACCACACACCTTTTCTAATTTTGTGTAATTTGCAATTGGAATATTTAACAAACATGCATTTTTTGGGAATGCCTACAACACATTATTTGACCTTCTTTTTGAAAAAGATATGTGCTCAAGAGAAGTACTTGAATAAGTGAAGCCCACTCTTTATATCCCATAAAAATTAATTTTTTTATTATCATCCCAAAATATTCCTGACTTTATCTTCAGCACTTGAATGTGACTCCATATGATTGTTTGATGTCTAATTTGATTTTTGCTTTGCTCTGGTGTGACTTCAATTCTAAATTTCTCTTTCAGTTTTAGAGAAACACATTTGTATACAGTATCTTTGAATCCCTAAGTACTTCTCATATTAGCATCCACATACTCTCACATTATTTGAAGTAGTCCTGAAATCAATTGTGGTTTTGTACTCCAAACAAAATGCTTTTGTTTAGCTTTTGAATAAATGTGACATTGGGAGGAAGTGACTCCATTGGGCCTACACAAATAATTATTACACCAAAAAAATGTGTACAATTAGCACATTACATATATATATACCAAAAAGTTTTATACAATGTATCAAAAAAGACAATTTATAAACGAAAAAGAAAAAGTTCTGTACAACATAATAGAAAAGACATATTTCTTTCACCTAAAGATGCATTAGTTACCCAAAAAAATCTATCATAAAAAATATGTAAAAATTGCAAAATAAAAAAAAGAGAGAGTAAAATTTTCATCAAAATTTTCAGTTAATAACCAACTCCATTCATACAACTTTACATTGCATTAACAATATAATATTTTCACTCCAACCACTCCCTAGAATCATTTAAAACTTCTTTATCATGCCTACTAGCATATCCTCTTCTTGCCCACTTATCTTCTAGAAGAATGAAATTAGCACCACCTTCTATAATGATTTAATTATGTAATATGCAACATGCAAGAATAATGTCAACTTATGTCTAGAATGAAGAGTATGAGTCACATTTTAGAATTCCAAAATGCTTCTTAGTTAGGGAACCAAAATGCACGCTCCATAGTAGTTCGTAGGAATGAATATTAAATGTAAATATGTAGATATAAAACTTTTTTTTAGTTGAGTACCCACCATCAACTCGAAGTAACTCAAGTAATTAAAAAGATATTCATAGTATCATCATTATATACCTTCTACTATAAACAAATTATCATTTCATTGCAATGCATTATGAAGTACTGTGGCATCATGTGTCGAACCTTTCTAATCATCTAAGACATATGTGAACTTTAATTCAAAGTCTACACCTGCGAGCACTATCTAAGTGGGATATGATTTTTGGCCTCTAAAAGTCGATTCATATTGATTGGGGACACTAGCTTTAATGTGTGTTTTATCAATAACCTCAATACAATCCTAAATTTGATCAACTATATTACTAAGAGTAGTTGTAAAGTTAACTGAGAAGTTATCATCATACCTTAAAAAATGACATGAATCTATCACTCCATTATATTTTATATGGAGTTTGGAGTACTGGAGGCTTTATCATCTCATGTCTTAACTCTCTTACAACATATAATACAATGTTTTAATATTTACTCACAGTTTCTCTATATCTTTGAAAGTTGAATCAGATCACCCGATTATACACTATGCCTAAGAGTATGCAACAACATGCAACTTGTTTTTCAATTTGCACAATAAATGTCTTATATGAAATAAACTGTATAGTTTGAAGAAAGGTTATCTCTTCATTCGCACCATATTTACATAATCTTAATCAGATCCATGGTATAACTTAGAGAGATACCCGTCATGTTGGATATTTCATTCAAGGTTAAGTCTTTGTTGAGCTCTTAGCTCATGTAATAAAATGAACACAACAGTAATTGCACCGACGATGCTGGCATGAATTGTTGGAGCATGTAGATTTTTACTCATTTCTATATCATTTAGAATCTCATCCCAATTAAATGACCATTATTTGCTATCTTCTGATGTCTTAGCCATTAACTTTTACACCAGTACGTACTAAGCTAAGTCCTCATTAAAACAAAGAAATGAGTTTGGAAGAAAATTATACCACCAACTAAGTTCAAAAAATTACTAGTTTTAAATAATAAGCTAAAAAAAGACTCATTAGTCAATATAAGGTTTCCATATGCTTCCATCTCTTTTAATATTGCAAACTTACATCAACATAAATATCTTAAAATTTCCGCATGAAGCAAATAGATTATGAGTCTTAAGTTCAGGCTTAGTTCAACAGCATAGTGTATCAACATAACTAATAAGCTTTTCAGCGAAATGAACACGGTAGCTGTAATATGTGGATCGCATGTACCTAGGAGAGAATTTTAGTGCGAAGTATGTAGTCATATGAGAATTTAGCATTCAACTTTTGATAATGTTGGTTTCATTTTTTGATGTAATTAACGAAGGATAACCACATTAGAAAGAAAAGTTGTAGCACCACTAGCAAACCAACAAATTTTTTTTAGCATGTCATAGTAAAGGCATCATATTTTAAAGAAGCACAAGTTTCAAATATCAATAATATTGGTTAACAGATAATTGACAAAAACTGAAACAACAAGAAACCTATAAATAGATTGAGTTGGATACAGGCAATAGTTATTGAAGAAACATATTATCTGAATGTAAATTGTTTTTCTTAAAATTATTTGATGCAATTTATATAAATCATCTTTTCTATATATTTGCCAATAATCACTAGAAACTTAAACCAAAATAGTATTCTAGCACTTATACTTCTCACAACTCTTTCCTTATCAATTTGGAACGTAATTAAAAATGATTTGTCAATGCATCACAATATTATGAGCACATTATCAAGAATTTAACTAGAGTAAAATACGAACAAAGAAAATGTAATAGGAAAATTAATGCAATAGTTATTTCACATGCAAGTTAGGTGAACTCCCCATTCTACACTCTATTTACCCTTTAATCAACCATTAAGAATAGGAATGCTGTGTTAACATAAGTAGAAAGCAAAATAGAAGAGGAAAGAAAAATTAAAAAGTAGGGAATGACACTAGTGATTCATTTAAGTAGGCATTTAAATTTGAAGTGTACATACCTGTATTCTTTATCTAATGCGATTGACGAATTATGGTGTAGCTAATGCGATGGATATCGATGAGGCTAATGCAACTGAAGGTTGCAATCAATTAAAGCTAAACCTAGAATAGAGCTGCAATGATGAATGGCGATGGGCTGCTGTGGTGAATGGCTGGGTTGTTCGAAACCTAGAACAATGTCAAGAGATAGAGGAATGTAGAGAGGCATGCTTGTATTTGGAATTCAATCGAATCAGGCATAAATGAAAGTCACGATAAAACTACTGTTTAGGGGATTTCAAATGGCTCAAATAAATACAATGTATTTAGTTGACTTTATACTATTGACCTCACTTTTGGAGTGAGGATTCAATGTCCTCTTCTTAGATTTAGGAGTCTTCTAGATACTAAGACTTTCTTAGTCGTAAGATACTTCTAGCAATTAGGTGAACACTTAACCTAAGCCTAGAGACTTAGAAGGGTTAATCATAAGATTAGGTTATGCCTTTGGACTTAGGGAGACAAACCTACCTTATAGCCTAAACTCAATCTATGCCTACCTCTTTGGCCTAATCCAAATCTCAAGTTCAATTCAAACCAAATTCAAATACCAAATCCAAACTCAAATTCCAAACCAAATGATTGAAATTTATAAACAAAATTCAAATCAAATTCGAACCTATCCTAAGCTCATAATTCAATCCTATGGACTTTGCGAAGACAAATTCAAACCAAAACAAACTCAATTAATTTTTCTCAAAGTCAATTTAACTCTCCAATCAACCCATACCAAATATACAATCAAATTAACGAACCAATCCAAATCAAATCAAAACCAAACCTAAACCATATAATTTTGATCATATGGACTTAGCCAAAATCCCCTTCAACTCAAATCAATTTCAATTGATTTTCTCATGAATCAACTATTTCTTCAATCATCTTCCCAAATATAAATGAAATCTACATCCACATGCCCTAAACAAAGATCCAATATCATATCAAATCAACCCTTCCTAAGCCATATAATTTTGATCCTATGGACTTAGCCAAAATCCCCTTCAATTCAAATCAATTTCAATTGATTTTCTCATGAATAAATTATTTCTTCAATCATCTTCTCAAATATAAATGAAACCTACATTCACATGTCCAAAATCCTAAACTAAGATCCAATATCATATCAACCCTTCTTAAGCCATATGATTTTGATCCTATGGACTTAGCCAAAAATCCATTCAATTCAAATCCAAGGTTAATTGATTTTCTCATAAATCAACTATTTCCCCAATCATCATCCCAAATGCAAATCAAATCTACAATCAATTGAACCAAACTCAAAATCAATTGAACCAAACTCAAAATCAATTCAATCAAACCTAAGCTAACCCATTTGACTTGAAATATTCAAGTGAACCAAAACCTATCTAAACCAAAATTAATTGCAATCTAAGCTATAAAAAAAAAATCTTAAATCCATATATAAACTCAACTAAAATCAATTCAACCCAAAATCAAGCCAATTGACCTACTTAGGCTCACTTAACCCAAAGTGACCTAAAAGACCTATTTGAAAAATTCCAATCACAAATTGGATCAATTGTAAATCATTGATCATTTGATTGATCAATTATCATCAATTGGTCAAATACATAAATAATTTCATTCAAAAATTAAATCTCATCATTCCATTGATGATCAATGATGATTGCATGACTTGAATTGATCCAGCAATTTGATCTAAATTGACCCAATTTGACCTAAAAGACCAAATTCAAATCAAAATATAATCCAAATGGATTGCAACCAATGACTCAAGTTCATTCCAAATTGATTGTTGAACTTGACCAAAGCCATAATTGAACACAATTGACCTAAAGGGTCAAATTGGCCTAAATTCAAATAAAATCCAAATTAATTCAAACCAAAATATACAATCATCTTCACTTAACCAATTGAACATCAATCAACCCACAACCCATGCTAATTTGGCCAATTTGGTCAAATTAGTCAACTTGACCCATTTGACCTACATGTATCCAAATGAGCCAAAATAAAGCCTAAGCTAAATTGACTCAAACCAATTGAACCAAAATATCCCAAGTACTCATTTTAACATGACTCAAGTCTTGGTTTGACCCAATTTGACCAATTGGTCAACCTAACCCAACCTAGCTCAATTTAACCTATAAGGATCAAATTAAGCCAAACCCACTTAAACCATGCCTAAACCCTTTAAGACCTTAGCCAATCCAGCACAAACCCACCTTGGGTTAATACGAAACCAGTCCAACTCGAATTGGGTCCAATCCAAAGCCTTACCCATCGAATTTTCCTCTCCACATGGGATCTTTCCCAAATTGGCAAGTCAACTCCCCTCCACCCTAAGTGGCAGCCATCCAAGACCCCAATGAGGACCTGACCTACCCATTAAGCACAACCCAAGTGGGTTAGGTCGGCCATGGACCAAGGGGAGGTGAGTAAACTCACCTCCACACACTAACTGAAATCCTTTGGATCCAAAGAGGAGGGCTGCCACCTTGAGCCACCAACCAAACCGAGCCACATGGAGTTAACACTGACCTCTCCGGCACCCTGACGGTGACTGACCAACCGAATTAGGGCTGTCCGATCCCCCGGGGGGCGGGGGAGACAGGGAGGGGATATACCCCTCTCATTTGGATCCAAAAATAACAAACACACACACCCTCAGAGAGACCTTAGAGACCATTTCAAAATCCCTAGAGCTCTCTTCAAGCACCCCAAGCTATCCCAACATCGGAGTTCACTATTCCAAAAGAAGGCAACCCCATTTATGATCCAACTCTCCTAATTCTCCACCAAACTCAAATTAACTTCACACACACCTTCCCCACACTTTGTCGAGCATGAATGAATCTTCTCCCAAGCTTCTTGACAATGAAAGGTGCGAGTTCAATCAATGTCAGCTTGCACAGTGATAGTTCACGACCTTCCGAGTAAACGATGAAGAATAAATGCAAGTGCTGCTCAATAGGGATTCGCCTCATCCAAGCGAAGCTACCTCAAGTGCTGCATCGCCGGTCTTGAGCTGCGACGAGATAATTCCATTAAACTAAGCTTTTAGTGAAAAACTTTTGAGCCTTTTTGAAGAAACCTTGTATGTCATGCAAATCCAACCGGTAGATCCTTACAGATCTACCTCATGATGGTGTGGGTTGAATCCTGAATCGATTCGAGCTCGTGTGAGCTCGAATTGAGCGATGGAAGGTAGACGGCGTCCGTCTCTCATCGCTCGGGAGACACTGGATCACGCATCGTCCAATCTGCTTGATTGGAATGGACGGTCATGATTATTCGCTAGATAAAATTCAATTTAATCTTATCAAAATCATAGGGTTAAACTTAGTCATCCGATCTATCGACGATGGGGATAAGAAAAGCGTCACCATACCATGGCTCTAATGACGCTTAAGTAACCACCCTGCAGCAATGGAAAGCGTGCCACATGTCCATGCTAATGATTAGGCTTAATTAAGATTTAATTAATGGATTTAATGGCAGAATTTTTGAAAAATGATAACAAATTGTAGAAAAATACAAAAAAATATAAATAAATACTGGTTTTGAAGGTATTTCATATGAGAATTATTTAAAATTAATTTCAAATAATTTTGATTAGTAATTTATGATTAATTAGGATTTAATTTCAAACTTAATTAGCTTAATTACCCCTTAATTACTTGAGTAATTGATCCCAAACTTTGTGTATTAGTTTAATGGGATGACCTCTACCTCCTATAAATTTTTTGGGATTTATTACTTGGTTAATTAGGAGAATTGACTATTTAAGCCCTGATCTATCTGTTAATTAATTTAATTGATTAATTAACCTCCCAAATAATAAAAAATAATTAATTAAGTGTACTAATCACTGTTGAATAGTGAATGGGCAAGGGGATTGGGGATTAGGACCTCCTTCCTATTCTCTTTTCCAAAGTCCATTTCTCTTTAAAGGAAAATTATTTAAAATGAGATTAATTAAGAGTACAATTAGTTAATTAAGTGACTTAATTAATGAAATTGAAATCATGATCACATCAGATAATTAATAATGAAATTAAAGGTTCCTCTTTAGGTGTTTAATAATATAAAGGCCCCTTTAGGAAATTATGTTTAGCCCATAAGTGTGAAAAATCATAAAAGTACCTAATTAGGTTCTTTAATTTAATTTACTCTTAATCATGAGCCATTTGCATTAGGTCATTGTAGGAGCATTGCAATTTTATTTACTCACATGTTCATATCATTTGTGGCTCATAATTAAGTGATTAATCAAATTAAAGAAGCATAGGTAAGGATAATTAATTGATTTAATTAAAAATCTAACTTAATTAACTCATAAAATACACATAATTACCTTTTCTTAAACCAAATAAAACTACCAATATGAGAGTTGGGATTAAAACAACAAAAGAATCCTTCTCCTCTTTAAATTTAATCAAAATCTCAAGTCATAAATTAATAAAGAAACTTTGGTTTTCTTTAAATGTGTTTATTTGTTGTGATTGTCCTTAGGAATTAATTTTGTTGAATGAACCATATGTTTGTACTTAGTTATTCCTTTCTAATCATGTTAAATATTGTATGTCATTTATTTTCATGTATTCATGCCTTTCAAAAGTAATTAAATCAAATGAAATTTCTTTATGTAAAGCTTCCATGTGTTGGATTAATTTATCATATGTGTGGCTATTATCAGTATTAAATCCAAATATATTTTTTAAAAAGTTTATAAAGGGATAACAACATATATTATGATGATAGTTATAAATACATAAGAGGTTCATGTGCTTATAGCCTAAGTATATGAAGTTAAATCTTCTTTGTTCTATTCATATGTTGATTTACATAAGTTTGAATGGTAGAGAGTTTATAGTTCAAATATTTTGGAAATACGAGGCTTTAGCTAGCCCCAAGTAGGTCATTTGATTATCTCACTTCCCTGGTTAATAATGACTTAATATATATCCTGTGATAGTAATTCAATTATATTAACCTTAAGAAGCCTTTCATATTAGATAAGGTCATTTAAAGTTAACCTAAACTTAGGACCAAGTAAAAATCATTTAATAAGTCATTCACTAAAGAGAATAAATCAATTCAATATGCTTTAGAAAGTGGCCTAAGGTAGGAATGGAAGAGGGTGATCCTCTTCCTTCTCTTTATAACACTTAGTTGCTAAGTGTAGATCACATGAAACAAAAATAAATTGCAAGTTAAAATCCACAAATGAATTAAACAACTTCAAATGAAGCCCACCATCATATTAACTTGAATATTTTCCAAACTTAGAGAAATATAACTCTAATGCTTAGTTAAGACATACCACTCAAAGCCTTAACACACACATTAGAATTAAGTTATCACTTCTAGCTCTATGTTATGGTGGTGTATGATGTGATGTATATTTTATTTTGTGATGTAATATTTTAGACTCGATGTTAGGGTGTATGCTTCGTAGACTGTATGTTAGGCCATTCTTAGCCTGATCATATTTTCTGTAGGGGATTGTGCTTAAGGGGATGTTTAAAAATAAATATAATTTCTCTCTTTACAAGTTGCTTAAACCCTTAAGCATAATCCAAGTTAGGACAGGTTGGCTTGGTTATCCATGTGCAGAGTGCTAAGTCCAAATTATACATATAACTACTTAGGATTGTATGTATGTTTAACTAATATCTATTTTGCAGGTGTAATTAGATTTACTTTTTCTTATATAAATATAATTTTACAATATGAATTAGGATTAGTGCTATGGGGGAATAGGAAGAGCATTGACTAGAAGGCTTTGTCTTGGGTGCCTTGTGATGCCTTTGAAGCAAGCACATCTAAATCACAGAAGGAGCAAACCAAATTAAGAAAAAGAAGAAGTAAGATGGAAGAGTGAAGAATGAATACCCCACCACCATATCATGTATTCATTCTAAATTGTAATTATTCTTTCTTCTATGGTTGTAAGGAAGAGCTACCCATATTTTCTCTTTTGAGTTTGATGCATGCCGACCACCGGCCTCTTATTCTTTTACGATAGTTCATAAAATTGATAAATGATTTTCTTATAATGTGTATTAGGATGGCATGCTCTTTATAGTTTCTTTATGTTTGATGCTTTAATGTGTGGCCTGGATGTCGTAGGCTCTTAAGATCAAAATAAATTTTCTATCCAACTAATCACTCATAATTAACATTTTAAATAACTCATAACTTCATCATAAAGCTTAGACTTTAATAAACATAATTAAAAGATTTAGCAACCCCCTAGCTGTATATTATATGTCCCACATGATTCATGCATTTTAAATCACTCTTGCAAAAATGAGGGCCTCCATCCTTACACAATTGGGACTGCTTAATTTATGAGTACCCCTATGATTTGGAACTTCATTTTAATCAGCAATTTCTTTTATTGATTTGTCATTTTTGGATTGCATGCTAAGCTCATATGTCTGGAGTGGGTTTTGGACTCCTTCAAAATTACCATTTCTTTTCAATTCATAAGACTACATGATTTTAAAATCATAGGAGAGAGGGCCACTAAAGTCAAAGTCTGAGATTTATCCTCTTGTAGGTAAACCTTATGTCCACTCGCTTAGATTTATATTTGCTTTAGCTAAAGATCCTAGGATGCTATTTCTTTCAGGCTACAAGCATAAATTCTCATCTCTTGGGCATTTTTTTAACCTTATTTTGATGGATTATTAGCCCTAGCAATCTAATAAAATTCAACTCAAATAAATAAATCTCTTCATTTTCAAATATATAAAGCCCAATCATAGGATAGATTGGAATACTCACTAGACTTCCTAGTATCATCAGCATTCCCTACTTTTTTGGATTCCAAAAATAAGTCTTCTCCTTGAACTTTCCCAAAGAACTTTCCAAATATAGTTAATCCTTTGATAGTCTAACCTTGAAATCTTTAGAGAAGATAATTGTCTACTTTAATTGAGAATATTCTTAAAAAATCTTATTTTCTAAGATGTAATTAACTTGTAGGGAACTTAAGAACCCGATTTAATATAAACCCTATTTTATTCATCCATGTAAAGTAGGGGAAAATCTCTAGTATATTTAAAGACCCATCATGCCTTAGGTGTCCTTATTAGGTGATTAGGTCCATTGAAGGGTGATGTCTCTATCTTTCGAGATAGTACATCATACCTAAATGTTATACCCAATCACTCTAATAAGTACCCCCTATGATCTGCGTGGTGTCCCCCCTACATCCGAAAATAAACACCATAGGTTTTTCTGGTGACTCCGTTGGGGATAGTTCCTCTCTCCATCTCTAGCAGACAATTATCATCTCCAAGCCTCATTAGTGGATTTATATTTTATATAAGCCCGAGGCTATCTTTCTTTCTCATGGTCTTATGCTCATTTCATTTTTGAGCAAAGGTAGGCAACATCCTTTAAGTTTTAGGACCTCACTCTCGTGTAAGTCGTAAGACTCCTATTGTGTTCCCCAATAGGTAATAATAAATCAATCAAAGAAAGGAGATGACAAAATATAGATTAAATAGAATTTGGAACCTCTCACCACTAGCTTGGTGAAGTAAGGTTCATCTCATATTCGACAAAACTCTAAAGGAATCTAAAGTAAAACAAATAAAACCTCTTTTATAAAATTTTCAAAATATTTTCAAAACAAAATTAAGTGAACTCTACTTGAAATAATACAATTGGCTAAGTGAATGCTATCTTTTTAATACCAAAGTAAAATAAAAACAAAATGAAAAATCTTTCAAATCCCTTTTTCAAATAAAATTAATTGAACCTCATTTAACATACCTAAATTTGCTAAATGAGAGTTTCTCTTTTCAAAATTAAAACAAACCTCTTCGAACCCTATTTCAAAAATTAACTAGCCCCATTTAACATACTTAAATTTGTTAAATGAGGATTCCCTTTTCAAAATTAAAATCAAACATTCCAAAAATATTTTCAAACAAAACCAACTCCATTTAACATACCCATATTTATTAAATGAGAGTTTCATTTTCAAAACTAAACAAAATCAAGTTAAACAACATATAATTGAACTCCATTTAACATATTCATATTTTGTTAAATGAGAGTTGCATTTTTCAAACCAAAATCAAAGCAACCAACATACAAATTGGACTTCACTTAATATACCCAAATTTGTTAAGTGAAGGTTCCCCTTTTCAAAATCAAAATAAAATTAAATAAAAAAAATACAATTGAACTCCATTTAACATACCCATATTTATTAAATGGGAGTTTCATTTTCAAAATCAAATTAAAATCAAAATATCCAACACACAATTGAACCCTATTTAACATACTAAAATTTGTTAAGTAAGAGTTCAATCCGCAAAACAAATCATACACCAACATATAAATAATCAAACACATAAGTGAGCTCCATTTAACATACCTAAATTTATTAAATGAGAATCTCATCTTCAAAACAAAATCAAATTCCAACAACAAACATCAAACATATATTTGAACTTGATTTGACATACTTATATTTGTTAAATAAGAGTTCCTCTTTGCAAAATCAAATCAACAACAAATATTAAACAGACAATTGAACCCCATTTAACATACTTAAATTTGTTAAATGCAAGTTCTTCTTTTCAAATCAACATATCAAACAAACAACAATCAAACCATTAAGATAGAAAGCTTTCAAAATTTTCAAACACATAATTAAACCCTACTTAGCATACCTATATTTGCTAAGTCAAATTCAAACAAAAAATATATAACAAATACATCTCCAAAGGTCTCTCTAAAACATTTGAACCCCACTCAACATACCTAAATTTGTTGAATGAGGATTCCAAATCAAAACCAAAATCTTATGGTAAATTCTCTCCTCAAATTCCTAAATCTCTCTCCATACAATGAACCCCACTTAGCATACCTAAATTTGTTAAGTGTGAGTTCAAATTCCGAATTCAAATCAAGAAATTAATAATTCAAGACAACTATCAAAACACTGATTCAGTTCTATTTCAACAAATGCAGAGACACCAGCCTAGTTCTTTTCTCCTTCCTACGATCAGTCTTCCGCAGTGTCTCTAGGCAAGGTGATCTTCTCGTTTCCTTCTGGTGTGGATTTGGCCTTGGATCAGGCCATACTCACCACTATTACACACTTGATCCAGTTTGGATGTGGCTTTGAGGCCGTTAGAGTCACATGTGAGGGGCCAATTCTTACCATTTTCAATAAGGAGGAGGTGGTAGACAAGAAGCCACTTCATTTTGTGTATAGTTCGATCCAGAGTTTCCCTTACTGAAGAGGGAGGCTGCTGTGGTTCTTACACCTTCATCGAGTCAGTTGTCAAGTACATTTGCTGTAGTTCCAGAGAGGTACCACCTATTGTTCTTAAAGTGGAAGGCAATATTAGCTTCTAAGATAGTCTCTTCCACCTTTGAAGTTGGTACTAGCTCTCGCTCTGCCCCGCTCACTAAGACACAATGAAGACATAAGAACCACAAGATTAAGTGTCATTACGGGCATGAGGTGAGGCAGATTGATGATGCCTCTCATGTCACTGAGGAGGGTTCCCCTCATGAGATCTATCCACTCTTGAGTGGTAGTAGGTTCCACCCCCTCTCAGCTTCAAAAGGAGAGGAAGACTAAAACATGATCGCCGCATCACCCTCACCACCTACAGAGTTTGAGACACTAGCTAGGGATAGGAGAAAGCCCTATGCCTCTCTATGGTCCATTCTTCACAGAGTCAGTAGAGCCCACAAATGCTCAAAGTTTGGCTTACTTCATGACTTGAGGAGTCTAATCCCTAGGAGCGTTAATTTCTAGATTCATAGAGAGATAGCCATTGAGGCTAGAGTCACTGCCCAGGTGGGAAAGCTAGAGAGGAGGAGGTACGCCAGGCAGTCGATGACCTTCACTTTGATGGATTTTCCTAATCAACACCCTGTCAGAGCCAATCATTCAGATAGCATACTTCTCACCGGTACCGTCTGACGCATGAGGAGCCCTCCGGCAGAGAGATAGTTGGTGTCTTTACCATCGCACCGCTCCACTCGCCGTCAACCAACACTAGTCCCTGCCAAGCTGCACAAGCCCTAGTCTGGAGAGAGACCCTCTCCTTTAGTGATTTGCCTACGGCCTAAGGATCCCACTCAAATGATTCCACCCATTGAGGTGAGGTTGAGCTCCCCTACTTGACCCTCCAGTTCAACCATGGAAAAGAGGGAGTGGTGACCCAAGAGCATGATGGTCTCTCCACCTTCACAGTAGCTGGAGGAAAAGAGAGGAGGGGATACTAACATAGTCCCTACTATAGTTGAGCCGCCTGTGGGAGTACACCTCCTCCACGCATCATCCAAAGGTATGCCATGAGCATAGTAGTGGTTAGTCATCACCGTCTACATTTTAGTAGAGCCAGGCAGGGGATGACATGTTGGATGACTTTTCCGAAGTCCACATGGTCGACACCCGAGGATCCCTGCAGAGGGATTAGCACAGTCATGAAGGTGCTGTAGTTAAGGAAGGTGATACCTCTCACTCAACTCAACACCTCCTCCACTAGCTCAAACAAAAGGATGATCATATTGATAGAATGAAGAAGAAGGTATAAGAGTTGATGGTAGTGGTCTTAGCATTACGGAACCCAGCTCCAGTCTCACAGCCTTCTCCTATGGTGGTCAATCGGTTAGAGTTGGTACATACCTTAGATCATCCAAAGTGCACTCCCATGGATTACGATGCTGGTAGTTTGCATAGGAAGGTCACAAATAGCACCTCCATGCATGAGAAGTCTATCAAATAGATGGTGGAACAACTGGTGAGGGAAGCATTGATACAAGCCAGGGGGAGCTCATTCATTCCAAAGAGTAGACCCTACCTAGAGGAATTTGATGCAGTTCAATACCCCAAAGGTTTTGTGCCACCATCGTTCAAGATTTTTGATGGCAGTCAGAACCCACAACAGTATATTACATACTTTAGAGTCATTTGCTGTAACACTGGTGGTAGTGACGCACTCCAATTCAGACTTTTTATCAGCAGCTTAGCAGGGATTGCATTTGATCAGTACACTGAACTGCCCAAAGGTTCGGTGAAGAATTTCACAGAGTTAGAGCATCCTTTCATCAAGAGATTTGTAGGAGCTTAGCATAGGGTAACTGTAAGTGCCTCGTTATAGAAAAATAGAAACCCAATAAGTCCCTTGTTGATTACATTCTCAGGTGACATAACTTGAGTATGAAATATGAACCACAACTGTCTGAACATCATGCCATTGAGATTATGCGCAAGAATATCCATGGCCCTATCTCCTTCATGCTTAAGGGTTTTACCATCAAAATATTTGAGAAATTAATTAATAAGATGGCTAGCCTATAAGAGGAAGCCAAACAATTGCCCTTCTTAGACCAATCATCTTGACCCAACCAATAGAATGTGTTCCAGAAGAAGTCAGAGATAGTTGTGTCAGTTGATAGAGGGAAGCAGCCAACTAGAGTACAATATGAGAGGCCACGAGCTCAGTAGCCTCCTTTGCCACTTCTCTTCCACCACCTCGACCGCTATATCACCACCACAGCTACCACAATGGCCACCACCACTGCCACAACAGTCTATTCAGTAGCGGTATCCAAATCCACCGCTAGGTACCTATTTTTCATCTACTCTTATTGAGAGATTAAATAAGCCATGGTCATTCAGGAGGGAGATAGTCAGAAAAATCTTCAAAAATCTCTTAAAGAAATCTAATTTTCAGCTACCAGAGCCTAAGAGGTTGGAGGAAGTTCGCAAGAGCGATGATCTTAGCTATTACCCCTACCATCGCATGTTAGACCATGTCTTAGAAAATTGCATCATCACTTTTAAGGACTGGCTTGAGCGTAGCTACAAATCGGGAGCCATAGTCATCCCTAAGGAATACTTATTAGAACAACTATCTAGTTCTGTTAGAGTAATCCTTGGGGATACTTCTGGTCCTTTTAAGACCTAAGAAAGTTGAGATATTTTCTTTTCCTGTAGCACTAAGAAAATCATTTCTAAGATCAAGAAGCTATCCTTGCAAGTGCCAAAAGTAGCTCAAACCTCTAATACCAAGGAAGGTTTGCTAGTTACAAAGGATAACTCGGGGAAGGTGAAAGCCCGACAACAGCAGTAGCCTACCACACTTGCACGAAATATAACTATAGCACAACCACTATTCGAGTCTAGCACTCCTTCCACCGTTGCAGCTACTAACCCTTCAGCTAGCTCCTCTTCTACTGGTAGGAGCATTGTATCCATGGATAGAGGTGCCAAACTCCTCGCTCTGCTTACTTTACTTGATTTTTATCATCTGCCTCCTCCTAAATTAAAGAAATCAAAGAAGAAGGATTATTCTACTTACATTCTTTCAACTTCTAATGCTCTTGATTTTATTCTCATAGATAGCTCTCTCAATCAAAATAATAATAATAATAGCTCAAATAATTCTAATCCATTCCTCTCTGATTTAGAGTCAGATTTTTTTTTCTGAATTAATCGGGTTCACCTCTTGAGATTTACTTGGAGTCATTTGACTCCCTGGATCCTGTAGGAGAAGCTGTAAGTATGACCGATGAGCAGGTAGAACTTTCCACAAACTCATCATTCCAAGAAGTCACTGAGGTCAACCTACATAGTGGCAAAGTTCTACCACCTAGGGTAACACCTCAGGATAAGGGTAAATAAGTCATTAGTTCTAGTGAGAAGATAGGGCCTCCACAAGATGCTCCACCTATGGATTTGCTCATGGAGGACCAACCAGAGTTGATTATAATGTCCTATCTCATCTTAAAAAGTTACTAGCTATGTTAAGCATATATGACCCCCTTGTCTTATCCCAAGAGACGAGGGATCTCTAATCAAGGTCTTTCTTGATCCAATGATATGCTTAGCTCAACCGATCACTGCTAGAGAGGAGGCACACTACTTGAAGGACATCTTAAGAGTTACATTCAGCAATAAAGACTTAGTTTTAGGGACTATTAAGCACAACCGCCTCTTTACATTATAGTGGATGTTGGCATATACAAGCTATCCAGAGTTCCGGCTGACCCAGGTGCATCAGTCAATATGTGAGTCTAAGAACCCTTGCCTACTTGAGGATTTACATCTCTAAACTCCAAAAAGAGAGGATGATGTTGAAAGGATTCAATGAATAAGGTGAGAGAACCTTTATAGTGTCACCATTAAAGATAAATGATTAGAAGACTGAAGCCTAGTTTCACATAATAGACATAGATACATCTTTCAATGCTTTACTTGGGAGATTATGGATACACGAGAACAACATGGTTCCATCATCCCTACATCAGTGCATGAAGTTCATGAGAGGTGGGATTGAATATGATGTTAAAGTAGATCTCAAACCATTTATAGTTCATGAGGTTGGAATATATGAGGATGTAGCCTACTACCTCCCAAAAAAAACCAAAAAGTATATTATTGCAAAGTTAGTCAAAATCTCCATCTGGGAGAAAAAGAAAAAGAAATGAAAGAAAAAGAAAAAGGTAAATAAAAAGAAAAAGAAAATAAATGGGAGGGAGAAATAGACTCAGGGGAGGACGTAGAGCTGAGATTAGATTTCACCAACAGTTCATTACTCCATTCGAACAAGTGGGGAGGATGTCCCAACCTCCACCAAGACGAGGAAGTGGACAGTCTAGAGGCAGCCCTAGGGGTGGAAGACCTCCTTATTGGCCACCCAATAGGAGATATGCCCCAACTACTAGGAGTACCTTGCTATCCATATAGACTTAGAATCTAGTTCAGAGCATGAGTCTTATATGGTTAGCACACTAGCTAGCTCTTCTCAATAGCATATCCCGTTGGAGGTGACACTTGAGCTAGACAGTGATGAAGATCAAATTCTTAAGCAAAGCATAAGTGTTTTCAAGTTCTCTCTATGTCAAACTATTTGGCACCAGTTGGGAACCTTAGATCTAACCCCACTTTTCTCACAAAAAGTTGAGGGTTTGGTAGTTAAGGAAGACCCTAAATCATCCACTGATGTGAAGACTCAGAGGTTCTTTTTTGGAGCATCATCCTCAAGCCTAGAAGTTGATGTAGAACTTGAGGATGATTCATATAAAAATTTAAAAGAATTACCTTTTGATTGGTACTCACCTTGTGTTCATAATTTAGCAAAGAAAGAGTTAATCCCCACATACTTGGTCTAAGCACAAGTTATATTACTTCAAAATAATATAGAACAATAAATGCAAAAGCTCTCAATCAAGACTAGGACTAGGCTTTGGCATGATAGGCCTAGTCAATGATGATGATTGCTGCTTAGTCATCACCAATCATTTGTAATCTAATAGGTTCTTTTAAAATCACATTAACTCATATGAGGAGGTGTGCTTAAAAACTTCAGATAACCTAGATGATTTTTAAGTCAAAGATGCATCACCAGAATTTAAAGAAGAAATCAACTAATCATCGACGAGCTCAAACAAAATAAAGGGACTGAAGATAATCCAAGTCTAACATACATCAGTTCCTTGTTGAGTTAAACTAAAACTAATGGCTTAGTTAGGTTACTCATTGAGTTTAAGGGCTATTTTGCATGCAGTTATGAAGAGATGCCTGGATTGGCTCTTGACGTAGCGGTCCATAAACTAACAATATTGTTTGATGCTAACCCTATCAAGCAAGCTCCTAGGCGCATGCGATTAGCATTGAACAACATGTCATTTCTGAAATCAAGAAATTGATCGATGCTGGTTTCATCCCGGAGGAAAAATACGCCACTTGGTTGGCCAGTGTCATCCCAATTAAGTAGAGAATGGCCAAATTTATATAAGAATCGATTTTAGAGATCTATATAAGGCTTGTCCAAAGATGAATTTTCACAATCAATACCAAAATTGATGGTGGACATTGCCTCATCTCATGCAGTCTTCTCTTTTATGGATGGCTTATCTGGATACAATCAAATAAAGATAGCTCCTGAAGATGAAAGGAATACTACTTTCAGAACCCCGATCAGAATCTATTGCCATAAGGTTATGCCTTTTAGCCTTAAAAATGTCGGTACCAATGGGCCACGACTCAAATTCTTTGATGGACTCATTCATCATTAAGTCGAGTGCTACATTGATGATCTCATGGTCAAAAGTAAAGAAAAAGGAAGACCATCTCTTTGACTTGATAGTAATTTTTGAACGATTAAGATAATTTAATATCAAAATGAACTCCCTAAAGTGTGTATTTGCAGCAGCTTCAAAAAAATTCCTTGGGTTTCTTATTCGACACCGTAGGATTGAATTAGATCCGAAGAAGATCTAAGAGATATTAGAAATGCCACCCCCTAAAAGTCTAACTCAACTCATATCATTCCAAGGGTGGTTGGCATATCTAAGACGCTTTATATCTAAATTATCAGGAAGATGTCAGCCATTCTCAGCACTTGTCAAAAGGGACACTGAGTTCAAGTGGGATGATAAGTGCCAGCATGCCTTCGAAGATGTCAAGCAGTACTCGATGATGCCGCCAATTCTAGAAGCTCTATCCTGGACAAACCTTTGATACTCTACACTACTGCATTAGATGACTCCCTTGGATCTTTATTAGCCCAAGCCAATGATGAAGGGAAGGAGAACTCCCTATACTATCTCAGCCATCGTCTGATCCTTGTGAAGTAAATTATCCACCTATTGAGGAGTATTGCCTAGCTCTAATATTTGCATCCCAAAAGTAACGATATTACATGCTCTCTCATAAAGTGAACTTGATCTCTAGAATCAATCTACTATAATATCTCATGACACGGCTGACGTTATCCAGATGGTTGGCACGTTGTTCCATGATTCTATCATAGTTTGATATCACTTTTGTACCCCTCTATGCGATGAAAGGACACTCATGGATTTCTTAGTAGCATGCCCACTTCCTATTGATTCTCCACTTAGTGATGACCTCCTCGATGAACAAATGATGAATATAGGGGAAATCAGCATTCACTGCTATGAGATATAATTTGATGGTGCAACTTCTTCTCAAAGAGGAGAAAAGTCACAATATACTCTTGCAAGAAAGGCTGGGGTAGGAATAGTTCTCCTAACTCCAAATCGTGATATGATGAGATTCTCATATCATCTATCCAATCCTTGCGCCAATAATAAAGCCAAATATGAGGGTTTGATTGTCGATATAGAGTTAGCCATTTTGTTAAGCATTCAGAACATCAACATCTTTGGGGATTCCTAATTAGTGGACAATCAAATCGCTGGGTCCTACAAGGTTCTAAAGCCTAGGCTCCATCACTACCATAAGTATACAGTGGAGTTGTTGGCCCGAATACCAGAGGTTACTATCTATAAGAATCCTTGAGGAGAAAAGGCCATAGCAGATGCTTTAGCCAAGCTTACCAAGGAGTTGCATGTCCGGAAGATGAGTCCATATCAATAGAGGACCAAAATAGGCAAGTCCTACCTCGTATTGATATTGAACTCAACAAAAAATACTCTCTTGAAAGGGAGGTTATCATTGCCAAAAAGGAGAGAAGTCATAAGCACATTAGATGAAGCAAATGGAACTTTCCTACACACTCATGGATGGTGTTTTATACCGAAAGTCCTTCGGTCATATATGGTTATGCTATTTAGACAAACATGAAGCCCACAAGATTGTGACTGAGGTGCACTCAGAATTATGCAGAGCTCACCAATCCAGTCCCAAGATGAAAGCCAAAATCAAGAGGCTCAGAGATTACTGAATGTCGATGATTACAGATTACATGAACGTAGCTAGATGATGCCATCAATGTCAAGTCAATGATGTGGTCTTACACTAACCACCCAACATTCTAAATCTAACATTGGCCTCATGACCATTTGAGTGTTTGGGTACTGACATAGTGGGTCCGATTAATCCTCCTTCTTCCAAGGGTCATCTGTTTATCCTAGCTTCTACCGATTACTTTTCCAAATGATCGAAGATGATTCAGCTTAGAGAGATCACAGCTCAGCATGTGCTCTAATTTTTCAGGAACCATATCATATATAGGTTCAGGGTGTCTCATTGAATTATATCCAATAATGGTACTACATTCAAGAGCACTAAGATCAACAACTTTTTCTATAGACATAATATAGATTGGAGAACCTCTACCATCTATTATTTGAGAGCAAATGACTTAGCAGAAGCCCTCAACAAAACTCTCATCCAGATACTCAAGAAGACACTCAACGATAATAAATGATAGTGGCATGAGAAGTTAGTTGAAGCTCTGTGGACCTACCACACTACCTATAGAAATCCAGCTCAGTTTACCTCTTTCACCTTAGTGTATGGGTTCAAAGCCATTTTACCATTAGAAGTCCAACTCCTATCACTAAGGATAGTCATGGGTAGCAAGATCACAATAGAGCAGAATGCTAAGTTGCAGTTGGAAAAACTCGAAGGTTTAGAGGAGAGACGCCTATGAGCATGCCAAAATCTCAAGTTGTATAAAGCCAAAATGATTCAAGCTCACAATAAGTTGGTCCGTCATAGAGCTTTTCAAGTATGAGAGATTGTTTTAGTTCTAAGGAGACTAGTTATTGCCCGTCGCAAGATGGGAGGCAAGTTTAAACCCACTTAGGAATGCCCTTTTGTCATAGAGAAAGCTTACCAAGGAGGATCATATTAATTTATAAATCATAAGGGAGAGGGCCCGATGCTTCCAATCAATGGCTCCACCTAAAGAAATATTACCCATAAAACTATGTTTGAAAATAATTATATTAAATGAAAATTTCATTTCAAATTAAAAGCATTTCTATCTATGAATCCACCATGATGTATTTAGAGTAGGTGTAAGGAACCCAAGCAGCGTCCTGTCCTTCATCAACATAACACGAACATGAACTACACATAAACACATAAAAAAAACACATATCTTTTGTCCCAAGATGCTTCAAGTTGAGATAACTCCCCCAATGGCCCTCACTCAGTAGTCGCTCTAGGTCTGGTCGATTTGCTACTTAGCTAGAGTGTCACCCCAGTGGTCTTCTTTCTTAGGAGGATGTATGTATGCTACACTTTCTTCCTGGATTAATCGTTGTACACTGATGAACGCCTTGTTAGTATCGTAAGCCTACTGCATGGTCAGTAAGCTACCTCATGAGGACTTTGCTTAAGATGATGTAAGTCTGCTATGCTTTCTTCTTGGACTAGTCTTCATGCACCAACTGAGTCGAGTATATTTAAGGTTTAGGGTTATCCCCCTAGCGACTCCTTTCCTCTTGACTACTGCAAGTCTGGGTCCAGTCCTTCCTTGGGACTCCCCATTTAGTAGTCGCCCTAGGTCGGATATCATCTGTCCCATCGATGATAAACTATCTCGATGATAATTTCCATCTATAAACATGTAAGTCTTCTACACATTCTTCTTAGATTGATCATCGCACACCAACAGACACCTTAGATTAGTTGATGTTCGCTATGTTGACAGTGACCCACCCGATGGATACAACACTCATCACAGATGTAAGTTTGCTACGCTTTCTCCTTGAGTTGGCCATCATACACATATAGGCTTTCTTTTTAGAGATCAGGATAACGCCCCTAGCGGCACCTCCCCTGTGAGCACTCTATTTAGATTACATTTATTATACACTGTCCGGGTTACTATCGGATTGGACAGTTCCCTTTTCCTAGTAACCACCTCTGTGGTTGGAGAGTCCGTACTATGGATGTGCAGATTCTCCCTTTGTCCATTAAATTTGAGATAGGTTATGGCCGATATAGCCCATTCTCAGTGTGGTCCCTTGCACACCAATAGTGTCCATGCAAATATATAAATAAATAAAATATATATTCACTTGTGGATTAGGAGGACACCCCCCAGCAGTACCTTTTCCCAAGCAGACATCCTCACTTTAGGCGGTCGCAAGACTCTAATAGCCGACTACTGAGTTGACAAAAGTCCCCAAAAGACTCACACAATAATAGCCTAGTCGGTTCAATTTATTATGCTATCGACAAGTCACCTCAATAGTTGTTCCCCACTTTGGAAGATGTAACACTCAATATTCCTAGGTTGGGTTTGATTTGTTATGCTACCGGCAGGTCACCTCGGCGATTGTATGGCTTTAGAAGATGCAAGCATGCTATGCTTTCTTCCTAGCATAATCGTTGCACACCGAAAAGCAACATTTAGGTTAGTTAGTCTTAGCCCACTGCTGGTAGACTACCCCATTGGATTTATAAATCTAAGATAGGTCAAGACTGACATAGTTCCTTCTCAATGGGTCCATCGCACACCGATAAGGTCCATAAATTAAATTAATAAATACCACCGAGCTCATATCCCCGGTGGATATGCCCTCAATCAAAATCAAATTAAACCCAACCTGATTGTTCCCAGCTGAGTTAAATCGCACCTTTCTCCCTAGTGGAGCCCAAACCAAACAAACAAATCAAATTCAAAACCAATCTCCCTAATGGATCCATAACAAATTAAAACTGGTCTTGATCCCCAATGCATTTAGGCCCATATCCCCAGGGGATATATACCACATTTAAACAAATTATATCCATTAAATATAGTCTTGATCCCCCATTGCACTAAGATCGTGATTCTATCTACCTCTTGGGTTTAGGTATATATTATTTTCGTTAGCGCTTGCAATATTCTTGACATTGTTTATCGCCTCGGTCAATGCCAATACATGCAGTGTGCCATTCAGCTACACCACACCTATTGAGGGTCCTTTTGTCGACCTCACTTTTGAAGTGAGGATTCAATCTTCTATTTTTAGATTTAGGAGTCTTCTATATACTAGAACTTCCTTAATCATAAGACACTTCTAGCAATTAGGTGAACACTTAGCCTAAGCCTAGAGACTTAAAAAAGGGTTAATCATAGGATTAGGCTATGCCATAGGACTTAAGGAGACAAACCTACCATATAGCATAAACCCAATCTATGCTTACCTCTTTGGCCAAAACCAAATCTCAAATTTAATTCAAACCAAATTCAAATATCAAATCCAAACTCAAATTTCAAACCAAACGATTAAAATTTATAAACCAAATTCAATTAAATCTCAAACATATCTTAAGCCCATAATTCAATCCTATGGACTTAGGCAAGGCAAATCCAAACCAAACCAAACTCAATTAATTTTTCTCAAAGTCAATTCAACTCTCCAATGAAACCCCCAAATATATAATAAATCAACCAAACCAAATCCAAATCAAATCAAACCCAAACCTAAGCTATATAATTCTGATCCTATGGACTTAGCCAAAATCCCCTTCAACTCAAATTGATTTCAATTGATTTTCTCATGAATCAACTATTTTTTTAATCATCTTCCAAAATATAAATGAAATCTACATCTACATGTCCTAAAGCAAGAACCAATATCATATTAAATCAACCCTTCTTAAGCCATATGATTTTGATCCTATGGACTTAGCCAAAATCCCTTTTAATTCAAATCAATTTCAATTGATTTTCTCATGAATAAATTATTTCTTCAATCATCTTCCCAAATATAAATGAAACCTACACTGACATGACTAAAATCCTAATCCAAGATCCAATATCATATCAAATTAACCCTTTTTAAGCCATATGATTTTGATCCTATAGACTTAGCCAAAAATCCATTCAACTCAAATCCAAGGTCGATTGATTTTCTCATGAATCAACTATTTCCCTAATCATCATCCCAAACATAAATCAAATCTGTAATCAATTGAACCAAACTCAAAATCAATTCTATCAAACTTAAGTTAATCCATTTGACTTAAAATATTCAAGTGAACCAAAACTAATTTGAATCTAAATTAATTACAATCAAAGCTATAAATCAATTCTAAATTCATATATAAACTCAACTAAAATTAATTCAACCCAAAATCAAGCCAATTGACCCACTTAGGCTCACTTGACCCAAAGTTACCTAAAGGACCTATTTGAGCCAAATTCTAATCCAACTTAAATTGGATTGAATCAAGCCTACTAAAATCTCATATGGTGATCATCAATCACCCTTGATTGATCAATTATCATCAATTGGGTCAAACTAAGTCAACTTGGTCATTTGAACAAGTCAACCCTCTTAACCAACATGAACCAAACTAGCCAAATCTCATCTCAAGCCAAATTAATTGAAATTATTAATTCACACCAACCTATGATCAATGATTGAACATGACTTGACCATCAATTGAGCCAAACCTAACCCAATTAGCCCTTTGACCCAATTTGACCCAAAAGACCAAATTGGGTCAAATCAAAATAAAATCTAAATTGATTAGAACCAATGGCTCAAGTTCATTCCAAATTAATTGTTGAACTTGATCAAAGCCATAGTTAAACCCATTTTAGCCAATTGAACCCAATTGACCCATTTAGCCCAAATTGACCTAAAGGGTCAAATTGGCCTAAATTCAAATCAAATCTAAATTAATTCAAAACATTTGACCTACATGAATCCAAATGAGCCAAAATCAATCTTAAGCCAAATTGACACAAATCAATTGAACCAAAACATCTCAACTACTCATTTGAACATGAATCAAGTCTTAGTTTGACCCAATTTGACCAATTAGTCAACTTAACCCAACCTAGCCCAATTTGACCTATAAGGGTCAAATTGAGCCAAACCTACTTAAACCAAGCCTAAACCCTTTGAGACCTGACCCAACCCATCATAAACCCACCTTAGGTCAGCCCCAAACTTGTCCAACCCAAATTAGGTCTAATTCATAGCTTTACAAATGGAATCTTTACCAAATCTGCAAGTCAACTCCCCTTATCCCTATGTGGCAGCCATCCAAGACCCAAATGGGGACCTGACCTACCCACCTAGCCTGACCCAAGTGAGCTAGGTTGGCCATGGACCAAGGGGAGGTGAGTTAGCACACCTCCCCACACTAGCCAAAATCCATTGGATCCAAAGAGGAGGGTTGCCACCTTGAGCCACCAACCAAACCGAGCCACATGGAGTTGCCACCAACCTCTCCAGTGCCCTGATAGTGGTTGACCTGTCAAATTCACCTGTCAAATTCTTTGGATCAAATTTGGGTCATCTAATATCTGGGATCAGTGAGGCATATACCCCTCATTTCACTCCAAATAACACACACACCCTCATAGATGCCTTATAGAGCGTTTCAAAATCCCTAGAGCTCTTCTCAAGCACCCAAAGCTGTCCCAACATCGGAGCTCACTTTTCTAAAATAGGGAACCCCATTTCCAATCCATGTCTCCCAATTCTCCACCAAACTCAAATTAACTTCACACACACCTTCCCCACACTTTGTCAAACACGAACAAATCTTCTCTCGAGCTTCTCGACCACCGAAGGTGTGAGTTCGATCAATGTTAGCTTGCATAGTGACGGTTCATGGCCTTCCAAGCAAACAATAATAAATCACTGAAAGTGTTGCTCAATAGGGCTTTGCCTCATCTAGGCGAAGCTACCTCAAGCGTCGCACTGCCAGTCTTAAGCTCCAGTAAGATAATTCTATTAAATTGAGCTTTTGGTAAAAATATTTTGGGCATTTTTGAAGAAAACTTATTTAGCATGCAAATCTAACTAGTAGATCCCTTCAGATCTACCTCGTGATGGTGTGGGTTGAATTTCAAATTGATCTAAGCTCGGGTGAGCTCGAATCGAGCGATGGAAGGTGGACAGTGTCCGTCTCTTGTCGCTTGGGAGATGGTGGATCACTCATTGTCCACTCTGCATGATCAGAATAGATGGTTGTGACTATTCGCTAGATAAAATTGAATTTAATCTTATTAAAATCATTGGGTTAATCATGGCCGTCTAATCTTAGATCGTGGCGGATAAGAAAGTGCGTTTGCAGCGAACCATGTCAACGCTGGCTAAGACCCGCTTAAGCAACCAATCCCACGGTGTCACGTGGAAAGTGCGCCACATTAGCAGTTCGCATGGCGCCAATGGGATTAGGATTAATTAATATATTTTATGGCTGAATCTTTGAAAATTCATAATAAATTCTAGAAAAATCTATAAAATACAACTAAACACTTAGTTTGAAGGTATTTTAGAGGTGAATCATTTTAAATTAATTTTAATTAATTTTGAGCAGTATTTAAGGTTTAATTATGATATAATTATAAATATAATTAGCTTAATTACCCCTTAATCACTTGAGTAATTAATCTTAAACTTTGTGTGTTAGTTTAATAAGATGACCTCTACCTCCCATAATTTTCTTAAGATTTATTGATTGGTTAATTAGGGGAATTGACTATTTAAGCCCTAATCACTCTCTTAATTAATTTAATTCATTAATTACCCTTCCAAATAGTAAAACTTAATTAATTAAGTGCACTAATCACTATTGAACAGTGAATGGGTAAGGGGATTGGGGTTTAAGACCCCCTTCCTAACCTCTTTTCCTAAGTCCATTTCTCTTTAAAGGAAAATTAATTGAAATGAGATTAATTAAAAGTTTAATTAGTTAATTAAGTAGCTTAATTAATTAAAATAGAATCATGATCATATCAGATAATTAGAAATAAAATTTAGGGTTCCTCTTTAGGTGTTTAATAACATAAAGACCCCTTTAGGAAATTATGATTAGCCCATAAGTGTGGAAAAATCATAAAAATACTTAATTATGTTCTTTAATTTAATTAACTCTTAATCATGAGCCATTTGCATTAGGTCCTTGTAGGAGCATTGCAATTTTATTTACTCACATGTTCATATCATTTGTGGCTCATAATTAAGTGGTTAATTAAATTAAAGAAGCATAGGTAAGGGTAATTAATTGATTTAATTAAAGATCCAACTTAATTAACTCATAAAGTACACCTAATTACCTTTTCTTAAACCAAATCAAACTACCAATATGGGAATGAGATTAAAACAGAAAATAAATCCTTCTCCTCTTTAAATCTAATCAAAATCTCAAGTAATAAATTAATAAATAAACTTTGGTTTTCTTTAAATGAGTTTATTTGATGTGATTGTCCTTCAAAATTAATTTGGTTGAATGAATCATGTGTTTATACTTAGTTGTTCCTTTCCAATCATGTTAAATATTGTATGTGATTTGATTTCAAGCATTCATTTCTTTCAAAAGGAATTAAATCAAATGAAATTTCTTTATGTAATGCTTGCATGTAGTAGATTAACTTATCATATGTGTGGCTATTATCACTATTAAATTAAAATATATTTTTTAAAAAGTTTATAAAGGGATAAAAACATATGTTGTGATGATAGTTAAAAATACATAGGAGGTGCATGTGCTTATAGCCCAAGTATATGAAGTGAAGTCTTCTTTGTTTTATTCATATGTTGATTTACATAAGTTTGAATGATAGTGAATATATAGTCCGGACATCCCGGAAATACGAGGCTTTAGCTAGCCCCAAGGAGATTATTTGATTACCTCACTTCCCAAAGGCATGCACTCATTTGATTTCATTCTTATATATTTTGATATTAGAATTTGGATAGAGCTTTAATTAATATACATAAACAATTCAATTAAAGAAAATACAACATTTGTATGATTTTCATTCTCTTAATTATGCATACATTCATAAGTATCTAAACAAGAAAGTATATAGTCTGGACATCCTAAGAATATGATGCTTTAGCTAGCCTCAAGGAGGTCATTTGATTTCCTCACTTCCCTGGTTAACAATGACACGAACTGTTTATCTCTTTATACATGTGTATGTATATGTGATTAAAGAATGGAAATCCCCTTTTCTATTAAAAATGCATGCATCCACAATTGTTCAAGTGATTGAATTGTTTAATCATGCGATTTGGAGCTTTCTTTCCTACATTTATGTATGCAAATTTACATATGTTTGAATGCAAATGGGTATATAGTCTGGACATCTCAGGAATATGAGACTTTAGCTAGCCCCAATGAGGTCATTTGATTACCTCACTTCCTTGGTTAATAACGACACATACCTTTTTAATTTTATCTCTATATATTTTTGTATAAAAATTTGGATAAAGCTTCATACCTCAAGTAATTCAGTCAAGTGAAATGTAAACTTCAAACATACACATACATTCATCATTCAAGTATGCTAACACATGTTGTATGTATAGATATGCTAAGTATGAAATCATATGCATGTTATATGTGATGGAAATGAATGACTTAATATATATCCTGTGATAGTAATTCAATTATATTAACCTTAAAAAGCCTTTCATATTGGATAAGATCATTGAAAGTTAACCTAAGCTTAGGACCAACTAAAAATAATTTAATAAGCCATTCACTAAAGAGAACTAAATCAAATTAATATGCTTTAGAAAGTGGCCTAAGGTCGGGATGAATAAGGGTGATCCTCTTTCTTCTCTTTATAACACTTAGTTGCTAAGTGTAGATCACATGAAACAAAAAAAAAATACAAGTTAAAATCCACAAATCAATTAAACAACTTCAAAATGAAACCCACCATCATAGTAACTTGAACATTTTTCAAACTTAAAGAAACACAACTCTAATGCTTAGTTAAGACATACCACACAAAGCCTTAATACACACATTAGAATTAAGTCACCACTTTTAGCTCTATGTTTGGATGGTGTATGATGTGATGCACATTTTGTTTTGTGATGTAATGTTTTAGACTAGATGTTATGGTGTATGCTTCATAGATTGGATGTTAGGCCATTCTTAGCCTGATCATATGTTCTGTAGGGGATTGTGATTAAGGGGATGCTTAAAAATAAATATAAATGCTCTTTTTACAGGTTGCTTAAGCCCCTAAGTATAATCCAAGTTAGGACAGGTAGGCTTGGTTACCCATGTGTAGGCGCTAAGTCTAAATTATATATATAACTGTTTGGGATTGGATGTATGTTTAGCTAACATCTATTTTGTAGGTGTAGTTAGATTTACTTTTCCCTATATGAATGTAATTTTGCAATAGAAATTAGAATTAGTGCTATGGGAGATTAGGATGAGCAATGGCTAGAAGGGTTTGTCCTGCAGTGCCCTGTGATGCCTTTGAAGCAAGCACATCCAAATCAAAGAAGGAGCAAATCAAATCAAGAGAAAGAAGGAGGAAGATGGAAGAGTGAAGAATGAAGACCCCCATAGCATGTATTTATTCTAAATTATAATTATTCTTTCATATTCCAGATTGTATAAAGGTGGAACTCAGCTACCAATATTTTTTCTTTTCGGGTTATACGACGGCGCCCGACCATATCAGCCTCTTATTCTTTTATGGTAGTTTATAAAATTGATTGATGATTTCTTTAAACTATGCATTAGGATGGCATGCTCTTTATAGTTTCTTCATGTTTGATGCTTCAATGTGTGGCCTGGATGTAGTAGCCTCTTAAGATAAAAATAAATTTTCTATCAAACTAATCACTCATAATTAAAGTTTTAAACAACTCACAACTTCATCATAAAGCCTAGGCTTTAATCAAGATAATTAAAAGATTTAACAATCTCCTTTGCTATATATTTTATGTCTCACATCATTCATGCATTTTGAATCACTCTTGTAAAATTGAGGGCCTCCGTCCTTACACAATAGGGACTGCTTGACCTATGAGAGCAACCCCTGATGATAGAACTTCAACCTCTTTCTCTTTTGGTTTGGCCAATAACCTATTTCATCATGCATTTAGGCATACAAAATTCCTAAAGCCTTTGTCTTAAATGACTTATTAAAATAAACTAAAAATATGAAAAGATTTTGCATTTATAGATTAAGTCATATGCTCATATCACTCATGCTCCAGTCTCTTAGGGAGTGAGTTTAGGACTTTAGTCTTTTTCAAATTAAATAACTACCCTAGTTATCTTGTAATTCATGAGACCAGACTACATAATTTTAAAATTATAGAAGGAGTTAGCTGGAGGCCACTCCAGGCGGTTATAAGTCTGGAAGTAGGATGATTTATCCTCTTTTGTAAAGGTAAACCCTTATGTCCACCTGTCGCTTAGATTTATGTCATGCTTTAGCACATGCTGAAGCTCCCTAGATTTAGGATCTGAGGTAACTGTTTCGTTTGGGCTACAAGCATAAATCCTCACCTCTTAGGCATTTTCATAACCTTGTGTTGTTGAATTATAATCCCTAGTAATCTAATAAAATTTAACTCAAATAGATAAATCTTTTCATTTTCAAATATATAAAGCCCAATCATAGGATAGATTAGAATGTTAACTAAGCTTCTTAGTATGATGAGCATTCTCTACTTTCTCCCTTTGGATTCTAAAAATAAGTCTTCTCCTTGAACTTTCTCAATTGACTTTCCAAATATAGCCAATCATTTGATAGCCTAATCTTGAAATCTTTGAAGATGATAATTGTCTACTTTAATCGAAAGTATTCTTAGGAAATCTTATTTTCTAAGATGTAATAAACTTTGGAGTTTTACCCCCATAAGAAACTTAAGAATGCGATTTAATATAAACCCTATTTTATTCATCCATGTAAAGTAGGGGAAAAACTATGGTATATTCGAAGACCCATCATGCCTTAGGAGTCCTTATTAGGTGATTAGATCTATTGAAGGGTGCTGCCTCTATCTTTTGAGATTATACATCATACCTCTATGTCATAGCTGATCACTTCAGTAAGTACCCCCTATGATCTGTGTGGTATCCCCCCCTTCATCAGAAAATAAATACCACATATACCAAACAAAAATATAAAATAAATACATGTAAAGTAAATACAATACACTCACTTTACTTGTAACCGATTACTTTTCTTATTGAGTCATTAAACAAAATTTAGATGCTAACTCTTGGGCTCTTCTTACTTTCCAGATAAGAATTCTGATGGATTTGTCGAGTCTGTCTGACTACCCTTATCATTTTGGAGTAACTGATGCTGAAGAACATCTGATAACACTTAAATGATTAGGCATGCATCTACTGGACAAGATTCACCATTATATTCTTCATCTGATTCGACAATATGAAGTTTAGGCATAAAGTATGCAAGCCTAAATGGTTGTCTTGCCAGCTGGTGATACTCCTCTAAATTGTTAATAATCTTTTGAGTTGTAGTTCTTTTCTTGATCTTCTTTTTCTTAGCTGGCTTCTTTGATTTATGAGGCCTGCATTTAGTAGACTGTTCCTCGTGCTGTGATGAAGTAGCCTTATCAAAATACTGTTAAGAAGCCCAAATACTTGATTTAGGCATCTCTTTTAAGTCCAATATAGGTTCAAGTGGTGATTTCCACTTAACACTAGGGACATCTTTTAGCTGCTTCAGCATTTTCACGGTCTTCTTAAAGATTACTATTTCCCATTCTTCAATCTGAATCGATTTTTCTTTCTTTTTGTCTTTAATGGATGATACAAAAGAGGACATAGTCATCCTTGTAGACTCTCTTTTTGGGTTGATTAGAACACTGTCGGATAATATAAATTCACATCGTTGATATTTCCTTTCTAGCCAATCTTTGAAGACATAGCAATCTTTGATAGGATGGCTGATCATTCGATGATAAGGATAGTAATTTGGATTATTGACTTGATCAACTTCTTCAGGCCTTTTAATCTCTAGTAATTATAAACAAGCTTTGACTGCTTGTTGAAATAATTTAGCCACACTGTATCTTCTAAAAAAATATTCTTTGTTCATCTTTTCCTTAAGAGATGGATGCATCCGCTCATCATCTCTTGCTGTTTGTTTTGGACGTTCTCCACCACTTGAAAAAGTTTGAGGTTTATCATTACCTCCCAACACCAATTTTGGCTATGAATTAGAATGAATAAGCTTATTTCCTTTATCATCATTGTACACTTTCTATTTTCCTTTATCCACATTATAAATTACTCATTTTTTACCACTTGAGCTATAAGAAGTAGCATGAGTTTTGTTTATTCTTGAGTCTAAAGGTTTGTTTCTCTTTGATTTATCTGTATAGATTTCAGACTTAGGGCGATTCAGCTTTTTAAATTTGGCCACCCTATCAAGCAAGTCTTGGAATATTGTAATTGATGCCATATATAAAAATGGTGCAATTTTATCATCCATATTGCCCATTAGTAATTGGATCGCATATTTTTCTTCCAATTATTGCTCATATTTCATGCTTAGGTTACGCCAACGACTTATAAATTTTTTTACTGACTCATCTTTTCTCCTTTTCAGCAAGGCAAGATCAACGATTGTTATTTTCTCGATTGCACTAGCGAACTTCTTCATGAATATTGTCTCAAACTCAGCAAAAGTTTTAACTGATCATTCAACAATTCTGCATACCACTCGAAAGCAACTGTGGTCAGGCTGCTAACGAACTTATGAAAAAGCAGTGCATTATTTCCTTTTGTATTACCATAAGTAGCCTTAAATTGGGCTAAATGTTGCTTTGGGTTACCAAGTCTACTGAAAGTATTAAATTTTGGTGCTGAGTAATCTTTCGGGGACGACACTTGATCATATTTAGTTGGGTAAGGGCGACCCTTACTCACCAACTTTTTAGCCTGTTCTGAAGCTTTAACTGCATTTATCTTTTCATTTATTATTATTTCTAGCTGAGCAGCTCTTACCATTCCAAGTGTGCTAGCCATATTTTGAATTATCGACTGAAGAGGTAGTTGGTTAACTTCATTCCTCGCCCAGTGTAGATGTACTGTGAACTGATTAAAAGCGTGGTGATATAGAGGTTGTATTATTAGCTACTTGTTGATCAGCAGACCAAATATGTGCTACAGTTGACGTGATATTCTTTTGTAATATATCCATCATGATATTCATTTATACCATCATATCATTTATCTTGGTACTAAGCTGTGCAATTTCCTTATTTTTTACTTCCATTTGACGTTGCATTTGGCTAGTGCCATGGCGTCAACAAGTACACGCTCTTCTTCTTCCTCTATTTCTTATTGTTGTTCCACTCCTTGCTCATCATTAGGAGAAGAACATGATTGTCCTTCTCCTTGTGCATTTGCAGGGATAGTTGTTGCTTGGGCTGAATGATGATGCTGATTATAAAAGCGTGTACCAGACTGATCATTTCCTGGTTCAATCATATAAATAGCTTCAACACCCATGATCTCTTTCTCATTTTGATCTTCCTCTTCTTCCTCTTCAATAAAGATTAAAGATCCATCTTCTACTTTCTTCTGTGAAGACTCTTCTTCATAAACATCAAATTCAGGTTCAAGTTCCCTGGATCCATGTTGCTGCTGATGGTGCTGAGTGGAAAGTTCATCTATATCTTTGACCATATAGATGACTTCCACTTCCATAGTGTCCTCTTCATCGCCTTCTTCTTGCATGTGAATTTCTGATCGACGTTTCCAGTGGATCTCTGGTCCGATGTGCAGAACAAACATTTCTTCCATCAAATGACTGCGATCAAAGTCAACTTTCTCTTGTGGGGGTGAATTTGATCGACGATGGGACCCCCTAGAGGATTCTCCAGGGTGCCGACTATCATATTTTTATCAGTGATATCTATTCTTTTGGGTATCCACTTCTGATGGGTTATTTTTAAGGTGGATTTTTGAGTATAAGTATCAGATGTCACGTCTCTTTCTTTCTTCAGAGTTTCATTATGGGGCCTTGGCCTCCATACATGCTTATCCATTCATCGGGACCTTTCGCTAGTGGATTCTTAGACATACGATCTGAGTGTCACGCTCTGATGCTCAGCAAGCGAAACATACTTGGCTCGATGACTGGTTACCATAAAAGATATCAATTTTCTTGGTAAAGATTCAGTATTCTCAATCACCACAGGCCTCTAAAATCTTCTTTTCATTAAGCCTCTGTTCTTAGCTACTTTGAGAATTTTATGTATTATGGCAGACAGTGTTTCAGCCTGTCTCCTCTGTGGTGGTGGAGCTTGATGTTGTTGAGTCCAGAAAGTCTGCTTTACTTCACCAGTAGAGCTATTCCTTTTTACCCATTTTAGATTATCAAAGTTGTTATGAGTAGGAATACTTGCTTCTAGCCACAGTATTGTTTGTTCACTGGGTCGTTTAAATAGGATCTGCTGAGCTCTTAGCTCAGTATTTCTTTTTCTTCTCTGTCTTCTAGTTAATTTTCTTTCTGATGAGGAAGCTTCTTTATCTTGCTTTCCTAGTAAGAAAGGTTCACTCGGTGAAGCAGTTGGAGCTTCAGATTGACCCAATCTTTCAAAAACTGAAGTTCGCTATCGGGAGAACTCTTTAACAGTGATTGGATGCTGAACTGGTTGACGAGCATGACGAGTACAAGCTTCAATAACCTGAGGCCTTCCGACATGACCTCAGATGAGTGTACCACGGGTGGGTACTTTAGGAGTTGCAGCTATGATAGCTGAGAAATTCAAGCTACCAAATTGAATGGTCACTCCAACATCTCTTGTGTTGATGATGGCATTGGCTAAGTAGATGTTCGCACCACGCCCAAGCTGGATAGTGAAAGGAGTGCTCTGTAGATCTATTCTTCAAAAGTGAAAGATGAGAATTAGTAATTACTAATTATTATTTTATCACATACTTTCAAAATTCAAAGGTACTACAAAATAAAATAATATTGTAATAAAAATGTATTCTACAAAATAATTTGACATGGAGTCTCATACGTTAATAATTTAAATTTATTACACATTTAAATTATCATTTTTTATTTTGAATTTTCAAATATTTTATTGCTACTATAGCACATATATGACTAGCCAAAAATGAAACGAAAAAGAATAATTTTTTTGTTTAAATTTTGGGTGGGCTTTTAACTTAGATAAATCTTATAAGTGCTTTTTTACTTTTATTTCTCTTTGATTTGATGTTTTATCTGTATATTAATTATATATTTTTTCTCTTCTTTTTTTATTTGATTTTAATTTTAAAAGATTTTCATTTAAATTTATCTAAGTTGAATTTTACCTAAATTTGATTTCAACTTTGAGCGACATCTAACAATTTGTTTTACTCTACACTTTATCGAAGCATGAGCAGATTCATGATACCACAAACCATCTTCACACCCACTACGCCTATAAGATTAACTAATCTTCAAAACCTGCAAAGAAAGACACAGTTATATATATATCTCCTCATTCACATATTTTAAACTTATTTTCCCATGCACTCGTAATGATTGGCAAGGAGGATTCGGCTAGGGAGGATTATGGATTTCAGTATGTGGGAGTAAGGATTTTCGGCTAGGTGTTTCGACTAAGAAAAGATAGGGAGGATTTTCGGCTAGGTGTTTCAGCTAGGGAAGAAAAGGTAGGATTTTCGGGTAGGACTTGAAGGGTGATCGAAATCCGTGCATTTGTTGAGGTAGATGAAGAAGGAAGAGAGGGAAGAAGAGGGAGGAGGAGGGAGGTCGGGTAACGATGAGGGAAAGAAGAAGGAGAGGGAAAAATGAGTTACCTTCAGTTGAAGCAAAACCAGAAGTGAAGTGGGGGCTTGCGATTTTGCCTGCAATTTGAAGGAGGCGGGCGGAATCGAGAGGGAGCGGTTGAGGAAGGATCGAATGAAGCTTGGAGGGAACGGTTGAGAGGAGATCGTGCGGTTGAGGAGGAGGAAGCCGAGGGTCTTGCGTGAAGCGTGCTTGTGAAGGTGAGAAACCGAGCGTGGCTCAGGTCATGCGAAAGGGGAGAGCCGAACGACGGTCAGGCGAATGGGATAGAAGGGAGCTCGGATCATGCGTGAAGAGGGAAATTATGGGTCTGTTTTAGGGATTTAGGTTATTAGGTCTTTTAATAATAATTTTTTATCATTTAATCAATTTTAATATAATCTTTATGCTGACAATATAGGGTTTATATATATATATATATATATATATATATATATATATATATATATATATATATATATATATTAATCTCTATTCCAATGTTCAACGTATGGGTCCGTTGGATCTGACGTTTTGAAATCAAAATTGGATCAATTTTGGCTCAAAATGTTCATTATCATTTTCGACTACTCGACATTCGCATAGACTTGTCCGAATCGATCATAGATAATTTTATTTGATAAATTTCGATGTTTATGAAAGTAATTAATTTACGAACGAGGTCGTTTTAAGTCGACTTCACCTCGATGGTCGACGCTGATGACTTCATTGCATGATAGATTGATCGTTATATTTTGCAATATTTATATTCTAATCAATTTCGACATTCTGAACTAAACTTAAGTGCTTGTCGATCGATCGTTGAGATCGATTTTATTAGCGATACTTCAACTTTGATTTGCGTGACGTCCAGTATACTTTAGCCTTGAAAGCCTCATCTTTTAAAGATGCACAAGTTTCAAATATCAATAATATTGGTTAACGGATAATTAACAAAAACTGAAACAACAAGAAACATATAAATAGATTTAGTTGGATACCGACAATAGTTATTAAAGAAACGTATCATGTGAATGTAAATTATTTTTCTTGAAGCTATTTGATGCAATTTATATAAATCACCTTTTCTATATATTTGTCAATAATCACTAGAAACTTGAACCAAAATAGTATCCTAGTACTTCTACTTCTCACAATTCTTTGTTTATCAATTTGGAACCTAATTTAAAATGTTTGGTCAATGCACCACAGTATTATGAGCACATTATCAATAATTTAACTAGATCTATTTGGCTTAAACATTATGAGCACAATATTGTCTAGTTTTATTTAACTAGAGTAAAATACATAAAACATAATTTTATGAGCACATTATGGGCACAACATTATGAGCACAATTTAAGCCAAATAGATCACAATATTATGAGCACAATTTCTCTATCTGACTCGTGTTGTATCATTATGATCTTACGTTGTTGCTTGTTGAAGCACCGCATTAGAAAAATGAAAATAGTTTTAAATCATTATACTCTCACCGGTACTATGAAAGATGAAACAATTCAGACGAAAAAAAGTCAATAATAATATAAATCAAATCAAGGAGCGAATTTCTTTTAATTTTTTCTTCAATATATCTTAGTTTAAGAAATAAATCTGCTTAAGAGACAAAGTTCAAGTTTAGTGATACGAACAAGACTAAGTTGAAAAGGGATAGATAGAAGTTTTTCAGAAACATCTAAGTCTTGACAAGCTTTGATTCTTTATAGGACATCAGTGTCAATTCAAGGAATTAGTCTAGATCTATTTGGCTTAAATTGTCTAGTTTAGCCCTCAAACTTATTTTAAGTTAAATGATTTTTGATATCACTACAGTGCTTCTCCTTCACCACGATCAGACAGCAAACCGGAAATATCGCTACAGTCCTTCTCCTCCACCACGATCAGACAGCAAACCGGAAATCACGTGCAAACCGTTGGCAGATTCCTCTCCCTAACAGCCACATGCAGCCACTCACTCTCACCGTTACGCTGGAACCGCAAGCCATGTGACCATTGATCCTCTCTCTAATGCCACCTCTCTCCCTCATCACGATGGAACAAACTTCACGAGCTCAGCACCACCTGTAATCTCCTTGCACACCGTAGCTCTATATAAGGAAGTATCATATACTGTAATCGGTTAGAAAAGAAATATACATTATTACCAAGGTACTCTACTCCTCCCTCTCTCTCTCCATCTCACTCTCTTTCTCTCACTCTCTCTCCCACTTTCTCTCTCTAGCTCTCGCAAGCTTACAGAGAAGTTTCTACATGGTATCAGAGCCCCAATCCGGATAAGAGATGTCAGCTTCCTCCTCCTCCCACTCGGACAGAACGATGGATACACAACAAGGAATTTTCAGCTCACTAACCATACCACCATCCCTGAAATTTCTCATAGGGAATATGAAGTCAAGAGTAAACACCACACTTACGGCAGACAACTACATCATATGGAGCTCTCAAATCCAAAAGCTATTCAAGGCAAACGGCTTCATCAGCTTTCTCGAAGGCACCACACCGTGTCCCACTACTCCCTGACAACAACAATCAACTCCAACCTAATCCAAACTACAACATATGGCAACTTATTGATCAAAACCTCTCCAAAGACTCTACTCGACTTTTCACCCTCCATCCTCCCTACGTTCTCAATCTAAAACTTGCTGGACATTTGGTCTACCCTAGCCAAGAGACGCAATCAAGAATCGCTCAAGGTCATTCAACTCAAAAACGAGCTTCACCACATATCCCTTAGAGACAAACCGATGATCAAGTACCTCGCAGAAATCAAAAATCTAATAGATCAAATCTGCCGGATCCAACTTGGATCCCGAAGACATCATTCTATATACACTCAACGGCTGCCACCAACTTATCATGCATTCAAAATATACGCAAGAACCGACCAATCAACGCCGACCTCTACTCTCTCCTCTCTAAGAACTCAACATCTCTACCACCACGACAAAGAACTTACCCATCCATCACCGCTTCCAAGCCAACAGGGGCAGTGCATCTATTACAAACTCCACGTAACTCAAAACCAACATCCCTCTCAAATGATGTGGACGGACAAAAGCCGGACAAACTAATAACACCGGATCTCCCGATATGCAAGCAGGGACACACACGGCTCGAACGCGGTTGCACCAGGCATACCACAAACTACCCTCCAAACCTCCTCGCCGCTTCAAGCCAACCTCACATCTTCTCCCTCCGAATGGATATTGGACTGAGCATCCTCCCATCTCACCAACAACCTGGACACACTCCACAATCCAACCGACTATTCGTAATCAATCCATCACGGCAACGCCAATCGACACCTATTCTACATCATTAATGCATCCATCCTCCCCACACCTACTGTAAGCTTCTTCTCAAACATATTTTTCACGCATCCCATTTATCACAACCTTCTTCAGATTCACATCTTGCAAAAGATAATAATTGCTCTATCATCTTTAACGCCAATGATGTTCATATCAAGGATCGGACAACACATCGGACCTACTAATGGGCTGCATTAACGGACTCTACTCCTCCCAACACAAAGAATCCAAGCACTCCATTCAATCAACATCCTCCAACCTATGGCATCAACGGCTCGGTCACCCATACAACACGCCCGACTGCCTCGCTACAAAACAAGCACCTTCGCATACAACCAACCTCATCCCTCTGTCACGTTTGTATTCAGTCAAAGAGTCATAAACTTGTTTTCCCTAAATCCAATAGTAAAGCTAAACATCCATTCGATCTAATTCACTCTGATGTATGGGGACCATCACCAACTATTTCAATACAAGGCTACAAATATTATGTTATTTTCATTGATGATTACTCTCGATTTACATGGATGTTTCAATGTAAATTCAAGGAATGATTTTAATATCAATAGTGTCAATTCAAGGAATTAGTCTAGATCTATTTGGCTTAAATTGTCTAGTTTAGCCCTCAAACTTATTTTAAGTTAAATGATTTTAATATCTTTGACAAAAAAAGTATATTATAATTTTTGCGTTCATAAATTTTTAATTGATTCAACTTTTTTGAGTTATCTTGAGATTCATTAATTTTGTTGGATATTTCCACCTCATTAGATTAAACCTTTTGATATCCAACATGCAAAAATATATGTAATTTCAAAACATTACTGTATTTTATTCTTAACTTACATGAGCAAAGGCAAAGCCATCATAGTTTCCATTTCATTCACACAATATTAAGGATAATCATGTTGAAAACAGTCGAATGCAAACAACATCTGCAATATTAGTTCACACTACAAATGATGAATATCATCTGTAAAGCTTAGGCCAATGACCCAAAGAACATTGTCATCTTCTTCGTATACGATGTCAGCATAGCTTAAAAAGAGATTGAGTTGATTCATTGCCCAACTATTTCGATTTGTAATGGTTTCCCAAATGATAGCTCTAGATAGATCATGATCGTAGATGACAAAGTTTTCATCTTGTTACAACTTCAAGATACAATTGGAGCCATTTCCTTTGATATTTGAGGCCCGTATAATGTTATCAGAACAATGGAGGACGAGGCCACAATCTCTCTGCATTGTATACAAGTAGTTATTGTTGACCAAAGAGCTTCTCGACTCAGTTGCGGCCCATATTTCAAAGTACTGTCAGCTATGACTGCTGTGACTACAAGACTCATAAAGGCTATTGTAGATAAGAGGAGGATCGTAGCAATCGAACTGAAGGAGGAGGTCATGGCCATTGTTTGGGACTTAAATTTTTGAATTTCTTGTTTGGTGCGGGAGATCGTTGCAGATTTATGCTATATGTATAACGCCTTCTAAATTTTTTACTGTGATGAATATTATATAGACATTTAGGTTTTCTTAAATTGAATCTTAATTTTATTACTGTGACTGACAATACCAAAGGTGGCACTACGGACAAAGCTAACCTCTAATTAATGACATATTCATATTTAAAATATGAATATATTTAAATATATTTAAAATTTATATCCCCATTTACTTTTTTTGTTATTTGCATGTGAGACTTATTGTGATTCATTTGTATCTATAATGTTTCCAACAGTTTTAGCATTTTATTTGTTTGGTTGGCTAACCTTCAATTATGGCTGTAAATGAATTGTGTTAAGCCAAGCAGCACTTCAGCGTGAGCTCGTTTGTTAAAAATTGTTTGCGTTTGGGTCAAGCTCAATTTGAGCTTTTATAATTATGTTAGAGCTCAAGATCATTTATGAAAATACTATTTGAACTCACCTTCAAAATCATCACTTATATTTAGACTATGCAAGAGAGGAATATTAAAAATAGAAAAGAGAACTTGGAGATGAGATTCACATTAGATTTCTATAAGGATCAAAAGATAGCACAAGACACCCTTCACACAAGTAAAGGTTTTGTCATGTAAGGTGATGGAGGAGGAGACGACATGAGGCGAAGGAGGAAATGAGGCAAAAAGAGGTCGCATCATGTTATGGTTAGCTTTTGATTTATATTATTTGACATTACTTCTATTATTGCTTTATTCAAGATATTTGTGACGTATAAATCAATTTGTACCATGACTTAGAAATCTGATTATTTTAAATATGATTTTTACTGCTTTGCTTCCCTTTAAAAGATGTGAGATTCTTATTGTCATTCTTGTTTTATATATTGATAGGATGATGAGTGATATGACATTGAAAATTCTACTAGTTGAAGCACGAATCATGATGTCAAAAGCAATTTGATTCTGAGTGAAGATTAAAAAATTTGGGATATCAGTTAAATCCCTAAAATAACTCTTAAACATAGAGTGCTTATAGTCAAATTGAGCGTCTCGACGAGCCGGATCTAACAAGCCCAAGATCTCATAATTCTGGCTTCATTTGAGCATTCAAATACTTAAAATACATTAAATGATCAAAGGAATCATTTTGAGCCGTCCGATGGAGTGGAGTGATAAAGGTTTTCTGTGTATTTATAGAAACGTCACTCCTCCAATCTATAAATAACCCCACATTCTTCACATGAGAGAGACCAAGCTAAAGAGAAGAGAGAGCTCTAAAGCTTGAAAATCCTCAGCATATCGCATAACTCGTAGCCGACCACCTCCGTTGGCGCCAACCATCGCCGCTAGCCGCCGCTCGCCAGCACTCATCGTCGTCATCTCGACTAACATCTCGGTCATTACCATCTTCACTGGTCATCCCCACTAACCACCGTCGCCAGTCATCCCCGCCGACTACGGCATTATCACTGGCCAACCATCATTGTTGGTCACCATCGCTATCGTTAACCATCGCCGGTCATCTCGCCAACTATCGTGGCCATCTCGCTGACTACTGCCGACCACTGCTGCCGGTTATCGCTGCTGACTGCCACCGTCTGCTGAACCTCATTGTCACCATCATCAACTACTACTAGAATGCTACAACCTAACCAAGGCTATATAGTTGTTGTTCGATTCTGATTCCCATTGTCGACCTTCTCAAATACAATTTCAGTAATCCGTTATCGGAAAAATTTTGTACTGAAAGGCGCTAAATATAAATTTTACTCTACCGTAATTGATTTTTTAGCACGTAATAATGAGTATTCTGGGTCTTAAATAGAACTTAAAATTTTCTTGTGGGCTTATTTCGTACATTGTGTTTTTATAACTTCTCTACCACTTCAGCCTTTTCTCTATTTGGCTTGTGTTGTATTCTCTATTGATGCTAGCAGATAAATGAAAATAATTGAGTTATTAGACTCTCACTGGGACTATGATAGATATAAAAATTTGCAGAAAAAAAATATTATAATTTATCTCAAAAGAATTTCTTCTATTTTTTTATACAGTATTTATTATTTTAATAAATCAAGTAGCATAAGAGAGAATGTTCAATTTTTTTTTTCTTTTAATCTTTTAAAAATATTTGAGTGAATTTGATCTCAAATTCATACACATAATGCATATATAAGTATTTGAACTTAAGACCTCTTGATTAAAAATCTAATCTCTAAATCACTGGCTAAGGTGTCTTGCACAAGAGTGAAAATTTGATGATACGAGCTATTTATACTTAGATTAGCCCTTAAACTTATTTGAAGTTGGATGATTTTATTATTTTTAACAATAAATTTATATTATAATTTTTGCGGCTTTAAGTTTTTAATTGATTCAACTTTTTTTTGAGTTACTTTCAGATTTATTAATTTTGTTAGAAAATTGTATTTAATTTGATAAATATTTTTTATATACAATATGCAAATATATATATATATATATATATATATATATATATATATATATATATATATATATATATATATATATATATATATATATATATATAATCATAATATTAATATAATCATAATATTATTGCATATTATTCTTAACATACATAAGCATCATATTTGTCATTTTCTTTTGACATTATTAAGGACAATCAACTCGAGACAGTCAAGTGCATGCAACATCAATAATATTAATCCACATTAAAAATAAAAATCATAAGGTTCTGGTGGAGACAAAATATATATTTCTTTGTTATATATATATATATATATATATATATATATATATATGGGGCTTAATTTTTAAAATATATCATTTTATAAATTTAATTAGGTGATTAGCTATTTTAAAAAAAAAATTTTAGTGCCTGGTTGTGACTGGCTACCGATCAAATCCATAGCTACCACCGAGCTGACGCTTAAATTTTTTTAAAAAATTAAATAGGTTCAATTTTTTTTGAATATCGACTCATCGTGTCGGATTTTGCATTTGGTATCGTTGGAAAGATAATAAAAAATTATACAACTTTCGGTTGACAACTTTTTAATCTAGTGAGAGCTTTTGTAAATGTGTGACTTTCTGAAGTTGTAAAAAATAAAGATATTGATGTATCTCTTCTTTTGGCCATATAAGGCTCATCAGGTGTCGGATTTTAGCGTGCTTGATATCGTTGGAAAGATAATAAAAAATTCTACAACTTTTATGTTAACAACTTTCAACGAATCGCGCTGGGTGAGCCGTAGTTTTTGTAAATGTGTGACTTCTAAAGTTGCAAATTAAATATATTGTGATAGCCCCCTTTTTTTTTTTTCCATAATACGAGAATTATTGAATATATATGATTTTTTAGTAATATCAAACACTCTCATTATATTCTATATATAAATTGAGTTTGAATCTTTATGTAATTCTCAGTTGAATCTTTCTTCATCGTATTTGAATTAATCAAAACAAACAAATAATAAACTACACTGGGATTATATAATCAGGAGTACATGAATGGCTAAAGATAACAAATAAAAAATAGCAAAGAGTATATGCCGTCAACTGTATAAAAAAGATAACACATCTATCTTCGCCGATATAAATCGATCGCTACCCTGGTGTAATGTGGTCGTAATCATCGACCTCACATTTGCAAAAACTGCGGCTCACTCAGCGAGATTCGTCGATAGTTGTCAACATAAAAGTTGTATAATTTTTCATTATCTTTCGAACGATACTAAGCACGTAAAAATCCAATACCAGATGAGCCTGATATAGCTAAAAAACGAGGGCTGCATCAATATCTTTATTATTCAGAACTTCGTAAGCCACACATTTGAAAAAACCGCTCACCGCAAGATTCGCTTGAAAGTTGTCACACGAAAGTTGTATAATTTTTCATTATCTTTCAACCATACCCCCAAACTCGACACCTAATAAGCCCGATATGCCAAAAAAACTTAGACTTTATTTAATTTTTTTTTCTTAAGGCTACCACGACCGCCAAGACTGAATCGGACCGCCTCACGACCAGTCTATTTTTAATTTTTTTTTAAAATAGCTAATCATCTAATTAAATTTATAAAATGATCTATTTTAAAAATTAAGCTTAGATATGACCGTATGGATCGAGAATGAGATTATAATTATTCCAGCTTTTTCCACTAGTGTTGGTGGCCCAAACAGCTCGATTATTACTGTAGATAACAAGATTACCATCTTGTTCCAACTTAAGGAAACAGTTCGTGCCCTTTCCATTAGTCCCTGATGCTCCAAAGGGCTTGGAACAATATACGACGAGATCTCAAATTGTAGTGACCAGAGGCTGGCGTGGCTTCAAGACTCATAAAGGCTATTGTGGATAAGAGGAGGAAGGTAGCGGATCTGTAGTACGAGATCAAGGCAGCTGCTTGGAACTTTTAGTTTAGCAATTTCTAGTTTAGGATGAGTTATTTGTGCACGCTCATGCAATATATAAATAGTCGTGTTTTCACATAGTTCGAACATCTAATGGATAATATCTTCATCTGATGGAATTTCTGAAAACGAAAAGATTTTATGTTGGAAAATTTTGTATTAAAAAAAATCATGTTAAAGATTTTATGCTGGAATACTTTTGTTTATTATGACTATTTATATGTTCACAGACAGTGGTGGAATAGAGAGGGCGTCGTGAATGAAAAAATTAATTAAAATTTAAAGTTTGATTTTTTTTAACAAATATAAGTAAAATAAAACTACATCTTAGGAACTTAAGCCCGCAAAAAAAAAAAAAAAAAAAAAAATTTTCCGGAGGGAGAGAGACAGAATTAAAGAATTAAAGAATTAAAGAATTAAAGAATTAAAGAATTAAAGAATTATATGTGGTGGATTAGGCTTGGCTTGAAAATTATTTTGGCTGTAGTGCAAGCCAGCAATTAATGTCCATTGTGCGAGCTCTCATTGTGACTCTGGATAGATATTTTCAAGAAAATAAAATTTAAAATTTTGCGAGGATTAGAATGAGCGAACGATGGAAGAGAAGGTTCATATCACATAGAACGGTGGAAGAGAGGCTCATCGTTATTTTATTGACAATCTAATTAATTTTGTGTTCTTCATTACACATTTTCGTGGTTATTTTTGGATTTTTTTTGTATCTTGAGTTAGTTATTAATTGTATAGATTATAGCACTTCGGTTTTTGTTCTTGGAGGGGCTTTTGGTGGCCTTTTATGGTTGTCTAATCTCATTATTTACTAATTTTAATGGTCTAACCATGTTATACTCATGATGACAAAAATTTTGTGTTATATTATTGTCTTTATTTAGGAGTTATTTGATCTCATCTTTATTTTATAACTTTATTGCATTTTATGTTCTACAAGATATCAAATATGTTTATTGCATTAAAAATATATTATTTATTTATTTATGTGGAGTTAGTTACTACTTAGGCAGAAGTAGCAGTTAATGAATGTGGTGTTTTAATTTGGAGTCGTTGGGACATCACACAGATCTTAAAGGGTACTTATTGAAGTGATCGGGCAAGACATTAATGTATGATGTACAATCTCAAAAGATGGAGACATCACCCTATAATAGACCAGATCATCTAATAAGGACTTTTAAGGTAGATGGGTCTTTGTATATACTAGAGATCTTTCCCTTACTTTACATAGAAAAGTAAAGCAATGTTTATTTTATGTCGGATTCTTTAATTCACTATGGAAGCAAGCTTTCGTAGTTAATTACATCCTAGGAAATGATATTTCCTGAGAAAACTCTCGATTAAAGTAGTCAATAAATATCTCTAAAGATTTCAAAGTTAGACTATCAAAGGAATAGATATTTTTAGAAAAGCAAGTGGGAAAGTTCAATTTGGAAGACTTATTTTTGGATTCCGAAGGAAGATAAGTATAGAGCACTCATGATACTAAGAAATCTAATGAGTATTCCAATCTACCCTATAGTGAGGTTTTATATATTTGAATGAGATAGTTTATTTTTTTTGAATTGAAATTTTATTAGAATGTCAGGGCTTATAGTCCATCAACACAAGATTGTGAAAATGCTTAAGAGGTGGAGACTTATGCTCATAGCCCGAAGGAAACAAGTAGCCTCAGATCTTAAATATAGGATGCTTTAGTAAAAGTTAAAAGCACGACCTAAATCTAATCAAAAAATGGGACATAATGGTTTACCTCCACAAGAGAGGACAAACCCATCCCGACTCTAAAGAAGATTTCATTCCTTAGTTAAGTACACAGAAAAATGTATTAAAGACTTATGAAAGTACGTGCCGTTGTTAAACTTGGGAAAATCTAGGTAATCTAAGATCTCCTTGGGGCTACTTAAAGCCTCGTATTCCTGGGATATCTAGATTATATACTTGCTATCTTAAATATATATGAATGTATACACAACCATAAGAATGAAAATCATGCAAAAGATTGTATGTTAATAAATTTATTCATACAAAGTAAAGATCTATCCAAATTCTAATGTACGTAAACATGTAAATGAAATCAAGTAAGTAAGTGTCATTGTTAAACCAAAGAAGTGCGGTAACCTAAGACCTCCTTTGGGATACTTAAAATCTCATATTCTCAGGATGTCTATACTATAAACTTATTAACATTCAAATATATGTAAACAAATACATGAATCATGAAAATAAAATGGTACTTTAACAAGTTTATGCTATTGATAAATACAAATCACACAGAATGTTCATAGCCAACATCAATCTAAATTTTCATTATTGATTTATAACTTTGAAAGTAATTTTTGAAATTTATTAGTGATAACAACCACACATATAATATGATTAATCTAACACATGCGACTTACACATAACTCTATTCATTTGAGTTATTTGATTTGAAATACATGAGTAAATGATGCAACTGTCATATAAATTTATAATGATTGAAAAGGAATAATTAAACATTATCACATGGTACACTCAATCACATTAATTTCGAAGAATAATCAAGTTGAATAAGATCATTTAAACTTAACCAAAGCTTCTTATAAAATTTGATTTTGGATTTGCTTTATTAAACTTAAAGATGAGAAATAATATTTGCTATTTTTACTCCATCCTGTGTTGGTGATTTAATATGTTTAAAGAGAAATAATTGAGTTTGAATCATTAAACTATTTTTGAATTTGATTTAATTTGATTTAATTTTGATCATTGGAATGTAGGTTTCATTTATATTAGTGAAGATTATTGAATATATAATTGATTCATGAGAAAATTAATTAATTTTGGGTTGATTTGGGTTAAGATTTGGCAAAGCTCATGGAGGTGGATTTATATGGCTTAGGAAGGGTCTTGACTTGACCTGATTTAGTTTGATTTAGTTTTAACCTTTTGAATGTATATTTATTTTATATTTGTGAATATGATTGAAAGAATAATTGGTTTATAATAAAATCAATTGACTTTGAATTGATTTGATTGGGATTTTGGCTAAGCTTATGAAACTGAATCACATCGCTTATGAGGGATTTGGAGCATGGATTTGAACTTGGGTTTCGATAATTTGGAGTTGAATTTGGATTTAAATTTGATAAATAATTGAGGGATTGAATTGATCTTGGATAAAATCAATTGAATTTGAATTGAATTGGATTCGGCTAGGGCTAAGTCCATGGAATTCAATCATAAAGCTTAGGAAGAGTTTTGAGCTTGGATTTGAGGTTGAGATTGATTGTAGATTTTTGAAATTTGATTTTTAATTTGACTTTGGGGTTTGGTTTGAGAAGGAAAATATGGATTAGGTTTAGGCTATAGGATGGGCAAGTCTTCCTGAGTCCCTCCAATTGAAAGAGATTTTTATTTGTGATTTTTGAAGACTGCAATTGAACAATACAACAATATTAACCATAAGCACCCCACACATAGGTAACCAAGCCAACCTGTCCTACTTTGGATTATTCTTAGTTTAAACATCCTACAAGAAAATCATTTATATTATTTTTTAAGCAACCACTTAAGCACAACCCCCTTCAAAAAATATCATTAAGCTAAGAGCGTCCTAACATCAAGTCTACGAAACATACACCCTAACATCCAGTATAAAATATTACATCACAAAATAAAACATTCATCACACATATGCCATCCTAACTCAGGACTTGAAGTGGTGGCTTAATTCTAATGTGTACACTAAGGCTTTGTATAATATGTCTTAACTAAGCATTAGAGTTATGATTTTTTAAGTGAGGAAGAATTTAATTTAACCATAAAGGTTGATTTCATTTTAAGTTGTTTGGTTGACTTATGAATTTTAATTTATACTTTATTTAGTTTCATTTGATTTACACTTAGCATCTAAGTGTTATAAAGAGAGGAAAGACGCTTACCCCTTTCATCCCTACCATAAGTCATTTTATAAAGCACATTTTATGATTTAGTTCTCTTTAGTGAATGTCTTATTAAGTATTCTCTTATTAATCCTAAGTTTGAGTTAACTTTAAATAATCCTATTCAATATGAAAGGCATCTTAAGATTAATATAATTAAATTACTATCACATGACATATACCAAATCATTCCTTTCCATCACATGTAATAAGCACATGATTTAATACTTAGCATATATATAGATACAACATATTTTGGCACACTTAAATGATGGAAGGATGCATGTATATTTAGTGGAAAAGAAGACTGACATTCACTAAGCAAGTATACATACATATGTATAGAAGATATAAATAAATACATGCCATTGTTAACCAAGAAAGTAAGGAATTGAAATGATCTCTTTGGGGCTACTTAAAGCTTCATATTCTTGGGATGTCTAGACTATATACTTGCTATATTAAATATGTATTAATGTATAGATAATTATAAAGATGAAAGCCATGCAAAAAGTGATAGTTTTCTTGATTAAATTATATATATATATATATATATATATATATTAAAGCTCTATCCAAATTATAATACAAAAATACATATAAATGAATTCAAATAAGTACATACTTTTGTTAACCATCGAAGTGAGGTAATCAAATGACCTCCTTGGGGCTAGTTAAAGTCTCGTATTTCTCAGATGTCTAGACTATATACTAATTAGCTTTTAATCATATGTAGATTTATATACATGAATAAAGGAAAGAACCATTACATGCACATACTACATGGTTTAGTAACTTAGGTAATTGTGAATGCATGTATTTTTAGTAGAAAAAGAGAGGGTTTTCATTATTCAATCACATCCACATACATATGTATAAAAGATGTAAGCAAGTACGTGCCATTGTTTAAATTAGGGAAGTGAGATAATCAAATGACCTCCTTGGGGCTACTTAAAATCTCGTATTCTCAGGTTGTCTAGACTATATACTTGTTATCTTAAATACATATTAAAGTATTCATGAATTAGAAGAATAAATACCATGCAAAGATTGTATTTTTCATTGGTTGAATTATTTATGCACATGAATTAAAGGTTTATCCAAATTTTAATACCAAAATACATAAGATTGAAGTCAAATGGCTATGTGCCTTTCTTAACCAGGGAAGTGAGATAATCAAATAATCTCTTTGAGGCTACTTAAAGCCTCATATTACTGGTATGTCCAAACTATATACCCATTAACATTCAAACCTATGTAAATCTATACATAAATTCAAGAAAGCGAGCTTAAAATTCATATACTTAAATAATAAGCACATCCAAATCCTATATGTATTCATAACTACCATCACTCTACATATCATTATCAATTTATAAGTTTTTGAAAATATATTTGAATTTATTAGTGATAATAGCCACACATATCATTGAGTTAAGCCAACACATACAAGCTTACATAAACAAAATATATTTGATTCATTTAGATTTGAAAACATGAATGAATGGAATCATATGACATACAATATTTAGAAGTGGTTAGAAAGGAATAACTAAATATAAACACATGGTTCATTCAAATACATTAATTCCTAAGGATAATCACATCAAATAAAATTGTTTAAAGAAAACCAAAGCTTCTCATTAGCTTGATTTTTGGATTTGAGTTAAACTTAAAGAGTAGAGAAATTATTTGCTTTTTTAATCTCATTATCATATTGATAATCTTAATTAGTTCATGGAAAGATAATTAAATGAATCTATGAATAAATTAAGTTGAATTAATAATTAAATCACTTAATTACCCATTTCTATGCTTCTTTGATTTGATTAATCACTTAATTATGAGCCACAAATGATATGAATATGTCAAAAAAGTAAAGTTTCAATGTTCCTAAAGGTTCTAATGTAATTGGCTCATAATTAAAGATTAATTAAATTAAAGAATCTAAGTAAGTACTTTTGTGATTTTCCCATACTTATGAGTTAATCATTATTTTCTTAAAAAGTCTTTATATTATTAAACACATAAAGAGAAACCCTTAATATCATTGTTAATTATCTAGTTTGATTTACATTTTAATTTAATTTATTTTATCCATTTGATGAATTAATTAAAATCAATTGCCATCTTAATTAATCCTCTTAATAATGAAATGAACTTGGGAAAGAGACTAAGAAAAAGGTCCTAATCACTCTCCCTCATCCACTTACTGTAATCAATGATTAATAGGTATTAATTGATTAATCTTTACTATTTTAAATTTTAATTAATCATTAATTAATTAAGGAGGTAATTAAGGTTTGAAACATCAATTTCTTTAATTACCTAAGCAATAAATTCCAAGAAAATCATGGTTTCAAGTGTCATCCCATTAAATCAATTCTTCAAATTTGGAATCAATTACCCAAGTAATTAGGGCTTAATTAATCAAATTAAATGGACATTCAAACCCTAATTAAGCCTTAATTACTATTCAAAATTAAATAAAAATATTTTTAATTAAATCTTTTTATTTTACCATTAAAATGAGTCTTTATTTATATTTTTGGATTTTTCTATAATTAGTTGTAATTTTTTCAAAGTTTTTGTGAATAAAATGGGTAAGTAAGCTTAATCCTATCGGTACCATGTGGATCGCTGATGTGGCTTACTTTCCATGTGGTATCATAGAATTGGTTATTTAAAATCGTTCAACACAGAACTGACTTGGCGGCGACGGACATGCTTTTGTCCCCACCGTTCGATCTAATATAGGACGGTGGAGATTAATCCCATTGTTTCTAAGGATTAAATTGAGATTAAATCTAACGGGAGATCATGGTCATCCATTCCAATCATGCGGAATAGACAGTGGATGATCTATTATGCTCTAAGTGATGGAAGACAGACACCGTCCACTTTCCTCCAACCAAATCGAGCTCGCCGGAGCTCGGGGAGGCTCTTAATCGATCCCACACCTTCAGGGGAGTGATCATTAGGGATCTAATGGTGAGATTCACATGACATTCACATTTCCTTCAGAAAGGCCTAAAAAATTTAAAAAATACTTAGTTTGCCTGAAAATACCTCATCGGAGCTTTAGACCAGTAGTGAACCGATGGAGGTAGTGTAGCCTTGAAGAATTAAAGCCCTACTAAGAAGATGGCACCATGATTCCTCGTCGGTGGCTCTATGGATCAATCGTCACTATAAAACTCACTAGCCTTGAAGAATTGCTTAGGTGGAGGCCTAAGAGGCATCAATGTGGAGGAGAGTGGGTTTGGCCATTCAAATGGGGTATTTGTCCCATTTAGAAAGCTTGACCCATTAGGTTTTGGGTCAATTTGGGTGAAGCATAGATTGAGTTGGATTTGGGCTGACCCATGGCGACCTATGAAAGGACCTTGTCAAGTTTCATTAGATTTGGCTCAATTTGACCCATGTAGGTCAAATTGAACTAGGTTGGGTCAGGTTGACCAATTGGTCAAATTGAGTTAAACTAAGGGTTGATTCAAGTTTAAATGAGTATTTGGAAGGAATGGGTTCAATTGGTTTGGTTTAATTTGGCTCATTTGAATTCATATGGGTCAAATCGATCAAGTTGACCAATTTGGCCAAATTAGCTTAGGCAAGGCATTAGTTTATGTTTGATTGATCAATTGAATATGAATATAGATTTTGGTTTGAATCAATTTGGAATTGGGAATGATTTAGGCTAAATCGACTCTTTAGGCCAATTTGGGCTAAATATGTCAATTAGGCTCAATTGATCAAATTGGGTTCAATCATGGCTTTGATCCTATTTACCAGTCAATTTGGAATGAACTCGAGGCATTGATTGAAATCAATTTGGGTTAGATTTTGATTTGACCCAATTTAGTCTTTTAAGTCAAATTGGGTGAACTTGGGTCAAAGAGCCAATTGGGTTTGGTTTGGCTTAATTGATGATCAAGTCATGTTCAAGAATTGATTTAGGTTGATGTGGATCATTGGTTTCAATTATCTTGGCTTAGGATGAGATTTGGTTCATTTTGCTCATGTAGGTTAAGTGGGTTGATTTGGTCAAATGACTAGGTTGACTTGGTTTGACTCAATTGATTGCAATTGATCAATCAAGGATGATCAACAATCATCATGTGAGGTTTTGGATGGCTTGATTCAATCCAATATGGGTTGGATTGAAATTTGGTTCAAATAGGTGCATTAGGTCACTTTGGGTCAAGTAAGCCTAAACAGGTCAATTGGCTTGATTGAATTGAATTGATTGTAGTTAGGCCATCCAAGATGATCAAAAATCATCATGGATAAGATTTCAAAGGTTGGTTCAATCCAATTTGGGTTGGATTGGAGTTTGGTTCAATTTTCTCAAATTAGTCACTTTGGGTCAAGTGGGCCAATTGGGCTAATTGAGTTGGATTTTGAGTTGAATCGAGTTGAGAGGAGTTTATATATTGATTTGGGATTGGTTTATAACTTTGGTTGCAATTGATTTAAGTTCAAATGGATTTTGTCTTATTTGAGTATTTTAAGTCAAATGGGTTAGGTTAAATTTGATTGAATTGATTTTGGCTTGATTGATTTAATTATAGATTTGATTGGAATGATAATTGGAAGATTGATTGATTTATGCAAAAATGAATTGAATTTGATTTGGATTAAAGGAATTCTATGGATAAGTCTATAGGAATTAAATCATGGGTTTAGGTTTGGGTTATGATGATTTAATTTTGGTTTGAGGACTTGAATTTGAGTGTAGATTTGATTTAGAATGATGATTGGAGGATTAATTGATTTATGAGAAAATCAATTGAGTTTGATTTGGATTAAAGGAAATATGGCTAAGGGGATAGGCATAGAGTTGGTTAGGCTATAGGCTATGTAAGTTTTCCTAAGTCCTAAGACATAGCTTAATCTGATAGCTTACCCTTCTAAGTCTCTAATCTTAGGTTAAGTGTTCACTTAACCACTAGAAATGTCTCATGACTAAAGAGCTCCTAGTGTATAGAAGACTCTTAGACCTATGATGGGAAGATTGGATCCTCACTCTAAAAGTGAAATTAATAATCATATTCAATAATAATTTTATGATTGATTGAAAGCATTGGCTTTAATCAATTTGGATTGGATTGAGGTTTGGCCGAATTTGGCCTTTTAGGTCAAATTGGGTCAACTAGGGTTAAAGAGCCAATTGGACTTGGTTTGGCTCAATTGATGTTTAAATTATATTCAATACTTAATTTATGATTGATTGGAGTAATTGGTTTCAATCAATTGAGTTTGAAATGAAGTTTGGTTCAATTTGGTTCATGTAGGCTAAATGGGTCAGCTTGGGCCAAGTAATCAAATTAGATTGGTTTGATCTAATTGATTTCAATTGGACAATCAAGGGTGATCAACAATTATTGAAAAAAGATTGGAGGTGGTTCAATCCAATTTGGGTTAGATTGAGGTTTGGATCAAATGGATCCTTTAGGTTACTTTGGGTCAAGTGATCCAAACGAGTCAATCGAGATGGATTGGGTTGAGTTTGATGATTGATTTGGGATTGATTAATGGCTTTGATTGTAATTAATTTGGGTATAATTGGATTTTAGCTCATTTGGACATTTTAGGTTCAAATGGGCTAACTTAGGTTAATTGAATAGATTTGGTTGGTTTGATTTGATTGTAGGTATTGTAAATATTTGAAGTGATGATTTGAATGGTTGGAGTGCATTTATAAAAATCAACTGGGTTTGGTTTAATTGAAGGAGCTTTAGGTTGAGTCCATAGGATTGGATTATGTGGTTACGATGAGTTTGGGTTTAAATCATTTTTGCTTGGAGCTTAAATATGAAATGGGATTCAATTGGGTTAGATTTGATTAGTTAGAGGTTGGATTTGCATGAGTCAATAAGCGTGAGTATTAGTCTAGGCCATCGGATGCCTAAGCTTAAGGCATATCTTCCTAAGTCTGTAGGCTTCGGTTTAGTGTTCCCTTAATTACTAGAAGTATCCTATGACTAGGGAAAATCCAAGTGTCTAGAAGACTCCTAAGTTTAAGATAGGAAGATGAATCCTCACTCCAAAAGTGAGTTCAACAAGTTGGTAATACTTTTTGGACAACAAAGATTATTATAAATTAAGATTGAGTTGCTTTGCTTCAGTTTAAAATGTGTGAGATTTACTATTTCCTTATTGTTTCAATGGTTTAATGAAATAAATTATGTTTTGCATTTTAAAATATGTCAATTACTTTTTTTATGCAGTGGTGGAGATAGTTGAAGATGGAGAAGTTGCATCAACTAATGTGGTAGTGACCATCAATGGTGATGGTCAGCCATAAAAGAGGTAGGGAAGACCAATGATAGCAGATAATGAAGATGGTCATGTTAGTGGTGATTAGCAGTGATAATTGATTTTATAGATGCAGTAAACACATAATTTATTTGGAATGCTTAAAAAACCATAATATACTTTAAAAAATAAAAAATAATTAAAATTACAAATATACTAATTATATAAGTTTCAAAGAAATAAAAGGTAAAATCGTTATCATACACATCCTTTATTTCTATAAAGCTCTACTAAGGCATGTGTTATTCTTATGCTAATATTAATTTCCAAAGAAATGAAAAGAATTTTGATAATTTGATAATTGCACTTGTTCCAAAATAATAAAATCAAGAACTATGACATCGGAATTATAAGAACAAAGAATCAATATAAAATTATGATATATAAAACAACACAATAATATCTCAAAAATATCTACAACTTAATTGTTCTAGAGTAGACAAGGACAAGCTCACAATTTTGTTGTACCCCTCTTAATAAATTGATTAAAATTTTATTTAGTCATAAAAATCATTTAATAACACTAATTGTAGCTAAAAAATTTGCTTTAGTTGTGGATTAAGCAATTGCATGTTAATTTTTTTTAGCTAAAAAACACTAGAACCTCATGTGAAGAGACACAAATTAATATAGGCTTCCCAGTTAATATATGACAATCCAACCAGTTTGAAGGTCTTGTTTCCCAAGAACTTAATGTTGTATTCGTATGAACCTTTCATGTATTATATACCTATATATATATATCATATATATATATATATATATATATATATATATATATATATATATATATATATATATATATCTAATCATTTCTTCTACAACCTTGAGATGCCATTCACATTTATAGTCCATGAACTAAGACAAATTGCTTGAGGCATTCAACATATAAACTTTATCTCAAAACACTTAAAGTTGATTTGAATATTTTAAAAATAACTTATTTTAGTTTTAAAATAAAAAATAAAAATAATTAAAATGTACTAAAGAGAAAACCTATAAAAAAAAGGAGATTTATATACATATCACACTATTATATATATATATATATATATATATATATATATATATATATATATATATATATATATATATATATATACCTGCTTAGCATCTAAGTATAAATATTTATAAACAGAATATTCAAATCTTTAATATCATGTCAAAAATATTGCAATTATATATTTTATAAAATGAAATAGCTCTTTACATGTATTCAAATGTATTATATATATAAATTTGGAACTTTATGTGTTAGACATATAAATATATAAAAATTGTGTGATACACATGTAAATATTCCAAAAATAATTATTCAAAACATGCTTATATTTAATTTCTATAGGACACTGTTTTGGTGGAGGTTATTTTTCTAATCCTCTTTTTGGCTATCTCCTTTAGTTCTAAGAATTTCCCTCTTCTCTATTCTTATCTCCTAAAAGTTTGCCATGATCAGCTTCTTTTATTGTCCTATAATAATATTATAGATACTATTGCTAGCCTTTGATTAAATTATTTGACAGTATTTCTATTTATATTATTTGATGTCATTATGCTTAAATCAATTTGTTCAATCATGACTTAGAAATTTGATTATTTTAAATAAGGATACAAATCATATCAAAGGGTTAACTTCTCATAATTTTTTTTACACAATACATGTTAGTTTAAGAAATCAAGCATTCTGCAAGATAAAAAGTTCAACTTTAATGATACAAACACCAAGAAGTTGAGAGGGGAAAAGCCGAAGATTTGCAGAGACATCAAAGTCTTGATAAGCTTTGCATATTTATAGCATATCAAAGATAGTTTAATGAATTAGTTTAGATCAGTTTGAATCAGATAATTTACTTAGCCCATAAACTTATTTCATGTTGATGATTTAATATTTTTGACAATAAATTTTTTTACAGCCACTAATTTTTAATTGATACAATTTATTACCTCAATAGGCAAACATATATAAATTCATAATATTATAGCATATTATTATTAGCATACATAAGCATAGGCAAAGCCATCAAATTTACCTTTTTATTCAAACAATATTTATGATAATCAACCTGAAATACATGCAACATCATTAATATTACTTCATCCTAAAGATAATCAATAACACCACTAAAGTTGGGACCGATGACCCAAATAATCTTGTTTTCTTCATCATCAAAGGCGATGGAGCCGCTTGGTTGGAGAATTAGACAATAAATATTCCAACTATTTTGATTAGTACCCGTGGTCCAAATAGTTCTCTAATTATTGTAGATGATAAGGTTTCTATCATGTTGCATCTTTAAGAAGCGGCTGGAAACCATTCCATTGGTCTTTGACATCCATATAAGGTTTTTAGAATAATAAAGGATGAGATTACATTCTTTTTACGTTGAAAATATGAAGCCATTACTCATCAGAGACTCTCCCGATCTTAGCAGTTGCCCGGATATTAAAATTTTGTGAGCCCAAGCTGGCATGGAAACAAGACTAATATATATATATATATATATATATATAATCCTCGTGAAAATTATTTTAACCTCCTCTCGTGAGTTCCTCCACCACAATAAAAGGTAAGCAAAAATAAAATTTTAAAGCCAACAAAACCAAGAGGACTTATAAAAACTCTAAGATCTCTAAATCTAAACCAATGTCTAAAAATCCTAAAAAAGAAATTAAACATTATAAATGTGGCCATGTGGGTCATTATGTTAATAGATGTATTGTTAAAAAGAAGTTAAGTGAATTAAAAATTAAAGAAGAAGACATGAATAAAACTTCAATTATAGTACCATTCGGCAATTATGAATGAAATGTAATGACATTTGGGCTTAAAAATGTCCCATCTAAATTTCAGAGTATTATGAATAATATATTTAAAAACTATTTTAAATATATTATTTTTTATATTGATGATGTTCTTATATTTTCTAATTCCATAGATGAATATTTCAACAATTTAAAAACATTTAAATGGCTTATACAGAAAAATAGCTTAGTCGTCTATGCTCCAAAAATCAAATTATTTCAAATTGAAATTAGATTTTTGGGACACAATATTTCTAATGCATCTATTATTTCTATTAATAAAAGCAACAAATTTGCTCATAAATTTCTAGATATTCTCCTAGAGGAAAATCAGTTATAAAGATTTCTAGGCGCCTTAAATTATGTGGTAAATTTTTATCAATATTTAATTTGTTGCGTGCTAGAAAACCAGTTGTGGTAGAGTAAAAATTTTTGCCTTAACTTCGTTGTGAAATCCAGCACACACAGAGGTATTTAAGGAGTGAACAATAAAACTCCAGAATTTTTGCGTGGAAAATCTCGAAAAGAGGGAAAAAACTACGAGGCCTAGCCCAGTAAAAAGCTTCAACTATATATTTGTTTTGGAGTACAAGTTTTCCCGATAACGGGATTACATAATTGTATATGAGAAGGGAACAACAGTTATATGACAACGATCAAGTTGTAACAGTTGCGGTGGTAACAGATGATGGTGAACTGTGAGGAGCAATCACCGGTGAAAATGCAATAATACCGCGAATACATGGAACAATCACGCGTAAACGCAGAAACGCATCACCGTAAACGCAGAACAATCACTAGCAGAAACACAGGGAACAATCACTGGTAGAAATGCAGGGAATAATCACTAGTAGAAGTCATCATGATGGAGACCGACAGAGATTGACGACGGCAAGGATCAACGGCGGCTGATGGCGGCGGCCGGCGGCGGTGATTGATGACCGTCGGGTGGCGGCGGCCAGCGGCGGTGGTTGATGACCGTCGGGTGGCGGCACGATTGTGCTTGGAGGATCTTTAGAGCTCTCTCCTCTCTCTTGCTTCTTGCTTTGGCCTCCTCTCATATGAGAAATGATGGGCTGTTTATAGATTGGAGGAGTGGCGTCTCTGTAAATACATGAAAAACCCGTACCACTCCACTTCATCTGATGGCTCACAATGATCCCTTTGATCATTTGATGTATTTTAATTATTTGAATGCTCAAATGAAGTTGGAATTGTAAGATCTTTGGCTTTTTGGAACCGGCTGGTCGAGACGCTCGATTTGACTTTAAACACTCCATATTTGAGAGCTTTTTAAGAATTTAACTGATGTCTCAAAGTTTCCAATGATATTTTAAGTGAATGATTTCGACCAGTTTTAATTTTTGATTAGCTTGCTTTCGGCGTCAAGATTCGTGCTTCGACTAGAGGAATTTTTAGGGTCATATCAGTTGCCCCCCTATTTTTGGATGATATTATCTCGATCATCAAAAAATATGTGCTAAGTACTTCAAAATAGTAAATTCTTCAACGAAATATGCAGGTCCATTAACCACACATTTTGAGAGAACAGATCTTCATGTAAGCACAAGATTACGACTACGGCGACGCACGTACCCACAAATATGTATGTTGTGAGCATCAAATTTCGAGGTTCTGAACCCATTCGGTCCTGAACGTGGAGCCCTGTACGCATGCTGATGACATGCTACGGCCAGACGCGCGATGTATGCACGAATGGCGGCAGATGGGCTTGTAAGGGCTCACAAGATGACGGGCCGCTGAAGCGCCGGGTCGCATGGTCGCTGGGCGCGGCGCACAGACCGGTTGGCGGTCAGCAATGGGCCCCACTGAGTCGCGAACTGACACACGGCCATCGGTCTGGCCATGGCGACGCCAGGCGCAGGCGTCTGCTGGCGAGTATCACGCGATGGCGCATGGTCTCCACTCGTCAAGACCCGGCCGCACGGTCGATATCGCCTACCGCCCAAACGACGCTTTTGACTGCCGCAATTTTGGCGCTTTGGGAAATTTTTGATAATTTTTTACCTTTTTGTCCCTAGAAGGGGTCTATAAAAACCCCCCTAGGGCTAAGGGAGAAGGCACACTTCTTCAATGCTCTGCTTCTCTTCTTCTTGAGTGAGGTTTGTTTGAGTCGATCAGCCCGCGTGGTACTTACATCGTTGTTTGGTTTTCCTCGAAGAGGCGCCAACCCGTCGGACAATCCGGGTTTGAGGCGATCAAGGCCCACAGATTTTACGTTGTTCGATTTTCCCTCGAAGAGGCCAACCCGCCGGACCATCCGGTTTGGAGGTGATTAAGGCACAGACTACGTTGTTGTTCCGCTTTTCCTCGAAGAAGCCAACCTCGCCGACCGTCCGGGTTGAGGCGAGCGTCCGCGGTACATATCGTATCGTTCCGCTTTTCCTCGAAGAGGCCAACCGCCTCGTCGAACCGGGTTTGGAGGCGATCAAGCGCCCACGCATTTACGCCGTTGTTCTAGTTTTCCCTCAAAGAGGCATCAACCGCCTCTGGACCCCATATTTGAGGCGATCAAGGCCCGCGTACATACGCCGCGTGTCCGCTTTCCTCGAAGATGCATTAACGTACTCCGCACGGCCCGGTTTGGAGGCGATCATCAGGCGATAACCGGAGAGATGGGGACGCGATGCCGATGATGGTGGTCGAGCAAGTAGTCGGCGAGGATGATCGGAGACGATGGTGGGGACCGGCGAAGATTGCCGGCGATGGTCGACGGCGGTGATCGGCAACGATAGTGGTGACCGGTGGAGATGGCCGGCGATAGTCGATGACTATGACCGCTGATCGCGGATTGGCCGACGGGTGGTCAAGAGAATCGCGATCGGGCGCTTCAGAATGGCAGGATGACCGGCGATGGTGGTGACCGACGCAAGATTCGGCGATCGCCGCAGAAGGATCGCATTAGCGGCGGCGCGACCGACGCATGGTTGGCGGGTCGAGTGGTGGCAGCGGCAACTGACGACGGTAGTCGATGGTGGTGACTAGCGTCAATAGTTGGCGGGGATGACCAGCGACAATGGTAGTGATCGACGAAGATTGTCGACGATGGTTGGTGAATCAACGACAGGCGAATCGACGGGGTGGTCGAAGACCACTAACCGTACGACGCGTGGCGACCGGCGTGCGGTCGCGTGGGATGACCGGCGATGATGGTGGTGACCAGCGGATATTGCCGGCGATGGTCGGTGACCGTGGTTGGCAACCGACGGGGGTGGTAGGCAGCGACGGTGGTTGGCGGCCGACAGGGATCTTTGACTTATCCGAGGTTGTTTGTCAGAGTGTGACTCGACGCTAATGCACAAGGAATTGAATCTACCGGTGATTTTGACCCATCGAGATTATTTGTCGAGTGTTTGCTCGATGACGCGTGCGGGAGTAAGTACAAAGTTTCGACTATCCGAGGTTGTTTGTCATAGTGTTTGCTCGGGCGACGCTAACTGGAAGAGGTTGAATTGAATTCGCCGAGGATCTTTGACCCATCCGAGGTTGTTTGTCGAGTGTTACCGATGACGCAACTATGGAAGTTGAATTGAATTCGCTGAGGATTTTGACCCATCCGAGGTTGTTTGTCAGAGTGTTACCCGATAACGTTAACCTGTATGGAAGAGGTTGAATTGAATCCACTGAGAATTTTGACCCGTCCAAGATTATTTGTCAGAGTGTTACCCAATGACATTAACCTGTATGGAAGAGGTTGAATTGAATCCACTAAGAATTTTTGACCTATCTGAGGTTGTTTGTCAGGGTGTTACCCGATGACGTTAGCCTATATGGAAGAGATCGTGGGAAGTCCATCAAGGACCTTTTGACTTATCCTAGGTTGTTTGTCAGAGTATTTGCTCAATGATGTTAACACGATGACGTTAACCTATGTGGAAGAGGTTGAATTGAATCCACTGAGGATTTTGACCCATCCGAGGTTGTTTGTCAGAGTGTTACCCAATGACGTTAACTTGTATGGAAGAGGTCGAATTGAACCGCCGGATTTTGACCTATCGAGGTTGTTTGTCGGTGTTACTTGACATTAACGCTGGAAGAGGTTGAATTGAATCCACCGAGATTTTGACCTATCCGAGGTTGTTTGTCGAGTGTTACGGCGACGCTATGGAAGGGGTCGAATTGAATCCGCTGAGAATTTTTGACCTATCCGAGGTTGTTTGTCAGGGTGTTACTCGATGACGTTAACATGTATGGAAGAGGTCATGGGAAGTCCACCAAGGACCTTTTGACCTATCCTAGGTTGTTTGTCAGAGTGTTACCCGATGATGTTAACCTGTATGGAAGAGGTCAAATTGAATCCGCTGAGGATTTTTGACCTATCCAAGGTTGTTTGTCAGGGTGTTACCTGATGACATTAACCTATATGAATGAGGTCGAATTGAATCCGCTGAGGATTTTTGACCTATCTGAGGTTGTTTATCAGGGTGTTACCCGATGACGTTAACCTGTATGGAAGAGGTCGTGGGAAGTCCACCAAGGACCTTTTGACCTATCCTAGGTTGTTTGTTAGAGTCTTTGCTTGATGACATTAACCTATATGGAAGAGGTCGAATCAAAACATCCGTTTGTGGTTGTAACCAAAGTTGCTTCTTAACATTAGTCTTGTTTTTCCATGAGTATGATTGAAAAATCATAATTTGTGAAACTATACCTCTTCTCAATGTTGAAATATTCTCCAACTTTGACTTGTTTCTTGGGATGGTAATTGATTAGATGCTTAATATGGGTGATCTTCTGAGATTAAGAGTTATCCCCCAGTTTCTGATAGAATCTGAAGGAACTAAGTTCGATAAATCTTCATTCTTTACTTGTGCTTCTTAAAAGCTTGAAATGCTCCACCTCGATGATGCTTTTGATTTTGTTGGAAAACTTGGTCGCCATACAAGATAAAATAATGGGAATCAACATCCCACAGACGGTGCCAAACTATTGCGTGCTAGAAAACCAGTTGTAGTAGAGTAAAAGTTTTTGCCTTAGCTTCGTTGTGAAATCCAACACACACACAGGTATTTAAAGAGTGAACAATAAAACTCTAGAATTTTTATGTGAAAACCTCGAAAAGAGGGAAAACTACTGGCCTACACAAAAGCTTCCACTATATATTTATTTTGAGTACAAGTTTTCCGATAACGGATTACATATATGAGGGAACAGTTATGTTACAACAATCAAGTTATAACAGTTGTGGTGGTAACAGATGATGGTGAACTGTGAGGAGCAATCACCAGTGAAAATACGGAAATACCATCGCGTAAATGCGTGGGAACAATCACGCGTAAACACAGGAACGATCCAATGTAAATGCATGAACAATCAATCGCTGCGTAGGAACAATCATCAGAAATGCGGAATAATCACTGGTAGAAGTCATCATGATGGAGACCGATAGAGATTCATGACGGAAAGGATCAATGGCTACGGACGGCGGCCAGTGCGGGTTGATGACCGTGGGTGTGCACGATTGTGCTTGGAGGATCTTTAGAGCTCTCTCCTCTCTCTTGCTTCTTGCTTTGGCCTCCTCTCATATGAGGAATGATGGGCTATTTATAGATTGGAGGAGTGGCGTCTCTGTAAATACATGCAAAACCCGTACCACTCCACTTCATCGAACGGCTCACAATGATCCCTTTGATCATTTGATGTATTTTAAATATTTGAATGCTCAAATGAAGTCGGAATTGTAAGATCTTTGGCTTGTTGGAACCGGCTCATCGAGATGCTCGATTTGACTATAAACACTCCATATTTGAGAGCTTTTAAGAATTTAATTGATGTCTCAAAGTTTCTAATGATATTTTAAGTGCTTGATCTCAGATTTACTTTTTGCTGCATCAAGATTCGTGCTTCGACTAGAGAAATTTTCAAGGTCATATCATAACTCAAGATGCTTGTCAACTTTTTGATCTCTTAAGGAAAGAATCACTGCCATGAACTGATCTACACACCATGGCAGTTAAAAAAAAATAAAATAAAAAACATGTCAAAAATCTTCCTTGTCTTAACCTTGCTGATCCTGATAACTTTGAAATTGTTGAAACCAATGCTTTGGGTCTAGGAGGTAGGGGAAAAGATCTGTCCAATAGCTTTACTATTGAAATGATCAACCTCAGAACTTATCTTTATGATTCCTCTTCTCAACCAACAATTGAGAAAGGTGACTCTTCTAAAATTAAAGAAGTAGCTCCATCCCTTAATGAAGTTGTTGCTCAAGAACTTATTTATTTCACCAAAAAAACAAAATAGAATATTATAGAAATAAACCCAGCAGATTATTCTATTAATAATTCATGGGTATTACTTGAAAGATATTTCAAAGTTAATCCTTTCCAATTTTAAGAAAATTTATAAAAAGAAATTATGATAAAATTTTAATACAACTCAAATATGTTGAAAGTTCTCATATTCGCGATCAAGCCAGTCAAATCATTATGTATAGCAAATGTGTTATACATAAGATTATTCATTAAAGTGAATAGGGTTTAACTCCATTTTTAAGAAAAAAAAACTATCTTTCTTTTAGCTAATTTACAAAGTAAAATTAGTGTGAATTATTTGTACTATGTTCAAGCTATGATGAAGGCCTTTTTTCTTATCAATGATAAAAAAAGCATTCACGAATGTTCATTATGAATAAAAATTTATTTCCAGAGATCTTCCAGTTTGGTTCTACAGATGGTAGAACTATTTTGGAGTAGAACTAGATATCCTTCTCGATCAAATCAAGGAGATATTCAATGAATGGATGGAGGCTGCACCAAAAATGTGAACCATCAATCCTAAAAGAATGATACAATGCCAAAATCTGGCCTACTTTTTTTACAGACTATCAAATTCCATGGTTTTGGTCTTGGAATGTTACTCTTGGAAATGACCCTTTTAATCAACTAATTCTCCAAAGATAATTTTTACTTAAATGGTGGAACCAGATCAATGTTGAGGATAAGCTCAAGCAGATCCATATCATTATTAAATCTTATTAAAAATTAATTATTCCTCAGAAGCCTTCAGACTTTGAATTATCTGTGGAAGATGTTCTTGAAAGTATTTGTAGAAGATACCCACATGAAAAATAAATTCAGAATAAGGATCATTTGAAGAAAATGTATGAAGCATAATTTGCTTAAATTTTTAAACATCTTATTTAAATCTGTGACAATGGATAATCTTCTGAAGATGTTAACGTAGAATCCACTAGTGAAAATTAGTAGACATAATTATTATGTGCACTATCACCAACAATTCATTACATTACCTTCAATTATTTAGAGCACATCAATAACTGAATTGACACACAACAACTTTACCAAAAGTAAAGTTTTCTTTTGAGCTGTCATGGAATAAAGAAACCTCTTTACATATGTAAAGAGTTTTCAGTCGAATAACTTTAGATACTGTTATTCACTTTCTATCACTTATGATTATTATTATACCTTTGCTTAAAGATTAAGCAAAGCTATTGTATTCTGCTTATAGTTTTGGTGTCCGCCTTTTTTTATATAAGAAGGTTTCATCTGGTAGTCTAGGTGTACAAGTTTTCTTTCTTCTCTTCTCTTCTTCTATGTGCCATCCAAGTCTTTTGATCCTCCTATGTGCCTAGTATGTAACGCCATTGAGTAAGTACTTAATAAATATAAGCATGTTTAAATTTTTTGTTCTTTATATAATCAATCTACTATTCCTATTCTTTATATAATTCGAATTATTCTTTTTGCTAATAATTCAACAATCTCAGCTTTACATAAAGTAAGATTATGCTCATTCATTTGGCAAGGTTGATCTTTCGTTGGAATATTATGTTCATTGAAAGTATCAATGTATGAGAGTTCCACTGAATTAATTTTTTTATCCTAAAAAGTAATTGGGTTGTCACCACAAACTAATTTCTAGATGTCTTGAAGGCAAGATAGAATGTTGGATTGAATTGATGGAGAGGAAATTTTTTTGTTTAATAGTTAAATCAGAAATTTCTTCTTTTAAATAATTTAAATGTATAGATTTATTATTAAATATATTCATTTCATTTAAAATTATTTCTTTAGGATTGGTGATAAATTAGAATATAACCTTTTCATCCCAAATTTCACAGTGAATTCTGATATCATCAATTTTAGTTATAGGCATTATTCTGAGGAGGAATGGGGTTTCTAAGAAAATACGTGGAGTTAAATTTTTAACTAATAAAAATGGCATATGAATATGAAGATCATCCTGGAAAATTGTTACATATGATAGTTTGTATTCAATTTCTAAGGTTTCACCATCAACAGCTTTAAGCTTCTGAGTGGTTTCTTCAAAGTATTTAGAATGTATAAGTCATTCTTTAAAATAATTTAAATTTGCATTATTATCAACAAGGGCCGTCTGATTTTGTAAAATAAAATTTTTATTTATAATTATTTTTTTTGGAAATATACCATTTTTGGTATATTACCTTCTAAATACTCTGCAATAATCCATATTCTTGGTTAGTAGAAGTTTTTGGATTGTCGTCAGGGTTTTTCAGATTGGGAATAAGTCAGATATTGCTTTATTTTTAAATTCTTTGTTCAACTATTCATTTGATCTTGTTTAGCTTTAATATCTATAATTTCTTGTTATAATTATTTTCTTTTATTTTTTAAATCATTTAGAGATCCTTCAGCTGATGGAATATTCTTTTCTGCTCTTCTTTTATATACTTATTTCATAGAGTATATAGGGAAGTTAGAAAAGGTTTTATCAGATTTTTTTTTTCATTTAAAACTTTAATAATCTTATTTTGATTAGATGGATTATCTACTTGTCCTAAGATTTTAATAAGTTGGTCCTTTTGATCAGTAATTAGAGTAAAAGGACCAGCCATTTCTATTATATTTTTTTTATAATAATCTGTTTATTAGCAAGAATTGCAACACTCAGATTTTTCTTCATCAGTGGAGGATGAGAAAATCTCATCAGCTTCTTCTGATGATAAATCTTTCTCAAATTCAGAGGAAGATAAAAGAATTTTTATGAGGGTTAGTTTTAACCATTCATCAATTTTTAATTCATTTAATGTTTTTTTAATAGTATATCTGTTAGCATAGTGACCCATATGACCACATTTATAACATTTAATTTCTTTTTTAGGATTTTTAGATATTGGTATAGATTTAAAGGTCTTGGAGTTTTTATAAGTCCTCTTAGTTTTGTTGGCTTTAAAATTTTCCTTTTGCTTATCTTTTCTTCAGGTGGAGGAACTTACCAGAGGAGGGTCGCAGGTAGACTGTTCATAGAATTCTCTGAGTTGTCTTCTTTCTAGAAGGAGTTCTCATCTAATTTGATTGTTTAGCCTTATATCAGAACATAGGGTTAAACTAGTATTAACACAAGCAGATATATGATTTTTATATGTGTAGGCTTCATATGGGATTGAACCATTGAACAAATGAAGATGAGACTTAACCTTTTTTGCGAAAAGATTTGGAAGTCCTTCTATAAATTTTTGTTTCCATTGTAAGGTATTGGCATCATGTAATGTCATAACTTGTGCAAAAACAAAAAAAACATCTTTATTCCATCTATAATGTCTAAGAGATGGATATCATAACTTTTGGAGTAAAGAATGAGTCTTCTCTCCTTAATCTTCAATAACACCAGCAAAATGATCAAGAATGGCTTGGATTAAATTGTAAACATTATTTTCATTTGGTTTTTGTTGTTATTTGGGTAAACATTTTGTATTTAAATCGATTTCATTAAGTAAATCATCTTTTTGTTCTTAAGAAAGGTAATGATCCCACCAGGCTTATAACATTTCTGAGATCCTAGAAATGATAGCATGAGCTGCTTACTCAGATGTTGCAGACCGATGTCTAGCATCAAAGACTAATGCAAACATAAGCATACGATGTAGAATTTGATGGATTTGGTGTTCTACAAGTCCATCAATATTCCATTCATAAAGAGAATTACCATCATAAGAATTACTAATAAAATCAGTAGGTTCCTTAGAGAGTAGATCTTGAGGTGTATGCCATTTATATTAGAGTTTATCTAAATTTTTTTTAGAATAAGATATTTTATTTATCTTAGTCATTAGATGATTCATCCTCAAAGGTTCCAAAAGAATGATTTTTAAACTTTAGAACTAAATCCTGAATATCTTCACTATTTGGTCTTAACTAAAAAGTCAGTTTGGGAAGAGGCTAAAAAAGAAGTTTTAACTTCGTAGATGAATTTGCTGAAGATGTTTCTTTAGTAATTCTTCTCATATTATTATCTTGATTAGAAAGTTTTTTTGATTAACTTATCAATTTTAGATTCTAATCTAAATAAATGATCAGAAATGATTTGTAGCATACTATTTCTATAATTAAATTATTTTATCATAATAATAAATTATTTTAAAGCTTGAGGATCAGTATTAATTTTTCCAAAAGCTGCAATATCAAGAGGTTTGTCATCAAACATTCGAGCAACTCATGGAGGATATAGTGTTTCCTCAACTTTTCCTTGCTGATTTAGCCATTTTTTATTGCTTAAAATGACTAATTGTGTAGATTGAGTATAATTTTGAAAAGCCCAGGCTACAAAGGGAATTGTTGCCTTTCCTTTCTTATTACATTTAGTCATTTCTTCGAAATATATGTCAGATATTTTGATTCTTTGCTCGTATGAGGTGGTATTTATATACCACTTTTGAAAATTATCATACTTAGGTTGTCTATATTCTCTCAGAAAAGTCTCTCTAGACTTAGAACCTATTTGATAATTCATTAACACTAAAATTCAATTTAGATGGAGTGGGAGATTTATTTTGTCTTACAGGATGATAAAGATTATTATGATTTAATTAAATTGCTTCAATTGGTGGCTCATCTAATTATGTAGGTGAACCTGTAGATCTTATTCTTATCAAGGTCATATAAGGGAAAGAAACCCTAAGAAGAGTTATAGAGCTGCAAGGATTGAATCAAACCTCTACATCGCCATCAGATGTTTGAATTATCAGATCAAAGTCTTGATTGATTGATAGTCTAGGAGTGACCGCAGATGGTATTGTCCAAGATTCTAGAAATACTGCCTCATTGCACTTTATAACTCTATTAGTGGCAGTATAAGAAGCTAACAAATTTGTTTGAATTAAAGTTGTTTTCTCAAGGGGATGAAAACCTTTTTTGACATTAGGATTTATGGTTAGAACCCTAAAATGTAATAAAAAAATAAGTGCAATAGTTTCTGATCGTGGAAGAAAATCATAACCATGAAGTTATAATTGTAACTTAGAAGCTTAAAAAAATTTATATCAGATAAAGATAAAATTGAATTAGAAAAAATATTGAAATAAACTAGTCCATGACATAGAGTAGTTTCAATAACACTTATAAGAGATTGTGCCCAGGTTAAAGCATCTTCCATCTCTTAAGTAGGCAAGGATGGAAGCATTTAATCCTTTGAAAGTTAATGGTTTAAATGCTATTTGAATCATCACAATATGAAAATACTTATAGTCTTGCATATATCTATGCAAATCTTCTTGTGTTAATAAACAAATAATCTGGTATATTTGATATATAGTAATCTATTACTCTACCATTTTAATGGAGATTTTTTTTGAAATCAAAGGTGTCATTTTGATAAATTAGAGATTTATAAACTTTGGGAAAAGACCATTTATTTAGGTCTTCTTCAATGAGAGGAAAATCTGTTAATTCAGTGTTTTTAATTAGATTATTATTTTTGGAAATTCTAATCATAAGATTAGAATTTATTGAATAAGAAGAAGAAGCCATAGAAGGAGAAGGGGGAAGAAATACAACATATAAGGTCGTTTAATAAATATATTAAATATTTTTGAGTTATAATAAATTAGATTCATAATCAATTGAGAAAACCCAAACATTTTGGCTTGGTCCTCTATAAGCATATCCATAGGTGGAGCATTCTATGGAGGGGCTATCTGCTCACTAGAACCAATGATTTGCTTACCCTTATCCTGAGGTGCTACCCTATGAGGTAGAACTTTGCTACTACGTAGGTTGACTTCGATGACTTCATGTGATTGGTTGATAGAAAGTTCTACCTAGTTGTCAAGTATACCTACAGCTTCTCCTATGATACCCTCAGAGTCAGATGACTCTAAGTCAATCTCAATGGGAGAACCCGATTCAAAAAAGGAAAGTCAGATTCTAAATCATAAGAAAAGGGATCAAAATTATTTGTGCTATTATTGTTATTTAGACTTAGAAAGATTTCAATTGAAATGAGATCATCAAGACTATCAAAAGTAGAGAAGATATAAGTGGAATCTACTTTTTTCATTGATTTATTTTTAGGTGGAGGTACATGATAGAAATCAAGCAAAGTAAGTCAAGCGAGGGGTTTAGTGCCCTCGTCTACAAATACTATGTTTCTTCTAGAAGAAGTGCTGGATGAAGTGGTAATAGCTACAATGGTGGAAAGAATGCTTGATTTGGATAATACTTTTGTTACTTGGCAATCTTGGGAAAGTGTAGACTGCTACTACTAAGCTCCTACCCTCCCTAAGTTGTCTTTGGCAACTTGTAAATCTTCCTTGATGTTGGAGGTTTGAGCTGCCTCAAGCACCTACAAGAAAAGTTTCTTGATCTTAGAAATGATCTTTTTAAAGGTTTAGGATAAAGAAATATCTCAACCTTCTTTTGTCTTAAAAGGATCACATGTATCCTCAAGGATTACTCTAATAGTGCTAGATGGTTATTCTAACAAATAATCTTTAAGGATAATTATGGCACCTGACTTATAGCCGTGTTATAGATAGTCCTTGAAAGTGATACAATCTTCTAAGACATGGCCTAACATGTGATGGTAGAGGCAAAAGTTAGGATAATTACTCTTTCCCACTTCCTTCGACCACATAGGCTCTAGTAATTGGAACAAATTTCTTTATGAGATTTTTAAAAATTTTCCTAACTACCTCTCTCTTAATTGAATAGGGCTTGTTTAACTTATCAATAAAAGTAGGTGTGTAGTAGTTACCTTGCGATGGGTATGAATATCACTGCTGAGTGTATTGCTATGGAGGCAGTGGCAACTACCTTTATGGTAGCTATGATGGTCGATATGATGGCTGAGGAGGTGGTAGTCAAGTTGCTGAGCTCACAATCTCTCAAACTAAACTTTGGCCTGCAGCTTGGACTTGAACAATTGGTCTTGAAAAGGTAATTGTTTGGTTTCCTTATCCAGACTACCACTGTGATGTTTATTTTTGGATGCATATGAGGAACACCACACAGATCTAAGGGGGTACTTATTGAAGTGATTAGGTACAATATTGAAGTATGATATACTATCTCGGATGATAGGGATAGCACCCTTTAATGGACCTAATCACCTAATAAGGACTCTTAAGGCATGATTGGTCTTCGAATATACTAGAGATGTTTCCCTTACTTTACATGCATGAATAAAGTAGGGTTTATATTAAATCGAGTTTTAAAGTTCCCTATGGAGGCAAGTCTCCATAGTTAATTACATCATGAGAAAGATGAATTCTTTAGGAATAGTCTCGATTAAAGTTGGAAATTATTATCTCTAAAGATTTGAAGAATAAGATTATCAATAAGTAGGTTATGTTTTGAAAATCAAGTGGGAAAGATCAAGGAGAAGACTTATTTTGAAAACCAAAGATATAAGTAGAAAATTCTCATGATACTAAGATATATTAGAATGCTCACTAGGTCTCCTAATATCTTGAGAATATAGTTGGGCTTTATATATTTAAAATTGAAGAGAATTATGTGTTTGAGTGAGAATTTTATTAGATTGCTAGGGCTTTTAATCCAACAATACAAGATTATGGAAATGCTTAATAGGTGAGGATTTATGCTTGTAGCCCGAAGGAAAGAGCTACCTCAAATCCTAAATCTATGGAGCTTTAGCAAGAGCTAAAACATGACCTAAATCTAAGCAAAGATGAGTATATGGTTTACCTTCACAAGAGAGAGTAAACCACCCAACTACTGGGCTTATAATTACTTGGAGTGGTAGCCAGCTAACTCCTCATACACTTTAAAACTATGTAAGCAAGTCATATGATTTTGCAAGATAATTGGGTTGTTATTATTTAGAAAAAGACTAAAATCCTTAAATCTACTCTCTAAGAGATTAGAGCATAAGTGGTATGAATAATAACTTAATCTACAAATGAAAATCTTTTCAACTTTTATTTGATTTTTTGACACTTCATTTTGACAAATGCCATAGGAGTTTCATATGTCTAAATGCATGACAAAAATAGATTATAAGCTAAATCAATAGGAAAGAGGTGTTTTTCACCATAAAGGAGACCCTCAAAGATTAAGTCTTCCCCTATCGTGCAAGGATGAAAACCCTCTCTTAGCAAGAATGAAGCAATATGCATGCATGATGTGAGACATACAATGTTCAGCTAAGGGTTTACTAAATATTTTAGTTATCTTAATTTAATATCTAAGCTTTATGTGAGGTTATGAGTTATTTAAAACTTTAGTTATGAGTTATAGTTGGCGTAGAAAAAATTATTTTTTTCCTAAGAACCTAATCTCCTCCAACCCATACAACAAACACCAATCATAAAGAAATTATGATGAGGCATGTAATATGTAATGCACAAGCTAAACATAATATCAAACATCTTATAGCTACCATAAAAGAATAACAAGACGATGTGGTCGAGTACCGCCATACAACCCAAAAAAAAGAAAATAGTTAGTTGAGCTCTACCATTATACAACATGGAATATAAAAGAATAATTATAATTTACAAATTAATAAATGCTATGGGATTTTCTTATCTTCATTCTTCATGTTTCATGTATCTTTCTTCATGTCTCCTTTGATTTGATTTGCTCCATTTCAAAACCATTATAGGGCCTCCTAGGATAGCCTTGTAGCCACTACTCATCCTAATCCCCCATAACACTAATCCTAATTCCCAATGTAAAATTACATTAAAAGTAGGAAAAATAAATCTAACTATACTTGCAACATAAGTGTTAACTGAATACACCATACAACAACAAGCGGTTATATATATATATATATATATATATATATATATATATATATATATATATATATATATATATATATATATATTTGGACTTGACACCCTACTAGGGGTGTAAACGAGCCGAGCTTGAGCGAAGAGACTCTTGTTCGTGTTCGGCTCATTTATATATCGAGCTTGAAATGTCTATTCGTGTTTGGCTCGTTTAACTAAATGAGCTAACATGAAACATTCATGAAACGATAAACACAGAGAGGGAGGATTCAACGGCTAATCTTTTGCATAACAAAAGTTTTAACCTCTAAGCCATGCTTGCTTTTATGATATGTAAATGTGTTCATATAATAATAATAATAATAATAATAATAATAATAATAATAATAATAATAATAATAATAATAATAATAATAAATAATAATAAAATAATAATAATAAAATAATAATAATAATAATAATACCAGTAATACAATAATAATAATAATAATAATAATAGTAATAAATAATAATAATAATAATAATATAATATAATTTTTTATTTCGAGCTAAATTGAGCCGAACACGATCGAACAAATGATTGTTCATGTTTAGCTCGTTTATATATCAAGCTTGAAATGTCTATTCGTGTTCGGCTCGTTTAGTTAATGAATGAGCTGAACACAAGCTACATAATGAGCCGAACACGAGCTATTCACGAACAATGAGCTTTTGGCTACACACCCACATGCACCCATGTCTTAACTTAGATTATTCTTAGGGGTTTGAGTGACCTGTAAAGAGAATAATTATATTTATTTTAAGCATCTCTTAAGCATAATCCCATGCATAAAATATGATTAGGCTAATGTCAGCCTAACATCAAGTCTATGAAAGATACACCCTAACATCCAGGCTAAAATAGTACATCACACCATACACCGCCCTAACATAATGCTAGAAGTGGTGACTTAGTTCTAATGTGTGTGTATTAAGGCGTATGTGATATGTCTTAACTAAGTTTTGTAATGATTTTCTAAATGTGAATGGAGTTTAATTACAAAGGTTAATTTCACTTAAAGTAGTTTAATTGATTTGGGAATTTTACTTAGTATTTTCTTTTAATTCAGTTGACTTATACATATAAACTAAGTGATATAAAGAGAAGAAAAAGAGAGGATTACTCTCTTTCATCCCTACCTTAAGTTACTCTAAGGCATATTAATTAACTCAATTCTCTTTAATGAATGGCTCATTACACATTTCAAATTAATCTTAAGTTTTGGATCAATTTAAATAAGCATATTCAATATGATAGAAATCTTAAGGTTAATTTGATTGAATTACTATCAGATGACACATGCCCTACCATTTATTTCCATCATATATGACATGCATATGATAATCCTAAGTATACCTACACATATAAGTTTCTTTTAGCACACTTTAAATGAAAGATGTATTTTGTAGAAAATGGGATTCTCACTTACTAGCTAAATACACATTCAAGTGTATAAAGGTTTTAATGGATACTTCGCCATTGTTAAGTAGGGGAGTGGGCTACTTAAAGCCTTGCGTCCCCGGAATGTCTAGACTAGATATACCCACTATTTTCGAATACACATGAATATACAAGTGACTAAAAGAATGGAAAATAATGCAAAAATTGTATTTCTTTCAATTAAATTATTTATACATATGAGCTAAAGTTGAAAAAGAAGATTTTCATTCATTAGCTGAATGCACATGCAAGTGTATAAAAGTTTTAAGCGGATACTTCATCATTGTTAAACTAGGGGAGTGAGATAAAGACCTCCTTAGGGCAACTTAGAGCCTTGCATCCCCAGAATGTCTAGATTAGATATACCACTATTGTTGAATACACATTAATGTACAAGTAACTACAAGAATGAAAAATCATGCAAAAGTTGTATTTTTGCTTGACTGAAATATTTATGCATATGGAGTAAAGTCTTATTCACATTCTAAGGAAGAAATACATGTAAATGAAATCAAATAAGTACTTGTCACTATTAACCAAGGAAGTGAGGTAATCAAATGACCTCCTAGGGGCTAACTAAAGCCTTGTATTCCTAGGATGTCCAGACTATATACTTATTAACATTAAAATGCATGTAAAGCTACAAATGAATTAAAGAAAAGAAAAGCTTCAATCCATGCACTTAAGGTATAATCACATACATTTCCTATATATTCATAGCATGTGTAATCATTCATTTATAAACTTTGAAAAAAATATATTTGGATTTAATAGTGACAATAGCCACACATATATCAAATTAAATCAACACATGCAAGCTTGATATAAAGGAAACCATTTGATTTAATAAATTTTTTGCAAAGATGAATGCATGAATAAAATGAAATAAAACATTTAATATGATTGGAGAGGAATAAATAAATATAAGCATGTGGTTTCATTCAACCAAACTAATTCCTAAGGACAATCATATCAAATACAATTATTTAAAGCATACCGAAGCTTTTTTTAATGTCACTTTTAATTTGATGTTTAACTTGATTTAAGAAAAGAGAAAAAAAATGAAAAAAGAGTTTTCTATTCCTAATCCCATCCCATGTTTGTAAGTTAATTTGATTTATTGAGAAGATAATTAAGTTAATTTTATAGATTAATTAAGTTAAGGCATGAATTAAATCAATTAATTAACCCCTTACCTATATTAGCTTAAAGTAATTATCCAAATAATTATAAGCCAATGTAATATGTTAATGAATTGAAATGTAAATTTGCAATGGTCCTATGAAATGAAAGGGCCTAATGTAATTGGCTCACAATTAATGGTTAATTAAGCTTAAAGAACTTATTTAATTTTTTTATGATTTTCCAACACATATGGACAAATCATAATTTAATTAAACCTTTTTAGGTTATTGAACACCTAAAGACATACCCATGAATTAATTAAGTTCAAATATATTTTAAATTTTAATTAAACTAATTAAGTAATTAATTAATCCATGAATCTTTAATTAATTTCTCTTGAAAAGGTGAAGGAAATTTAGGGGAAAAGATTAGGAGAGGAGCCCCAATCTAATTCCCTAAGCATCCTCATTGTTAAATAGTGATAGATGACCCAATTAATTAAGCAAGTTACTATTCATATGATTAATTATCACTTAATTAAGTTAAGAAGGTAATTAGGGCTTAATCAATTAATTGCCGGTGAAAATTGCCGGCGATGGTCGGCGGCAGCCGACGGGGGTCTTTGACATATTTGAGGTTGTTTGTCAGTGTGTTACTCGATGACCTTAATCTATATGGAAGAGGTTGAATTGAATTCGCTGAGGATTTTTGACCCATCTGAGGTTGTTTGTTAGGGTGTTACCCGATGACGTTAACCTGTATGGAAGAGGCCGTGGGAAGTCCACCAAGGACCTTTTGACCTATCCTAGGTTGTTTGTCAGAGTATTTGCTCGATGACATTGTTTAACCGAGTCTTTGCTTTCGATGGCGTTAACTTGTATGGAAGAGGTTGAATTAAATCAGCGAGTATTTTGACCCATCGAGGTTGTTTGTCGAGTGTTACGATGGCGTTAACTGTGGAAGAGGTGAAGTCCACAAGGACCTTTTGACTATCTAGGTTGTTTGCAGTCTTTACTCGATGAAGTTAACTATGTGGAAGAGGTTGAATTAATATCTTGAGGATTTTGACTATCAGAGGTTGTTTGTCAAGTGTTACGATGGCGTTAACATGTGGAAGAGGTTGAATTGAATCGGCGAGAATTTTGACTTATCGAGGTTGTTTGTCGGGTATTACGATGGCGTTAACAGTATGGAAGAGGTGAATTGGCGATTTTGACATCCCAGGTTATTTTGAGTGTTACGATGGCGTTAACGTGTGGAAGAGGTGGAAAGTCCACCAAGACCTTTTGACCTATCTAGGTTGTTTGTGTAGTCTTTTCGATGGCGTTAACATGTGGAAGAGGTTGAAGAATTCGAGGATTTTGACCCATCGAGGTTGTTTGTCGAGTGTTAGATGGCGTTAACGTGTGGAAGAGGCCATGGAAGTCCACCAAGGACCTTTTGACTATCTAGGTTGTTTGTCGAGTGTTGCAGATGGCGTTAACTGTATGGAAGAGGTCGAATTAAAACATCTGTTTGTGGTTGTAGTCAAAGTTGCTCCTTAACCCTGGTCTCCTTTTTCCATGAGTATGAGTGGAAAAACATAATTTGCAAAGTTATATCTCTTCTAAATGTTGAAATATCCTCCAACTTTGACTTGTTTCTTGAGATGGTAATCAATTAGATGCTTAACATGGGCAATCTTCTAAGATTAAGAGTTGCCCCCCAGTTTCCGACAGAATCTGAAGGAACTAAGTTTGATGAATCTTCATTCTTCGCTTGCGCTCCTTAAAAGCTTGAAATGCTCCACCTCGATGGTGGTTTTGATCTTGCTGGAAAACTTGGTCGCCATACAAGATGAAATAATGAGAATCAACTTTCCACGACCAACGCGCAAAGCTTAGAAAACCGCTTGCTAGAGTAAAAGTTTTCGCTTTTGGCTAGAAATCCAAAACCACGTGTATTTAAAGAGTGAACAAGAAAACTCCGCAATTTACGGAAAACCTAAAAGAGGGAAAACCACCCAATAAAAAAAAGCTTCTACTATGTATCCGTTTCAAAGTACAAGATCTTCCGACACCGGATTAATTGTATATGAGAAAGAAACAATATGTGACAACGATCGTAATAGTTGCTAGTAGTAGTGATGATGGTGAATGGCGAGCAATCACCAGAATGCGGGAACAATCGGAGAAATGCACGAACAATCACCGCGTAAATGCGGGAACAATCACCGGTAGAAGTCATCATGATGGAGACCGACAAAGAGATTGATTAAAGGATCAACGGCTACCGACGGTGGTGGTCGAATGACTGCCGAAAGTGGCGACGACAGGTTTTGGAGGATCTTTAGAGCTCTCTTCTCTCTCTTGCTTGGGCCTCCCCTCATATGAGGAATGATGGGCTATTTATAGATTGGAGGAGTGGCGTCTCTGTAAATATATGCAAAATCCGAACCACTCCTCCAATCGGACGACTCATGATGATTCCCTCGATCATATGATGTATTTTGTGTATTTGAATGCTCAAATGAAGTCGGAATTGTAAGATCTTTGGCTTGTTGGAACCAGCTCGTCGAGACGCTCGATTTGACTATAAACACTCCATATTTGAGAGCTTTTTAGGAATTTAACTGATTTCTCAAAGTTTCTAATGATATTTTAAGTGCTTGATCACGACCAGTTTCAATTTCTGATCAACTTGCTTTCAGCATCAAGATTTATGCTTTGACTAGAGAAATTTGCAGGATCATATCAAGGTTAACAATAGGTATTATAGAGTTAATATCTTGCTTTAGTGAGCTATTAGATATATCTTCACTATATAAAAAATTAAATATTATGATTAATAATAAATGAAGTAAATAACAAATGCTATTAAATTATGATCATGAGGTATTCACATCTAGAAGCATAAGCTTAAAAATATTTTACAAAAAAAAAACTAATATAGTTTCAAATATTAATGTTAATTAGGTCTTGTTGGATTTGAAAGATTATGCATATATCATATATATCATTTCATAAACAATTAAATAGCAAGTTAGTAATAACAATTCAATGACTAAAAGACTGTTTGGGATCACTTTTGTTTTTATTTTTATGTTATTTTTGAAAATATATTTATTTAGAGAGTTTTTTATTTAGTTTTATTTTTGTTTTCAAAAAACAAAAAATGTTGTTTTTAAAAATACTCAAAACATCTAAAAGATGTTTTTGAGTGTTTTTAAAGACAAATAGTACAATCAAAAAAGTTTATTTTTAAGTAAAATATAAACAAAACAAAATAAAAATAAAAAGTTAAAATTAAAAAACAAAAGTGATCCGAAACGGGCCCTAAAATACCTAATTTTGAACCTTAAAAGCATAAAATTACCACATGCAGCAAAAGGCCTTTTATTGTGATAAGTCAGAAGAACTTAACAAGCAACATATTGTTCATTACGTTAAACAAAAAGATCTGCATTTTCTTTTAGGTCATAAGCTTAAGAAATGTAAAAGAAGCTCAACTTCAAAATCATCACTAATATTTAGACTATGCAAGAGAGGAATGTTAAAAGTAGAGAAGAGAACTTGGAGACGAGATTCACAATAGATTTCTATAAGGATCAAAAGATACCACAAGACACCCTTCATACAAGTAAAGGTTTTGTCATGTAAGGTGAAGGAGGAGGAGACAACATGAGGCGAAGGAGGAGGAAATGAGGCAAAAAGAGGTCGCGTCATGTTATGGTTTGCTTTTGATTTATATTATTTGATATTAATTCTATTATTGCTTTATTCAAGATATTTGTGACGTATAAATCAATTTGTACTATGGCTTAGAAATCTGATTATTTTAAATATGATTTTTGCTGTTTTGCTTCCTTTTAAAAGATGTGATATTCTTGTTGTCATTCTTGTTTTATATATTGATAAGATGATGAGTATTCTGGGTCTTAAATAGTACTTAAAATTTTCTTGTGGGCTTATTTCTTACGTTGTGTTTTTATTACTTCTCTACCACTTTAGCCTTTTCTCTATTTGGCCTGTGTTGTATCCTCTGTTGATGCTAGCAGATAAATGAAAATAATTGAGTTATTAGACTCTCACTAGGACTATGCTAGTTATAAAAATTTGCAAAAAAAAATATTATAATTTATCTCAAAAGAACTTCATCAATTTTTTTTACACTATTTGTTATTTTAATAAATCAAGTAGCATAAGAGAGAATGTTCAATTTTGTTTCTTTTAATCTTTTAAAGACATTTGAGTGAATTTGATCTCAAATTCACACACATAATGCATGTACAAGTGTTTGAACTTAAGACCTCTTGATCAAAAATCTTAGCTCTCAACCACTTGACTAAGGTGTCTTACACAAGAGAGAAAACTTGATGGTGTGGACTATTTATATTTATATTAGCCTTGAAACTTATTTGAAGTTGGCTGATTTTACTATTTTTAATAATAAACGTATATTATAATTTTTGTGGCTTTAAGTTTTTAATTGATTCAACTTTTTTTTGAGTTACTTTCAGATTTATTAATTTTGTTAGAAAAAATTGTATTTAATTTGATAAATATTTTTTATATACAACACGCAAATATATATATAATCATAATATTATTGCATATTATTCTTAACATACATAAGCATCATATTCGTCATTTTCTTTAGACATTATTAAGGACAATCAACTCGAGACAGTCAAGTGCATGCAACATCAATAATATTAATCCACATTAATAATGATGATAAAAATCATAAGCTTGAGATGGAGACCAAATCATATTTTCTTCTTCGTCAAATATGAAGATATTTGCGTTTGCATCGAGAATGAGATGATAATTATTCCAGCTTTTTTGATTAGTGTTGGTGGCCCAAACAGCTCCATTATTACTGTAGATAACAAGATTACCATCGTGTTGCAACTTAAGGATACAGTTCGTGCCCTTTCTACCAGTCCTTGATTCTCCAATGAGGAATTCGGAATAATATAGAACGAGATTACAGTCTTTCTGCAGGGTAAGCAAGTAGTTATCATTCCTCAGAGATTCTCCCAACCTCAATATCTGCCCGGATTTCAAAATGTTGTGATCAGAGGCTGGCGTGGTTACAAGACTCATAATGGCTATTGTGGATAAGAGGAGGAAGGTAGCGGATCTGTAGTACGAGATCATGGCAGCTGCTTGGAACTTTTAGTTTAGCAAATTTTAGTTTAGAATGAGTTATTTGCGCACGCTCATGCTATATATATAAGCTCTTTTGATTTTTCATTGCAATAAATATTATAAATGAATCTTTTTATTTCAAATTAAATTATCCACACGTTGAGTTACAATATTAGAGATAGCAGTACGGACAAAATATATTTGCAGTTGACGTCGTGTTTTCACATAGTTCGAACGATGGAAGAGAAGGTTCATATCACTTAGAACGGTGGAAGAGAGGTTCATCGTTATTTTATTTACAATCTAATTCCTTTTTTATTTTTGGATTTTTTTTGTATCTTGAGCTAGTTATTAATTGTATAGATTATAGCACTTTGGTTTTTTGTTTTTGGAGGGGCTTTTGGTGGCCTTTTAAGGTTGTCTAATCTCATTAGTTACTAATTTTAAGGATCCAACCATGTTATACTCATGATGACAAAATTTTTGTGTTATATTATTGTCTTTATTTAGGAGTTATTTAATATCATCTTTATTTTATAATTTTATACATTTTATGTTCTACAAGATATCAAATATGTTCATTGCATTAAAAATATATTATTTGTTTATTTATGTGGAGTTAGTTACTACTTAGGCAGAAGTAATAATTAATGAGTGTGGTGTTTTAATTTGGAGTCATTGGGACACAGATCTTAAAGGGTACCTATTGAAGTGATCAGTTATGACATTAAGGTATGATGTACCATCTCAAAAGATAGAGACATCACCTTATAATAGACCAAGTCACCTAATAAGGACTCCTAAGGCAGATGGGTCTTTGTATATACCAGAGATCTTTCCCCAACTTTACATAGAAAAGTAAAGCAATGTTTATTTTACGTCGGATTCTTTAATTGACTATGGAAGCAAGCTTTCGTAGTTAATTACATCCTAGGAAATGGGATTTTTTGAGAAAACTCTTGATTAAAGTAGTCAACAAATATCTTCAAAGATTTCAAAGTTAGATTATCAAAGGATTAGATATTTTTAGAAAAGCAAGTGGGAAAGTTCAATTTGGAAGACTTATTTCAGATTCCAAAGGAAGATAAGTATGGAGGACTCATGATACGAAGAAACCTAATGAGTGCTCCAATCTACCCTATAGTGAGGTTTTATATATTTGAATGAGAGAGTTTATTTTGTTTGAATTAAAATTTTATTAGAATGTCAGGGCTTATAGTCCATCAACAAAAGATTGTGAAAATGCTTAAGAGGTGAGGACTTATGCTCGTAGCCCAAAGGAAACAAGTAGCCTCAGATCTTAAATCTAGGATGCTTTAGCACAAGCTAAAAGCACTACCTAAATCTAATCGAAAAATGTGACATAATGGTTTACCTTCACAAGAGAGGACAAACCCATCTCGACTCTTCTGGACTTACAACTGCTTGGAGTGGTCGCTAGCTAACACATTTTACACTTTAAAACCATGTATGCTAGTTTTATGTCTATGCAAGATAGCTAGGTTGTTATTTAGTTAGAAAGAAAACTAGAGTCCTAAACTCACTTTGAAAAAGGCTAGATCATGACGGGTATGAAATCATGACTTTGACTAAATGTAAAATTTATAAATTTTTATATCATTTTGACACTATCTTTTGGACAAAGGCTTTGGATAATGTGCTTAAACACATGATGAAATTGAATTATTGGTTAAATCAATGGTAGGAGGCATTCTCCACTACAAGAAATATCATCACAGGTCAAGCATTCCCCTATCGTGTAAGAGTGGAAACCCTCCCTACTTAAAAAAAGAAATAGTATGATAAGCATGATTGTTTCAACATATATCATTCAGCTAAAGGGTTGCTAAATATTTTAATTATCTTGATTATAACCTAAACTATAAAATGAGATTATGAATTATTTCATAATTTAATTATGAGTTATTAGTGGGGATAGAAAAATTAATTTTATCCTAAAGAGCCTACCGCATCTAAGCCACACATTTAATCATCAAACTTAAAAACTCTATAAAAAGATGCAATTTCTATTGCATAATTTAATCGCAACATCTAAGCATTAAGAGATTATCGTGAAAGAATAAGAGGTCGGTATGACTGGGTACTATCGTCACCCGAGAAAATAAAAACAATCGGGTAGCTGAGCTCTTCCTGTATACAACTCGAATTATAAAAGAATATTACAATTTACAATTAAAGAAAAATTTTGTGGGGGTCTTCATTCTTCTTTCTTTCCTTAAGCTTGAATTGCTCCAAGGCCTCACAAGACATCTTAGGATTTTTCCTTCTAATCACTGCTCATCCTAAACTCCATAGCATTAATCCTAATTCCTATTAAAAATTACATATTTGGGAGAAAATAAAATCTAACTATATCTGCAAAATAGATGTTAGCTAAATAATCATTTAACCCAAGCAGTTATTCTTTATAAATTTGGACTTAGCACCCTACATATAGGTAACCAAGTCCACATGCCCTAACATTGATTATGCTTGGGGGCATAAGCAACCTAAAAATAGAAGCATTTGTATTTATGATTACAGTGGTTTCTTTTGCATAATCCCCAACATAAAATAACATTAGGCTAATAACGGCCTAACATTTAGCCTACTCACAACAATCCTACTATCGAGTCTAAAATATTACATCACAAAATAAAACACAACATTATTACATACACCGTCCTAACCTAAAGCTAGAAGTGGTGGCTTAGTATTCTAATGTGTGTGCTAAAGTTTAGTGTAGCATGCCTTAATTAAGCTTTAGGATTATAATCATCTAGATTATGGAATTATTTAAATTAACCATGAAGGATGGTTTCAGTTCAATTGTTAAGAAGATTAGTGGATTTTTTTATTTGCATTTTGATACGTATCATTTGATATTTACTTAGCATCTTATTATTATAAAGAGAGGAAGGAAGCTTAACCTCTTTCATCCCTACCTTAAGTTATTTTCTAAAGCACGTTATTATAATTTGATTTCTTTTAGTGCATGTTTTATTAATTTTTTTATTAATCCTATGTTTGGGTTAATCCTAAAGAATCTTATTCAAACATGAATAACATCTTAAGATTAATGAGGTTGAATTACTACCACATGGGTGATGTTATATTATTCCTTTACATCATCAATAGCATGCATATGATTTTGAACTTAACATACCTACATATACAATGTATTTTTGGCACACTTGAATGATGGTTAATTCATATATATATATATATATGTGTGTGTGTGTGTGTGTGTGTGTGTGTGTGTGTGTGTGTGTGTGTGTGTGTGTGTGTGTGTGTGTGTGTGTGTGTGTGTGTGTGTGTGTGTGTGTGTGTGTGTTAGAAAAGAGGAATTTCATTCCTTAGTTAAGTACACAGACAAGCAAGTACGTGTTGTTGTTAAACTAGCAAAAATCTAGGTAATCTAAGACCTCCTTGGGGCTACTTAAAGCTTCGTATTCTTGGGATATCTAGACTCTATACTTACTATCGTAAATACATATGAATGTATACACAATCATAAGAATAAAAATCATGCAAAAGATTGTATGTTAAAAAATTTATTCATGCAAAGTAAAGCTCTATCCAAATTCTAATGTACATAAACATGTAAATGAAATCAAGTAAGTACGTGTCATTGTTAAACCAAAGAAGTGAGATAATCTAAGACCTCCTTGGGACTACTTAAAATATTATATTCTCAGGATGTCTAGACTATAAACTTATTAAAATTCAAATATATGTAAACATATACATGAATCATGAAAATAAAATAATACTTTAACATGTTTATGCTATTGATAAATATAAATCACACAGAATGTTCATAGCCAACATCAATCTAAAATTTCATTATTTATTTATAACTTTGAAAGTAATTTTTGAAATTTATTAGTGATAATATCCACACATATAATATGATTAATCTAACACATGCGACTTACACATAACTCTATTCATTTGATTTATTTTATTCAAAAGACATGAGCAAATGATGAAAATGTCATACAAATTTATAATGATTGAAAAAAAATAATTAAGCATTGCCACATGATACACTCAATCACATTAATTCCCAAGAATAATCAAGTTGAATAAGATCATTTAAACTTAACCAAAGCTCCTTATAAAATTTGATTTTGGATTTTAATTATTAAACTTAAAGATGAGAAATAATATTTGCTATTTTTACTCCATCCTGTGTTGGTGACTTAATATGTTTAAAGGGAAATAATTAAGTTTGAATCATTAAATTATTTATTTAATTATCCTTTCTTATGCTTCTTTAATTTAATTAACCACTTATTCATGAGCCTCAAATGACATACTTATGATAAATTAAATTTGTAATGCTCTAAAGAGTCTTAATTTAATTAAGCATTGTTCAATGATTAAACCTTAGGGATTTTATTTTTATTAAAATCTCCTCTATTTACTCTTTCCAAAATAGGTTCACTCATTTTTAAAATTTTTCAACAATTAGTTATGAATTTTTGAAGTTCTTAGTGATTAATGTCATTTTTAGCCTTAATTAATCCCTAATCTCATCAGTTCCACATGGGAGGTGATGTGGTGACACTTTCTATGTGGCACTATGGGATAGGCCACTTAAATCTTTTGACGTGGCGTGCTGAGTCAGCTACAGTGGACGTGCTTTCGTCCCCATAGTATGATCTCAAATCAAATGACATAGATTAATTTTGTGGATCTTAATTGATTAAATTGAATAAAACTACACAATCTGAGCTCGCTAGAGCTCATGAGGTGTCAGGATCGACTCCAAAATATTCAAGGAAGAGATTTAAAGAGGTTATATGGTAGAAATCGCTCAAAATTGCAAAATCTTTCACAAAACATGAACACCTAGGGGATTTTTTATGGTTTGTAGGAATTTACCTCGCCGGAGCTCAAGACTAGTGGTCCAATAATTGAGGTAGCTTTGTCAAGAAGAGATGAAGCCTTATTGAGAAGCTCGCGAGTTACCTCCCTAACGGTGGTTCTAGACCAAACGTCACCACAACAGTCACTGGAGTTGATCTAAGAGTAGTCTTCGGTGCTCTAATCGATCATGAATCAATTATTTTAGCTCGTCAGAGCATGGAAAAGGTGTGATAGAAGTTAATTGAAGTTTGGTGAGATTTGGGTGACATTAGATGGAGAGGGGGTTTGATTTCGCTCTAGTTTGGCCTCATCGACGATAGGGAGCTCAAGGGAGATTAGGGATGCTCTGAGAAGGCTCACCTAGACTCACTGAAGCTCTATGTGGTTTGAATTATATGGGGAAAAGTATACTTTCCTCCCCAAGGGATCATATGGCTTGGATCAATTTAGCTTTTGGAAGTCGTCTATCGGTGTAGGCGACCGAAGGCATCAGTGATGGGCTGAGGTGGAGGTCCTTGAGCGGTTGAAGGAATGATAGGGGCTGAGGTGGTGTATACCTCCTCCCTCAAGTGCTCAAATGGGGTGGCTTAGGTGAGTTTACCCTCTCTTGAGCCATGGCTAAACCTAATCATCTTTGGATCAAGTTAGCAAGTGCTCCAAGTGTCCATATTGAGCTAAAGGGGCCTACTAAGGGTTGGAGAGTGGGCTTTACCATCAAATTGGAGATTTTATCTCATTTGGAGGGGTTTGTCTAATGCATTTTGGCCTAATTTTAGTTCAAGCATGGGTTGGGTTTATTTGGACTGACCCATGGTGACCTAAGGATGGGTCATGCCAAGTTAGGCTGGGTTTAGAGTTGGTTTGGTTGGGTTTGGCTCAATTTGACCCATATAGGTCAAATTGGGTTCATTTGAGTTAAGTTGATCAATTATGAAAATTGGGTCAAATCAAGGGTTTAAATGTGTTCAAATGATGATTTGGGATATTTTGGTTAAATTAATTTGGTTTGATTTGAAGTATATTTAGATTTTGGCTCATATGGGTTCTAAGTTGACCAATTTAGTCAAATTGTCTTAGGTTAGGAGTTAGTTTAGGTTTAATAGATGATTTAGAATGATTGTAAATGTTAATTCAAATTGATTTGGATTTGGGAGGAGTTTAGCTCAATTTGACCACTTTAGGTCAATTTGGGCTAAATGGGTCAATTGGGTTGGTTTGATCAAATTAGGTTTCACTTGAGGCTTGGATCATGTTCAATAATCAATTTATGATTGATTAGAGACATTTATTTCAATCAATTTGATTTAGGATGAGATTTAGGCTAATTTGGCCCTCTAGGTCAAATTGGGTCAACTTGGGTCAAGAGGCCAAATTGGCTTTGTTTGATTCAATTAGTGGTTGAGTTATGTTTAATATTGAATTTATGATTGATATGAACCATTGGTTGCAAGCAATTGAGTTTAGAATGAAGTTGGTTCAATTTGATTCATATATGCTAATTGGGTCAACTTTGGTCAAGTGATCAAGTTAGCTTGATTTAACCAAATTGATTGAAATTGGTCAATCAAGGATGATTAACAATCATTTTAGAAGACGTAAGGTGGATTGATTCAATCCAATTTGAGTTGGATTGAGATTTTGGTCAAATTGGTCTTTTATATCACTCTAGGTCAAGTGAACCAAATGGGTCAATTGAGTTGAATTAGGTTGAATTAGGTTGGGTTGAGTTTGATGATAGGTTTGGGGTTGATTGATAGCTTTGATTGCAATTAATTTTGATTTAATTTGATTTTGGCCCATTTAGACCCTTTGGGTCAAATGAGTTAGCTTAGGTTGATTAAAATGGTTTGGGTAAACAGGTTTGATCATAAGTCTTAGAAGGATTTGAAATAGAGATTTGAATGGTTGGAGTGCATTTTTGAAGTTCAATTAGATTTGGTTCAATTTAACGTCATCAAGTAACACTCTGACAAACAACCTCAAATAGGTCAAAACTCCTCAGCAGATTCAATTCGACATCTTCCATACAGGTTAACGTCATCAAGTAACACTTTGACAAACAACCTCGGATGGGTCAAAAATCTTTGGCTGATTCGATTCAACCTCTTCCATACAGGTTAACGTCATTAATTAATACTTTGACAAACAACCTCAAATGGGTCAAAAATCCTCAGCGAATTCAATTTGACTTCTTCCATACAGGTTAATGTCATCGAGTAACACTCTGACAAACAACTTCGGATATGTCAAAAATCCTCAGCAGATTCAATTTGATCCCTTCCATACAGGTTAACGTAATCGAGTAACACTCTGACAAACAACCTCGGATATGTCAAAAATCCTTGGAGGATTCGATTCGACCTCTTCCATACAAGTTAACGTCATCAAGCAATACTTTGACAAACAACCTAGGATAGGTCAAAACTTCAGACGTACTCCATACAGGTTAATGTCATCGAGCAAAGACTCTGAAAAATAACCTCGGATAGGTCAAAACTTTGTACATACTCCACATAGGTTAACATCATCGAGTAACACTTTGACAAACTATCTCGGGTATGTCAAAAATCCTCAGCGTATTCAATTCGACATCTTCCATACAGGTTAACATCAGCGAGTAACACTCTTACAAACAACCTCAGATAGGTCAAAAATCTCAGCAGATTCAATTTGACATCTTCCATATAGGTTAACGTCATCGAGTAACACTTTGACAAATAACCTCAGATAAGTCAAAAATCCTTTGTGGATTCAATTCAACCTCTTCCATACAGATTAATATCATCAAACACGACAAACAACCGATATGTATCCTCGCGATTCAATTCGACCTCTTCCATATGCGTTAGCCAGCAACACTCGACAAACAACCTCGGTTAGGTCAAAATTCTCGGTGGATTCAATTCGACCTCTTCCATAGTTAGCGTCGGTAACACTCGATAATCATGATCAAAATTCTCAGTGGATTCAATTTGACCTCTTCCATACAGGTTAGCGTCATCGAGTAACACTCTTACAAACAACCTCGTAGTGGATTCAATTCAACCTCTTTATGCAGGTTAACGTCATCGAGTAACACTCTGACAAATAACCTCAGATAGGTCAAAAATCCTCAGCGGATTCAATTCAACCTCTTCCATACTGGTTAACGTCATCAAGTAACACTTTGACAAACAACCTCGGATGGGTCAAAAATCCTTGGCGGATTTGATTCAACCTCTTCCACACAGGTTAACGTCATTAAGTAATACTTTGACAAACAACCTCGGATGGGTCAAAAATCCTTAGTGAATTCAATTTGACCTCTTCCATACAGGTTAACGTCATCGAGTAACACTCTGATAAATAACCTCGGATAGGTCAAAAATCCTCAGCGGATTCAATTTGACCCCTTCCATACAGGTTAATGTAATACTTTAACAAACAACCTCGGATAGGTCAAAACTTGACCTCCACACAATGTCATCATCAACAAACAACCTCGGATAGGTCAAAACTTCGCACATACTACACATAAGTTAACATCATCGAGTAACACTTTGACAAACTATCTCGGGTAGGTCAAAAATCCTCAACGGATTTAATTCGTCCTCTTCCATACAGGTTAATGTCATCGAGTAACACTCTGACAAACAACCTCGGATAGATCAAAAATTCTCAGAGGATTCAATTCGACCTCTTCCATATAGGTTGACGTCATCGAGTAACACTTTGGAAAACAACCTCGAATAGGTCAAAAATCCTCAGCGGATTCAATTCGACCTCTTCCATATAGGTTAACGTCATCGAGTAACACTCTGACAAACAACCTAGATAGTCAAAACCTCGGCAATTCACCTCTTCCATACGTTAGATCGAGCAACACTCTGACAAACAACCTCAGATAGGTCAAAAATCCACAGCGGGTTCAATTCGACTTCTTCCATACAAGTTAACGTCATCGAGTAAAACGTTGACAAACAACCTCGGATAGGTCAAAAATCCTTAGTGGATTCAATTTGACTTCTTCCATACAGGTTAGCGTCATCAAGTAACACTATGACAAACAACCTCGGATAGGTCAAAAATCCTCAACGGATTCAATTCGGCCTCTTCCATGCAGTGCGTCATCGAGTAATTTCGACAAAAAACCTCGATAGGTCAAAATCCTCAGTTGATTCTACCTCTTCCATACGTTAACGTCAAGTAATACTTTGACAAACAACCTCGGATGGGTCAAAAATCATTGGTGGATTCGATTCAACCTCTTCCATACAGGTTAACGTCATTAAGTAATACTTTGACAAACAACCTCGAATGGGTAAAAAATCATGAGCGGATTAGACTCGACCTCGTCCATTCAGGTTAAAGTAATCAGGTAACACTCACGATAAACCTCCAGGTCAAAATTCTCGGTGGATTCAATTCGACCTCTTCCATACAGGTTAACGTCATTGGGTAACACTCTCACAAACAATCTCAGATAGGTCAAAAATCCTCAGCGGATTCAATTCGACCTCTTCCATACAAGTTAACGTCATCGGGTAACACTCTAACAAATAACCTTGGATAGGTCAAAAGTCCTCACTGGATTCAATTCGACCTCTTCCATATAGGTTAACCTCATCGGGTAACACTCTGACAAACAACCTCGGATAGGTCAAAAATCCTCAGTAGAATTGACTCGACCTCTTCTTTTCAGATTAACGTCATCAAGTAACACTTTGACAAAAAAATTTTATATGAATCAAAAATCCTCAGCGGATTTGATTCTACCTCTTCTATACAAGTCAATATCATTAAGTAACACTTTGACAAACAATCTCGGATGGGTCAAAAATCCTCAGTGGATTCAATTTTACTCCTTCTATACAAGTTAACGGCATCAAGTAACATCATGGAGAATGATACTCTGAAATTACCTGCCAAACTTTTTGAGTTGTTCGAATGATGGTTACTAATTAACGCTTCCCTGCCATCTTCGTAGTTATCAACTATTGAACCATTCATTAAAGTTTCAAGAAATCCAATTTCCTACAAGAAGAAGTAAGAACTATGGGCCTCGATTACCTCTGAACCATGTCGGTCTGATGAGGACAGTTGATGCCTCTTTCGAGGGAAAATCGGAGCCTCTCCATATGAACTACAGACCTTAATTTCCTCCGAACCCGTTCGGTCCGATGATGACAGTTGATGCCTCTTTCGAGGAAAAACTGGAGCCTTGCCGTATGAGCTACAGGCCTTGATCGCCTCCGAACATGGTTAAATAGATAATGCCTCTTTCAAAGGAGTCTGTTGTATGACTATGAGCCATTATCGCCTCGAACGGTCGATCCGCGAGGGCGATTGGCCTCTTCGGAAAATGAGACTCACCGTATGAACTACGGCTATCGAACACTGGGTCAACGAGGCGTTGATGCCTCTTTCGAGGGAAAACTGGAGCCTCGTTATATGAACTCCAGCCTTGATTGTCTCTGAACCCGGTCGATCTGACGAGGACAGTTGATGCCTCTTTTGAGGGAAAAGCGGAGACCTCATTATGAACTCTGCCTTGATCACAGAATGACCTTCTCTTAAGAAGAAGAGGAACACTAGAGCATATGAGATTTGTGACTTCTCACTTGGCCCTAAGGGGGATTTTATAGACCCCCTATAAGGACAAAAAGGTAAAAAAAGCAAAGAAAAATGGAAAAAAATGGGTGAAAACCCCTGAAAATGGACAAAAATTGACAAAAAAACCCTCATCGGTGTGGTTTGCACCCGGGGGCGCCCGTCTTAAGCCCTCATCTGTCAAGCTTCAGCGTCTGTGCACCCAGCGACACGCCATGCGGTAATCAACTCAGGCTAGCATGCCAGAGCGCGCCGGCGCCTCCCATGAGCGTGTGTGGGCACCTGCAAATGCTCGTAAGTGTCCGGATGGGTCCATAACTCTGAAACCTTGTGCTCGTGTAGCATCTATGCCCTACCGCTCGTGATCATAATCTTGTGCTCCCATATAGTCTGTTATCTTAAAATGTATGATTAATGGACCACAATTTTCATTAAAGAATTTGCTATTTTTAAATATTTGACATATATATATATATATTTGGATGATTGAGATAATGTCATTCAAAAATAGGGGGCAACTGATATGATCCTAAAAATTCTACTAGTTGAAGCATGATTCTTGATATTAAAAGCAATCTGATTCTAAATCAAGACTAACCCAAAGCAAGTGCTTATTATCAATCGACTCTTAAACATGGAGTGTTTATAGTCAAATCGAGCGTCTTGATGAGCCGGATCAAACAAGCTCAAGATCTCATAATTCTAACTTCATTTGAACATTCAAATACTTAAAATACTTCAGATGATCGAATGAATCATTTCGAGCCGTTCGATGGAGGCAAAATTTTTAAATTAGACTTAATCCTAATCTTAATTAGTAATTTAGGCATGAAAAAAATTTAATAAAATAGGCAAACTAGTCAGTTGAACGGACAACTTGCACTGACGTGGCATCCACGTCAGCGTCAGTCGTCCGTTCAACGGACGACTGGCTCTTTTTTAATTTTTATTTTTAAAAAAAATTTGGGCAGTTTTTGTATTTTGCTCATATTAGAGTCACATATTATCAGAATTAAGCAAATTTGGTTTTGTTGGAATTGTAATAAAATTTTCTACAACTTTCATGTTGATCAAAATTTAAGATGGCATTAAAGCGAATTTTAAATCATTTGAGCAGTGGCTTATTATCAAGTAATATGATATCTCAGCCTTGAGATTGTTAACATAACAACTTTTATGTTGGTTGAAATTTATGATTATGGCCCAATGCCCCAAAAACTTGCTGCGCTGAGCCGAAACATGGGAGCCAAAAACTTTAGAGAGAACTTGGTATCGAGAGACAATCGTAAATTTTAACCAACATAAAAGTTGTAAAAAAACTTTACGATTCCAACGATACTAAATTCACTCAATTCTGATACCGTATGACTCTGATATGCACAAAATAACGACGTTTCTTAAATTTCACCTCTGCCATAGTTTTGTTCTGCATTTGCAACACCGTATCCCAAATAAAATTTTAAATTTTAACCAACATGAAAGTTGTAGAAAATTTTGTTATAATTCCAACAAGACTAAATTTTCTTAATTCGAACACCGTATGAGTTTGATACACGTAAAACACCTAGCTGTCATGAAGGACAAATGAGTGTCTTAGCAAAGGGGAGGTGAGAGTTCTTCATGCCAAGTGCTCCAATGGAAGAGGTGAGGGATTTCACCTCCCCATGAGTCATGGCTTCCCCAACCACTCCTTGGGTCAGAAAATTAGTGTCATTGGTGCCTATGTGGACTAATGGATGAGTGCCAAGTAAAATTTTAAAGTAATGTAATATACTTACATTATATTATAAGGGTCAATTTTGGTGTATTTAAAATTCACTCAATTTGGGCTAATTTCAAATACGTCGATGTGGGCTCCGAAAATTTGGCCACCGACCTCTTCGATGAAAAGAGTGTTTAAAATGTCGATGTAATTTTCAAAAGGTAAATGAGATAGTAGATAAGACACTACCCAGAGATTTCATCCTCATTTTGCGAGGACTTTAGATCTGGTTCCGTGTTTCCTATAGCAAGCCCTATAGTTATCCCTCCCAATAAGTGAGAGAACTTTCTATTAAGGCTATGTTAGATCGCTAATCGTAGTGTATAGTAGCAAAGATGTGAGTTTTAATTTATATATGAAATTCATCATTTTAACTTAAACTGGATGGTTGAGAGAATGATGACATGCCCGATCTAGATCTCATGGTTTTATCATCCCGAGCAGTCGCGGTCCCTAGTCTACTTAGTCAGAGAAGGTAGTCAAACTAACCTAATAGAAGGATCCTCTTCAGCAATGCACGTGTTACGTCATCCAAGAAATCCTTGTAGACCTGGGGTGGTGTTTGTCTAAGGGGACAATTTTAAGTCTACCTTAGCTGATAGAGGGATGTTTGCCCTATCAAGTATATCCTATGATTCTTAACTCAAAAGGCAGAGGCATTGGGGAGCATCCGGGCTATGGTCATTATTATAATATAATGGAGCCAGATTGGCCAAACCACTCAATCGTAAGACTCGTCATAATGCTTCATCAGCATCGCCAAGCCGCAGGTGAGGACACGGCCACGCCCTTACGAAGAGATTGATTGAGAGTGAACATGGCATAATATTTGATTTGACATTGGCTCCTTTATGAGCTAGAGTTTTCTTAATTTGTCACCCCCGATAAACAGTTGTGGAAGATGGATAGATTGAGTTTGATTCAAGCTTTTAGTGATAGAATTTCATTAAAATAGTTTCAGATTGCTATTTGATTTGAAATGAAAATTTGATTAATTTGAATATATTTAAGAGCTTTAAATCCGCACTTGCTCAGTCTAATAGATTAGATCGTCAATACAATCGGCCGATATTTCAATTTGAAACTCTTATTATAGGTTTTTGGGTTTTGTTAACCCGGACCCGACCCTAAGACTAAACCGGGAAACAACCCGAACATCCTTGACATTTGAATTTAAGCATTCAATAGGTCGTCATGCAGTATATAATGAATTTAGATAGTTTTATGTTTGAATTATAAGATTGATTTTGTATTTATTTAATTCCAATTTAGCATGTGCAACCTTTTCAGACATTAAAATTTGCACCTGAAATCTCTATGTCCGAGCACATACAGGAATTTATAGCTTAACTAATTTCATATAATTAATACAATTATTGATTTTGAAAATCATAATTAGAATGAAATTCTCTAATTTTTGTAATGAAATAAAGCCCTATGATTTTATAGATTTGGATTTAGATTTTGATTTAATATCACATTCTTTCTACTTGTATGAAAAATTGCAGATCCGGTGGCAAAGAAGGCGTTTTGATTTAGATTGTAGTTTAACACATTTCTTGAACTTAATTTGCTTATTGAGTTTTTTTTTTTTGAATTTTTCCCGCTTGATTATATTCAATTTACACCAATTTTGATAAAATATGCTTTTAATTTACGCTTATGTTTATAATAATCAACTTCATCTCCCTCAAATTTATGAGTTTAATATTCACCTCTCCCAAAAGTTATGAGTTTAACATTCGCCTCCTCAAAATTTCACTTAGATTTTAAATAAGTATTTTATTCTTCCCAAAATTCACTTTAAAGGCTCCCCCCATTTTTTTCTTGTTTGACACTTTTTTAGTTTAAAATTAGATGCAATTTTTCCTATTTAGCGCTCCTAAGTCGGCTCATTTTACCATCCCATTTTTTTATGTTAAAAGATTTTGATGAAATTTCTACCTCGAGCATCATCCCTTATGGCTATATGATTTTTTACTCTATACCTCATTTTAAAGTGATTTCTGACATTTTTGTTTCCCATGCTAGCAAAACAAGGTCTTCAAACCTGCAAAAATATATATAATGCAATATATAATCATCCCCTCATTTTTTTATAAGTATGAAAATTAGTCAAAATTTTGAACCTCCTGATCATCCCGATGTGCTACATCGGTTTACTTCACGCTCGAGTGTAGTGAGTGGTGTCTTTCGACACCACAACCTATTTTTTCATCTCGTCGCGTCATACTGAGCACAACGAGGTCTACAAATCTGCAAAAATACATACAATGCAATATATAATCATCCCTCCCTTTTTTTTTTCTGAGTCTGGAAATTAAATGAAATTTTGGCAAGATTTCTAGACATCTAACAATGGTGTCTTACTGACGCACTATCGAGCATACTCTGACGCCTATTTGAGATATGAGGTGTCTTGTGACACCACATGCTTTTTTCATCCCACATGCTCATAATGAGTCAAACCTGCAAAAATATATATATATATATATATATATATATATATATATATATATATATATATATATATATATATATATATATATATATATATATATATATATATATATATATATATATATATATATTCACATTCACAAATCATCACACGTTTACATATTTTCTGCGATCGAATGGGCAGGAATATGAGAATGAAGGTAAGAGGGATAAAATCGAAGAATCTACCTCGACGATTTTCTTCCGATCACAAACGAAAACGAGAAGCAAAGAGATGGACGCCGAAATCGAAAGAATGCCTATCGATGATTTTCCTCCCGATTTATCAGCGAAAATATAAAAAAGAAGTGTGCCGAAAATTAGAAAAATTTGCCTATTACCGATTTTTTTTTCCGATTTGTAATGCAGCAAAAACAGGATGGGAAAAGATTGTGGACTGCGGGACAGCGGCCTTGATTGCGCAGAACGGGCTGGTTCAGGTCAATTTGAAATCCGGACGGGACAAGGAAGGAGTGAAGGATGTTGGCGGGCCAGTTTTTTGGGCTGAAACGGGTCGCGCGCGGGTCAAAATGGGCGGGCGAGTGCTTGCGGGTCAGTTTCGCGGGTCGGGGGGGCTAGACTCGCGGGTCAGCAGAAACGCGGAGCGGGCCCGGCGCGGGTCGCAGCCGCGGGAACGCGGGTTTGCGCGTGGGCCGGGTGCGGGTCACGCGGGTGTGAAGGCGGGTCATATGCGGCGCGGAGGATCGCGGCAGCTCACGGCGGATCGCACGGGACGCGGCAGGAACGGAGCGGGTCAGTGGTCGCGGGTCAGCAGGTCAGGACGGTGTGCGGACGGCGCGCGGTCGATGCGGCTATTGGCGGTGCGGAGCGCAGAAAACGGAGCAGGCGGGTCGAGCGGTCGCAGCAGTGGGCGGCGGGCTCGGATGCGGCGACGGGCATGGGTGTGGGCCAGATGCGCAGAAAACGGCAGCGAGGCGGGATTTTGCACCGGCGGCGGGATTTTGCGCCGGCGGGGGTTCGCGGGGACAATTGCGGGGCGGGACGGGTCCTGTCGTGCGGGATTCAGCGGACGGCGGCAGGGTTAGCATGGGATTATGCCGACGGGATCGGCCGAAAATAGAGAAATTCAGAGAGGAGATTAGCTTGCCCCTTTTTTTTCTTTTTTGTTTTATAGGAGAGAGAGAGAGGGAGCCGGAGAAAGAGACTAGGGAGTTGGACTGAGAGGGCAAGCGTGGGATAGTTACCAGAAATATAAAGAAAAAAATAAGGGGAGTGATTTTATTTATTTATTTTTATTTCTTTTTTTAGAAAATTGAAAATAAGGGATAAATTGGGGTAATTTGTAGATTTTTATATAATTTTAAATTTATTAAATAATTCTAAAGTAGATTTCGTGTGTCGATAAATATCCATAGTCAATATATATATCGATTTAAGATAATTTCATCATTCTCAACGAATACAACCGCTTCAATGACCATTCTTCGACAAATTAAATAATCCAAAAATGCGTGCTTTTTTCTTTCGATTTTGCGTATAATTAATCCGAATGAATTCATTTGATAAATTTTCGTTTCAAAGCAATTGTGATCATTACGAACGGCGTTTGATCCTCGCCTCCTAACTTCGATATATGTGTAGGGGTATTGACAACTCGAGCGCTTGATTGATTGCTCATCGAGTTGTGCAATATTAATATCCTGACTAATTTCGATATTCTGAATGTGATAGTAAAGTCCGTTTGTCGATCAAAGATCATTTGAGTTAATTTCGGAGGCATCTAATGCATTTCAGCCTCGATTTATGTGATGCCACTTCAAATCACTTGACATTTGCACAAACTTATCCGAATTGAGTATGGATAATCTCATTTGATAGATTTTGATATTTTGAAGCTAACAGGGTAATCAATTTCACAAACGGGAGTTGTTTGGCTTGTATCGGTGCCTCCTGACTTCGATATGCATGTCGACACTTTGATAGCTCGACCACTTAATCGATTGATCATTAGATTTTTGCAATATCTATATTCTGATCAATTTTGATGTTCTGAATGCTACGGTGAAGTCCAGCCATCGATCGGAAGTTGTTTGGCCTATTTTCGATGACGTCCAGTACATTTTGAGCTTTGACTTGCGCACCATCCCTTCCGAAGTTCGTCGAAATTGATTTGTAGGCTTATCCTGATTTGTGACATATATTTGGAGGTCAACAAATGCCCCCTCAACAAATGTGATTCGCATATGGAGCGAGTCACATTTGTTGAAAACTGATTGACCATTTGAGCTGGCCATAAAAAATTTGAATAATTTCAACTTCGCATGCAAGAGCTTACAGAGCTTTGATAATATTTGTCATTAGCACGCTGCTTTATTCAGGATATACTAAATGATGAGGATTGACCAATTTGTCAGAATCGACTTGTCGGATAGATAAGAGTTCTTGCACCATCTACTATCTGCTTTAATGGCTTTGCTGAAGATCTCTTTCTTTTTATGTTCTTGCAGATTCGAGTCTCCTCCAACCCTAGCTTCATGCTTGATTGGGTTTGATGGAGGAATTGGTCTGCTTATTTTGATGAAAGACTCCGCTAGAGAATCAATTTATCCATGCTTGAACGGATTTGAAATTCCTTCATCCTTTGAGCTTGACTGGACTTGATGAATGGCTGATTTGTCCCTATTGACTTGTCGAGAGTGTATGCACTCCATGAACCTGCTTTGCTGAGATTTGAAGGGTACATACAAATGGCCCAGCCTTTCAGCTTATACAGGGTCAATATTGAGTTATTAGTCTAGCCACATGTGCTTTAATAGATTAAATAACCACAAAATTTATTTAGTTCGACCATTGGCCTTATTCGAATTATGGAATTATTCCATCGGTCTTGTGCTTTCTGCTTTGACGGACTTGATGAGTAGATAGACTTCGATCTATGCATAGAGCTTGATCAGATCATTTGAGAATATATTAAAATATCACCTTACAGGTAATATGAAGATTGATTTGAGGTAGCCCAGAATTGAGTGTTTCCTTAGTTTGCCTTGATCTATCGATCAAGTAGAGAAATCTTTTGGATCATGGTAGCTTGTAATCACTAAGTTGGATCTGGTTTGAGATTGAACAACTATCATCATTGAACTTACGCGTATGGGCTCTTTCACTGTGACTTTTTCTTGTGACTTGTTGAGTGAGGAAAGCGTCAGCAACTCGACCATATGTGAGCTTGTTGAGTTCGACCTTTAGAACCTACTTGAGTCTTCGACTTAAGTTGTGGTGGGTTGGTGGTTTTGTCATCAGACTAACGAACGGGGGATCTTTCACTCCAGCCTTTTCTCGCAGCTTGTTGAGTGAGGAGAGCGTCAATAACTCAGCCATTTGTGGGCTTGTTGAGTTCGACCTTTAGAACTCATCCGTGTCCTAGACTTTAAGATATAGAGGTTGATATTTTTTAACTCAATTAATTGAAGCTTCCAAAATCGAGAGTTCTTTAGACTTTATCTTTAGAATTTGGGAAATCTAAGAGATAGATTTCTTGATATTTAAGGCTCTCCTTTCACGTGTAAAAAAATATATTTTTTTTGTTCCTGCAAGACTCTGCAACTTAACAGTAACAATTATGGATATATCCAGAGATTTCAACGTAAAGATCGATGTTAACCTGAACAAGACTATATTTGAGGATATCATCTTACGGCACGATGTCAACTCAAATAAACTTGATATAAACTAAAAAAATGCCCCTTATATTGCAAGGGAAATTCTAAAGTACATTTAGGAGAATTTTCAAGATAAGAATACATAAATACATCAATATTTGAATTGATGTACTATGAAGGATATTTTGACATACGACATTGATTTCATCTATATATAAAAATCTAAAAATGTTCCCTGTGTAACAGGAGAATTTTCACGAAAAAGTTCTTCCTCTGGAGTATGTTTATTTAAGGATCTCGGCATGAAGCACGATGTCAACCTAAATAAATATACTAAAAAAATACCATCTATCTTGCAGGGGGATTTCTATTGTTCCTCGTGAATGTAATCATCAAGTATAGTACTTTTTCAAGTATCAACCATTAATTGGCAGCATTGGCCTTTCACCCTTTAAGTCGATGAGTTGGTATGCCCTTCATTGATACACTTTTTCAACGATAAAAGGGTCTTCCCAGTTAGGCTCAAATTTGTCATCAAATTTTCGATTGAGAATAATTGGTCTTCTCAGCATCAAGACTAATTCTCCTTTTCGGAATGTTTGAGGCCGCACCGTATGGTCAAAAGCCCTGGACATCTTTCCTTGATAGAATTCCAGATTTTGATGAGCTTGTAATATAACTTCATCAAGCTCGAAGTTCCTCCATTCTTAGACGCGTGCATTTTGATCTTCGCTAGATTAGATGGCTACTTGAAGTGAAGGTAACTCAACTTCAAGCGGAAGAACGCTTTCGCCAAATACCAATAAGGAGTGGCTTTAGTCAACATCTTATAGGTAGTTTGATATGCCCATAGAGCCCCTACTAGCTTGGTATGGCATTCTCTCTTATTTTTAGTAAGAATCTTCTTGAGCAACTTGACTAATGTCTTATTGAAGGCCTCTGCCAAATCATTTTCTCTTGGGTTGTACATTAAAGAGTATCACCAATCAATTTTGTGTCGATTGGCGAATCTATAAATCTTTGCACTTTTGAAAGTTGTGCCATCATCAAAAATTATTCATCATGGCACTCCAAATCTGTAGAGCATATTATGCATGAAGAAGTTGATCACGACAACTTCTTTAAATGGAGTCATCACTTGGAGAAAAATGGCCGTCGCTAGGATGAAGCGATGTCCAAATGACTGAGGTGGATCAATTGGTCTAATTACATCTGTGCCCCAACATTCGAATGGCCAGGATACTATTGTTGGGTGTAATGAATTTGGAGGTTAGTGAATGAGATCCCCATGTACTTGACATTCATGACATTTCTTAGCATGATCAATACAGTCTCTCACCATAGATGGCCAATAATAACCCATTCTTTTGATCTTTACTGCTATCTTGGGACCTGACTGATGTGCAACACAAAGTCCTTCATGAACTTTTATAATCACTTTGCTAGCTTCATCTACGCCCATGCATCGTAGCCACATTTGTTCAAAGGATCTACGATATAAAATATTATTGATTAAAGCATAGCGTAGCATTCTCTTCTCGATTTGAGCCACTAGTGATTTATTACTTGGAATTTTGCTTTCTTTAAAATAATCGATGAAGGGTTGCCTCCAATCATGTGGCTCTTTTACAATAAAGGCTTCACACTGCTTTTCTGAGGCAATATCATTCTTAGCTCTTCTTGGTACAACTTCTTGTTGATTTTGAGGAGTGTGAGAAATAAGCTGGGTCACATCTTGCAGTGTCAGATTTGGTAACCCCTCTACCTATGGGGATTGATATTTTATTGGTTCTAGAACTCGTCGAGTATATATGCCGATCATGACATAATCACCATTCATACTTGCCATTTTCTTAGCTAATTTTGCCAAGTAATCGGCTTTGCTATTCTCGGATCAAGAGATTCAAGTTAGTGTGATATTTGGTATCTACTTCATAAGCTCAAGAACTCCCTTGTGATAGAAAGCTAACTCAAGCTGTTAATTCTATAGATGCTAAGTACTTGATTTATAATAAGCTGAGAATCACCAAAAATGTGCAGGTTTTGAATGCCTATGAAACTAGCTTCTTCCAGACAAGCCACTAATGCTTCATATTCAGTTTCATTATTGGTTCTTGGCTTAGTCAATCCATATGATCGTCTCATTATCCCTCCTTCTGATATTATGAAGATGATGCTGATTCCTACTCTTGCTTTTAAAAAAATTAAATGCTGGACTTGTTTGACTGATGAGGCCCCATCAAAGTACATTTTCCAAATTTATGATTTCTCTCTTTCATGAATGAGCATAATTTGTTCATCTGCAAATCCATTAAGAGAGAGTCTGGATGGGATGTAAAGAAAAAATCTACTAGGACTTGCCCTTTCACTATTTTTTTGCAAAATGTATGTGATATCAAATTACAAAAGTAATACTTCCCATCTTACCAAGCGACCTATCAACGCTGGTCTTACCATCAAGTACTTCAGTGGATCGATCTTTGAGATGAGGGTAATCTTGCGAGATAACATATAATGATGAAGCTTTTGAACTACAAAGATCAATGCTAAATAGTGCTTCTCTATCAGATAATATATCATTTTTGCTCCAATGAGCCTCCGACTTATTTAATAAAGAGCATTTTTGTTTCCTTCTTCATTGTGTTGTGCCAATAATCCCCCGAAGGACTCTTCTAACGCAGTTGTGTATAGAATGAGGGGCTTCTCAGGAATAGGCGCTGCTAGGATTAGTGGATTTAACAAGTAGGTTTTAATGCTATTGAAGGCTTCTTGACACTCCTTGTCCCATTTGAATAGAGTATCCTTCTTCATCAACCTTGTGAATGGTTGACAGCATCCTGATAGATTTTATATGAATCGATGAATGAATGCGAGTTATCCTTATAAAGAACGAAGATGATGCAAACTCTTCAGTGGAGGCATCTCCACAATCACCTTGATTTTAGCGGAATTAATTTTAATACCTCTGTGATGTACAATGTACCCCAAGAATTTTTTGAAGGATACCCTGAATGCATATTTTAGAGGGTTCATCTTGAGAGCATATTTTTTTGATTCTCTTCAATATAATTCTCAAGTCTTCAAAGTGGTTTTCATGGTTTAGGCTCTTCACTACCAAATCGTCAACATAACATTCCACCTTCTAGTGAATCAACTCATCAAAAATACGTGTCATGGCTCTTTAGTATGTAGCTCCAGCATTTTTCAAGTCAAAGGGTATGACCGTGTAGCAATAGATGCCAATAGGTGTCAACGATGTGTTTTTCATCTTCGTGCCATTTTGATTGTTATACCTTAACGATCTGTCACCGAAACATGTCATAAGTGCATCACTAGTTCGATATTGCGAAAGTCATCTTTTGGGCATGCCTTATTGAGGTCCCGAAAGTCAATGCAAAGGCGGATTTGACTGTTCTTCTTTCTAACCGAGATAATGTTGGATATGCAATCTGCATACTTCTCCTCTCAAATGAAACCTTCTTTGATTACCTTTTTAGTTTCTGCAATCACCTGTTCTTCGATCTCCAATCTCATTCATCTAAGAGCTTGCTTAACAGGTGTTGTATCTTGTTAGATAGCTAGTTTATGAACTGCTACATCAGGGGATAAGCGGCATTTGAATATGTCCGTGCAAAATAGTCCCTCAATTCACAAAGTAGCACTTTTAGCTCTTCAACTTTTCATCGTGAAGGGCAGAAAGTTGGATGGGGATCATCCGCCTCCTAGGTTGACTTCTTTAAGTTCATCCATAGTAGCTATTTGTCCACCATCTTTAAGTTCTTCAGATGCGGGCTTAGCTTTTACTTCTTCATCATTTTAAGAAGAATTTTATGGGAATCATCTTCTTCATCGCTAAGACTCTCGATACCCGCTTCCATTATATGATAATAGACTCTATCTTGATGAAATTTGTGGATGAACCCCAGACCTTTAGTAATAAAATTATCACTTCTTTGCGATGCTTGAGGACTTCTCTAGCTTCACATCTTGTTAAAGATTTGAGTCCTATGTTTAGTAGTTTCTATATGAATTCTAAGCATATGTATCTTTCTTCACAACTTTTATGGATAGTATATTGGTATTCTTGTTGGTACTATCTCATTAGAACTTTTATGTTGAACAGGCTGTTCAAAATCTTGAGGCTGAGACTCCTCAGATTTGTAAAATAGAGTTCCTGTTTCACCACTCTTACTCAACGACAGCACATAGAATGTTACTAACTCTTCAATATCATAAACATCTAGTGGAGTGATTTCTTTGAAGCACTACTGAGGGATGGGTATAATTTCGAGTGAATCATCTGACTCTGCCAAGTAAGCTATCCTTCTTGATGTAGCCATCTTGACTCTACTTCCATAAGCAGATTCAAAATCATAGTCTAAATATGAATCACTTATTTCATATTCTATCTTTCTTGAAAGATTATAAGTTCCCTTAAGTTCGATAGGAATGTCTTCTTCTTCTTCCGTGTCACTTCCTAAATAAGGAACTAATTTTCCTGACTTTGGTGCATAATTAAGTGCTTTAAGAAGAGTCGGCATTGCCTTCTTTCTTCCTCCTTACTACTGCTCTTTCATTTTATGAAATTGCTCTTTAGTTTCTGAAGTGGATGCTATCGCTTCAAGAGGCTTTGTTAGCTTAGGCTCTTTGAGGATGAGGTACTTTTCATCTTCATAGATTTTTGCTTCATTGATAGAGAATGGTTGTAGGTTACTGGTAATTCTGAATTCTTCTCCATCTTTTAGATACTTCATACATTGATGCATAGTTGATGGAACCATGACATACTCATGCAGCCACGGCCGACCTAAGAGAGCTTTAAATGATGTATCAGCATCGATTACATGAAACTTGGCTTCTGTATATAAATCCTTGAACTTGAGCGAGAGAATAAAAGAACCCAAAGTTTTTTGCCCCTTTTTATTGAATCCATGAACCATCAATTTATCTCTCCCAAGATGTTGGATATCAAGTGATAATCCTCTCAATACCTTTAGGCTCATAAGATTAATAAAAGAACCTGGATCAATCAATATTTTGTTGATCGAGATGTCATCACTCTCTGTAATGACATATAGAGGACGGTTGTGATATGTCGTTCCCAACATAAGATCCTCCTCAGAAAATGTGATTACTGGGAGATCTTGAGTTTGCAATGCTTCGGTCATGCATTTTTCAGCAAAGTAAGCTTCATAACTCTCCAAATATTTGAGAGCCTATATCAACGTTTCTCGGAGGTCTTTTGACATCAAGAGAGCCGCACACACTACTTAGATCTTTTTTCGATGTGATAAAATATTATAATATATTTTCTCACTTAATTTAGGCTTCACTCTAGGATTTCTAGGAATGATATCTTCATTGACTTCAATTTGTTCGCCTTTATCTTTATTTGTGTTTTCCTTCTTTGATGAAGGTGGCAAGACTTTACCATTTCTCAACTGAACTTGAATAACTTTGTTTCACTCAGATTTTTCTGAAGAAGTAGTTTCTTCAAATTCCCTTCTTATTCTAGAAGATTGGCCAAAAGGGTTAGACTCATTTTTCAACATCATACGTGATGATATGGATGAGTTCGACTCTTCTCCATCAGAAAAATATAAATCTTCATCTGAACTATTATTGTATTGTTGAGTCATTAAACAAAATTCAGACATGAGATCCTCGGGCTCTTCTTGCTTTCTTGATAAAAGTTTTGATGAGTTGATCAAATTTGTTTGGCTATCCTTGTCATCCTGAAATAACTGATGTTGAAGACTATCTAACATCACGTAGATGATTCGACGTGTCTCTACAGGATAAGACTCACAATTATCTTCTTCATCTGATTCAGCAATGCGAAGTTTAGGCATGAAGTCTGCAAGCCTAAATGGCTTTCTTGCCGGCTGGTGATACTCCTCTAGATTGTAAATGATCTTTTGAGTTGTAGTTCTCTTCTTGATCTTCTTTTTCTTAGCCAACTTCTTTGATTTATTGGGTCTGCATTTGGTAGACTGCTTCTCATGCTGTAATGAAGTAGTCTTATCAGAGTGCCCCTGAGAAGCCCAAATACTTGGTTTAGGAATCTCTCTTAAGTCCAATATAAATTTAAGTGGTGATTTCCACTTAACCCTCGGGTCATCTTTTAGCTGCTTTAACATCTTCACGCTCTTTTTGGAAAGTACTGTTTGCCATTCTTTAGTCTGAATTGATTTCTCCTTCTGTTTATCTTTGTTGGATGATACGGAAGAGGACATAATCATTCTTGTAGATTCTCTTTTAGGGCTGATTAAAACACTATTGGATAGTGTAAATTCACCTCACTGATATTTTCTTTCTAGCCAATCTTTGAAGACATAACAGTCTTCAATAGGGTGATTGATCATTCGATGATAGGGACAATAGTTTGGATTACTGACTTGATCAGCTTCTTCAGGCCTTTTGATTTATGGTAGACCGGCTTTGACTGCTTAACAAAATAATTTAGCTACACTATCCCTTCTAAATGAATATTCTTTGTTCATCTTTTTTAAGAGATGGCCACATCCGCTCATCATCTTTTGTGGCTTGTTTTGGACACTCCCCATCACTTGAAAATGTTTAAGATTTGTCATTACCTCCTAATACCAATTTTGGTTGTGGAATAGAGTAAACAGGCTTTTTACTCTTATCATCATTATGCATTAGCTGCTTTCCTTTATCTATATTATGTATCACCCATTTTTTGCCATTTGAGCTATAAGAAGTGGTGTGAGTTTCATTTCTTCTTGAGTCTAAAGGATTATTTCTTTTTAATTTATCTGCATAAACTTCATACTTAAGGCGATTCAACTTTTCAAATTTAGCCACCCTATCGAGCAAGTCCTAAAATGTTACAATCGACATCATGCATAGAAATGATGCCATTTTGTCATCCATATTACCCATTAGCAATTGAATTGCATGTTCCTCTTCTAATTATTGCTGACTTCATACTTAAGATTGCAATGACTTATGAATTGTCACACCGACTCATATTTTCTTCTTTTCAATAAGGCAAGGTCAGCAATTGTGATTTTCTCGGTTGCACTGGCGAACCTCTTCACAAATATAGTTTCCAATTCAACAAATATTTTAACTGAATCATTTAGCAGTTTTGTGTACCATTTGAAAGCAGCTGAAGTCAGGCTGCTGATGAATTGACAAAAATGCAGTACATCGTTCCCTCATGTGTTACCACAAGTAGCTTTAAATTCGGCCAGATGTTGCTTTGGATTATCAAGCCCGTTGAAAGGATTGAATTTTGGCACTGAGTAACATTTCAGGTACGACACTTGGTCTTATTCAGCTGGGTAAGGGCAACCCTTACTCACCAACTTTTCAGCCTACTCTAAGGCTATGACCATCTTTATCTTTTTATTGATCATTATTTCTAGTTGAGCAGCTGTTATAATTTTCGGTGTGCTAGCCAGATTTTGAATTGTTGGTTGGAGAGGTGTTTGGTTAACTTCGTCCCTTGCTTCATGCATAACATGTGTTATAGGAGCTTGAGGTGTCATAATGGCTGGTAGTATAGAAGTTGCATTGTTAGCTACCAGTTGGTTAGCAGAAAAAATAGGTGATATGATATTCTTCTGTAACTTCTCCATCATGATGTTCATTTGTACCATCATATCATTCATTTTGGTACCAAGCTGTGCAATCTCCTTATCTTTAGCCTCTATTTGATGCTGCATTTCTTTTTGCTCTCTAGCTAGCACCATGGCATCAATTCGTATGGGCTCTTCCTCTTCTTCTATTTCTTGTGGTTGTTTTGCTCCTTGCTCATTTTCAGGGGAAGAACTTGATTGTCCTTCTCCTTGTGCATTTGTAGAGACAGTTGTTGTTGGGGCTGTATGACGACGCTGATTATAAAAGCGTGTACAAGGTTGATCATTTCTCAGTTCAACCATATAAACAGCTGCGACACCCATGATCTATTTCTCATTATGGTATTCTTCTTCTTCTTCTTCTTCTTCTTCTTCTTCAGTAAAGATCAAAGATTCATTCTCTACTCAGAAGACTCTTCTTCTGAACGCCAAATTGTGTTTCGACTGGATTTGTGTGCATGATGGTATGAGAGTTCATCTACATCTCTGACCATATAGACGACTTCTATTTTCATAGAATCTTCTTCTTTATTTTCTTCTTGCACACGAATCTCTGATCGACATTTCCAGTGGATCTCTGGTTTAGTGTGCGGAACAAGTACCTCTACTACTAAGGGACCACAAACAACGTCAATCTTTTTTTGTAAGGGTGAAATTGATCGATGATGGGATTTCCTAGAGGATTCTCCAGGGTATCGACCATCATATCTTTCGTCAGTGGTATCCCTTCTTTTGGGTATCCACTCCTGACGAGCTAATTTTGAGGTGAATTTCTGAGTATATGTGTCAGATGTCACACCTCTTTATTATTCTGTGTTTCATTACTGCCTTGGCCTCCATATTTACCCTTTCACGGACCTTTTGCGTAATTCTTAGACACGTGGTCCAAGTGTCAAGCCCCGATCATGCTAATCGAGTCGCCGCTTACCGTAAGAGATGATAGTTTTCTTAAGGTAGCTTTGGTATTTTCCATCACCACGGGTCTTTGAAATCTTCTTTTCATTAGGCCTTTGTCTTTGGCTACCTTTAGAACTTTATGTATCCTGGCAAATAATGATTCAGCCTATCTTCTCTACTGTGGTGGAGCTTGATGTGATTAGTTCCAGAAGGACTATTTTATTTTGCCAGTAGAGCAATTCCTCTTTACCCACTTCAGATTGGCAAAGTTATTGAAGGAATACTCTGTGGCGATATTTGTCATTGGTCGTTCAAAATTCGAGCTCACATTTCTCCTTCTCTATCTTCTAGTTAACTTGCTTCCTGATGAGGAAGCTTCATGATCATACTTTCCAGGTATCAGAGATTCAGTTGGCGCAGCAGCTGTACCATGAGGAATTAGAGACATAGTTTGTCTCTAAACAATTCTTTTCATCATGGGCACTTAAGATTGACCTAGCCTTTTGAAAACTGAAGTTCTCTGTCGGGAGAACTCTTTGATAGTAGTTGGCTATTGAACTGGTTGCACATGGCCAGTAGGAGCTTCAGTAACTTGAGGCCTTCCAGCATGGCCTCGGATGAATGTACCATGGGTGGGTACTTCTGAAGTTGCAGCTTCGATAGCTGGAAAATTTAAACTATCAAATTGAATGGTAGCCCTGACATCTCTGGTGTTGATGACGATGTTGGATAGGCAGATGTTCGCACCAAGACCTAGCTGAACGGTGAAGAGAGTGCTATGTAGATCTATTTCTACAAAAGTGAAAGATGGGGATTAGTAATTAGCAATTATTATTTCACCTTAAACTTTCAAGATGCAGAGATGCCACAGAATAAATAATGGTGTAATAAAGATATAGTCTACGGAATAATTCATTCTACTTAGAGCCTCATATTGAGTTTATTACACACTTAGATCATCATTTTTGTCTTGAATTTTCAAAAAGTTTTATTACTACTATAGTACATATATGACTAGCCAAAGATGAAAAGAGAATCCTGCCTCTAGTGGAGTCACTATAAATCTGTGAGCTCCAAAAATTTGGCCACCGACCTCTTCAATGAAAAGAGTGTTTAAAGTATCGGTGTAATTTTCAGAAGGCAGATGAGATAGTAGATAAGACACTACCTAGAGATTTCGTCCTCATTTTGCGAAGACTTTAGATCTGGTTCCGGTTTCCTATAAAGCAAGCTTATAGGATTACCCTCCCAATAAGTGAGAGAGAACATTCAATTAAGGCTACATTAGATCGCAATGCAAATTATAGTAACATGTGGAGTTTCGAATTTAGATATGAAATTCATCATTTTAACTTAAACCGGATGGTTGAGGAATGACCGATCTAGATCCCATGGTTCATCATCCCGCATACTAGTCTACTTAATCGAGGAGGTAGTCACAACCTCGGAAGGATCCTCATCAAGACTGGGTTATGTCATCCAAGAAATCCTTGTAGACCTGGGGTAGTGTTTATCTAAGGGGACAATTTTAAGTATACTTTAGCTGACAGAGGGATGTTTGCTCTATCAAGTATACCCTATGATTCACAATTTAAAGGGCAGAGCCATTGGAGAGCATACAGGCTATAGTCGTGATAGTAATATAATGGAGTCAGAGTGGCCAAACCACTCAATCAAAGGACTCTAGTCATAACTGCTTCATCTGTGGAGCCTACTGGCCAAGCCACGCAGTTCAGAGGACATGGGTCACATCCTTACTGGCAAGAGAGATTGATTTGAACATAATACTTGATTTGATAGAGCTAGTTTTCTTAATTTATCACAAACAAAATTATGGAAGGTGGATAGATTGAGTTTGATTTAAGTTTTTAGTGATAGAATTTCATTTAAATAATTTCAGATTACTATTTGATTTGAAATAAAAATTTGATTAATCTGAATATATTTAAGAGATTTAAATCCTTTCGACTCTATTCAGCTGTTAACAGAGGATTAAATTTACTGTCATCCGACAAAATCAATTTTTTAGATACTTCACTGATTTGAAATTCTTATTATAGATTTTTAGGTTTTGTTAACCCGGACCCAGTCCTAAGACTAAATCGGGAAATAACCCGCGCAACATCCTCAGACACTTGAATTTAAGCATTCAGCATAGTGTCAGGACACATGCGGGTGTATAATAATTTTAGATAGTTTTATGTTTGAATTATAAGATTGATTTTGTATTTATTTAATTCTAATTTAGTCTGCGCAGCCTTTTTAGACATTAAAATTTGTACCTGAAATCTCTATGTCCAAGCACATGCAGGAATTTATAGCTTAACTAATTTCATCTAATTAATGAAATTATTAATTTTGAAAATCATAATTAGAATGAAATTCTCTAATTTTTGTAATGAAAGAAAGCCCTATGATTTTTATAGATTTGGATTTAGATTTTGATTTAATATCGTCTTCTATCTGCTTGTACGACAAATTATAAATCCGATGGCGAAAAAGGCGTTTTGATTTAGATTGTAGTTTAACACATTTCTTGCACTTAATTTCTTATTGAGTTTTTTTTTTTATTTTCTCCGCTTGATTTCAATTTACACCAATTTTGATAAGCTATGCCGATTTCAGTGTTTACTGCTTTAGCCCCACTTATGCTTATTAGCTCGCATAATAATCACCTCTGTATTCATATAAAAGTTATTAAACCCAATTTAAAATCATCCTTAGATTTTGAGTTTATTGCAAGTTTGTTATGAGTTTGACATTAATCTCTCCCCCAAATTTATGAGTTTAAAATTCGTCTCCCTCAAAGTTATGAGTTTAATATTCGCCTCCCACAAAATTATGAGTTTAATATTTGCCTCCCTCAAATTTCACTTATATTTTAAATAAGTATTTTATTCTTCGCAAAATTCACTTTAAAGGCTCCCCTTATTTTTTCTTGTTTGACATTTTTTAGTTTAAAATTAGCTGCAAGTTTCCCTATTTAGCGCTCCTAAGACAACTCATTTTACCCTCCCATTTTTTTATGTTAAAAGATTTTGACAAAATTTGCCATCCCCAGATATTTGCATCAGGATTTTATTTGCTCAGACGCCTGAAGTGATGAGCGATCATGACACAACCTATTTTTTTTCATCTCATCCGAGCAAACGAGGTCTTCAAACCCCAAGAATACATATAATGCAATATATAATCATCCCCATTTTTTTCTAAGTCAAAAATTAGACAAAATTTTGGCGCCTCATCCCCTCAGATATGCATCAATGGTATTTTGGTTTGCTCAGACGCGCCATGAGTAAGGAGTTCTAACACCACGCTAGTTTTTCATCTGTCGCACTCACCGACAACGAGGTCTTCAAATCTGCAAAAATACATACAATGAAATATACAATCATCACTCCCTTTTTTTTCTAAGTCCAAAATTGGCAAATTTCAGCAAAGATTTTCCCAAGGGGAGACATCTAACAATGTTTCCTACATCTACTGTTGTGAGGATGTCTTAATTACAACCGCTTTTTTTTCATCCGTCAGCATGAAAGCAGGTCTTCAAACTGAAAGAAATACATATATATATATATATATATATATATATATATATATATATATATATATATATAGATATATATATATATATATATATATATATATATATATATATGACCATGAAAATTCTACTAGTGATAATCTTGATGTTAAATGCAAGTCGATCCAAGTTGAACGGTCAGTCAAGCACTTAAAATATTGGAAACTTTGAGATATCGTTAAATTCTTAAATAAATTTCAAACATTATATAATAATCGAAATTCTGAAATGATTTAAGCCCAAGATATCAATTCACTTCATTTGAGCATTCAAATACTAAAAATATATCAAATGATCAAAGGAATTATTTTGGCCGTCATGATTTGGATTTTCGATGATTTACGAGACGCCCATTTCATATTTTCGATCGCAGATTCACCGCATCACCACCGTCGTCACCACCGCCGGGTGACTATCAAGTGTCGGCAACGCCCACGTCAGAGCCCATCATCATTAACCGCCGATTGCCATCGTCGCCATCACCCATAACATCAAATATTTATTCAATTATGTAAGATATGTATGTCCCTTCGATTTTTTTAATCTCATTTTAATTGGTCTATATATTTTATTTTTGAAAGTATAGATGCAACAAAATATATATTCTATAAATTAAGAAAAATAAACTTTAATAATTATAAAGTTTTCAATCAAATAACCTAACCTAATCTTAGGAACTTAAGCCGGCAGAAAAAATAAAAATAAAAAGTCAAAGAGAAGAAAGAAAAATCCAGAACGAGCGACATAATTAAAGAAGGTTGGCTTGGAAATTATTTTGGCTGTAGTGCATGTCAACAATTTATATCCATTGAGCGAGCTCTCATTGTGACTCACGACAGATATTTTCAAGAAAATAAATTTAAAAAATTCGAGGGGATTAGAATGAGCGAACGATGGAAGAGAGGGTTTATATCACATAATTCATTTAAAAATAAGATTGATATGAACTTATAATTGTACTTCTAAGTTTAGTTATGAAAATTAAATGTTTAATCACTAAATCAATAGATGGTGAACATCAACCTCTATCTCTTAGTTCACAACTATCAATCGGACCATGATTTTGAAAATTAGATTGGATCAACTGAGTCTATCGGTTCAATCGTGAATGATCTTCTGCCTGATTTGGTTTAAGCTCAAAATCATTTTTGCACAAAATTAATAGAACCGATGTTAAACCGACAACTCGACGAAAAAGGTTGATTTTTAAAGAACCAGCTAGTTTTCAAATAAATCAAAATTTAGCTTTTTTTTTTATTGAATGGATAAAAATAAGAGATTTAAAGTAAAAATAGATTAAATGATTAAAATAATATCTTAAAATTTTAATTTAGAAGTATATTAAAAATTATTTAAGAATGAAGAGTAGAAAAGTAGAATATTATATTTTGAATTAATATAAATATCATTATTATATTAATATTGTATTATTTAAATTATATTAAAATATTTTTTACTATTTATCATGTCATCCGGCCATTGAATTTTGAACCTCTCTTTCTTCCGGTTCGATGTTTGTCCAATTTTTACAACATAAATAAATAAATAAATAAATATATATATATATATATATATATATATATATATATATATATATATATATATATATATATATATATATATATATATATATATATATATATATATATATATATATATATATTTGTTGCAAGTAGAGTATTTTATTCCAAGAGATGAGATCTTCGTCAGAAAAATTATCCAACACACAAGCGTGATATGAACACGGGTTATACGTAAAACCCGTTAAGGAAAACCACGCCTTGCCACCAGAAGCTCAAAAAAGATACGTGTCCTTGCTTCTCGTTAGTTCGAGAAGAAGGTGTTTGCTGTGGGCGGAAACAATATTCAGTGTAAAATACAATATCCAAACTCCAACCCAAGGGAGAAGTTTCCCAAAAGCAGAACGATCTTCCGGGAGCAACCTTGATCTTCGTGAGAAAGGAGAACCGGTCTTTTCTCCCTCCTATCTCCTGTGAAGCCCCGATCTTCGTGCACTACCTGGTGGCACCTGGTGATGGGATCGCCAAGGTCGACTCGAGCTCTCGGTCTCAAATCGATTCGTCCCCTAAGGTGAGAATGAAGCTCTATTTATAGATTTTGGGAGTGGCGTGCCTTGTAAATTGCGGAAAACTCCAACCACTCCCATCTGACGGCCCGGCGATCCCCGATCGACGGTGTATTTTGATGATCCGGGTGCCTTAATGATGTCGAATTGGGTGATCTTGGATTCGTTGGATTCGCCTTGACGAAGCCGCCGACCGACTATAAAATATGTCGCCGGTGACCATCGGATCAGATCCATTTTCATGCCGATAGCTTGATCCGAGTCGATTCGAGTTCTGACGACTATGCTTGATGTTGCTATGTTCATCGAGACGGCCGCTTGACCGTAAGTTGCTGAAATCGGTGATTAGATCAAGCATTTCAAAAAAATGCCTTGAGATTCGTGGTTGATCGATTAATTTTCGAGGACGTCAGCTGTTCCCCTATTTTGGGTGACATTATCTCCATCCAAAAATATATGTCAAATACTTGAAAATAGCAAATTCTTCAATGAAATTGAGAGTCCATCAACCGCATTTTGAGAGAACATCTTCATACACAAGATTATACTGGGAAGTCGCGCAGGTCAAATGTGTATAGTATGCTGCGCGAGATTTCGATTACACGATCCCGGATCAGAGCTCATGGTGCGGCGCCATGGCGAGTGGGCGCCAATGGGCGCATGCGGCTAGCTGCTACAAGACATAGGCGGCATGCGCTCGCAACGGGTCACGGGGCGGCTGGTCGTGATCTGACGCCGGGTCGAACGGGTCGCGAATGGCGGAGCGGGTCTACGGCTGGCCGCTGAAGTCGCGCTACGGGTCACGGTCATGGGCGGGTCGCTGGTCAGGGTTATGCCGCCATGGCGGTTATGTCGCTGGTCGGCTTGCCCGAGTCATGCCATGATGCCATGCGCTGCCGCCGAGGTCTGGACCTGCGGATCGGGCATATACATGGGGCGCGGGTCATGCGATGCAAGCAGAAGGGCTTGGATGCCCCACGGGTCCAATGACGGTTTGAGCTGCTTTTGTTTTTTACGCTTTGCCCCTAGGGTCTATAAAACCCCAGGTGGAGAAGGCACACCTTTCTCATCTCCTTCTCCTTAGAGTGCATAGCCTCCCCCGGTGGGAGTTTGGGCACTCTTTTGATCCACCTCTCCTCCCTCTTAGAGTGCATGCCTCCCGGGTGGGAGTTTGGGCACTCTTCTGGATCAACCTTCCTCCTCTGGGAGTGCATGCCTCCCCGGGAGTTTGGGCACTCTTTGATCAACCTCCCCTCCTCCTTGGAGTGCATGCCTCCCTCCTGGGAGTTTGGGCACTTCTTGATCCACCTCCTCCTCTAGTGCAGCCTCCCCCCTGGGAGTTTGGGCACTCTTTGGATCCACTCTCTCTCAGTGCATAGTCCCCCGGTGGGAGTTTGTATGGGTGAGAATCTTTGAAAGAGACACGCCCCACCCTTGTAACCTGAGGCGGACAGGGAACCTTCTAAAATGGGAGGACCAAGATTCGTGGGAGTCGCCGATCATGGGAGACACATTGATCGCTTCGAAAAAATATTATTTTCAATGATTTGGTTCTTAAGTGTCCAAGAAGTCCGATAGAGCCCACCTCAGGGTATTTCACCATTTACGAGATGAGTTTGGGCGCTGGATTGCTTTCCATCCCCGATGATCGCCATTTTGTCAAGATGCGAGGTTTGCATTTCCCGCCGAAAGGCAATGACGATCGTGATGGGACTTATAGTCTTTTCGCGGGGATGCCCTTGACTAATCGATTACCTCGCACGGATGTGCAAGTTTACTGGCGATGCACATGGTCGACACCGCAGAGTCTACTTGACCTGGCGGATTCTCCCAAGAGTTGGGCAAGCATTCTTTTGAAGAATGATGTCTTCGAAATGGGGAAAGCCGAGAGATTTACCCCCCTGTGTGGGATGAAGATATCGCATGCGAAATTCCGTAATATTGAAGATCTTCGATTTGAGATTCTATATCGACAGATGAAAGCGGGAGGAATCTTTGTTCGAGTGGCTTTCTATTCATCCCGGGCGTCTTATGCGCTGGAGAAAGCCCAACAAAGAGGTTTCAGATCTCCCAAGCGCCTCCGCTTCTTCCCAGGGACCCGCCTCCAATGAGAGAAGAGGAAAAGAGAGCTAAGAGGTGATGGTGATATCGACACCAAAAGAATCGCTCTTCGAGTAGTCGCCCCCAAGGATCTTCATTCCTCAGGACGTGTCAATCATTCCTCGCAGGTCGATGCTCAAGAACCGGTAACAATCCTTCTTATGCTCATCATCTTTTATTTCCCATTTCCTGCTTTAACGTAATTTTTCTTATTTTAGATACTGAAGAAGCAAGAACTTGACTTCAAAATGAACATCAGGTGAATGACCGAATTCGTAGTTCGTGAAGGTCAAGTTTCTCCATGGTGAATATAAGAAGTGGTATGTGGAGAAAGTAAAAGAGATGTCCGTGTTGGAGAATCAACTTGATGAGTGTAGACCGAAGTTGGCAACTTTCTCTTTCTTTTCGCCGAAGTTGAGCAATTCTGGATGAATTAGTGGAGGCTGTAACAGGTTGGTTGTTCGCAAAGGATCCAAGATCTTTTCTCAGAAGGTTTCTTGAGGCAAAGAACCGAGAGTTACGCCATCTTTCGTGAGAAAGAGGTCGCCTTATCTCGGGTAGAGATCACAGTGGAGGACTTCAAGAACTCGTGCCTTCAAGAGTATCATACAGATCACGCTCGAGGCCGAGACCACGTATGATGTAGAGGTGAAGGCTTGAGCGCGGTGTTGATGAAGGCTTCATCCGAGGTTTCTTGAAGGGGACACGCTGACGCAGTTGAGTGGTGTGAGGTCCTTTCTCCTAGCCTAGCTTCTCCACCCTTCTATGACGGAGATGACCTCGATAGTTCTTCATCATCTACATGAGACCATCAAGACGCTAGTTGTAGTTCCTTTATGCCGCTTAGTGTTGTATATTATTTCGGTTGATTGATTTGTATGTTCTCGAAGTATTAATAATACAAAAATTATTGTGAATATTTCCGAGTGTGTCAAAGCCGCATCGATGATAAAGATGTAGAAGATCATCGAATCCCTTTGTGTAATTCGATCTATTCTAAGATCATTACCGTAGCTACTTGATGACAAACTGCAAATATATTTATAAAGGTTCTCTCGTAACCTCTCGATCTATCCTAGTTGTGTATCGAGCGCTTACTCGATGATGTTAACCTGTTATGGAGAAAGTTGTAGGCCATGTGAGGATTGCCAACTTATCCAAGGTTGTTTATCGAGCTTCTGAATGTTAACCTCAGAAAAGATCTTGAATTGAATCCGAGATTTTGACCTATCCGAGGTTGTTTGTCGTGGTGTTACCCGACGACGTAACTCAGATGGAAGAGGTCGGGAAGTCCACTAAGGACCTCTCGATCTATCCTAGTTGTGTATCTGAGGCTTACTCGATGTTAACCCGTTATGGAGAAAGTCAGGCGTATATAGGATTGCCAACTTATCCAAGGTTGTTTATCGAGCGCTACGACGACTGTGAAGATCTCAAATTGAATCCGAGGATTTTGACCTATCCCCGGTTGTGTATCTGAGCGCTACTCGATGATGTTAACCGTTATGGAGAAAGTTGTGCAGCCTATGAGGATTGCCAACTTATCCAAGGTTGTTTATCGAGCTACTCAATATGTTAACAGATAGAAGATCGATCGAATTCCCTGGGATCGATCTACCTCGAATGAGATACAACAATAAGCATGTCTCTTGAGTCGTGTTTTAAAATGCAAGCATAAGCAAGAAAAAGTCACAATAAGTATGAGAATTTAACATAGATAAACATAAATCCAAACACCTTGATGCCAAGGTTGGACAATAAGTCGACAAACAGTATCGATAAATTGATAACAACAATTGCAATACAAACATACACGATGATAATGTTTTCTCGCATTCAGAATAAAAAAGTCGATACATCACCGTAGTACTTCGAGGTTTGTAGCATTCCGTGCACGCTGGAGAGTCTCCCATACTATCCTTAAGCTTGAACGTGCGTGCTTGATTTTAGACACCACCACATACCTGCCTTCCCAAACCGGTGAGAGTTTGTTCTTGTGGGCCTTTTCCCGCCGAAGTCGAGACTTCGAGGACAGGTCCCCAACAGATATTGGTCGGCTTTACCCTTCTTGAAACCTCGAGCAATCCTTTCGATAGAAGCCATTCTGAGTCGACATGTCGCGGGTCTCAGAGATCCGTGATGGAATCGCTTATCGCCGCTGTCGTCGATCAAAGTTATGGGTTCTGGCTCGGACCCCAATGTCGACCGGAATAATTTCGCCAAAACACGATTGTACGGCGCTTTCTCCAAGAGGGTCCTTGATGTAAGCCCAAAGAACATTGATAGTTCTACCATTGCCCCTGCTGGTTCACCGTGTCTTTAGCCCTTTAGTATTGTCCTATTGGTGACTTCCCCCCATTTGCCCGTGGATGGGATACTGGATTAACGATATGCGCGTAAAGATGTGAATGTCTTTCCCGTGAACTGCCCCATTATCGGTGATGATTTTGCCGGAATGTAAACGACAAATAATATTTTTCCGCATAAATTTTGGCATTTGTTTCTGATTTTGGCCGCCTTCCACCCACTTCGTGAAGTAATCAACGCCCAAGATTATGAATTTTCGCTTGCTGGCAATGGGAAAGGGTCCCATTATATCGATCCCCATTGAGCAAAGGGCCTGCCTGATTGTGGTGAGTTCTACGATGGTGTATGAGTGAGATTGGAATGTAACCGACACTTGTTACACTTCTTTACAAACTCCAATGCGCCCTTCTTCATTGCCAAGAAAACCTTGCCTCATGATTTTGAGGGCGAGGGCTTTTCCTCCCAAATGTTCACCACAAATTCGAATGAACCTCTCGCATAGTTAGCCTCAAGGTGGTAGACACTTTAAGTAGGGCCTAAGAAGGACCGCTTGAGTTCGCCACCGATTATGGTGAAGTTCGGCTCACGCCTGAGACGAAGATCGGTGGGGTCTGTTGGCAAGGCCCCGCTTTGAAGAAAGGACATGATCGGGTCAATCCATGAAGATTCTTTTGGGTCCTCCAGAGATTGTATCACCCAAGGGCCTTGAATACTGGGAAAGTGGATGTCCTCTATGTATTTTCTTTGAAAAGATCTCCGTCATTGTTGTGGCTAACTTGAGAGGGCATCCGCTGTTCGCCTCCCTTAGAATATGACCGATGGGTCTATTCTGCAAGAAGTGACTTTGCCAAAAGACTGCATAAGCAAGTCGCGATGATGCATCGAAGTCTCCTTCAACTCAGGAGGCCACAAGTCGTGAGTCTGTAGATGGCTAAGTTCGACCTCACACCAATGATGAGCCTTAGTCCCGCTATGAGGGCCTCATCCGACATTATTGGTGGCCGGAACTTTAGTCGAAGCACTCTAAAGTTATTTTACTGGGGAGATAAGCAAAATTCTCGCCTCCGCACCTGAAGTACCAAGCTCCATCAACATATAATGTCCATTGATTTGTCATGGAGTGATGAATGATCTGCTCGTGGTGATGGGATGGTACATTCTACAACTAAGTCAGCACTTGTGACTTTATATCGACTGGAAGAAAATGGATGTCAAACTCTCCAGCTCGACAGACCACTTCATCAACCTTCGGATACATCGGGCTTTTCGAGAATAGTTCTTAATGGAAGATGAGTGTAGGCGTTGATGGTGTGGGCACGAAATGCGATGCAATTTTAGATGCGAATGCAGAGCTTTGTCTTATCTGGCAGTGGATAGCGTCCGCCGGTATCGAAAGGATTTTCTTGACATAATAAATGGGTGCGTTCTGATGAATTCTCCTCGCGTATCGACCGCAGACTTACGGCATGAGAAAAGCGACAAGATAGATGTCTGACTTCTCTCCTTGGATGAGGCTTTGATAATAGAAGCTAAATAGACTTCGAAGTTGCTCAAAAGCGGTCGACATTCATCGTCACTTTGGAATCCATTTCCTCGTGCACCCAAAGATTTTGAAGAATGGTAGATACTTATCTCTGGCGGGCCAAGAATGCGTGATAAAGGCGCAATCCTTCAGGTCAAGCGTTGGACTTCCTTGATCGTTCTTGGAGGTGACATGTCCTTGAGTGCTTTTATCTTCGGGGTTGGCCTCTATCCGTGAGTGACCATGAAGCTAGGAATTTCCAGGAAACTCAAAATGCACTTACTTGGGTTGAGCCGCATCTTGTAGTGTCGAAGAATGTCAAAACAGCATTGCGGTCGAAATATCTTTGTGATATTTCCAAGCTCTTCACCGACATATCATCAACATACACCTCCATATTGTGCCTATAAGATCCTTGAAGATCTTATTCATAAAGCGTTGATATGTTGCTCCGGCATTTTTTAGTCCGAATGGCATGACGATAGCGGTATAGTCCCTTCTCGTTTGGAAGGATGTTGCTTCCTCATCTATTTTGTTCATCGATTTGATTGTAGCGAATAGGCATCCATGAAGCTTCGACATCGATGTCACGATGTCGCATCAACTAGTTGGTCGATACGAGGAAGGGGAAGCTATCTTTTGGGCATGCGATTAAAGGTGATAATTGATGCACATTCTCCGAGGCGTTGGCCTTCTTGACTAACACTCGTTAGCCAACCGGGTGGGGTAGTAGACTTCTCGAATGAATTTGACTTCCGAAGTTTGGTGATTTCTTGTTCTATGACACCGTCGTTGAAGCGAAGGTTCTTTTCTTACGTATCAGCTTGTAGGTTGAGTCAACTTTGAGGAGTGCGTAATGACTTAGGGTCAATGCGAATATCGGATGCGCTCGGGCAAAGATATCTTGATTTTCGAGAAAATCTACGTATTCGATTTCGATGGTAGGCGACGATCCCACCTTCACCTTTAGCGATGGATCAACTTCGAGATAGGAAGACAAATTACATCTTCAATTTGGAGAAGCCCTTTCGAGAGGCATCCTCATCGTAGGTCGAAGTTCTCGATGTTGAGGTTCTTGGCGTAAATGGGGGCTTGCTTGATATAGCATGCTTGCTTGCTATGATTCCACTTACCACCGATGCCGGTGTCGAATTTCATCTTGAGGTGAGACACGGATGTGAGAATATAGGAGAGGTCTCCCAAATATTGCATTGTATGCAGGACTCGGACTTGACTACAATAAATTGTATCAGTGGGTTGCGTGTCGGGAAATTCCCAAGAGTTACTGGGGAAGGCGATTGTCCCTTCCACTATCGGTCGATTATCAAATCCATACTGATTGGGCCGGCCGGGTTGAAGCTTCTCTCTTTCTATACCCATCTTTGAGGAAAGTGGAGTAAAAAGAACATCAGAACTCCCATTGTCGATCAATATCCTTTTAATATTGAAGCATGGATCAAACCCTGCTTGATGACAAGGGGATCTTGATGTGGGATCGAAGCCCTCTAGATCTAAATCATCAAAGGTGATAGAATGGTCAAGCGAGACTTCTTGACTCACGGCTCTTGAAGCGGCAATGAATATTTGGCTGATAACAGCCCTCCTGCAATTGTTTCTATCTCTCCAGCTTGGCGGTTCCTCCTGGTTGCCCCGCATTTCTTTCGCGGGTTGGTTTTGTATAAAAGCGGCAGATACCCAGTATTAGTCAATCCTCCTTCCTTGGTGGCACTCTTGGTGGTGTGCCCTTTGCGGTGAAAGTGGCGAATTTCTCTTGATTTCCAATTCCGGGCTTTAAAGGTGTGCCACTTGGCCATCCTCTTCACGCGTAGGATGTTCGCATGGCGTGTTGAGAGCCTATATTTCCTCTCGATTCGAGTCATGAGTCATTGCGAGGAGGTTTTGGGGGAGGTTCTTGCCTCTCTTCTTTTAAAGATGTTTGAACATCATCTTTGGGAACCTTCTTCTTGCTTGGTGGTTCAAAGCTGCGATGAGCATAGCCGTCGGAGATTTGTGCCTCTATTGGTGGACAGTTAGCATAGGAATGGGCTGTCTCCGCATTAATGATGAATAGAAGTATCTGGCGGAGTCCTCAGAAGCACGCCCTCAAAAGTTGGATCTACTCACTGCACAGGGCTTGAGAGGAGAACCTCTGGAAGTATTCTTTGAGGGACTCTCCATCGTTACGGATTCAGGAGATGTGATGAATCACGATGATTCTCTTGTTTAGGAGCATCTACAAAAAAAAATCTGAGCTCTCCAAATGATCGGACGGACCCTTGGCGTGAATAGAACCAAGTCAGCTCCTTTGAGAGTCGGGGAATACGACCTGAGCAGTTTTACCGCGAATGTGCATGATCGTTCGAAAGTGATCGATATGCTCGTCTGGATCGGTTTGCCATCGTAAGGGTCCATCTTTGGGAAGCTTGAATCTCGTCGAATGGTGTGCGAGATGATCTCTGGCGGGGGCGAGTTTTGGAAGAGGCGGGAGAATGGATCATTGATTGTTTGGGAACTCTTCCTGCACCCGTCGTCGTAGTTCATCGCGTATAAGGTGGCGTGGAGTTTCACCGATCTGGTGAACCATTCGTGTGGGGTGAGTAGACGCGGTATCAGTTCAACATCGGATGTGGTGCCGAGGGTTCTCTACTTGTTGATCCGGCATTCCGGGTAATCATTCTCGGAAGAAAATGGATTATCTTTGAGGGCGTCGGAACCCGTAGCTCTTCCAGGCGTGTTGGAGCGTTTTGCGGTCCTCTCGCGAGTCGAAGAATTTCGTTCGGGAATCCTCCATCCTTTGCGATCTTCCAAAGAGGGGCACGGACCTCACGGGGAGAAGTCATTATGTAGAAGTGTTGGAGACTTGGCGTCCTTGATCCGAGAATGAGGGCGTTGGGCGCAAACCCGTTTACCAACCATAGTGGAGATATAGCAATGGGAAGCTGTTGTTCCCATGACAGCTGGCATGCGTCTTTAGAGTATTTTATTCCAGGTAGATGCGAGATCTTGTGGTAGCCCAAAATTATCCAACACACTGGCGGGGATATGAACACGGGGGTTATGGAAAACCGTTAAGGGAAAAAAACCACGGGGCCTTGCAGTCTAGAACTTTCACTATGTGTTCAAAGATCTGATCCTTCTCGTTAGTTGGAGAAGAAGGTGTTCTGAGAAACAATATTAGAGTGTAGAAAAAAACAATATGGTCAACTCCAACCCAAGGAGAAGTTTCCCAAAAGCGAGAGCGGATCTTCGGGAGCAACCTCTTGATCTTGGGGAGAAAGGAGAAGCGGTCTTTTCTAGTCCTCAGAGGCGATCTCTAAGGCGACTCGATCTTGAGCACTCTTGGTGGTGCTTGGTGGTCGTCGAGGTTGGTGGTTCTCGAGCTCTCGGTCTTCAAAAGGTCCCTCCCAAGGTGAGAATGAAGCTATAGATTTTGGGAGTGGCCCTTGTAAATTCGTGGAAAACTCCAACCACTCCCATGGAAGGCGTCGATCCCTCGACGGTGTATTTTGATGATCTCGGGTGCCTTAATGATGTGAATTGGGTGATCTTGGATTCGTTGGATTCGTCTTGGCTCGATCTATAAATATGTCTTTTTGTGACCATTGGTGATCGGGATCCGTTTTCCTTATAGCTTGATAGTCGATTGGATCGGTATGCTTGATGTTGTATGTTGTCTCATGAGGCAGTTGATTTATTTGTAAAATTGCTAAAATCGGTGATTAGATCAAGCATTTCGAAAATGCCTGAGATTCGTTGATCGATTAATTTTAGGTATCAATATTTATATATATATGTATCATAAGTTGGGTAAATATGAAATGACATTATAATAAAAAAGCGTCAAAAAAATGGTAGAAATGATCTGATCGACGACTTCAACGTTTAATGTCGAAATTGATCGAATATAAATATTAGAAATTTAATGAGCTGATTAATCAATTAATGTGTAATATATGTCAAGGCTGCGGCGATGTCCATTTATACATCTTATTTTCAAATAAAAAAAATATCATGAGGATATGACACAATTAATTTTACGTAGATGTAGAAGTAATAATGTGTATTTTTAAACTAAAAGTGACTAAATTTGATGCAGAAGTTGTTTAAATGACCTCCGTTCATGAAATTGTTGCATCTAAAATTCTGAAATTATCTAAAATAGATATTTAATTTAATTAAAATTATGGCACTTAAAATTTCGTTGACTTTAGCATATTTTTTGAAATAAATCTATTTGATTATGTCTTGATCACATCGCCTCAAAAATTGCACTCGCTCATCTCCATGCTTTCACCTCTCATTGGACTAATCAGAAGCCGTCACATCATCTATTCTATGTGAGAATGATTTCTTTATGTCTTGTCCATCCCTGTGGCAAAAAGAAAAAAAATTCAATTCTTAACTAGGGCTACTCTTCCAAAAAAAAATAGAGGACTTTCTGTCTTTTTCAGTCCCCTTTAAGAGGTACAGAGATACAGAGGCCGTGCAGGTGTTAGTCTCGTCGCATGCAGATGAATCCACGATTGTTCGCGAGGCCTCCGTCTCCGCCCTCAAGGAAATCGTGCCATCGAATCCCCACTATTTCTTAGGTCCATGGAAGCAGTCGCTTTTCAGTCCTTGCCCTGCTTCAGCTTTGAAACGAAGGACCGCTCCAGATGCATCACCGACGCTGACCAGCCGAGGTGGGAAATGCCGCCAGAAGTCATCCCATGTGAGACGCTTCCCAACGAAGCCAACAGAGCTGCAACTGAAAGCCGTGTTCTGTCCCATGCTGGTTGTGACCTCATCCCACCCTCACCAGAATCTCTCCCTTCTCCTTCGCCATCACCCGCCGCTCCACCGGCGAGGTCCTCTTTCACCACGAATGGCCACAGCCTTTTCTTCAAAGATCGCTATTAAGAGATCTCGTCGTCCCTGCCTGGCGACAGAGCCAATCTGTACGGCCTCAGCGAGCACACCAAATCAACATTTCGGCTCGTTCCCGGGAGACACTGATGTTGTGGGGACATAGCGGCCATGATTCCGAATGTGAACCTTATGGTTCACATCCGTTTCGACGTGAGTTCACCGACGGGAGCAAAGCATGGCGTACTGTTGCCTAATAGCAACAGGATGGATAGTTTATAGGGGAGCTACTACCTACAAACTGATTGGCGGAGTTTTGGATTTCTGCTTCTTCGCCGGACCAACGCCGGTGGCTGTTATGGATCAGTACACGGAGCTCATTGGAAGGCTGACGCCAATGCCTTAGTGGTCTTTTGGATTTCACTAATGCCGCTATGGCTACAAAAACTACGCCAAACTGGAAGAAGTCATCGCCGGCTATGCCAAGGCTGGAATCCCTCTCTCCGTCATGTCGTCAGGCATCGACTACATGGGTGGTTACAAAGACCACCCTTGACCCCATCCCCGCCGACAAGATGAGGAATTTTGTCGAACAGCACCACAATGGCCAGAAACACGACTCAGCGTGAACACTACATATGCAACATTCCAGAGAGGACTGAAAGCTCGAGTTTTAAAATGGAACGGAACCAACTACCAAGGCGTTGTATGGACAAAGTCTACTTCCTGACTTCCTGAACCCTGCTTCCGAATTCTGGAGCCAGAGACTTCCATCTTCCGTAGAACGTTGCAATTTGATGGCCTCTGGATAGACATGAACAAAATATCAAACTTCATCAATTCCCCTTCGCTCACAGAGCTTGATACTCCTCCTTAAAAATCAACAACCAGTCCATCGACCGATAAGCAACAACATTACAGACCTCTAGCTTTTTGGAGGTCAGACGGAGTACAATGTTCATAACCTGTACGGATTTCTGGAATCCAAGGCGACGCATGATGCGTTGATAAGGGATACAGGGAAGAGGCCATTCGTTCTCTCGTCGACGTTTATTGGCTCTCGGGAAGTACACGGCATTGGACCGGCGATAACGCTGCGACGTGGGAGGATCTTGCTTACTCCATTCCTTCCATTATGAATTCCAGATTGTTTGGAATTCCGATGGTTGGAGCTGATATTTGTGGATTCGCTGGTAATACAACAGAGGAGCTTTGCAATCGGTGGATTCAGAATGTTGCATTGGGAAGAGAATTGAAGATTTTTGCAATGGTCGTCTTTGGCTTAGGTGCAGCTGCTGTCATTCGTAGCTGGTGCAACTTTCTTACTATTCTTTATATTGATATTTAAAGATCTCATTGTGTTCAGTAAAGCTGATGAGTTTGAAGACCCTGTTATATTCACTAGAGCTGACAAATTAGAAAATTATAGCCGTAGTGTTGCAAAAACTTTCTTATACTCAATAAGTAGGTTGAATATCTCGATGCACTATCAGATGGCGAGAGGCTGTCGAATTTTTGATTGACAGGAGACTTAAATAAAAAACAAATAAACATGTTGACGGGCTGAAATTAAACTTATTTCAAAATGATAAATAAAAAATAAACCTACATATATGCTCTTTTCATGCAGGTATTTGAATACCATGTTATGCTGAGTTGAGATGGCAGGTTAGAGACTTCCGTAGTGTAAAAAAATCTGATTATATTGATGACCGGAAGGTTGAATAGCTCCCAATACAACCTTTACTGAGATGTCGAGGATGTCAAATTTGGATTGATGGGAGACTTAAACAAAATCAAATAAAAATGTTGACGAGCCTAAGTTGAACTTATTTGAAAATGATAAATTAAATAATAAGCATACATATATGCTCTTTTTATGGAGGTGTTTGAAGACCCTGTCATGCTCAATAGAGCTGACAAGTTAGAAGACTATTGTAGTGTCACACACTAATTATCTCGATAAAATTGGTGAGAGGCTGAATAGACTGTAGCTCCCCTATGACGTGAGAGGTTCTTGAATTTTGGATTATGGGTGACTTAGACAAGAACAAATAAAAGTATTGACAAGCTTAAATTCAAATTATTTGAAAATGATAAATTAAAAATCTACATATAAAATTCTAAAAGTCTTGAAATAAGAATGATCTTGGACGGGACTCGACGACTTGTTGACGATCATAAATAAGACTTTTAATGAACTTTAAGGTTTGTCTCCTAACAATAACAAAAATCAAGTAAAGTATCTGATTATCTTGATAGTTGCTTACGAGCACAAACAAAATTTATATTGAATTTGAAAGCTTGTCCTTTAATCAGAATAAGGATTAAAGATAATCATTCAGAGCAAAAAATAATTTGAATGAGATTTGTGATGAGCCTACGAGCTTCTCAGTGATCATAAACTAAGGTCCATTAAAACTTAAAGAACCAAATGAGCTATGAATTAAACACCAATAAATAAATATTAATCTAAATATTGAATAAGATTTAAAAAAATTTTACACCACCGGATTCGCAACACATCGTATGAGCGAACAGAAAGTATTAATTAAGACATTCTTAGATACACCTGCATGTGCTCAGATATAGAGATTTAAAGTGTAAATTTTAATGTTTGAAAAGACTACGTAGGCTAAATTAGAATTAATTAAATATAAAACAATCATTTGAAAGAGACAAATTCTTGTACAAAATATAAAGCAATTTTTAATTCAATTTACTATTTCCAAATTAGAATAAGTATTCTAAAGGAAAGCGTGAGTAATAATATCTTTGAATGCTTCAAGTGTAGAGGATCTTTGCATAAGTTGATTCCCAGTTAAGTCTACAGACTGGGTCCGGGTTAACAAAACCTAACGATGTTGCTATAGCTTTCTCCGCTTGAGAAAATCTTTGAGAAGTTAATTCTATTATCTGGCAGTATAACGACTATCTCTTAACTCCCCAATGATAACTTGGTTGATCGAAGATATCAACTGGAGGGGTAATCATTATTGTTAAAATATATAAGATATTTATATCTAATATTCTCAAATTCAAAATTCTTGAAATATAAATATAAACCTAATCCACTATCATTAAATTAATAGAGTCGGCAAGATCTAAAATAATAAATTAAATAATTTAAACACCACACAGACGACTATGTTGAATGTTTAAACTTCGAGGATATCATGCAAGTTGATTTCCGGTTTAGTCTTGTGTAGTTAACAAAACCTAAAAATCTATTATAAGAATTTCAACTTAGTAAAATATCTTAGAAGTTAATTACGTCACGAGATCGATCCTCTTGGGAGCTAAACAGAGTTGATAGGATCTAAAGTTCTCAAATATATTTTATTTAATCAATTAACCACCCCAATGATGGCCGTGTTAAATAAAAATTCTAAATGGAGAGGATACTTCAATCAAAATATGATTATAATTTTAAAATAAATTAATTCAGATTGAATATCAATCAAAATATAAAATTTAAAATATCATTAAGCTATAAATGTCTAATGAAATTCAATCTAAAAAAGTTAAAGCTAAAAATTCAACCCGCCTTTCGCAATTGTTTGTTAGTGGTGGAAAATTAAGAAAACTCTAGTTTACAAAAGAGCCAAAGTCAAATCAAGTACACAACTTTATTTACTCTCAAACAATCTCATGCCAGCAAGGATGAGGCCCGTGTCCTCTGAGTGCGTGATTTGACCAGTAGGCTCCACATGATGCAGTTATGACCAGAGTTCTCTGATTGGGTGGTTGCCACCAAATGGAATCATTATATTACGTTCACGAATGTAGCTCGTATGCTCCCCAATGGTTTTGCCTTTTGAGTTATGAATCATATAGTATACTTGATTGGGCAAAAAGCCCTCTCTTAGCTAAGGTAGACTTAAACTTGTCTCCTTAGACAAACACCACCCCAAGTCTACAAGAATTTCTTAGACGATGTAACCCATGTTTTGCTGATTAGGATCCTTCGGTCAGGTTGGGTCAACTACCTCCTCTGACTAAGTAGACTAGGGATCACGGCAGGATGATGGAACAATGAGATCTAGATTGAGCGTGTCATCATTCCCCCAACCATTCGCTTTAAGTTAAATTTAATGAATTTCATAAACTTAAATTCTAAAACTCCACATGCTGCTATTATAAGCTACACACAAAGTGACTTAATGACTAACCTTAATCAAAAGTTCTCTCTCACTTATTGGGAGGGGTAATTAACTATAGGTGCATGCGCCTATAAGAAACCTGGAACTAGATCTAAAGTCCTCACAAATGAGGGTGAAATCTCTGGGTAGTGTCTTATCTACTATTCATCTACCTTCTAAAAATTACACAGACACTAAATCACACTCTCTTCATCGGAGAGGTCTGTAACAAATTTTCGGAGCCCACAAATTTCTGGCGACTCCACTGGGGATAGGTTTCTCTTTCCATCTTTTGCTAGTCGAGTTTAAATTATAGTAATAGTGGAGTATAATAAAAAATGAACTAAAAAAGAGAACCATTATCAATGAAACTGAATCTAAATTAATTATGCCCTTATGACTAATTTGCTTATTCTCTTTATGAGTTTGTTCTATTGTATCTCTACATTTTGAAAGTGTGAGGTAATATATCAATTACTGATTAATAATCCATATCTTTCATTCGCAAAGATGAATTTTCAGAGGACACCGTTCATCATTCAGTTATGTCGCAGACTTAATATCTGTCTGACAAATGTTGTTATCAATATTGTGGATGTTGGAGCTACTATTCAAAGTGGTAGAGTAGACTTCTCAGCCATTATTGTTGTAAATATACCTCTACCTAAAGCACATGCATATTGTATACACCAACCTATGCAAAGGAGGAGGACAACTAGAATGACCACTACTGCTACTAAGATTCCTTGAAAGAGAGCCTTTGTATTTGAAAGATTGTTATCGGGCATAAGTCATGAAAGTCGAAGAAGAAGAAATGTGACTAGTTGAACCTTTCGCACTAGGAAGACATGATGCTGAAGTCTTCTATTCTAGAGAAAAATTGAGTAGAAGGCAACGAAAGAGAAAAAATGTTGAATTGTGAGCTCAGTAGTTGCTGTCTAAATCACTAACCATGTGATCAAACCTGATGCCAGAAGCGAGTGTTTCTACCCATAATGAGTTTGAAAATTTAAAATGGGTGAAAAGGAATAGCTCTACTGGTGATGTTAAGTAGTCATTTAGGGATCAACAATAGTTAGCTCCAACTCTTCAGAAGAAATAAATAAACAGATTTGCTCGAGTACATAGAGTTCTGAAGGTTGTTAAGGAAAAAGGTCTTATGAAGAAGAGATATCAAAAGTCAATTATCAGAGAAGCCAAAAATACTCCACTACAAAAACTATCACCAGTGGAAGTAATAACTCAAGATCATTCTAAACAAGTTTAGCACGGTGAGCATCAGAGCATGAAACTTGGACAGTGCAACTAGGAATCCGCTATCGAAAGGTCCCGCTAGAAAGAAAAATAAATCTAGAGAGTGAAACCTCAAGAAGAAGTCTTGCATGGTGAACATCACCGAACCGCATGTTGGAATCCACCACCAAAAAAGAAAGAAAAATAATCTAGAGAGCAAAGCATCAAGAGGAAATCCTATACGGTAAACATCGGAGCGTGATACCTGAACCGCATGTTTGGGAATCTACTACCGAAAGGTTTCGATAAAATAAATAAATTTGGAGGTCGAAGCTTTAAGAAGAAATGGCAACACAAAAGCTTTCTCATTTGGAAGCAAGCTAACCCAGAGACAATAAAGAAAGGGAAATGGTGAACTACTTGCTCAACAATTATTATTCAAGTAAAAAATTATACAAGAAGCTGTGGAACCAGAAGCGAGTGTCCCAACCCATAACAAGTTGACAATCTATGATGGATAAAGCGGAACAACTCTATTAGTCAAATCAAAAAGTTCTTCTAGACTCGATAATGTTAGGTTCCAACTTCTATAGTGAGAAAACTCAAAATTGTATATGCAATAGTGCATCGGGTCCTCAAAGTTCTTAAGAAGAAAGAACTGATGAAAAGAAAATAATTGATACATCCTCAGAAAATTAATCTGATCAAGCACGAATCTCAAGGCATTTTTAGAAATGCTTCGATCTAATCACCGATTTCAGCAAACTTACAGAAGCGCCTCGATGAGACGAACATAACATCAAGATACCGATCCGAGCTCGAATCGACTCGTGATCAAGCTATCGGAGCATAAAATGGATCGATCCACCAAATGGTCACCAAACCGACATATTTATAGTCGATCGAGGCTCGTTAAGACGAATCCAACGAATCCAAGATCACCCAATTCGACATCATTAAGGCACCCATCATCAAAGTACACCGTCGATCGGGGATCGTGACTGGCCGTCCATGATGGGAGTTTTCCACGAATTTACAAGGCGCCACTCCCAAAATCTATAAATAGAGCTTCATTCTCACCTTAGGGGACCAAATCGATTTGAAGACCGAGAGCTCGAGAACCACCGACCTTGACGCCGACGATCTATCACCACCGCAAGCCACCACTAGTAGTGCTCGAAGATCGAGCTCGCCTTAGAGATCGCCTCAGGGACTAGAAAAGATCTCTCCTTTCTCCTCAAGATCAAGAGGTTGCTCCTAAGATCGCTTTTGGCTTTTGGAAACTTCTCCTTGGGTTGGAGTTGACCGATATTGTATTTTTACACTCGGAATATTGTTTTCAGAAACACCTTCTTCTCAACTACGAAGCAAGGACTCAGATCTTTTGAACACATAGTGAAAGTTCTGCAGAATGGGCAAGGCCCCGTGGTTTTTTCCTTAACGGGTTTTCCACGTATAACCCCTGTGTTCATATCCCCTGCTTGTGTGTTGGATAATTTTTGGGCTACGATGAAGATCTCGCATCTACCGGAATAAAATTCTCTAGCACGCAACAATAATAAAGTCCTATTATTAGGGAGACTAGAGTTTCTCCTCCAAAGAGACCTTCTCCTACAACCTTGCCAAAATATCAACCAATTTAAGTCCTGCACGGTGAGCATTGAGGCGTGACACTTGGACCATAGGTCCAAGAATTCGCAGTCGAAAGACCCCAACAAAAATGAAAGCAAATTTGGAGGCTAAAGTTTCGAAGTGAAATTGCTTTAAAAAAGGATAGTGACATGACATCTGGACTGTACTCCTAGAGATCCACCACAAATAAAACTTGTTAAGAATGTGTACCTAAGAAAAATATCCTATGTTATGAGATTTCTGACGGTTGACACCTTGGAGCTTGTCGCCAACCATCTCCATATTTTTGAGAAGAAGACATGTTTGATCATTGTCATACGAGCCAGAAATTTATTGGAGGTATCGATCAGAGTTCCACATCCAAGAGAAAGAAGTTGATGTAAAAGAATACTCCTTTCAAATAGGATAAAAAATGTCAAGAGGCTTTGACAATATTAAGAAGTATCTGTTAAATTTGCCCATTCTCCCAGCAACAATCCCAAGAAAACCTCTCATACTATACACAACAACACTTGAAGAATCTCTACATGCTCTATTGGCATAACACAATGAAGAGGGAAAGAATAACGCTCTATATTACATCAGTCGAAGATTGATAGGAGCAGAAATACACTATTCTATAATTGAGAAGCATTATTTGACATTTATTTTTGCATTTCAAAAGCTATGTTATTATATGTTATCTCATAAAATTACTGTCATCTCAAGAATCGATCCACTACAGTACTTGATGATAGGATTAGCATTAACGATCGCTTGACACGATGAGCTATTATTCTGCTACAATTTGATATCACATATGTTCCCAGAAAGCGGTGAATGATTCATGCATATATATAAACAAGTAGCAAATGTGTGAATTTTATTTTGATGGAGCCTCATCCATCAAATACACTCCTCCAAAAGCTAGCATCACATCTTGACCACGCTAGAAGGTAGTATAATGAGGCATTCCTACCAGTTAATTGAGCCACGAAGCATAATATGAAATGTTGGTGGTAGGTTTGGATGAAGTCATCTTTATGGGAGCTCAAAATCTACAAGTTTATGGTGATTCTCAACTCGTCATTAATCAAGTGCCATTCCTTTACAAAATCAAAGAACTTGAATTGACCCACTACCATAAGTGAGTTCTCGGGCACATAAAGCAAATCCCAAATATTATTATGACTCAAGTTTTCATAGTGCAAAATAGACTATTTAGCTAAGTTAGCTAAAGAAATGACGACTATGTGCTAATTATTGTTTGCACTCGTTGTGTCCTAAAGCCAATAAATCAAAAATCTATGCTAGAAGAGGGGTCATCAAATGCAAGCCAGCAGGATATAACTCACGTTACTCCTTACACTCCCTTATAAATTGCTCATCAAAATTAATAAGATGAGGCTTGGAATATTCAGGAGGCAAGACATCAATCTGAAGAAACTCTAAGACCACAAAGTGAAATCCTTATAGTAGAAGAGAAGGAAGATTAGAGATAACACTTCATCGACTACTTTAAGGAAAGTAAATTGCCAAGAAATAAGCCGATGGATGCACAACTTTAGAAAAGATTTTGACTATATGCTTATACTGGCAATACCCTATATCATAAATCCTTTGAGCAGATGTGGCTACGATGTTTGGGAATAGAAGAAGTTAATAATATCTCAAGCAATGACCGAGCCTTCAAAAGCACTAAAATTTATAGATTCATTGATCGACATAAGATTGATTGATAATACTCGTTGATTTATAATCAGAGAGCAAATGGCTTGGCCTAGGCTTTCAACAAAACACTAGTCAAGCTACATAGAAAAATCCTTACAAGAAATAAAATGGAGTGGCATACCAACATTATTGAAGCTTTATGGGCTTACCTCACCACCTTTAAGACTCTCACAAAATCCACTCCTGATGCACTATTATTTAAAGTTAAAGTAGTCTTGCTACTTGAAGTTGAACTACCTTCACTCCGAGTAGCCATTTAACATAATCTTACTTAAGAATAGAATGCTTGTCTACAAATAGAAGAGCCTGATGCGTTTGATAAAGCCAGGCTCCAAGCACAATAAAATTTAGAAGTCTATCAACACCCAAAGCATTCAATCATACAGTGCGTCCCCGAGCTTTACAAGAAGGAGAATTGGTCATGGTTTTGAGAAGATTAACTATTTCTCACCGTCATTATATGTGTAAGTTTTGCTTGAAAATTCTCTTATAATACAAGAATGTATTTTCGAAATGAAGCAAAAATCCCCGTGTCAGACATAAGGAATTTTTTTAAATTTATAGCAAAATATCGGGCTCTCCCTGTGAAATAGGAGACTTTTCTGTTATATTTGGGTTGACATCGCATCTAAAACTAAGCTCTCCATCTACATATTTAAATTATGTATTCAAAGTTCACAAGTCTCAATGTCTTACCAACCAAAAAGAAAAAAATTTCAAGTCTGTAAACTGCAACAAATCAAGTTGGAAACACATCTTTCATTCATACATCAAATCTATGGCTCTAGTTGGTGCATAAGGTCGGACTCAATAAGCCCAAATATGGTTGAGCTTTGAAAAGTCAAGCACTCAACAAGAAGTCTAGTGATCTCATTAGATAATAAAATCCTCCATCAATTGTTCAAGTCCAATACTCAAGTAGGTGCATAATTTCGGACTCAACAAGCCCAAATATGGTCGAATGTGATGTGTCCGCTTACTCAAAGATACCATAAAGGCTGTAGTAAGGGATCCCCCTACTTTGTTAGTTCAAAGACAGAAGCACACAAATCTCCAAATTCCTCCAACTTGGTGAATTCAAGTGGCCCAAACTGGGAGATCATCTCTAATGGTCATAAGGTCATTTTTTTAAAATTCAATAAAAAGATCCTCACTCGAGAATGCACTAAGCCAAGTTTGGTATCAATATCAAATGAAAAATGTCAATTCCTTCAATAAGTTTGTTAAAGAAGAAAGCAAAGATCAAAGGAAACTCTTCCTCAACAAGTCCATCCAACCAAAATGCAAAGGATCGAGGAAGTCACCCCAATGTTCATACATAGCTAAAGGATGAACTAAGGGAGTTATGTAATTAATATGTCTGTTACATGCAAAGCATAGGACTGATGACTATTTGTCATTGACCCAACACAAGTTCTAAGGGCTAGGTCGTCCGCAGAGATCCTTCTATAAGCCCACGAAAGTAGAAAGCTGTGACATAAGGTAATTTTATATCACCAGACAAATCTTTAAGATAATTCAGGACTTTCCTCCATCAAATCCGTCAAGGCATGAAGCCAGGATGGAAGGAAATACAAGATATGATTCCCCGAGATGAAGTCTTCAATAAGTCTATCAAAGCACCATGCATAGGACAAAAGATGTTCTCATCTCGCCTACAAGTCATCAACTCCATCAAGTCCACTGAGGCACGAAACCAGGATAGGAGGAAAATATAAATTTCAAATTTTGAGATTTAATCTTCAATAAGTCCAGCATAAAGCATAGGATCAAAGATATTCTCATCTCAATAAAAAAATTATCAACTCCATTAAGTCCACCAAGACACAAAGGTAGGAGGGAGAAAAATATAAATTTCAAACTCTCAGGAGAAAAGTCTTTAACAAGTCTGAGAGCACAAAGCACAGGATCGAAGATATTCTTATATTAACAACAAATCATCAACTCCATCATGTCCACTGAGGCATGAAGCCAAGACAGAAGAAAAATGCAAATTTTTAGATTGAATCTTCTACAAGTTCGTCAAAGCATAAAGCATAGGACCGAAGATCTTCTCATCTCGCTAACAAATCATCAACTCCATCAAGTCCGCTAAGGCACGAAGCCAGGACAGGAGAAAAATACAAATTTCAAACTCTCAGGAGAAAATCTTCAACGGGTCCGAAAGCACAAAGCATAGAATCAATAATATTCTAAATTCTCTCAACAGTTACTACGAAAGCCCCCCTATTATACAGGAGAAATTATATATGTTTATCTGAGTTGATATCGTGCCTTAAGCCGAGATCCTTAGATAGATACATATTATGACTGAAAAATAATATATTGTCTATTTTACAGTAAAGAAAATCAAACCTTGGAATATTTTTTGAACTGGTTTGCAATCCACCTATTAGACATGAGTTTTTTTTTTTAAATCAAGATTATTCAATTCTCTCCCGTGAAACAGGAGGCCTTCTTGAATATATATTCGGGTTGACATTGAGCTTTATGCCGAGATCCTTGAATATATCTATGATAATTATTAGTAAAGTTGCAGGATCTTGCAATGACCAAAAGAATTCATTTCCATGCTAAAAAAGACAGCCCTAAATCCCAAAAGTTTCTCTCCAAGATTCGTCAAATGTCAAAGATCAAGTCAGAATAACTCCTAATTTTGGAAGCTTCAATCAACTAAATTAGAAAAATATCAACCCCTACATATTCAAGTCTAGGACTCGGGGTTCTAAAGGTCCAACTCAATAAGCCCATAAATGACCGAGTTGTTGACACTCTCCTCACTCAATAAGCAGCAAGAAAAGGCCATAATGAAAAAGCCCCATTCGTCAACTAATGACAAGACCACCAAGCCATCACAGCTTAAGTCGAGAACTCGAGTAAGTTCTAAATGTCGAACTCAATAAGCCCACAAATGGTCGAGTTGCTGACGCTCTCCTCACTGAACAAGCCACAAGAAAAGGCCGTAATAAAAGAGCCCTTGCTCGTCTGTCCAATGATGATAGCTGTTCAATCTCAAACCAGATCCAGCTTAGTGACTATAAGCAACCAAAATTTAAAAGATCTTTCCACTTGATTGATGGTCTAAGGTAATCTGAAGAAACTCTCAATTCAGAGCTGTCTCAAATCAATTCCTATATTGCTTGCAAGGTAATATTTCAACCTCTTTTCAAGCAGTCTGATGAAGCACAAAGCACAGATCAAAGCCAATTTTCTCATTAAGTCTACCAAAGCAGAAGGCACGGGCTAAGGAAGCGATTCCATAATTTACACAAAGGCAATGGTCGATCCAAAGAAATATCATGGTTATTCAGTTTGTTAAAGCACACATTGCTAGGCTAATAACTCAACATTAACTTAATATGAGCCCGAAGGCTGGGTCAACTATTTTCAACAAATGTGACTCGCTTCATGAGCAAATCACATTTGTTGGGAGGGGAGGCATGATAAATCTAATGAGATCGATTAAGTCGCAATCAATTGACGCACATATGTCGAAGTTACGAAGATATCTCGGCGACCTCCGTTTATGTGCGTCATTAGCTTCAAACATCAAAATATCAAATAATTTAGTTGAGTTTTACATTGAGCGTCGGAGAAGCGATAATGTGAACTAAAGTTACCAAATTCGATCTTTGAAATTATCATGGCCGTTATACGACTAAGTCATTATATCCAAAATGCTAAAATTATCTAAAATAGACATCCAATTTAATTAATGTTATCGCACTTAAAATTTTGTTGAGATTCGTCTCAAAAATTGCAGCCGCTCATATTCATGCTTCCATCTCCTATTTGACTAATCACAATTCGCCACATCATCTATTCCATGTGGAAATGACTTCTTTATGTCTTGTCCATCCCTGCGGGAAAAAGAAAAAAAAATCCAATTCTTCACGCGGGTTGCTCTTCCAAAAAATTAGAGGACTTCCTCTCTTCCTCAGTCCGCTTCTAGTTCTCGCACCGAGCTCAGCCGCACGGATAGAAACCCCTCCCTCTCCCCACTTCAGAGGTCGTGCGGGTGTTGGTCTCGTCGCTTGCAGATGAATCCACGATTGTTCGTGAGGCCTCCGTCTCCGCCCTCAAGGAAAATCCCCACTGTTTCTCAGGTCCATGGAAGCAGTCGCTTTTCAATCCTTGCCCTACTTCAGCTTTGAAACGAAGGACCGGCTCCGAATCCGCATCACCGACACCGACCAGCCGAGGTGGGAATACCGCCAGAAGTCATCCCACGTGAGACGCTTCCCAACGAAGCCAACAGAGCAGCAACTGACAGCCGTATTCTGTCCCAGGGTCGGGCTGAACTAGCTGATTATTTTAGAATAATAAAATTTTAAATATTTAAATAATATAATAATTAGATAAATAAATAATATTTAAATATTTTGAATATATATATATATATATATATATATATATATATATATATATATATATATATATATATATATAATTAATAAAATGATATCACTAAATTTATAAAAAAAATATATGTGAGTAAGATTATTAAATTTATGAATTTTTATTTTAATTAATTATGTAATTATTGGAGAGTAATAAGTTAAATTAATTTTTATGAAAAGAGATTGATTGTATAAATTATAAATTGAAGATGAGCAAAAATTAAAAAATATTTTTTTTAAGAGAAAAAAAAATAAACCCTCAACAAAACATAGGTCCGCCCCTGCCTAGGCCGGTTGTGACCTCATCCCACCCTCACCAGAATCTCTCCCTTCTCCTTCGCCGTCACCCGCCGCTCCACCTGCGAGGTCCTCTTCACCACGAATGGCCACAGCCTTCTTCAAAGATCGCTATTAAGAGATCTCGTCGTCCCTGCCTGGCGGAGCCAATCTACGGCCAGTGACCAAATCATCATTTATTTTGGTTAGACGCCGACATTGGAGGACATAGCGATGTTTCCGAATGTGAACCTTTGTGTTTGGCAACGATTTTAAGGCTGCTAAATTTAGTAAATCCTTTCAAACATAAAAAATAGATTTACTAAATCCTAGATTTACTAAATCCTAGATTTAGTAAATCCGGCTAAATCCAGCAAATCGGTTAAATCCTCTTAAATCCCGAATTTAGCGTATTTAGAATCTGATGTAAAAGAAATGTAAAAAAAATTCGTGTAAAGGATTACTTTATAGTTGTTTGGTTGAAACTTTTACACAACTATTTTTTTGTTTGGTTGATAAAATATAGTGTAAAGTAAATTGAAGGTTTGGACGTCGTGTGGGAGGTCGGCACGGCCGATTGGCGTGGCGGTGTGAGGGCACGTGTGATGGGCGTGGCCAGCGGCAGCTGGCGGCAGGGGCGGCCGGCGGCCAGCCGTAAGTGGCGTTCGTCACACAACTCACTTGGCTGTATATTTAATTCCCATTGGGATTCATCTCAGATTCATGAGATCTGTGAATTTTACTCATGCCGAAATGTTAGCGTGTATTTGGATCGTCATTCATCAAATCTTCAAGGCAAGTAAATCCTGGGGAGAGAGAGAGAGAGAGAGAGAGAGAGAGAGAGAGAGAGAGAGAGAGAGACGAGAGAGAGAGAGAGAGAGAGAGGGCGAGAGAGACAAAAAGAAATTTCAGTTTTTAAAAGAAATTTATGTATATAGCACATAAATTTTATGTATTTATATATATAATATCTATAGTTTAATATTTATAAATATAATATATTTTTTATACTTCAAAAATAGAATTTTACTTTAAACAAATTAAGCAAAAGAGTATTTTTTTATTGTAATAATAAAAATTTAAGCATTATATATGTAAATATTTATATTTAAGTGTTAGATATATAAATATAGAAGAATTATATGTTAGGTATGTAAATGTTCTTTTTCTTTAATCTTTTAAAAAAATCTTAATTTTAAATAATTCATTTAATTCCTATTTTTTAATTAAAATATTGTGATAAAATTAATTTTAATTTAATATTATTAATTATTTATTAATATGTAATTATAAGTTAATTATAAATTATTAATTATGATTATTAATTAGATTTAAGTAATTTTAGTTAATATAATAGTTGATAGTTTTAAATTTAATTTAACTTTATTTAAATTGATTTAATAAAATATTATTTAAGATTAACTTATAAGTTATTAAAATTAAATTATAATTTAGTAAATATAATTATAATTGTTATAAATTTGATAGTTAATTAATTGAAAATTTGAAAGAATTCATACGATTTTATCTCTTCACATGCCTTAATATAGTTTTATTCCTAAGATATTAATCTACTAATAGAATTTAATAGTTATAAATTTTAATTAATTAATAGTTAATATTAATACATAGTATTTTAAATTAATATTAATACTATTAATTGATTAATTAATATATATTTAAGTTAATTTTAATTGTGTATTATTAATGACTTATTGATTAAAAAAACTTTTTTAAATCCTAACAAACTTAAATCTTCAAATAACTTATCAAATATATTTCAGGATTTAGCAAAATTTAACTAATCCGTTATCAAACATTTTTTAGTATTTAACAGCTCAAAATTTACTAAATTCTACTTGAAATAAATCAAATTTATTATCAAACACCTCGTTCACATCCATTCCACATGCGCGTCAGTTCACCGACGGGAGCAATGCATGACGTACTACTGCTTAATAGCAATAGGATGGATGTAGTTTTATGGGGGGAGCTATATTTCCTACAATGTGATCGGCGAAGTTTTGGATTTCTACTTCTTCTCCGGACCAACGCCGGTGGCTGTTATGGATCAGTACATGGAGCTCATTAGAAGGCCAGAGCTAATGCCTTACTGGTTTTTTGGATTTAACCAATGCCGCTATGGCTACAAAAACTATGCCAAACTGGAAGAAGTCGTCTCCGGCTATGCTAAGGCTGGAATCCCCCTCTCCGTCATGTGGTTAGACATCGACTACATGGATGGTTACAAAGATCACCCTCGACCCCATCAATTTCCCCTCCGACAAGATGAGGAATTTCGTCGAACAGCACCACAATGGCCAGATATACATTATCATACTCGACCCCGGTATCAGCGTGAACACTACATATGCAACATTTCAGAGAGGACTGAAAGCTTGAGTTTTATAAAATGGAACGGAACCAACTACCAAGGCGTTGTTTGGCCTGGCCAAGTCTACTTCCCTGACTTCCTGGAGTCCGGACGCATCCCGACTCCGCACGTAATAATTTTCGACTTCCTGAACCCTACCGCTTCCGAATTCTGGAGCCAGGAGACTTCCATCTTCCGTAGAATGTTGCAATTTGATGGCTCTGGATAGACATGAACAAAATACCCAACTTCATCAATTCCCCTTCGCTCACAGAGCTTGTTACTCCTCCTTACAAAATTAACAACATCGGAGTCCATCGGCCGATAAACAACAAAATTGTACCAGCCTCTAGCTTGCACTATGGAGGTCAGACGGAGTACAACGTTCATAACCTGTACAGATTTCTGGAATCCAAGGCGACGCATGACGCATTGATAAGGGATACAGGAAAGAGGCCATTCGTTCTCTCGCGGTCGACGTTTTTTGGCTCAGGGAAGTACACGGCACATTGGGCCGGCGATAATGCTGCGACGTGGGAGGATCTTGCTTACTCCATTCCTTCCATTCTGAATTTCAGATTGTTCGGAATTCCGATGGCTGGAGCTGATATTTGTAGATTCGCTGGTAATACAACAGAGGAGCTTTGCAATCGGTGGATTCAGGATGTTGCATTGGGAAGAGAATTGAAGATGTTTGCAATGGTCGTCCTTGGCTTAGGGGCAGCTGCTGTCATTGGTAGCTGGTGCAACTTTCTTATTGTTCTTTATATTTATATTTGAAGATCTCTCGTTATATTCAGTACAACTTGATGAGTTTGAAGGCCTTGTTATTTCAAGAATCGATGATTAGAACCATGCCAGAATACAAAGATATCACCATGCCGCAGAATGATTTTAATGTCGAATAACCTCGGCCACTCTATGGATACGAGCACGTCAATTTTGGATTGATAGGAGACTTAAACAAAAAACAAATAAACGTGTTGACGGGCTAAAATTAAACTTATTTCAAAATGATAAATAAAAATAAACCTACATATATGCTCTTTTTATGCAGGTATTTGAAGATCCTGTTATGCTCAGTAGAGCTGGCATGTTAGAAGATCATGATCGTAGTGCCACAAGACATCGATTGATGCCGCAGAAGACGGAAGGTTCCCACGCAGCCCCTTATAGGGAAGACGGAGGCGCCAAAAGTTGGATTGATGGGAGACTTAAACACATTTAAATAAAAGTATTGAGCCTAAATTGAACTTATTTGAAAATGATAAATTAAAGAATAAACCTACATATATGCTTTTTTTATGCAGGTGTTTGAAGACTGCTTGCTCAAGAGTGGGTGTTAGAAGACTAAGGTCATGTCGCAAAGACACCGACCGTATGCCGAGAGGGGAAGAATAGACACGATGCGCCTCTTATCTGGGACGACGCCAGAGTTGAATTTTGGATTGATGGGTGACTTAGGCAAGAACAAATAAAAGTATTGACAATTAAATTTAGCTTGTTTGAAAATGATAAATTAAAAAATAAGCCTACATATAAAATTCTAAAAGTCTTTAAATAAGAATGATCTTGGAGGGGACTCACTTTTTTGATCATAAATAAGACTTTTAATGAATTTTAAAGGTTTGTCTCCTAACAATAACAAAAATCAAGTAAAACTTCTGATTATCTTGATAGTTCCTTACGAACACAAAAAAAATTTATAATGAATTTGAAAGCTTATCCTTCAATCAGAATAAGGATCAAATATAATCATTCAGAGCAAAAAATAATTTGAATGAGATTTGTGATGAGCCTATGAGCTTCTCAATAATCATGAGCTAAGGTCCATTAAAACTTAAAGAACCAAATGAGTTATGATTTAGACACCAATAAATAAATATTAATCTAAATAATTGAATAAGATTTTAAAAAATTCCACACCACCGGGCGAACAGAAGACGCTAATTAAGGTATTTTTAGATGCACCTGCATGTGCTTAGATATAGAGATTTAAAGTGTACATTTTAATGTTTTAAACGGCTGCATAGGTTAAATTAGAATTAATTAAATATTAATCTATAAGATATTAGATCTAATAAGATATTAGATCAATCTATAACACCTTCTATGCCACCGGATTCACAATCTTTGTAGAAGTGAACAGAAGACGTTAATTAAGACATTCTTAGATACATCTGCATGTGCTCAGACATAAAGATTTAAAATGTAAATTTTAATCTCTAAAAAGGCTGCGTAGGCTAAACTGAAATCAATTAAATATTAATCTAAAAAAATTTGATAAAATATTAGATCAATCTAAAACATTTTTTATGCCACCAAATCTACAACACGAAATTAGAAACAGACAGAAGGCGTCAACTTAAATTCTAAATAGACTTCAAATATATTAATTTTGCATAAATTATAGAGCAACTATCACTCCATTCAAGTGCTTCAGAACTTATGCAATCATTTGAAAAGATGAATTATTGTACAAAATATAAAACAATTTTCAATTCAATTTGATCTTTCCAAATTAGTACAAGTATTCTAAATGAACACTCTGCAGCTAACACTATGTTGAATGCTTAAATATAAGTGTCGAGATGTGGGTTGATTCCCACCAGGTCTATGGTCCGTTAAAAACTAATGTTATAACTTTCTCCGCTTGAGAAAATCTTTGAGAAGTTAATTATGTCATCTGGTAGTATAACGACTATCTCCTAACTTCCCAATGATAACTTAGTTTATCGAAGATATCAACTGGAGAGGTAATCATTATTGCTAAAAATATCTAACATTTTATATCCAATATCCTCAAATCCAAAAATTCTTAAAATATAAATCTAGACCTAATCCACTATCATTAAATTAATAGAGTCGACAAGATCTAATATAATAAATTAAATAATTTAAACATTCTCATGGGCCCTGACATTATGCTGAATGCTTAAACTTAGTGTTTGAGGATGTTGCATGTTGATTCCTATTCTTTTTGACTGAGTTCGGATTAACAAAACCTAAAAAATCTATTATAAGAATGTCAACTTAGTAAAAATATCTGAGAAACTAATTCTATCATGTGACAATAGATCTGAACCTCTGTTAGGAGCTAGATACAGTTAACATGATCTAAAGTTCTCAAATATATTTGATTTAATCAATTAATCACCCCAATAATGGCCATGTTAAATAAAAATTTTAACCGGAGGGGATACTTCAATCAAAATATGATTATAATTTTAAAATAAATTAACTTAGATTGAATATCAATAAAAATACAGAATTTAAAATATTGTTAAGCTATAAATGTCTAAATGAAATTCAATCTAAAAAACTTGAAGCTAAAAATTCAACCCACCTTTCGTAATTATTTGTCAGTGGTGACAAATTAAGAAAACTCTAGCTCACAAAGGAGCCAAAGTCAAATCAAGTACATAACTATGTTTACTCTCAAACAATCTCATAAAAGACGTTATCCTTGAGGTATTTATAAGAGGCTCCACATGCGCTTATGACAAGAGTTCTGTAATCGGGTGATTACCACCAAATGGAACCATTATATTATGATCACGACTGTAGCTCGTATGCTCCTCAATGGCTCTACCTTTTGAGTTGTGAATTATATAGTATACTTGATTGGGCAAAAGCCATCGCAAGTAGACTTAAACTTATCTCCTGACAAACACCATCTCAAGTCTACAGATTTCTTATGACGAACCCATGTATTAGATATTGGATATTCGACTACCTCTTCTGACTAAGTAGACTAGGGATTACGATAGCCCGGGATGACGGAACCATGTGATCTAGATCGGGCGCGACATCGTTCCCCCAACCATCTGCTTTAAGTTAAATATAATGAATTTCATAAACTTCACATGCTGCTATTATATGCAATGCATAAAATACCTAACGACTAAAATTTTAAATCGAAAGTTTTCTTTACTTATGGGATGGGTAATTAACTATCTTTGCCTATAAGAAACCCGGAACCATCTAAAATCTAACAAAATGAGGCTGAAATCTCAGTTTCTACTACTCATCTACCTTCTAAAAAATTATACCGACACTAAATCACTCTCTCATCTTATCTGATAATTTGAAAATATATATATATAGAATATATATAATATATATATATATATATATATATATATGTGTGTGTGTGTGTGTGTGTGTGTGTGTGTGTGTGTGTGTGTGTTTATCATAAAATTTTATATCTAATACCTAAAGTTAGATATTTATTTATCAAATAAATTTTTATATTTTAAAAGTTATATTTTACTATAAAAAGGGAATAATGATATTTTGATGTAATATTGAAGATTGTGGTGTTAAATATATAAAAATTAAAACTTAATTGTTAGATATGTAAATACATAAAAATTATTTGACATGTATGCAAATCTCCAAAAAAAAGTATCTAATAATTTAAAAACAAATTTGAATCATTAGGCTCTCACTAGCACTATGAAAGATGGAACAATTCAGTGAAAAAAAATCAGTAATAATAATAAAGTGCCTATCAAAAGAATTAACTTCTTTCAAAATTTTGATTATATATATATAATAAAGTGCCCTTAATTATATGTTGTTATATATATATATATATATATATATATATATATATATATATATATATATATATATATATATATATATATATATATATATATTATAACAGCATATATAAAACATGCATAAGCATATGGAAAATCATCATATTTCCCATTTTATTCAAAGTATATTCAAGACAATTAACTTGAAATATCCAAAATCATGCCACATGTGTATTATTGCTCGAGACTAAGCATAATTAATTAAGGGTTTTACGTGCATATCATATAATTCTTATGCATTTATATATCTAACACTTATAATCCATACAATAAAAAGCATATTCACTATAAATAAGAAATAATATTTACTATAAATAAGAAATATTTCTAATATTTAAGTGTATTATTGCTCGAGACTAATATTTATATTTCTAATATTTAATCCATACAATAAAAAGTATATTCACTATAAATAAGAAATAATAGTTGCATTTTTCATATGTATTAATGATTTGAGTGTTATGATTATATAGGTTTAAATTTTGATATATAATTATAACAATTATATATCAATGCTAATTAATAATACCAGCAAAGGCAGATGCCCCAAATAATATTGTTTTCTTTATCATACAAGAAGATGTTGGCATTCTCTTGGAATATGAGACGATAAGTATTCCAAATTTTTTGACTAGTATTTGTGGCCCAAATAGCTCTATACTTATTGATGATATGATTTTCATAGTATTATAACTTCAAAGTCCATCACTTTTGATGCCCATATAGGATTTTGGAATGATAAAGAATGAGATTACAATCTTCTTGCACAAAGTCCTTCACTGAGACTCTCCCTCAATAGTTGGCGGATTTCAAAGTGTTACGTCACCGGTGAGGATACAAAACTCATATTGGCTATTCTATAGGAGGAGAGCAGCAAAACAGAGATCATGGAAATGCTTGAGTTAATTCAAGAATTGTTTAGTATGATGGTTTGAGGTTGTTCATGTTATATATAGAACCTCTTTATACAATTTTTGTTTATTGCCATGAATAGTGATCACAATGCTAGAGATAGCACTATGGACAAAACATATTTGTTTCTTGATTGTTCAAACTTCTAATTAATTCTTATGGAATTTTTGAAAATGATAAGATATTTTGTTCGATAATTTTGGATTGAAATTGTTAAGATTTCCATTGAAATTTAATTCAATATATTTTAATAACAAGTTATGTTAATTTTTTATATATTTTTCATATATAACAAAATGTCCATCTTCCATATGAAATGAAATGCAACATATTCATTATGATGATTTGTATGTTGGTAGTATGAATAGAAAAAATCCATTGAAATAAATTAAAATAAAAGTTCAATTTTTAAAACAAATAAAAGTAAGCAAAATAAAATAAAATAAATAAGAAGGGACAATGAGTGGATTTTGGCCATATGGATAGTGTCATGGCATCTCGAAAAGAGGTAAGGAGACAATTCGCGGCAAATAAGCTACATTATGAGACCGTAAGAAGAGAGTCATATGGATGAGATTTCTACAAGCTCAATAGATAGAATGAATAAAGTCATTCACAGCATTAAAACAAATGCATGAACTGGAGATGGGAAATGAGATGTTGCAAATATCATCATCGCACCTCCCAAATTACGTGCCGTCAAGTCTCACATGTTGGTAATTTTGGCACTACATTCATCATTTAAATATTTTCCCTCAAATCAATGGAGACCATCTCTTCAATAATTTAGCATTATGTGCTCCAAAATTGCCACCAACCTCTTATGAAAAGAGTGTTTTAAGTGTGCATAATTTTCAAGATATGGAATAGTATATAATTACCTGCAGATTTCACCCTCATTTTATGAGACTTTAGATATGGTTCCGTGTTTCCATATAAGCCCCTATAATTAATTACACCTCTCAATAATGAGAGAGAACTTTCATTAAAAGATCTCTTAAGAAATAAGCAGATATGGAGTTTCAGAATTTAGGTTATGAAATTCATTATTTTAACTTCAACCATATGGTTGGGGGAATGATAATATATCAAGATCCCAGCTATTATTTTCACAAGGCCACTTTTAATGTAGAGATAATACCAAAGACAAAGGATCTTCATCAGAACATACATGAGTTTCATCCCTTGTAACTAGGGTGGTGTTTGTCTAAAGAGATAATTTTAAGTCTACCTTATAACAAAGGTTGTTGTTTAAATCAGTACACTATCTATAACTCAAAGGACAAAGTCATTTGGGGAGCATACGGATTGATCATAATATAATGGAGCCGAACCAAACCACTCGACAGAGAACTCACGAATCGCCATCTCCGTGACTGCCAAGTCGTCCAAGACATGGGCACATCTTTGTATGAGATTGATTGAGAGTGAATATAGAACCTCTTTATACAATTTTGTATTGCCATGAAGCAAATGCTAAATGAAGGTGATTAAATTGAATTTGATTTAAGTTTTAATGATAAAGTTTCATATAAGTAGTTTCTTGATGTTAGAAAATTGTATTTAATTTGATAAATATTTTTTTATATAATAATATGATATATATATATATATATATATATATATATATATATATATATATATATATATATATAATTATATTATTCTTAACCATACATAAGCATCATATTTGTTATTTTCTTTAGACATTATTTAGGAAAATTGCATATAAAATGTGCTTTTCTATGAAAAGATATTGAAAATGGATGAGGTATTTGATAAACTTTTCAATGAAGGATCTGAAAGTAATTGAAAAACCTTAAAATAAAATGAAAAAAATAGAATTTCATTTTTTAAAACAAATAGTGAAGCAAAGAAAATGAAATGTAAAAGCAAGGATGGATAATATTCCAATAGATGTGTGGAAATGTTTAGGAGATCAAGGAATTTCTTTACAAGCTTTTTAATGTTATTTTAAAGACTAAAAAGATGCCAGATGAGTGGAGAAAGAGTTTGTTGGTTCCTTTATTTAAGAATAAAGGTGATGCACAAGAGTGTACAAATTATAGAGGAATTAAGTTAATGTGCCATACATTAAAATTATGGGAGAGAGTAATTGAGTTACGATGTACGTAAGTTTCTCACAATCAAATTTTCATGCCAAGTAGATCTACTATGGATGCTATACATTTGTTAAGAGGTTTGATGGAGAAGCATAGAGAAAGTAAGAAGGATCTACATATGATATTTATTGATTTAGAAAGCTTATGATAAAGTCTCAAGAGATGTTCTTTGGAGAGTTCTAGAACGAAGGAGTTAATATTTATATTCAAGTCAAGGATATGTATTAGAGTACTTGTGTCCAAACACAAGGAGGATTGACAAAATATTTTCCTATTTCTGTTGGATTACACCAAGGATCAACATTAAGCTTATCTTTTTACTTTAGTTATGGAACCAGGCATTTACAAGAAGATGTACCTTGGTGTATGCTTTTGATGACATTCTTCTTGTTGATAAGACTAGAGAGGAGTCCAGAAACTTGAATTATGGAGGTCAACTTTAGTCAAAGGTTTTCATTTAAGTAGATCTAAAACTGAATATATGGAGTGTAATTTTAGTTGTAGAAGTTTTAGTGATAGTGTTGTGACTTTAGGTGATAAAGTCATTAATTAGAGTGAGTGATTCAGATATTTAGGCTCTATTGTTCAAAATGATGGTGAAATGGATGGAGATGTTATTAGTAGAATTCAAGTTGGATGGTTAAGTGGAGGAATGCATCACCTATTATGTGAGAAAAGTTCCACTTAAACTTAAGGAAAAATTTTATAAGATGGTGGTAAGACCGCAATGACTTATGGTGAATGTTGGCCAATAAAAGAGAAGCATAAGATTAAGTATTTAGATGAGGATGCGTGGATGAGTGGCTTTACTCTTAGAGATAGAATGCAAAATGAATATGTTGGGGATAAAGTTGGAGTATAGTAGATAAGATTAGGAGAGTCACCTGATGGTTTGGCCACATAAAGAGTCCGATGATATTAGAGAGTAGATGCATTAGATTTGCCTATGTTAAGAAAGGTAGAATAAAAGACTTGGTTAAGATGTAAAAAAAATAATATATAGTATAAATTTATATGAAAATTTGACACATATATATATATATATATATATATAGGATTATTAACCACCTATATTATTTGTTGTTGTTGTTGTTGTTGTTGTTGTTGTTGTTTAGACATTATTAAGGACAATCAACTCGAGACAATCAAGTGCGTGCAAAACCAATAATGTTAATCCACATTAAAGATGATTATTAGAAAATCACAAGCTTTAGATTGAGGCCAAATCATATTTTCTTCTTCGTCTAATATGAAGATATTGCCGCTTGCGTCGAGAATGAGACAATAATTATTCCAGCTTTTTCGATTTGTGTGGTTGGCCCAAACAGCTCCATCATCACTGTAGATAACAGATTGGCTTAATTTTTAAATTAGGTCTAATTAAAACTTAATTAGCTAATTAGGCCGTTAAAAAAAATTAAAATAGCTTTGCTCACCAGGGCGGCCGACTAGCGACCATTCAATTTAATTTAGGGTCGAAGGTAAAACCGAGAGCTCGAGCCTCGGTTTCCTTTCGTATTCCCATCGATGCGGCCCCCCGCCGGTCTGCCGCCGCCAAGACGCACCTCGCCGCCAAGAAAGTTCACCGCCAAAGAAGCTCGCTACACCAAGGAAGCTCACGCCTGGTGAAGGAGAAGCTCAAAGGGTTTTGGTTTTTTCCACCGATTTAGGTATTTTAACCTAAATGAAAAACAATGTTAGATTTTATTTTATGAGTTTAGTTGGTATGTTTAAGCTATTTAGTTTGATTTTCATAGGAAATTTGTGTGAGATCTTATTTTGTATGTGGTCTTTATATTTTTTAGGGAAAATTAATTTGTGTGCATATTTTTTTTTTTTGATTAAGTGCATATGTTTAGTTTAGAATGAGATGTCAATCTGATATGTGTATATGTTTGTTTAGTGCATATGATTAATTTGTGTGAGGTATGGGGTTGCTTTAGGATTGCCTAAAAATGATGGTTGAGATGTCGATCTGATAAATGCAAAAGAGATTGATTTGCTTTAATAAGTGTGCCATCACACAAATTGATTGTTGTGACATTTCAGTATTTTGATTTTATTTGTTATGCTTAAATAATTTGATAATTATGAGAGACATCATGTTGCCTTCTAGGATTGTGTGATTGTTTCAAGATCATGCTCCATTTTGACTTCACCTATTAGGATTGAGTGTGTAGAAAAATGAATGCCTAGGTCATCATAATGTTCTTGCACTTTCATCATCAGTTACCTTTAATTTATATTATATTTGACAATTTAATATATGGAATTTTAGGATATAAGATAAAATAGAGTATAAGATTTAGGATATAAAATCTCAATGTATTTTACAGTCTTCTATATCATCTACTAATCCAATCATTTTTGTGCTTAATAAATAACAGTTTATTTAGTCCCATCATTGTATTTCTACTGAATTAAACTATGTGCATTGACAAGGTGAGACAAAAGATTACTGGTATTGTTAGTTAGAAAGTGATAATCGTCAGATAGTTTTTTATTATGGCGGTGAACTCAGAGTAAATGAAGATTTCATTATATAACATATGTTAGGAAAAAATCGCCCATATATCATGTTAAATATTTCTGTTGAATTTTGTAATGGTTCATGAAATATTTTAATAGCATTTTATGTTATGACCATTTATATGTTGACGGACAGTTTGATTTTTTTTTTTTTTTGAACAAATATAAGTAAAATATAACTACATCTTAGGAACTTAAGCCGGCAAAAAAAAAAGAAAAATAAGTCAATTAAAAGAAAGAAAAATCCAGAGAGATAGAGAGAGCGACAGAATTAAAGAATTAAAGAAACCTCTGTGGTGGATTAGGCTTGGCTTGGAAATTAGTTTGGCTCAGATTGAAGTCTAATTTAGTCCTTAATTTTTTTTTAAGTTACATGATCTTAATATTTTTGACAATGAACTTATATTATAATTTCTAAGGCTGCAAATTTTTAAATGAGTCAACTTTCTTGAATAATTTTGAGATTCATTAATTTTGCTCCAAACTTGCACTTAATTAATTAAAAGTTTCTGACATCCAATAAGCAAAGATGTATATAAATTCATAATATAACTTCATAGTATTCAAAATATTCATAAGCAATGGCAAAGTCATCATATTTGCCATTTATTCAAACAATATTTAGCAGAATTTATTGGAAAACCCCACAATGCATGCAACATCTGTAATTTTGCTCCGTAGTCCACACTAACATAGTTAACAGAAAGATTTACATACATACCCTATTATTCTTATGTATTTATATATCTAATATGTAAACACTTTGAATATTCATATTTCTAACATTTTATTTATGCAAGAAAATATGTATTTTTTTTAAGAAAATAATAATTGAAATTTTAATATGACGTTAATAATTTGAGTGTTATATATATATAAATATTCAAATTTAGATATTAGATATATAAATATATAAGAAATTTGTGGTATGTATGCAAATGCTCCTAATTAACAACTTCATTCCACGCACGATGGAACCAAAATATCTCATTATTTTCATCATATATGATGATGTGGGATCCTTTGATAATGAGATAATAATAGTTCCAGCCCTCTAGATAACTGCCACTGGCCCAAACAGCTTCTTCACCTTCATTATAGATGACAAGGTTTCCATCCTCTTGCAAACTCAGGAAACAATCCAAACCCCTTCCATTTGTATTTGATGCCCATATAGGTTTATCGTCAGAGTACATGACGAGGTTACAATCTTCTTGCATTATCAATGAGTATTCAGGGGAATCAGTATCTTCCACATACTCTCCAGAACTAAGTTGCTGCCCTGATTCCAAAATATCGAAAGCCAAGGCCGGCGAGGCTAAGAGGCTCATGAAGGCTATTAGGAAGAAGAGGAGGAATGTTGTTGAGCTGAAGTAAGAGGCCATGGCACCTGCTTGAGATTTAATGTACAACTTTGCTCGTTTAGTATGGAAGATGGTTGATTGTTCTTTCTATATATATATATAAATGATCGTTTATTTTTTTTATTGATATAAATAATGCACATGAAATTAAATTATTTTTATTTGATCCTTTCAAAAGATGACTGACAATACTAGAGACAATATTATGGAGGAAACAGATCAGCAGGTGAGGTCTTGTTTTCTTTTCGTTTAAATTTCTATACAATGACCTCTTCTTCTGATGAAATTTATCGTTTACTTTTTAATTGATATAAATAATGCACATAAATTTAATTTATTTTTAATTGAGCCTTTCAAAAGGTGACCTCTTCATCTTCTTATCATTTAAATTTCTAAACAATGACCTCTTCTTATCGTTTACTCTTTTTATTGATATAAATAATGCCCATGAATTTAAATTATTTTTAATTGATCCTTTCAACAAGTGACAATACTAGAGACATTATGGAGGAAGCAGATGGTGGTGGTCTTGTTTTCTTATTGTTTAAATTTCTAAACAATGACCTCTTCTTCTAATGAAATTTATTGTTAACTATTTTATTGATATAAATAATGCACATAAATTTAAATTACTTTTAATTGAGCCTTTCAAAAGGTGACCTCTTCTTCTTATCGTTTAAATTTCTAAACAATGACCTCTTCTTATAATTTACTTTTTTTATTGATATAAATAATGCACATGAATTTAAATTTTTTTGAATTTATCCTTTCAAAAGGTGACTGACAATACTAAAGACAGCATTATGAAGGAAACAGATCAGCCGATGATGTTACAAATATCATCACCATACCTCACAAATTACGTGCCATCAAGTCTCGCACGTAGGTAATTTTGACACTATATTCATCATTTTATTATTTTCCCACAAATCAATGGAGAGCATCTCTTCAATAATTTAGCAAGCATTATTTAGATTAATTTTGACCCTTTTCGAAGCATTTCAATCTCAGATGCATTTGTATTCCGTCCTTTGATTCTATCGTGATTGGTTAGCCCATCTTATGGAACTGGATTGGAGGTCAATAATAATACATGTTTAATTTTTTTCTTTGAATTTAGAATTAATTTAATTATTAATTCAGAATTATTTTATAATGTTTTTATTGTGTTTATCCACTAATATAAATTTAATCTCAATTAAAGATAAATATAAGAAAGCGATGGCACAAGCGTGACATATTTTTATCATATGATATCATAAATTTATATGATAATACAAAAAATATAAAATGATTACATGTATAGCATGGACATACAAAGATGACAAGTACTGAACAAGCAAGTACTAAATAAAATCTCACACAACTGCCATGATCTCCTACCTCAACTCAGCTGCAATCATCCTCTTAGCCACAGCAGCCATTATGAGTCTTATTTCTATGCTGACTTGGGCTTACAACATTTTTATATTCGAGCAGCTGCTAAGGTCGGGAAAAATCTCTGATGAATAATGGCTTCATATTTATCATGCAGGAAGATTGTAATCTCATCCTCTTTTATTCTAAAATTCTATCCGGATGTCAAAGACAAATGGAAGTGGCTTCAATTGCTTCTTAAAGTTGCAACCCGATGAAAATCTTATCATCTATAATAATTATGAAGGCTGTTTGGGCCACCGATATTAATCAAAATAGCTGAAATATTTATCATCTTATTCTCCTAGCAAGTAGCTCCATGCCTTGTATGATGAAGAAAATAAGATTATTTGGGCCATCGATCCCAACTTTAGCGTGTTATTGATTATCCTTCAGATGTAGTAATATTATAGATGTTGCATAAATAGTGTATTTCAAGTTGATTATCATTAATATTGTTTGAATAAGATGACAAATTTGATGGCTTTTATGCGCTAGGTTTGTTAAAGATAATATGCTATAATATTATGAATTTACATAAGTGTGCATGTTGAATATCAAAAAATTTCATCAAATTAAGAAGTTGTTTGATTGGCTGAAAAATGAATGCAGTGTAAAAAGAATGAAGTGTAAAAGGAATACAATATAAAAAGTTTACTTTACAGTTGTTTAGTTGAGAGTTTTACGAATTCATGACTTTATTTTTTTCTATTTGATGAAAATATCTAATGTAAAGTATTTTGAAGGTTTTGACGCTCGATGATGATTATGATGGCGACGGCGGGCGGTGGTGGTTGCGGCGGGCGGAGGCAGCAACTGGTGGGCGGCGGCGGTGGCCGACGGCAATAACGTCCACCAGTGTATTTGAAATTCACCCGATATGGGCGAATTCAAAATACACCAAAAATGACCTATATATATATTTGAAATATATTATATTATCTTGAAAATTTACTTTATTTCAAGCCAAATACCAAAAAAATTAAAATCTCTATATTTACTTTACATTGTATTCTAAATTCTTTCAACCAAACAGCCCCTAAGTATAAGTTCTAAATTAATGAATCCATAAGTAATAAATTGTATCAATTAAGAATTAGTGATATGTGCCAATTTCTGGATTTAGATCTGTACAGTGATGATTGAGTGTATATCTCTGTTCTGTCTTCTATTCTGATTCTATTGAGTCTATTTCCCTGGATTGGGTGTTTAACTTTAAGTGCGGTAGTTGACTCGGTTACTGTGACTCCGAACTGAGTTGTGGTGTTGGGAGAATTTTTACGGTGTTAGCGTTGGATCTAGCGTCTTTAGTTCAGATTGGAGCACTTGGATTGAGTCTTTCTTGTGCTTGAGCTTGAGCCATCGGATTATATGGTATTCTTTCTGCCCTTGGATCTGCTCTTTGATCAAGCGGTTAGGTTTTGTTTACAGGGATGAGTGGAATACACCTGTTGCCTTCTGCTTGTTTGATCCGATCTAATCAAGCGTTGGATGATATTGCCGCGCATCTTGATGCGTTGGATACTTTAACCTAACCTTATTCCTTTCCTTTGTTTGTTTTGATCGATTCGAGCCGTCGATTTGCTCCAGAAAGCAGGGGAAGAGAGGAAAACCGAGGAAGATCGCCGGCGATTCCACCGGAGGACGGACCTTCCAGTGAGGATCAACCATGGAAATGCTTCGGGGAAAAAGAAGAGAGGGCTGGACACAGAGGAGGAGCTTTCTTGAGATAAATTTTCATCCCCTTGTTTGATTTCCTCATCTCTATTTATAGCTTTTCTGTTGGTCTTGGATCTTGAGTTCCTAACTGATTTCTGTTAGGGTTTGTTGGAAGTTAGTACTTTTGTCGTGTCTTCAGTTATACTTCTTTATTCTTGTTACCAATTTATTATTCTTATGCTTGGTCCGCTTGCTTGATGACTATTGTTGTAGTTTGTTTCTTAAGTCATGTTGAAGTATCTTGATTATGCCGGTACTTTACGTAATACCTTCATGCATGGCTTCTACTGAAAGGCTATAATTCCTGTTGTTGTAATTAATCTTTCTTACTGTTTTGGGTTTCTTTTCTTCTCTGTTGTAACATGGCATGCCTCTCGGTTTTCTTCTCGTTGTAAAGGCGATGTTTGGAATGCTTCTAATGCTACCTTCATCTTGCTTTTATTGTACTAATTGTTTGTAAGGTAATTCTCTGTAATCCTATTATTGTATGTGATACTTTGGTACTTGGCTGATTTGGGATCATAACATTACTCCCTCCTCACCGACCTTGTCCTCAAGGTCAAAATTTTGATATGCTTCCTGTATTTCTTTACTTGATATCCCTGAAGCTTCTGTGGCTATAAATCCTTCTGTTTGCCTTGATCTTTCTTTAAATTGGGGATCTCCTGTCAGTAATTTTCTGTAATCTAAAACTTTTGGACAAACTTAATTACTCTCTGCCCATCTTCTGAACTGGGCTGATATTTTCACTGGTTGTAGTGTAAAAGCTTGTCTGAATTGTCTTAAGTCTTGGATTGAAGCTCTCTTTATCAGCCCTTTGTTTCATGTTTGCTGTCAATGATTGTTGTGCCCACTGTCTTATTACTGTGGACCATCCTATTTGCAGTTATGCTCTATGGTACTCTATCGATTGGGCTATATCTGAATTATACTTCTAGGCTAATTCAATGGTTAGAATTATTCAAACTATTTAGACTATTTTATAATTAGACACTTATATGTCCTGTCTTAACCTGGATTGAATGGCTGATATTTGATGCTTGGTTCTAAGGCATTTTCTTCATTCCACTGAATTTCTGGTTGACTATAATGTTGTAGTTGATATTCTTGTTCTTCATTGACACTCATGAAGGCACATAAGTTGGCTTGACATATATGCCCTTTGTGATATTTTTCCTCACAATTAAAACATAATCCTTTCTGCCTTCTTTCATCTAATTGTGTTTGTGTTAGCCTCTGAATTGCTAAGGGCTGTTTGTTGCTGTGTTGATTGGCATTTGGTGGATTAGGCAGTGTGTGGGTATTCTTGTATTTGATGTTGCTTTTGTATTTCTTTGTATCGATAGCCTATCCTCCATTAGGCCAATTGAAATGCTTTGCAAGGAAGCGGTTGTAGAACTCGATTTCTCTTCTAATTTGGTTTAAGCCCGATTCAAAGCGACTTTGTAGCAATTCCGTGGGATGTCTCGAATTTGGTTAGCTAGTCTTCAAACTTCATATAAAATTCGCCTTGTTGTTCTTTGTTGAAGCTTAGTTCTCCTCTTAAATCGTAAAGAGAAGGGCCAAATCTTTGCATAATTTGTTCTTTGAAGCGTGGCCAAGAATGCAATTGTTTATTTGCTTGCATCCATTGATACCACTCAAGGCGTCCATCCATGTATATTGAGGATATTAAAATTTCGATCATCCGAGGATTGATATCGAAAAAATTTCACTTTAAAGATCCATCCTCAGGATCTTCTCCATTAAATCTTGGCATATCTATTTTAAGAGGCATTGATATGGTGTGTGTGTATGTGGTCTTTGGAGAATAGGATTCAATTAGATGTATCACATACAGCTTTGAGGTTGTTTTTTTAATCGCTTTCTATTCAATCTCTTTGAGATTTCATTCAATGCCATAGTGATTGAGGTCATTTGCTGTTCATTGTTGTTCAATCGGGTAACACATGCTTCAAGGGTTTTTGTTGTATGCCTTGTGCTGTCTGCCATATTTTCTCTGAGTTGAGGATGTAGTAATCAACGAGAGCACCAATGATATGTATCTTTTTCTGTAATTGAATCTTGATACAGTGAGCTTGAGTGATTAATTCAGTTCTTTCTTCTATTCTGTTTCTGTTGAGTTCATTTTCCTTGGATGGGTCGGTCGGCTTGGTTTAGACTTAATGCGGTGAGTTGAGAGGAGGAACAAGTGTTGCGGAGTCTTTGCCTCGTTGGATCTAGTCTTTTAGTTCAGCCGTTGGATTGGAGCACTTGGATCGAGTCTTTCTTGTGCTTGAGCTTGAGCCGTCGGATTATATGGTATTCTTTCTGCCCTTGGATCTGCTCTTTGATCAAGCGGTTAGGTTTTGTTTACAGGGATGAGTGGAATACACCTGTTGCCTTCTGCTTGTTTGATCCGGAGATCTAATCTGAACTGTTGGATGATATTGCGCGGCAGATCTTGATCGTTGGATCGAAACTTTGAATTAACCTAACCTTATTCCTTTCCTTTGTTTGTTTCAGTCGACTGTTCGAGCTGTCGATTTGCTCCAGAGAAAATGCAGGGGGAAGAGAGGAAAACCGAGGAAGATCGCCGACGATTCCACCGGAGGACGGACCTTCCAGTGAGGATCAACCATGGAAATGCTTCGGGGAAGAAGAAGAGAGGGCTGGACACAGAGGAGGAGCTTTCTTGAGATAAATTTTCATCCCCTTGTTTGATTTCCTCATCTCTATTTATAGCTTTTCTGTTGGTCTTGGATCTTGAGTTCTAACCGATTTGAGGGTTTGTTGGAAGTTAGTACTTTTGTCTTCTTGGTTATACTTCTTGATTCTTGTTACCAATTTATTATTCTATGCTTAGTCCTTTGCTTGATGACTCTATTAGTTTGTTTCTTAAGTCCGACTGTTGTTGAAGTATCTTGATTATGCCTCCTGAGGGTACTTTTACGTAATACACTGTGCATGGCTTCTACTGAAAGGCTCTAATTCCTGTTGTTGTAATTAATCTTTCTTACTGTTTTGGGTTTCTTTTCTTCTCTGTTGTAACGTGGCATGCCTCCTGCGGTTTTTCTTCTCCTGTAAAAGTCGATGTTTGGAATGCTTCTAATGCTACCTTCATCTTCTGTTTTTATTGTACTAATTGGCTGTTTGTAAGGTAATTCTCTGTAATCCTATTGCTGTATGTGATACTTTGGTACTTGGCTGATTTGGGATCATAACAATTAGCGGCTACAACTAAATCATACTATAAATTTATCGCCAAAAGTATTAAAATTATCAAATTTCAAATATGTTAATGGGCGAAGTAAATGATCTGATCCAAACTCATATAGACAAATTCATTAAATTATCTTTGATATGCTGTAACTGTGCAGAGCTTGTCAAGACTTTGTTGTCTTTGCAAAACTTCGGGTTTTCACCTCTCAATCTTGAGGCATTCGTATCATTAAACCTGAACTTTCTCTCATAGGATGCTTGATTTCTTAAACTAACATATGTTGTGTAAAAAAAATTAAGAGAAGTTAACTGTTTGATATGTTTTGTATTATTATTTAAAATAGTCAAATTTCTAAGCCATGATTGAACAAATTGAATTCGGAAATAATATAAATAAAGGCTTGCTACAACATTCATAATATTGTTATAGGACAATAAAAGAAACTTTATTTGAGATAAGAACAGGGAAGAAGGGAATACCTAGAACTAAGGGAGATGGCCATAAAGAGAATTAAAAAATAACCTCCACCAAAATAGCGTTCTATAGAAATTAAATGCATGTATTGAATAAATTTTATTTTGAAATATTTACATGAAAATTAAACGTTAGATATGTATATAAATCCCTCTTTTATTTTTTTTTCTTTTTTAGTTTTTAATAAGTTTTCTCTTTAGTATGTTTTATTTTAAAACTAAAATAAGTTATTTTTATAAATATTCAAAATAACATTTAGTGTTTTGAGATTAAGTTTATATTTTGAATGCCACGATTATCATATCTTAGTTTATGTGTGTGTATAAAAACAGTGTGATATGTATATAAATCCCTCTTTTATTTTTTTTCTTTTGGTTTTTAATAGGTTTTCTCTTTAGTATGTTTTAATTTAAATCTAAAATAAGTTATTTTTAAGAATATTTAAAATAACTTCTAGTGTATAGAGATTAAGTTTATATTTCGGATGTCACAAGTATCTTGTCTTAGTTTGTGGACTATAGAAGTGAAAGGCATCTCAACGTTGTAAAATGAGTGATTAGATATATGTGAAAGATTCATATGAATACGACATTAAGTTCTTGGGAAACAAGAACTTTAAACTGGTTGGATTCTCATATATTTGTTGACCTTCCTATATACCACATGAGTCGAATCGAGCTTATGAGATGAATTTGATCGACTACGGATGCTTCAGAGCACAAATCGAAGCTGAGATGCACCAACATCACCGAAATCAGTCCAAATGACCTTTGATCGGTGAACGGACTTTGCCATTGCATTCAGAACATCAAAATTGGTCATAATATAAATATTGTACAATTTAATGATTATTCGATCAAGCAATCGAGCTATCAATGTGCCAACGTGTATATCAGAGTCGAGAAACTACGATGTTGTCCAAACGACCTCAGTTCATAAAATTGATTGCGCTTTTAGCTTTGAAAGGTTGAAAACTACCAAATGAGAATGTATACGTTCAATTTGGACAAGTATGTGGAATTGTCGAATGATTGGAAATGACAACGTGCAAATCAGGGTTAAAATACACTGGACGTCACCAAAATTAGTCGAAATGATCTCTGATTGGCGAACAGACTTTGTCATTGAATTCAGAACATCGAAATTAGTCAAAATATAAATATTGCACAACTTAATGATCAATCGATCGAGCGATCAAGTCATCAACGCACCTACGCGCATATCGAGGTCAAGAGGCATCGACTTAAACAAATTGACCTCCGTTCATGAAATTGATTACATCATTAATTTTGAAACATCGAAATCTATCAAGTGAGACTATTCGCACTCAATTTGGATGAGTCAGCATAAATGTCAAGAGATTGGAAGAGGTGATACACATTTTTTAAGCTGAAATCTACCCGATTTGATGCCGACTTGAACTAAACACCTCCGATTGTGAAACGGACCGCGTAGTTGTGCCCGAAACATCATAATAACCTAAGATTGACATATATTCTAACCATATAATGTTGTCGGCATAAAATTCAAAATAAGATTGATTAAACACTTAGAAAATTAGCCTATTTATACCTAATAACCTAAAATAACCCTAATTTCTTCATTCACGGCCGAATAAACATTTGACATGAGTCAGATCACACACAAGCTCCTTTCATTCAACATTTGGTTGATCCTTCTCAACTACAAGCTCTATTCGAACTCACTTGTTTGAATCCCTCTTCCGCTCCACCGATCCTCTACAAGCAACCGCAAACCGCATGCTTCAAGCACGATCTGTCCTCTTCACTCGTTCCACAAGATGAGAATGACCATCTATGGATGGAAGAGCTTGATGCACTTGTCAAAGCTAGGCTCCAAGCTTAGAAAAATTTAGAAGTATACCGAGCGAGGACGCCCAAAGCATTTGATCATAAAATGCACCTTGAGCTTTTCAAGGAAGAGAATTAGTCATGGTACTGAGAATACCAATTATTCCTCATCATCATTACAAGTGTAAGCTTCACATGGAAATTTTTTGGCAACACAAGAATGCATTTTTGAAATGAAGCAAAAATTCCTTATTAGATAGGGGCATTTTGTAAATATTATAGCAAAATATCATGCTTTCCTTATAAAATAAGAGCCCTTCTATTGTATTTGGGATGACATCATGCCTAAGGCCGAGATCCCCATATACGTATTCAAATTATGTTTTCAAAGTTTACAAGTCTCAAAGTCTTACTGACTAAAAAGAAAAATATTCAAGTCTGCAAATCAAGTTGGAAACATGTCTTCCATCCTTACATCAAATCTAGGGCTTGAGCGGGTGCATAAGGTTGGACTCAACATGCCTAAATATGATAGAGTCGTTGATAGGTCTACTTACTCAACACGCCACAAATGCCGCAGTAAGAGATTCCCCATCTTGTTAGCCCAATGATAAATTCATCCATCAATTACTTAAGTCTAAGACTCAAGTGGGTGCATAAGGTTGGACTCAACATGCCTAAATATGGCCCGAGTCGTTGATAGGTCTGCTTACTCAACATGCCATAAAGGCTGCAGTAAGAGATCCTCCTACTTTGTTAGCTCAAAGACAAGAGCATTTAAATCTCCAAATCCATTCAACTTGGTTAGTTCAAGTGACCTAAACTAGGAGATCATCCCTAATAGTTATAAGATCATTTCCAAAATCCAATAAAAAAGTATCATCACTCAAAAAGGCACTAAGTTGAGTTTGGTATCAATGAAAAATATGAAATCTTTACACTCCTTCAACAAGTCTATTAAAAAGAAAGCAAAGACCGAAGAAAATTTTTCTTCAGTAAGTCCAAACAAGCAAAAAAAGGAACCGAAGAAGTCATCCCAATGTTCATACAAGGGCAAAGGCTGAACTAAGGGAGTTATGTCATCAACATGTCCTGCAGCAAGCCGATAACTCTTCACCATTGACCCAACACAAGCTCTGAGGGCTAGGTCGTTAGTAGACGTCCTTCTATAAGCCCACAAAAATAAAAAGCTAGGGCAGAAGATAATTTTGTATCACTTGACAAGTCTTCAAGACAATTCATGACTTTCCTCCATCAAATTAGTCAAGGCACGAAGCCAGGATAGAAGGAAATACATGAAACAAATCCTCATGAAAAAGTCTTCAACAAGTCCATCAAAGCACCATGTATAGGACTGAAGATGTTCTCATCTTGCAAACCAGTCATCAACTCCATCAAGTCCACTAAGGCACGAAGCTAGGAAAGAAGGAAAATACAAATTTTAAATTTTGAGATTGAATCTTCAATAAGTTCATCAAACCACAAAGCACGAGACAGAAGACATTCTCATCTCACAAATGTCACCCAAACACCATTCATTTGCCAAACGATTACTCCAATACATCAAAATGACAAAGCTTACTAATGGGAATCTGGTTGGATCAACCAATCAATTTAATAAAAATGATCGGTGATGGATGCGATGCACATAAAAGGGAATTGAATTGCATCGACCATAATTGAGGCCATAGAAATGGTGACCATATGAAAAATAAATTGTATCGATAGATTTGGAGTGTAAAAATAGATTAAATGAACATTCACATGATCAATTCACTAACATACAATTAGGGCGAAATCTCTGGGTAGTGTCTTATCTACTATTCCATCTACCTTTTAAAAATTTAATTAACATTAAATAATGCTCTTTTTATCGAAAGGTCTGTGGCAAATTTTTGGATCTCACAAATTTCTGGTGACTCCACTAGGGATTTAAATAATATTACTTATTTTAATTGAGTTTCATTGAAGTTTATGATTATAGGTAAAATTTTGATAGCATATCAGTAGCCTCTAGCGTCATTCGCCTATATGGACTACGGGACTAGACACCGCCTTGCCAAGAAAGGCATATCTGAGTGGTGTAAATACTATGACCAAATTTGTCATCCCACCATACCAATAAAAGTATGTATGGGTCTCTAAAGCACCTGCATGTAACATAGATTTTTCCATCACATCAAGAAGAACGTGTACAGGTACTTATATGCTTGCAATATCAATAAATATCAATTTTATAATTACATCAGGTTTTATGTCAAGCTATTTAAGCCTCCTATCAGTGTAGAAGTTTGGCAGTATTTTGACATCCGTCATCCTCGTATAGGGGACCTCAAGTATGTTGGGCATGTCCACCACATCAAGAAAGGCGTGTATGGGTGGTATAAACTATGGCTGACTGCGTCTTCCCACCATACCAAGAAAAGCATATATGGGGCTCTAAGGTACCTGCATGAAACACATATTTCTCGGCCAGGCCACGAAAGGCATGTACATATACTTATATATCTGTCCACGAGCTAGATTCTAGATATCCTTTTCTTTGTTGTTCATTGACATTCTAGATTCTGACAAAATTTTGACAGCATCTCCCCTAGCCGGAGAATTTCTACCAAAACTATGCCTGCCCACCTGTTTAAAAATATGTGCATTTGTGGTGTTTCGCAACACCATAGCAGTGAGTCTCCCAACCTACTTGTCTAAAAAGACATTCATAGACTCTTTGGGTACATGTCAGAAAACTCAGATTTTCCCTCCATATTAAGAAAAATGTGTACGGGTACTTATACATCTATAAGAAATTGTTTTATATCTATGAGAAAGAAATGGGCATGCGAGCCCAGGCGTTCTGGTGAGCCAGTGCCCTGTTGGCAGTGGGTGCCAAGGCTGCGTGTCGTCGGTCTGCGCATCACATTTAGCCTCAATTCTCTTGCATGAGGAGGTGGCAGGCAGGTCGGGCGGACGTGGTTCATCAGGACGGTCCAGAGCTGCCTGAGATGGCCTCCTCTATGCTGCTACTGTAGGAGGACAAGCCGAACAAGACTGGAGTCGTTTAGTTGCCGGAGAATGGCAGAAATTTGGTTGCAGGGTCTTTTTTTTAGGATTGTGGGTATAAGAGGGGTATTTATAGGGGTTTCATTTTAGGGTTTAATTAACCCTAATTAGGCATTTTACACTAACATTATTACATATGTAATATATATGTCGATCTTAGATTATTCTGATATTTCAGACAGAACGACATAGTCTATTTTGTGATTAGAGGTCATTTAATTCATGTTGGCTTCGAATCGGGTCTATGTCAGTGCAAAATTATGTGTTGTCATTTCTAGTCACTCGATATTCACATAGACTCGTTTAAATTGAGTGCAAATAGCCTCATTTAAAATATTTTGATATTTTGATGCTAACGACGTGATCAATTTCCTGAATGGAGGTCATTTGGACATCATCGCAGCTTCCCGATCTCGATATTCACATAGATATGTCGACAGATCTTCTCCTTGATCGGACGACCATCAAATTGAGTAATATGTATATTCTGATCATTTAATTTCAACTTAACCTGCGCAACCTTTTCATACATAAAAATTTTGCACTTTAAATTTCTGTTTATAACTTAGATAATTTCATCTAATTAATGAAATCATTGAATTTTGAAAATCATAATTAGAATGAAATTCCTTAATTTTTGATTGAATGAAGCCCTATGATTTTGGTAGAATTTAATTTATTTTCGCATTCTATCTGCTTGTTCAAAGAGTTGCAGATCTGATGGCGTGGAAAACGTTTAAAACTTATATTGTAATTTTCAATAGCATATTGAGATTCATATTTGCTTGTTTAGTAGTTGAGCTTGAAAGATTCATATCCATTTCTTACGCTCATTAATAAGCCTTCAAATTTATTGCATACTTCTAATGAATTCTTTGACTTCTCTCAACTAGATTGAAATGAATTATGAGAAAGTCTATTATTCACTAGAGAAATTGTTGCACTTGATAATGAGTCATTGAGGCTATTGCAAGCATATGTATATTTTAGTCATGGATTCAACTAGATTTATTTCAATTCACTCAATGAATGATATGGTTCAACCGTTTATTAGGAAGCAACACTTATGATTTGTGCTCGTTGATGAACCACTTAATCAACCTCCTTAATTTGTGAATGCACATTTAAGCTTCTTATAAACTTTAGATAGCTAAACTATGTATTCATACAAAACCTTTTTATTTATTCCAAAGTGAATCATAAAATAATCAAAATGATAAGTGATGAATTTTTTTATGCTTGTTAATGTTGACCACCATATGTGTGCCACAAAGTCAAGTCAAGCTCACAAGTTAAATTCGACAGACTTCGGAGATGACAGTGCGCAAATCGGGCTCAAAATGTATTGAACGTCATTGAAAATGATAGAAACGACCTCTGATCGATGAACGGACTTCTCCGTCACGTTCATAATATCGAAATTGATTATAATATAAATATTACAACATCTAACAATTAATTAATTAAGCGCTCGAGCTATCAATGTATTGACGGCATATCAAGATCAAGAAGCTACAACGATGTCCGAACGATCTCCGTTCATAAAATTGATCATGTCGTTAACTCCGAAATGCCAAAACCTATTAAATGAACTATCCGAGCTCAATTCGGATGAGTCTGCACAAATGTCGAGCGGTCAAAAGCAATAATGAGCATTTTTGAACTGAAAGTGATTGGCGTCGAAGTCGCCAACCGACCGTTCCGCGAAGCGGGCTGTGCCATTGCGTTCGAAACATCAAAACATCTTTTGGAAACACAATATGCTCTTGTAAAAACATCTTTTGGAAAAGATTCATCTTCAATACCAACGTCAAGTCATGAAGCTGTAAATCAAAGGCTAGATGCACGAATCAATGGGCCAACTTATTTTACGATCGTTCGAGCAATTGATCACATTATCAATTCTGCTGAAAAATCAAACTACATACGCATGTGAGCATTCGTACTAATATTTTTGAGGACCAAATGGAGTCTGCGGTGTTGGTGCTCAAAATTCACGATGTTATCTTTAGTATGCTTCTATCATGTTTGAAAGTGCTAGCTCCTATCGAAGATGCAAGAGGCTTGCGAAAGTTATTAGAGATCCCGATCTGTTGTTTTCCTTGAAAATGAACTTATATATGGAGTCTTTTCCAATTTTCAGTTCTTGATTGATTATTGCTTACCAATTGAAAAAAGCAAAGATTGAATGAGAAGGAAAATATGTCACCATCACATCTTTCTCAAAGATGGTTGGTTATGTTCTTAAGCAAAAGAAATGAAGAGAGATGAAAGGACATGTATATATTTCATGCTTTCTTTTATGCAGGTATGAAGATCTGGTTATGCTTAGTAGAGCTAACAAGTTTGAAGACCTCATTATGCTTAGTAGAGATAACGAGTAGAAGACTATGGTAGTGTGAACCGACGTTATCTTCAAGAGTGAAGGTCGAATAGCCTCGATCTATATGGGGAAGATGTCGGAGGCTATCAAAATTCAGACTGACAGGAGACTTAAATAAGAACAAATAAAAGTGTTGAGGAGCTTAAATTGAAATGATAAATAAAAAAGTAAACCTACATATATGGTCTTTTTATGCAGGTGTTTGAAGACCCTGTTATGCTCAGTAGAGCTAACATGTTAGAAGATCACGGTCATAGTATTATGAAGACCGTATTATCTCGATAGAGGTGGGAAGGTTGAATAGACTCCAATCTGATATGGGAACGATCTTGAGGTTGCGAATTTTGGATCAATGGGAAACTTAAACAAGAACAAATAAAACTGTTAATAAGCTTAAATTGAGCTTATTTGAAAATGATAAATTAAAGAATAAGCCTACATATAAAATTCTAAAAGTCTTAAAATAAGAATTATCGTACAGGGGACTTGATTTGTTGAAGATCATAAATAAGACTTTTAATAAACTTGAGGGTTTGTCTCCCAACAAGAACAATATTCATGTAAAGTCTTTGGTGATCTTGATAGTTGCCTACGAGCTTCTCAGTGATGACAAGTTATGCGCCATTGAAACTTAAAGAGCTCAATGAGCTATGAACTAGATGCCAATAAATGAATATTAATATAAATAATTGAACAAGAGCTGAAATGCCTACGCTACTGGATTGACAATACTTTGTACAAGCGAATAGAAGGCGTTAATTAAAGCATTCTTAAATACACATGCATGTGCTCGGACATAGAGATTTAAAGTATAAATTTTAATGTCTGAAAAGGCTACGTAGACCAAATTAGAATCAATTAAATATTAATCTAAAAAATCTAATAAGATATTAGATCACTCTATAGTATTTTCTATGCCACCAGATTCATAACACATCGTACAAGCGAACATAAGGCGTTAATTAAAGATTCAACTAAACTCTTGCACACATAATAAAAAATGATTAAAACTCAAATTTAATACCTTAAAAAGGTGCAAGAAATCTAAAAATACACCTGCATGGGCCCCAATACTATGCTGAATGCTTAAATTTAGTGTCTGAGGATGATGCTTGGGTTGATTCCCAATTTAGTCTTAAGACTAAGTCCAGGTAAACAAAACCTAAAAATCTATTATAATAATTTCAATTTAGTAAAATATATGAGAAGCAAATTCTATCAGATGATAGTAGATGATCCTATTGGGCTTTAGTTGACGATTTAAAGTTCTCAAATATATTTGATTCAATTGATGGCCGTGTTGAATGAAGATTTCAACCGGAGGGGATACTTCCATCAAAATATGATTGTAATTTAAAATCAAATTAACTCAAATTAAATATCAATCTAAATATAGAATCTAAAATATCATTAAGCTATAAATGATTAATTGAAATTTAATTTTTTAAAAAACTTAAAGCTAAAAATCCAATTCACCTTCTACAATTATTTGTTGGAGGTGACAAATTAAGAAAATTCTAGCTCACAAAAGAGACAAAGTCAAATCAAGTACATAACTATGTTTACTCTCAAATAATCTCATGCAGGACATGACCAGATCCTCGATTATGGTTTGGCATATGACTCTGATTCGACCGAGTCCTCTAATCAAGTGGTTGTCGCCAAATGGAACCATTATATTACGGTCACGACTGTAGCCCGCATGCTCCCCAATGACTCTACCCTTTGAGTTGTGAACTATAGGGTATACTTGATTGGGCAAAAAGCCCTCTATTAGCTAAGGTAGACTTAAGCTTGTCACCTTATACAAACACCACCCCAGATCTATAAGGATTTCTTGGATGACGTAACCCATATGTTCGATAAGAATTCTGGGTTAGTTACTCTTCATTAAGTAGACTAGGGGCGTGACGGATGATGGAACCATGGGATCTAGATCGGATGCGTCATCATTCCCCCCAACCATCCTCTTTAAGTTAAATATAATGAATTTCATAAATCTAAATTCCAAAACTCCACATATTGCTACTATAAGCTATGATAGCGTCCCTAGCCTTAATCGAAAGTTCTCTCTCACTTTTGGGAGGGGTAATTAACTATAGGTGCTTACGCCTATAGGAAACTTGGAACCAGATCTAAAGTTCTCACAAAATGAGGGCAAAATCTCTAGGTAGTGTCTTATCTACTATCTTATCTGCCTTCTGAAAATTTTACCGACACTTTAAATCATACTCTCTTCATCAGAGAGGTCGGTGGTGAATTTTTGGAGCTAACAGATTTCTAGCGACTCCGCTGGGGAAGGTTTCTCTTTCCATTTTTAGCTAGTCGAATCTAAGCTATAGTAGTAGTGGAGTATTATAAAAATTAAAATAGAAAAGAGAATCAAGTATCAATGAAACTAAATCTAAGTTAATTATATCATTATGACTAGTCTACTTATTCTATATATCGATGGATCTTCAGAACATCGTTCATCATGCTAGGTTGCGGATCCGACACTCGTCTGGCTAACAATTTAATCAATACTGAGGATGTTAGAGCTATTTTTCAATTTGGTAGTGTAGACTTCCCAGTCATTTTTGCTGCAAATAATCCTCTACTTGAAGCACCTACATATTGTACATACTAACTTGTGCAAGGGAGGAGGACAATTGGAATGGACATTACCGCTACTAAGGTTCCTCGCCTTTGTATTTGAAAGATTGGGTTATTTTAAGGCGTCGGTCATGAAAAGAACTGTCAATAGGCAAAAGTTCCAATCATATGAATGTGACTACTTTTCCAGTTGATCCTTTCACACTAGGAAGGCATAATGCTGAAGTCTCCTATTCTAGAGGAAAAATGAGTGGAAGGCAAAAAAAGGAGAAGAAATATTGAACTGTGAGCTCAGCAGTTGCTGTCTGAATCACTAGCCATGCAAGCAGACTTGATACCAGAAGTGAGTATTCTTTCCCACAATACATTTGAAGATCTAAAATTGGTGAAAAGGAATAGCTCTACTAGTGATATTAAGCAGTCTTTTTGAGCTCAACAACAGAAAATTCTAACCCTTCAGAAGAAACAACCTGAAGCTTTGTTTGCTTGATTATACAGAGTCCTAAAGGTTATCAAGGAAAAAAGGTCTTATAAAGAAGAGATATCAAATGCCAATTATCAGAGAAGCAAAGAATGCTCCACTACAGAAACTACCACCACTGGAAGTAAGAACTCAATATCATTCATGGTGAGCAGCATAGTGTGACACGGGTGCTTCAGGGAATCACCGTCGGTAGAATGAAAATAAATCAGGCGAAGCCTCGAGAAGAAGTCTTGCGTGAACATCGGTGACACCAACTACGTCCAAGAATCCGCGAAGGTCCGACAAAAGAAAAATAAATATAGTGGCCGAAGCCTCGAGAAGAAGTGGCAACGCAAAAGCTTCCTCATTTGGAAGCAAGCTAACCTAGAGATAGCAAAAAAAGAGAAATACTGAACTGCGTGCTCAATAACCATTGTTAAAATAAAAAAATTGTACAACCAACTATGGAACCAAAAGCGAGTGTTCCAACTCATAATAGTTTGATAGCCTAAGATGGGTAAAGCGGATGACTCTTAGTCAAATCAACATCCTTGGACGACAACATTAGGTTCCAACTTCTCCAGTAAAGAAACTCGAAATGCAAGGGTGCATCATGTCTTTAACGTTGCTAAGGAGAAAGGACTGATAAAATTTTTTTTAAAGTCCAGTCATCAGGAGGCTAGAGTTGCTCCTCCACGGAGACCTCCTACAACCCTGACAGGATATTAACTAATTCAAGCCCTACATAGTGAACATCATGGTGTGAAAATTGAACCACATGTTCAGGAATCAGTCGCTGAAAGGTCTTGACAAAAAAGAAAATAAATATGGAGGCTGAAGCCACGAGAAGAAGTAGAGACACAAAAACTTCTTCATCTGAAAGAAAGCAGAGACAGAAAAATCTTTGACTCTTGCTCAATTCATTATTCTAGTATAAAATCATACAAGGAGATGTGGAATCAGAAGCGAGTGCCCAACCCATAACAAGTTGACAACCTATGATGGGCAAAGCAGAACAACTTTATTAGTCAAATTAAATAGTGCTTCTGGGTTTGATAATGTCAGGTTCCAACTTCTATAGTGAGAAAAATCAAAATTGTACATGCAAGAGTGCATCAGGCCCTCAAATTTGCTAAGGAGAAAGGACTGATAAAAAAATATCAAAGTCCGTCATCAGGAGGTTGAGTTGTCTGGTGAACATCGAGGTGTGACACTTGACCATGTTCAAAGTCGTTGAAAGTTCTGGAAAGGTAAAAGTGAAGGCTAAAGCCTTGAAGTGAAACTTCTTTAAAGAAGGATAGCGACATGACATCTGGACTGTACTCCCAAAGATCCACCACAAATGAAACTCATTAAAAATGTGTACTGAAGAAAAATATCCTATGTGATGCGATTTTTGACGATCGACGCCATTGGAGCTTTTCACCAACCATCTCCATATCTTCGAGAAGATGTCAGGTTCGATCATAGTCTTCTAAGCCAAAAATACATTGGAGCCATCAGTCAGAGTTCTACGTCCAAGAGGAAGAAGCTAATGTAAAAGGATACTCCTTTCAAATAGGACAAAAATGTCGAGAGGCTTTTGACACTATTAAGAAGTATCTGTTAAATCTGTCTATTCTCGCAACATCAATCTCAAGAAAACCTCTCATATTGTACACAATAGCATTGGAAGAAGCTCTACGTGCTCTATTGGCACAACACAATGAAGAGGGAAAGAAGAATGCTCTGTACTACATTAGTTGAAGACAAATAGGAGTGGAAGCACGTTATTCTCCAATTGAGAAGCATTGTTTGTCATTAATTTTTATTTTTCAAAAGCTATGTCATTATATGCTATCTCATAAAATTACTATCATCTCAAGAATTGATCCGCTGAAGTTCTTGATGATAAGACTAGCGTTAACAGGTCGGTTGACACGATGGGATGTTATTCTGCTATAATTTGACATCACATATGTTCCTAGAAAGCGGTGAAGGGGTCATGCATATATATAAAAAAAATAGCAAATGTGGGATTGTATTTTGATGGAGCCTCATCCATCAAATACACTCAGCCCTCAAATCTTCCAAAAGCTAGAGCTGGCATTAGTCTCATCTGGATCACGCTAGAAGGTCCGGATGAAGCCATCTTTATGGGAGCTCAAAATCTATAAGTTTATGGTGATTCTCAGCTCGTCATTAATCAAGTGCTTGGCCTTTACAAAATTAACAAGCTTGAATTGACCCACTATCATAAGCGAGTTCTTGGGCTCATAAAATAAATCCTAAATATCATTATGACTCAAGTCTCCATAGCTAAAGAAATGAAGACAATGTGCTAATTAGTGTTTGCACTTATTAGGTCCTAAAGCTAATAAATTAAAAATTCCTACTGGAAGAGGGGTCATCAAATGCAAGCCAGCAGGATGCAACTCACGTTGCTCCTTACACTCCCTTACAAATTTCTCATCAAAATCAACAAGATGAGGCTCAGACTATTCAGGAGACAAGATCTCAATCTGAAGAAACTCTAAGAACACAAAGTGAAATCCTTATAGTAGAAGAGAAGGAATATTAGAGACAACACTTCGTCGACTACCTTAAGGAAAGCAAATTGTCTAGCAATAAGTCAATGGATGTACAACTTGAGAAAAGGCTTCAACTATATGCTTATGATGGCAATACCCTATATCATAGATCATTCAAGCAGATGTGGCTATGATGTTTGGGAATAGAAGAAACCAACAATATCTTAGATGAAAACCCAGCCTTCAAATGCACTAAAATTTATAGATTTGTTGATCAACATAAGATTGATTGACGATACTCATTGATTTATAATCAGAGAGAAAATTGCTTGCCTGAGGCTTTCAACAAAATACTAGTCAAGCTACTTAAAAAAATCCTTACAAGAAATAAAAGGGAGTGACATACCAAGCTTGTTGAAGCTTTATGGGCTTACCGCACTACCTACAAGACTCTCACAAAATTCACTCCTTATGCAGTATTTGGGGCTAAAGCAATTCTATCACTTGAAGTTGAACTACATTCACTCTTAGTAGCTATTCAACACAATCTCACTCTAGATGAGAGTGTCCATCTATGGATAGAAGAGCTTGATGCACTTGATAAAGCAAGGCTCAAAGCTCAATAAAATCTAGAAGTCTATCGAGTGAGGACGTCCAAAGCATTTGATCATACAATACGTCCTCGAGCTTTACGAGAAGGAGAATTGATCATGGTGCTGAGAAGACTAATTATTCCTCACTGTCATTACATGTATAAATTTTGCTTGGAAATTATCTTGTAATACAAGAATGCATTTTCAAAAAGAAGTAAAAATCCCCCTGTCAGATAAGGGGCATTTTTTTTAAATTTATAGCAAAATATCATGCTCTCCCTGTGAAACAGGGGACTTTTCTGTTGTATTTGGGTTGACATCACGCCTAAGACCGAGATCCTCATATACATATTCAAATTATGTATTCAAAGTTCACAAGTCGCAAAGTTTTACTAGCCAAAAAGAGAAATTTTTAAGTCTACAAACTACAATAAATCAAGTTGGAAACACATCTTCCATTCATATATTCAATCTAAGGCTCGAGTTGGTGCGCATTGGACTCAATAAAGCTATAGCCAATTCACATCTACTTACTTTATGCCAAAGGACATAGTAAGAGATCCCCCATCTCATTAGCTTGATGATAAAATCCTCCATCAATTGCTTAAGTCCAATACTCAAGTAGGTTCATAAGGTCGGACTCAACAAGCCCAAATATGGCAGAGTCGCTGACAGGTCTGCTTACTCAACATGCCACAAAGGCCGTAGTAAGAGATCCCCCATCTCATTAGCCTGATGATAAAATCCTCCATCAATTGCTTAAGTCCAATACTCAAGTAGGTGCATAATGTCGAACTCAAGAAGCCCAAATATGGCAGAGTCGCTGACAGGTTTGCTTACTCAATATGCCACAAAGGTTGTAGTAAGGGATCCCCCTACTTTTTTACTTCAAAGACAAGAGCATCCAAATCTCCAAATCCCTCCAACTTGGTGAGTTCAAGTGGCCCAGACTGGGAGATCATCCCTAATGGTCATATGGTCATTTTTTCAAAATCCAACAAAACGATCCACACTCGAGAAAGCACTAAGCCGAGTTTGGTATCAATTTCAAATAAGAAATGTTAACTCCTTCAACAGGTCTGTTAAAGCAGAAAGCAAAGACCGAAGGAAACTCTTCCTCAGCAAGTCTTGTCAAGCAAAAAGCAAAAGATTGAGGAAGTCACCCCAATGTTAATACAAAGCCAAAGGCTGAATTAAGGGATTGATGTCATCAACATGTTCGTTACGCGCAAAGCACAGGACTGATGATTCTTCTCCACTGACCCAACACAAGTTCTGAGGGATAGGTCACCCACAGACATCCTTGTATAAGCTTGCAAAAGCAAAAAGCTAGGGTAGAAGGTAATTTTGTATCACTTGACAAGTCTTTAAGACAATTCATAATTTTTCTCCATCAAATTCATCAAGGCACGAAGCCAGGATAGAAGAAAATATAGGATATGAATCCTTGAGATGAAATCTTCAACAAGTCCATCAAAGCATAAAGCATAGGACCGAAGACATTCTCATCTCATTAACTCCATCAAGTCTGCTAAAGCACAAAGCAAGGACATAAGGAAAATACAAATTTTAAATTTCAAGATGAAGTCTTCAACAAGTCTGTTAAAGCATAATTCATAGGACTAAAGATATTTTCCTCTCAACAACAAATCATCAACTCCATTAAGTCCACTAATGAACGAAGCTAGGACAAGAGTAAAATACAAATTTCAAACTCTCAGGAGGAAGTCTTCAACAAGTTTGAAAGCACAAAGCATAGGACCAAAAATATTCCAAATTCTTTCAATAGTTACTGTGAAAGCCCCCTGTTAGACAGGGAGCTTTTTTATAAATTTATCTAAGTTCACATCGTGCTTTAAGATGAAATCCTTAGATAAATATACATGATGACCAGAATGAGCTACGTGGTTTATATTAAAGAAGTTCAAACTCTGTGTTACATTTCTGAGCTAATCTATAATCCCCCTGTTAGACAAGAGCTTTTTTAATCAAGTTTATTCAATCCTCCCCTCCAAAACAAAAGGTCATCTTGCATATATTCAGGTTGATATTGAGCTTTATGTTGAGATCCCTGAATATATCTATAACTATTATCGTTAAAATTATAGATTCTTGTAATAGGAAAAGAATCTATTTATATGCATAAAAAGATAACTTTAAATATCAAAAGTTTGTCTCCAAGATTTGTCAAATGTCGAAAATCAAGTCAGAAGAACTCCTAATTTTGGAAGCTTCAATCAACTAAGTTGAAAAAACATCAACCCCTACATATTTAAGTCTAGGACTCGGATGGGTTATAAAGGTTAGACTCAATAAGCCGATAAATGGTCGAGTTGCTTACGCTCTCCTCACTCAACAAGCCACAAAAAAGGCCGTAGTGAGAGAGCCCTCGTTCATCAGTCTGATGACTAAACCACCAGGTCTTCAATCCATCACAACTTAAGTTGAAGACTCGAGTAGGTTCTGAAGGTCAGACTCAATAAGCCCACAAATGGCCAAGTTACTGATGCTCTCCTCACTCAATAAGCCGTAAGAAAAGGCTACAGTGAAAGAGGCTCTGCTTGTTAGTCCAATGATGATAGCAGTTCAATCTCAAACCAGATCTAACTTAGTGACTACAAGCAACCAAAATTTAAGAGATCTTCCCACTCGATCAATAGATCAAGACAATCTGAGGAAACCCTCAATTCAGAGCTGTCTCAAATCATCCCTATATTGCTTGCATGGTTTGCAAAAGCAGAAAGCATTGGACCAAGGAAGTGATTTTATAGTTTGCACAAAGGCAATGGATGAACTAAAGAAATTTTGTGATTATTTAGTCTGTTAAACCACATAATGCTGGACTAATAACTCAATGGTATAGGCCTGATATGAGCTGAAAGGCTGGGTCAACTATATGCACCATTCAGCGAGTTCGTCAAAGCAACAAGCATAGGACTGAAGACACACATATACTTCTTGACAAGTCAATATAGATAAATCAGGTCAATCCTTCATCAAAGTCCATCAAGCTTAATGCTAGGACAGAAGGAATGTCAAATCTCAAAGCAAACAAACCAATTCCTCTATCCAACTCGGTCAAGAAGAAGTTAAGGTCAGAGAAAATTTAAATCTATGAAGACACAAAAGAAGAAGCTCTTCAGTGAACCCATCAAAGTTGAAAGCTGAAATGATCCAAATTCTGTAGCCAGCCCAAAGGGTCAACCAGTTTTCAACAAATATGACTCACTTCATGCACGAATCATATTTGTTGGGGGGAATTTGTTGACCACCATATATACCACAGTCAAGCACAAGTTAAATTCGATGGACTTTGGAGGTGATGCACTCGAGGCTCAAATATATTGAGCGTCCGAAAATGGTTGAAACAACCTCTGATCGATGAATGGACTTCCGCATTGACATCAAAATTGATTATAATATAAATATTACAACATAACAATTCAATTAATTTGCTATCGATGTATCGATGCACATATCAGGTCGAAGCTACGATGTTGAGCGATCTCCGTTCATGAAATTGATCATGCGTTAACTCAAATGCAAACCTATTAAATAGACTATTGCGCCAATTGGGATGAGTCATAAGCGTTGAGCGTCAAAGCAATAATGAGTATTTTTGAGAAAGTATTCGATTCGGTCGAAGTCACTCAAACGACCTTCGTTCAAACACGTTATGTCGTTCATAAACATTAAAATTACCTAAAATAGACATCTAATTTAACTAAGATTATCGCACTTAAAATTGTGTTGAAATTACCAAGCATTTCGAGATAAATTCACCTAATTATCTCTTCATCACATGAAGTCAATGCCTCGAAAATGACAGCCGCCCACTCCCATACCTCCACCTCCAATTCGAACAATCATAGGCAGCCACATCACCCCTATATTTTTCCGCTCTTCTCCTTTCTGCAATAAAATAATAATAAGGATAAAAAATTTTCTCTAGGCCCAAAGAAATTCGACGTACGGTAGCCGAAAAAAAAAATCTCCTCCCCTCTCCCTTTCTACTCTCGTGCCTTCTCTCCCTCAGAAGGGTTTCCGCCCCCCATTTATGGGGGACAAAGCGAGGAAAGGTTTCACTTCCGATGCGCAGGCTGACGCAGCACCGCAGCCTCTGCCAGCGAAGAAATGAAAGGGAAGAGAAGAGGAGCTGTCGAAAGTGCTGCAGATCATGATGCTGCTGTCGGCGATGGTGGAGATGAGAGAGGGGAAGGAATCGACCGCCACGAAGATGGCTCTGGCGGCTGAGGCGAGAGAGATATTAGCTCGGTTGTGCGAGGAGATTAGGCCTAAGGACTTGTTTTCCAGTGAGGCCGTCAGGGTCATGGTCGAGGATCTATGATTGAATCGATCGAGGTATCCGACGCTGGTGTTCCGGTAGCCTAAGATGTCTAGACTGCAACACACGAAAAAAAATGATGGAAGAGTCACGGGACCACACAGCTTCAGCTCATGCTGCTCTATCTCATTCAACAAGCTTTGGTCTAAGCTCTGAATCTCATGGTTCTCAAAGGTTAATGGCCAGTAAATCAAGTCCAATGGTATTGACAACATGAGGTTTTCCCTATAATTCCACTGTACATATTCCTACCCTAGCTTCTTCCATGTCATCTATGAAACAGACACCAACAAGTGAAACACAATCTGCTCTTGTAAAACATCTTTTTTCATCTTCAGTACCAACGTCAAGTCTTGAAGCTGTAAATCAAAGGCTAGATGCACGATTCAATGGGCCAACTTATTTTACGATTGTTCGACGTAATTGATCACATCATCAATTCTGCTGAAAAATTAAACTACATGTCTGTAGGTCAGCATTCTATGCCTATTATTTTCAGAGGACCAAATAGAGCTCCTGCTGGTGTTGGTGCTCATAATTCACAGTGTTATGCTGCTTAGCATGCTTCTTGTCATGTTCGAAAGTACTAGCTCCCTATTCAATCAGAAGATGCAAGAGGCTTGCTGAAAGCTGCTATTAGAGATCCCGATCCTATTGTTTTCCTTGAAAATGAATTTCTATATGGAGTCTTTTCCAGTTTTGGCAGCCGTTCTTGATTCAGATTATTGCTTACCAATTGAAAAAAGCAAAGATTGAACGAGAAGGAAAATATGACACCATCACATCTTTCTCAAAGATGGTTGGTTATGTTCTTAAGTAAAAGAAATGAAGAGAAATGAGAGGACATGTATATACATGCTTTCTTTTATGCAAGTATGAAGATCTCGTTATGCTTAGTAGAGCTAATGAGTTTGAAGACCCCGTTATGCTCGGTAGAATTTAGAATAGAAGACCTGGTAATAGTGTCGCAGCAGTTATCTTATAGAGAGTGACGGAAGGTTGAATAGCCGATGGAGCCCCATGTGGAAGACATTAATATCAAAATTAGGGACGGATACCTAAATAAGAACAAATAAAAGTGTTGAGGAGCTTAAATTGAAATGATAAATAAAAAAAAGAACCTACATATACTCTTTTATCGGTGTTTGAAGACTTGTTATGCTTAGTAGAGCTGAAAGGTTAGAAGACCACGGTCATGTGCATGAAAACAACGATTATGCTCATAGAGGCGGCGAGAAAGGAATAGACTCCGTCTGATATGAGGACGACGTCGGAGGCTAAATTTTGATCGATGGTAGACTTAAACAAGAACAAATAAAACTGTTAATAAACTTAAATTGAGCTTATTTGAAAATGATAAATTAAAGAATAAACTACATATAAAATTCTAAAGTCTTTAAAGAATTATTTTACAGGGGACTTGATGACTTGTTGAAGATCATAAATAAGACTTTAAATAAACTTGAGGGTTTGTCTCCTAACAAGATCAATATTCAAGTAAAGCCATCGGTGATCTTGATAGTTTCCTACTAGCTTCTCAGTGATCACGAGTTATGCTCCATTGAAACTTAAAGAGCTCAATGAGCTATGAACTAAATGCCAATAAATGAATATTAATATAAATAGTTGAACAAGAGCTGAAATGCCTACGCTACCGGATTCGCAATAGTTTATACAAGCGAACATAAGACGTTAATTAAGGCATTTTTTAATACACCTGCATGTGCTCGGACATAGAGATTTAAAGTGCAAATTTTAATGTCTCAAAAGGCTACACAGACCAAATTGGAATCAATTAAATATTAATCTAAAAAAATCTAATAAGATATTAGATCAATCAATAGCATTTTCTATGCCACCAGATTCACAACACATCGTACAAGCGAATAGAAGGAGTTAATTAAAGATTCAACTAAACTCTTGCACACATTATAAAGCATGATTAAAACTCAAATTTAATACCTCAAAAGTGTGCAAGCAATCTAAAAATATACCCGCATGTGCCCTAACACTACGTTGAATGCTTAAATTTAGTGTTTGAGGATGTTGCATGGGTTGATTCTCGATTTAGTCTTAGGACTAGGTCCGGGTTAACAAAACCTAAAAATCTATTATAATAATTTCAATTTAGTAAAATATCTAAGAAGCTAATTCTATCAAGTGGTAGATGATTCTATTAGGAGCTAAGCAGTTGATTTAAAGTTCTCAAATATATTTGATTCAATCAATCTACCCCGATGATGGTGTTGAGTAAGATTTCAACCGGAGGATACTCATCAATATGATTGTAATTTTAAATCAAATTAACTCAAATTAAATATCAATCTAAATATAGAATCTAAAATATCATTAACTATAAATGATTAATTGAAATTTAATTTTAAAAAACTTAAAAAAAAAATCCAATTCACCTTCATAATCATTTGTTGAGGTGACAAATTAAGAAAAACTCTACCACAAAGTGCTAAAGTTAAATCAAGACACAACTATGTTTACTCAAATAATCATGCCAAGAGACGCTTCTGCCCTCTCGACCGCGATTGGGTGAGGTTTCACACGACGCATATCACCAAAGTCCTTCGATCAAGTGGTGTCACAAATGGAACCATTATATTATACGACCGTACTCAGATGCTCCCCAATGGCTCGCCTTTGAGTTATAAAACTATGTGTACTTGATAAAAAAGCTCCTGCTAAAGTAGACTTAAGCTTGTCATTTAGACAAACACCACCCCATGTCTATAAGAATTTCTTGACATAACCCATGTGATGAGGGATCATTCTTGGTCGACACTACCTCCTCGAACTAAGACTAGGGACCGCGACAGCCCGGGATGACGGAACCATGGGATCTAGATCAGGCATGTCATCGTTCCCCCAATCATCCGCTTTAAGTTAAATATAATGAATTTCATATATCTAAATTCCAAAATCCACATGTTGCTACTATACGCTATGCATTAAGCGATCTGACGACTAACCTTAATCGAAAGTTCTCTCTCACTCATTGGGAGGGGTAATTAACTATAGGTGCTTGCGCCTATAGGAAACTTGGAACCATATCTAAAGTCCTCACAAAATGAGGGCGAATTCTCTGGGTAGTGTCTTATCTACTATCTCATCTGCCTTCTGAAAATTTTTCGACACTTTAAATCACACTCTCTTCATCAAAGAGTCGATGCCGAATTATCAGAGCCCACAGTTAACAAGCCCTTTAAATTCATTTCAAGCCTCCTACAGACTTTTCCTCTCCTCAGTCATTTGAAATGAGTCATGGTAGAATTTAGTATTCATTAGATGACTTGTTTATATCGATAGTGAGTTATTTGGCTTAGTATAAGCCTTCTGTAAGTCTCACTTGACCATATTTATATGCTTATAAGTTATAATTTAATCCCATTATAAGTCTTCAATGATTCACTAGGATTCTCATTTTGGATTATTTTAAGCAAAATATTGAGATTTAGTTCATGTATATCAAAGGAATTCAAGATTATTTTGAGTTTTATAGGTTCACTTGAGTTTGATCCCTATTTTCTTGTTTTATTTATAATCAAGTCACTATTTATTTATATTTAATTTTGAATTCATTTCTTTAGGACTTTATATTTTATATTTAACTTAATATTAAATCAATTCTTATTTTTTTGTTAAGTCCCAAAAATTTGATAAAATTTATGTAGTATTTTGATAATATTTGCCATGTATGGCTGCATCAAACAATTTTGTAATACCGATGTTTTGAAGATAGTATCTTGTGACACCATAGGTTTCATGTCCACTAAGCCCTATTGAGCACTAGTGGGATCTTTGATCACCTACATGTAGCAAGTATATATAATTTTCATATATTTAAGCCTTCTCCTTCCTTATTTTTTTAATTCAAAATACATTCTAAATCTTGATAGAAATTTGGCATACAGGTGCCACATCTATAGTTTTTAGTTTGGCCCATCACACCCTGATGAGCATGATGGTCGGTGTTTTCAAACAACTCAATTTTCAATTCATCTTTCATGAGCCCCGAGGCCTTCAAAACTTGTTATAGAATTCAACACAATATATAAGCATTTCTTTAGTGTTCGCTCTTCCATCCATACTTAACTTGTCTAAAGACATTAGAGTTTGGTTGCACCTGAAATTCGGTGGTTCTTGTAATTAGAGACGATTCTATTTAGCTTATTGACGAGGTCATGGAGATTACTTGCATAAGATAGACCGATGTATTGTCCTTACGCTTCTAATTTTTCATATACTAGAGTAATGTCACTACATCTTTTACATCCACATAATGACATAGCTTGTTGTCTTTTGGTTGTGTATTCCTTTCACATTACCGAGAAGAAAGGCTACTAGTATTCATTGTGGTTTGCAACATTGGTCCAAAAATCGTGAGGGACAAACTTTAATCACGCTTTAATCCAGGTCTCGGCACGATTGAGGGAAAATAGAGGCCAAGTTTGGTTCCTTTCATTTTCCTCTTGTATTCTGGGAAAATCGGGAATGCTAAAAAAAACATAAGAGAGACGAATCAATTGAGCAAGTTCGAATGGCGAGGAAGGATGTTTGTGCGGCTTTTTTTTTTAAGCTGGGAATGAGAGAGGGCAGGGCGTGAGAGAAGTGAAGCGGGATTGAACCGGGGAGAGGAAAAATTGAAGGTTTTGATTGATTCTTTTAAGAAGACAAACGAAGCCTTCACTTGCAGCTTTAAGGGAACGACAATGTGATTTAGGCCAAGACAAGAGAGAAAAATATGACGTCGAGTCCACGTAGCTTTACGTGTGGACTCCAATCATGGCCCGACATGTCCGATTTTTTTACCCATATTTAGCTTAACGCAGAACAGATGGACGATAATGCCGTTATCCCCGACTCTCCGGCCCTTGTTCAAACAAATGGGAGAAGAAGCATCATTGGAATGCGCGGGAGGAATTTAAAAAAATATATATCTAGATTTAGGGTTTAGGGGTGTATTTTTTTCTTGCAAATTGAGCTCAGAGAGAGAAAGAGAAAATCTTATTTCCTTTTTGTGAAAGAACCATCAAGATGAAGAACGAATTTGGAAGTTATAGCCTTGAGGAAATAGCTGAGGATGTATTAAATAAAAATTCATAGGTAATTTTTCTCCTCAACTACAATTTTTTTACGGTTTGTTAGTGTTATTCCTTGAAATTCTTTTATTTAGTGTATATTTCCTACACTATTTGGAGTTCTTTGCAAGAGGACTTTGCTTATTTTGAGAGATTTTTTATATCTGTACTCTCTGTACTCTCTGTACTCTCATGAGAGTACAAATGATTTTCTAAATACTTTTGAAGTTTATTTTGTCTGGATGGAGAGAATATGGTCATTACATTCCATTAGAAGCAATTTTGTGGCTATTTGGTTAATCTTTATAGGAGATTTCCATCTGTACTTTATGTACTCTCCTGAGAGTACAAAGTATTTTGGGTAGTTTTTTCCACTTTCTGTGGCCTGTTTCAAGAAAATATGTTCATTATAATCCATCATGAATAATTTGGATGTTGATTGGTGATTTTTTTAGTGTTATTTTGCATACTCTGTACTCTGGATGATTTTAGATATTTTTTTAGATTATTTGGCACGGTTGTTGATTATGTTTATTACATTGGTGAAGCAATTTGGTGGATGTTTGGATGATTTGAGATTCATATACTTTTACTCTTTGTACTCTGAGAGTCTGAGCATTTGGGTAGTTTTTTTCACATTTTGTGAAATATTTGGAGGAAATATATTCATTATAATCCATCATGAATAATTTGGAGGTTGTTTGGTTATTTTTTTAGTGTTATTTTACATTTGTACTCTCTTGAGAGTACACATAAATTTTGACCATTTTCTCCACTTTTTTTGGACTAGTTATTGAGATTATTTTCATTACTCATTGTACTCTCTGTACTCTCACTCTTTTCTTGCTCTCGATATTCTGTACTCTCTGAGTACTGAATAATTTGGTCATTTTTTTATTTCTTTGGCTTGTTTGGAGGAAATATGTTCATTAGGATGAATTTGGAAGCTGTTTGGTTGATTTGTTAGTTGTTTCTTACATCTGTACTCTCTGTACTCTCATGAGAGTACAGATAATTTTTGGCCATATTTTTCAGTTTCTTTGGCCTGGTTGTTAAGATTAGGTTTAGTACATTCCGTTGGAAGCAATTTGACAGCTATTTGGATGATTTCTAGGGGATTTTTGTATCTATACTCTCTGTACTCTCATGAGAGTACACATGATTTTGCCAATATTTTTGCAGTTTATTTGGCCTGTTTGTAGGAAATATGTTCATTACAATCCATTAGTAGCAATTTTGTAGGGTGACTTGGTTGGTTTTTTGTTGATTTGCATCATCTTGTCATTTCTTGACTTTTCATTTTGAAGTTTACCATGTATGGAAAAGGATAACGAGATGCTATATACCACTCTAACGTGTTTGATAATACTACATCACTCTTTAGTAATGAAGTCATTGATATTTGAGCTTCATCTACATCAATTCATTAGATTATAGAATTGTGACTCAATTATTACCTCAATCTGTCTTACAGTTATAGAGAAGCTTTCTTTTCTGGGTGGGCAGTGCATTCCTTTCACGATAAAGTTGCAGTGATAATAGGGATGCCAAATAGAGGGGAGAAGGTCTTATGGCATAGAGGGAATGTGCTATCTATGAGGTCAGCACTTCAGTGAGGAAGCCCTTAAAGAGCATCTTGAAGGTAAAAAAATAAGCAAAAGAAGTCTTCTTCTGAAGAAGGCCCCTTATAACTGTGTACCCTCACTCTATACTCTCTGTACTCTTTGTACTCTTTATACTCTCTCTACTCTCTGTACTCTGTATTCTCTGTACTCTATGTACTCTTCTCAACTCATGGGTAACTTGATATAATATTATTTATGTTTCTATGATGATTTCTTTGCTTGTTTGGAGAAAATATGCTTAATTTTGCATGGGAGGAATTTAAAGATATATATATATATATATATATATATATATATATATATATATATCTTATATATATATAACTGAGGTTTAGGGGTGTATTTTTTCTTGTCTCGAGAGAAAAAGAAAATCTCATTTCTTTTTTGTGAAAGAACCATGAAGATGGAGAACAAATTTGTAAGTTATTGCCTTGAGGAAAAAGTTGGGGATGTATTAAATAAAAATTCATCAGTAATTTTTCTCAATCAAAATTATACATACAATTTTTTTACGATTTGTTAGTGTTATTCCTTGAAATTCTTTTATTTAGTGTATATTTCTTATAGTGTTTGGAGTTCTTTGCAAGAGGACTTTGCTTGTTTTGAGGATCTGCTTTGCATGGGTATACTCTCTGTAATCTCATGAGAGTACTAACCAATTTCATATTATTTTTCATGAGTTCCTAGCCTGTTTGGAGAGAATATATTCATTACATTTCATTATAAGCAACTTGGAGGTTGTTTAGGTTGGCTTTTAGGATAGTTTTGCATGTGTACTCTCTGCACTCTCACAAGAGTACAGTACAAAGTATTTTGAGTATTTTTTCTAGTTTCTTTAAGAATGTTTGGAGGAAATATCTTTATTACAAATCCATTAGGAATAATTTGGAGGATGTTTGGTTACTTTCTTAGTGTTATTTTGTATATGTACTCTCTGTACTCTCTATACTCTCTGTACCCTCTGTACTCTCTGTACTCTCTATACTCTGTTGAGAGTACATATGATTTTATTTATTTTTTCCAGTTTGTTTGGCCTATTTGGAGAAAATATGTTCATTACATTGCATTGGAAGCAATTTGGAGGGATATTTGGATGGTTTCTAGGGGATTTTTGCATCTATACTCTCTGTACTCTCATGAGAGTACATAGCATTTTGGTCATTTTTTCAATTTCTTTGACCTGTTTGGAGGAAATATGTTCATTACAATCCATTAGGAATAATTTGGAGGCTGATTGGTTACTTTTTTAGTGTTATTTTGTATCTGTGCTCTCTGTACTCTCTTGAGAGTACAAACGATTTTGTGGACATTTTTTTCAGTTTGTTTGGCATGGTTCATGAGAATATGTTCATTACATTCCAGTGAAAGCAATTTGGTGACTGTTTGGATAGTTTCTAGGAGATTTTTGCATCTGTACTCTCTATAATCTCAATATTTAGCTCATTTTTTCACTTTCTTTAGCTTGTTTGGAGAGAATATGTTTATTTGGGACTACCCTATTTTACATGTCACATTTATGTGGAGCTATCTAAGTGGCGGTGAATGAATATAGCGGTCGATGACAAAGTCATGATATCTAATGACCCAAATTTGGGAAAACTCCTTGGCACCACTGTTCAGAATGAAACGGAGGCGTATGCACTGTACTGTAACTATGCACATCAAACGGGCTACAGTGTTTAGAAGGATCATACTAGTTATTGGCCAAACTCCAAGAAATTAAAATCAAAAGATTTTTTATGTGAAAAAGCATGTCGAAAGAAATCTGCCAGTCTAAATGGCTTAGCAAAATTCCAGAAAACTGATACAAGAATTGCTTGTCCGGCCATGATTAGATTCTCTGTTGACTTGGAGGGGAGCTGGATGGTTAAAAAATACATAGAAAGTCATAATCATTCATTTGAAAAGCTTGCTGACCTACATCTTCTCAAATCACATAGATGCATTAGCGATGAAAAGGCTTCCGTGTTGAAGACAATGACAGAGGCCAGAATTAGAGCAACTGATGCATTATGTTATCTAAGTGAGGAGGTTGGCAGCATAGAGAATATTGGATTCACAAAAATAGATACTTTCAATTTCATTCAGAAAGAAAAATATTGAGGATTGCAAATGGTGGTAGTAATGGATTAATACAGCTGTTCAAGGAAAGACAAGTAGCGGACGAGATGTTTGCATGGGATGTACAAGTTGATGAGTGGGATTGGTTAATAAGTTTTTTTTTGGAACAATGACATGTCTAGGATAGAATATGATTGTTTTGGTGATGTAATAATTTTTTATACAAGCTATCGACTCAATAAATATAATCTTGTTTGTGCCCCTCTTGTTGGAGTAAATCATCACTAGAAAAATGTGTTATTTGGAATAGCCTTTTTATCCGAAGAGACGATTGAGTCATTCTCATGCTATTCCAGATATTTCTTCATTTGATGAGTGACAGACATCCTACAATAATATTCACTGATCAAGATCAGGCTATGGCGAGAGCTATCAAAATTATATTACCATATACTCATCATAGGTTGTGCCAATGGAATATTTCAAAGAAATCTCCTTCCAAGGTTCACTGCTTTAATAGTAATAAGAGGGTACGAGCACTATTTTATGCATGCATGAGCAAATGTGACTCAGAGGAAGAGTTCGAAGAAGCTTGGTCTGCCATGCTAGAAGAAGGCAATTTGCATGATCATGCTTGGCTGTCTGAGCTTTATAAAATTATATCCAAGTGGTCCACTGCATTCAGCAAAGAGTCATTCTGCATGGTCATCTTGTCAACACAACGTAGTGAGTCAATGAACAATGTATGCCACAAAATCTCTAAACCAACAAGTTTGCTCACTGATTATTTCTTGGGGTTGGAAAAGATTATGGAGACATGGAATCGGAATGAACATGACAAAGACTTCAAGTGTAGCCACTCATCAATTGTTCCTGTTGTTGAGACCAGTCCAATTCTAAAACAAGTTTTTACATTTTATACAAGAAAGTTGTATACTATGTTTGAGGAAAAATTTTTGCATGGAGTTGGAGGCCTATCATTAACTGTGTCAGATGACAGCCCCATAAAGTATTTGGTGTGAAACTTAAAGAATAAAAATTCATCCAAAATATGGACTGTCCATTTCAATAGGACCACCTTAGATGTAACATGTACTTGTAAGAAATTTGAAATGATGGGATTACTTTGTGCCCATTGTATCAGAGTTCTTAGTCGGAGAAGATGTAGTCATTCGGATAAGTATCTTCTCATGCAATGGTCTACCAGAGTAAAGAGGGATATTTACATCGATAGTGCATATAGAAAATTAAGAGATGTGGAAGGCACAGATAGAAATGCCACTAGCATTATTTTCCAGAACCAAATTAGTCGATATGCATATCAAATAAGCGTGAGGGCACAGGGTAATAATAGAGCTAAGCACTATATGCTTCAATCCTTAAAAAAACTATACGACGATGTCAACTCTATAATAAGTGAGAATTCTCTTCCAACTGACAGATAAGCTAAGAAGAAGAAGTCAATCACAGCAGATAAGGGAAAAGACATCTTAAAGGACCTAGTTAAGCAACATCCAAAGGGTATTTCCAATGCAAGGCTTAAGGGATATTGGGAGAGATCCAAGAAAGCCCAGAGTAATTCTCTATTTGCCCTTAATTTTTAGTATTTAAAATATTATTTTTAATCTTCAAACCATCCTATTTTTGTTGTTATAGAAACCAAAGCGATAGTGTCGAGCGTGTTTTCACCCACGATACCTTTCTATTATGCTTGTATTTTTTTTGGAGCATACGCGAATAACACACATCGATCTTTGTAAAAATATTAAATGATCGATGTTCTACCTCAAGAATTCAACTCGAGCTCAATGATTCGGTCGGTGAAGGAACACTAAGTTGATGATGGATATTATTAAAGGAAAATATTTCAATGCATGATATCATTTAGTTATGTGTTCTACGGTTGTGCAATCATTTCTGAAATGCTTTAGAGTCTCCAAGATGAGTTTCTTTTTACTTAGCACACCGGTCTCACCTATGAGATTGGTTAGGAGGACTGCCTCGAGTTGCAACATTAGGATGACTTTCTTCATTGATGCAATCATTTCTTCATTAGGATGACTTTCTTCTTAAGCATCTTTATTCTAAATCGTACTATTATTATAAAATTTATCTATTTATATTGAAAATGAATTAATTTACTATGATGTTTCTTAAGATTTACTAATCAATGCCCCATATATACTCATACTATTTAAGTCAATATTTCAAAGCATCTTGACTTAATGGTTTTGATATAAAATCTCACATTTCAATTTTATTTAGGGTTTATTAATATTGGTCAATTTTTGAAGAAACTTCGTATGTCATAATCAAATATTTGTTCGAATACACTTAGTTTATCTCATATTTGAGTTTATTGTATTGTTTAGTAATCTCTCATTAGTATATTCGCCCATTGTGTGAGTCAGTTTAGTAGATGAATCAGTACTCTCCAGCCCAAGAACTTACATCTTCCAAACAGGCCAAAGAAAGTGGAAAAAAAAGGATATAGAGAAGAGTCAGGGAGTCTGATAGTGCAGGAGAATCTGAGTCATGAGTAGAGAGGGTACATAACTTGCTTGAAACTAGGAAGGTCCAAATGGACTTTAATAGTCAATTATTTTTCGCTTGGTTTTTTTTCAACTTCAGTGTTGCTCTTAAAGCGGTAGTGCATGAGTTTATTACGGACTTCGTAATCCTTAGACCGTGGCAATAAAATTTCTCATATTTTACCAAATTGTAGTTTCTGATTGAGGCATTACGTTCAATTATTTGAATATCCTTAGACTGTGGCAATAAAATTTCTCATATTTTAATATGGGTCAATTATTTTAAAGAGTTAAGTTTAATAATCATACCCGCTTGCATTACATTCACATGCTAAGTATTTCATATTGCTTCTCCTGTATACTTTCAGTTGAGGCATTGAATGTGGTGGTATAACAAATTTTAGATTATGTAAATTTTAACTTCACTTTTTCAGTTGATCCAAATTTAAAATTTGATATAATTTGAATATCAAAATTAAGCATATTTTCTCCAAAGTAAAGAAATCATCATAGAAACGTAAATAATATTTTATCAACTACCCATGAGTAGAGAAAAGTGCACAGAGAGTCCAGTGAGTCCAGAGGATGAGTCTGAGAGTACAGAGTATAGAGAGTACAAATGCAAAAGAGGGTTCACATGCAAACCTTTCGAAAACTCATAAAAAAGTAACCAGAGCATCCAACTTGCTTTAAGGTTATAGTGAACAATTCTCGCAAAAAAAAAAGTGGAGATGGAAAAAAATAAGCAAATAGTCTGTACTATGAGGAGAATACAAAGAGTTAAGCTACAGAACATCTCAAATATTCTTATAGTCAGTCTTCAAACTACCTGCAATGGAATATAGAGTACAGGAAGTACAGAGGGTATAGAAAAATTAGAGAGCCCAGGAGAGTACAAAGAGTACAAATGAAACACATCGCAGTAAAGCATTCAAGCGTCAACCAAATTGATGCAGGTGTGCTATGCTAATAATAAAAGATCCAAACTGCCCAAGGATATTGAAAAAAAATAAAAGAAATACCCTGTGCAATTATTTCCTACTTATCAAACTTAAAATGAGTTCTTAGCTTGGCTTTTCATTCCAAAACAAAAGATAGCGTAGCACCTAAAGCAATTCATCTTCTTCCAATCTTTGGTCATTGATCCAGTTAAGTGGGATTTTTAATTCTCCATGTACTTGCCAAATATCCATGGTCGACAACATTATCTTGATGTACCCACCATTTGATTGGCCATTTTGTGATGCACAAAAGGCCGATAATCTTCAACAAGTAATTTGAAAAGCAAGAAGTATAGTCAATAAGGGGGCCTAAAAAAATAGTTTACGGAAACCAAATTGGAAACAACTCTTACAATCTCAAGAAGAATGGCCTTATGGGTTAGTTTTGGTAATGAGCCATAAAAATACCAATCTCCTAGCTTAATATGCCCAACCAGGAGAGTCCAGTGCAGATTATCTATAATTGGAAGTAAGAGTAGCTCAGCCCTTGACACACTATCTGCAGTGACATGCTGGATGAATATTTTGCTTTCTTTATGAAGACCATATTTCGCATAGCTCTGTAAGAAAAGAAGAGAACATTTTTAAATTGTAGTATCCATCTATAGAAACAAGGATTGAATCGTAATATCCTTATCGTGGGTAACTTACCAAAGCATGAGATGTACAAATAGGGACATATAGCCCGAGACGAGTACTCTTTGGTGATAAGAAGGCGAAGGCATCGACTTGCATCGATAGATCTTGATGTCGAACTCATCGATCGCCCTCAATAATGATATTCCATGAATCTATCACCCAAGTGAGAAATATTTTAAAGCGAGCTTAATTAAATGAATAGGTTATTTTATGTGTGATTGAAGATTAACTTACTTATCCCATCGGGAGCGACGTGTCAATAAGATGGAGCATCGACTTAGAATAATAGGATGAGAAGTCAACAAAATGATGTGCTTCTGCTGGCTACAATGAAATTACCGATGATGAAAGTTAGTGAGGAAGAGCTAAAATCACTATGAATTAAGGATCGATCAACTAAGATGATGCATACCTCCGACTGATGCTCCTCCACCATAACGATAGCAGTCTGTGGGTCATCGACCTTTATTCGCTCATCTTTGCAAACCTATAAGAAAATTTAGTGAAATCTATTTCTATTATCTCAAATTTAGAAGGAAGTACTTTCTACAATTTCTCATCTTGAGTGGAGGCCACCACATCACTTATTCTTGCTTTGACTTCCGTAAGTGTGTGTGAAGGAGGAACAAGCTTTCCTCTTCCCATCTGTGAGCCTTCACACCATCAATTTGCGATTAAAGGCTTTGGAGCATCTTCATGTGCGGTGGAGGCCTCCACATAGCTTCCCCATGGTGACTCAGGGGCTTCCCAGTGGAGGCTACCTGGGCTTCCAAGTGGAAGTATCCATGAGGCACATCCCAAGTAGAAGTATCCAGACTTCCCAGTGAAAGTATCCATCCACAGAGTTCCTGCAGGAGACTCCATGCTAGCAGGGAAGCTCCTCTGGTATCCTCCATAGGTGTTGCCCCTGTGACTACCTCCTCAAGAGTTTTTCCTGTGGTGACCTCCATAGGAGCTTCCCCCCACAGTAGGGATGGTAGGACCCTGTTGCCCAGTAAGAACCTCCTTAATAGCAGTAACCCACAAATCAATCCCATCCATTCTCTCTATCATTGTTGCTTGAAAAGAAGATACAATATCTTTCAAGTCCTTAAAACCTGCAAGTATCCTCTCCACCGCAAAGCCTTATGTGGGGGTAATAGTAGAGGGTGGGCTAGATACATTGGATGGGGGAAAATATCGAGGAGAGACATATGAGATTGGTGGGGGACTTGACTTAGAATGGGGCTATCGACTGTATGTGCATGTTGGGGGAAAATGATTCAATGAGCAGTCTCCTCTTACGATATGAATGAAAGGCGTGTTAAATCGATAAGAAAATGTGATGACTATAGTATAAATAAATACATCCTTATATGAGTGATATTATTATGTCACGATGTCCTCCTAAACAGTGAAGGCTTCATCACGGAAACTTTATTTTTCCATCGCGATACATGGCTTTGCAAATGGAGATGGCGCTGATGCTTATGTGCTTTCAAGATCTACAATTAATATTTATATAAGTTATATTCAATGCATCAAATAATACATAACTGAAGATATAAAACATATTATAAGAAGAGTGATAAAGCCACTCATGTACCCGGGTGTCTTCTGGGTATGAATCTTTGATGTAATACCATCAAATTGTGAAACTAGGAAGGCCAAATGGCCTCTTGATTGTATTCAACAAATTTATCTATGTCATCGGCATACAATCAATTCGATGCCCTATAGTTGTGATATACAAAATAAAGATTTGATAGCGAGAAAATATATGTACACCTGGCGTGTCACGAGCAAAGCTATCGCATGCTCAAGCATAGTCTTAGTCCTGACAGCTATGACAGTGAGATTTCTACCATAATACCTTCTCCCCTCTTTTGGCATCCCTATAATTCTGTAACTTCATTTGGAGGTAAAAGAAATGCACCCGAAAAAAGCTTGCTTCTATGTCCCAACAAGGCATTGAGGTAATATGGCTGAGTCTTGTTGAATTCCAGAGTCTAATGAATGCAGATGAAGCCTCTTTAAAAGTCAATAACTTCATGATAAATCATTCATATTATCGAACAGTTCTAACGTGGTATGCATCTCAAGTTATCCTTTTCAAATATGGTAAACTTCAAAATGAAAAGTCAGTTAATGAGAGTACATATGCAAATCACCATAAGAAACAACCAATCAGACTCAAATTATTCAATTGATGAACATATTTCCTCCAAATAGGCCAAAGCTGGAAAAAATGGCTAAATTGTACTCTCAAGAGAGTGCGAGAATACATCAAAATAACACTAAAAATCTACCAACAAGTAAGATGCAAAACACTAAAAAACTAAAGAATGCAGTCTTAAATAACACTAAAAATAACCAAACGACCTCCAAATTATTCGTGATGGATTAGAATGAACATATTTCCTCCAAACAGGCCAAAGAAACTAGAAAAAAAATGACCAAAATGCTACTTTCATCCTGAGAGTACAGATCAAAATCTCCGAAACCATCCAAACATCACCAAATTGCTTTCCAGAATGTAATGAACATAATCGAACAACCAGCCAAAGCGAAAAAATGTCCATAAAATCATCTGTACTCTCAAGAGAGTACTGAGTATAAATGCAAAATAACACTAAAACCAACCAATCACCTCCAAATTATTCACGATGGATTGTAATGAACATATTTCCTCCAAACAGCCAAAACTAAAAATGACCAAAATGCTGTACTCTCATGAGTACTGAGTCTGAATGTGAAATCTCCAAAATCCATCCAAACATCCAAATTACTTCTTAAATGTAATGAACATAATCAAACAACCATGCCAAGAAATTGAAAAATATATCCAAATCATCAGTCGAGGAATAGAGTAGTCTAAATAACACTAAAAAACTAACCAAACAGCCTCCAAATTGTTCCTGATGGATTGGAATGAACATATTTCCTTCAAATAGGCTAAATAAACTAGAAAAAAATGACCAAAATGCTCTGTATTCTCATGAGAGTACAGATGCAGAACTCCCCCAGAAACCATCCAAACATCCACCAAATTACTTCTACTGGATGTAATGAACATAATCTGAATAACTAGGCTAAAAGCGGAAAAATGTCCACAAAATCATCTACTCTCAGTACAGTATAGATAAAATAACACTAAAAAAACCAAATAATCAGCCTCCAAATTATTTCTGATGGATTGTAATGAACATATTTCTTCCAAATAGGCCAAAAAAACTAGAAAAAAATGACCAAAATGCTCTGTACTCTTATGAGAGTATAGAGAGTAGAGATACAGAAATCCCCCAGAAACCATCCAAACATCTATCAAATTGCTTCCACTAGAATGTAATGAACATAATCTAACACAAAAAAAATTGGAAAAAATATCATCATATACTCTCAAAGTAGAGAGAGAATAACATAAAACCAACCAAATAATCTAAATTGTTCATGGATTAATGACATATTTCCTCCAAACATGAAAGCGCAAAAAGACCAAAATGTTGTATCTGAGTATAGAGTATGTGAAATCTCAGAAAATATCAAATTTCTTACTAGAATATGTAAACATAATCAACAAGCCAAAGTAAAAAAAAATATCCACAAAATCACATCTGAGAGTGGATGCAAATAATAAAAAACAACCAAACATCCTCAAATTATTGATGGATTGGAATGAACATATTTCCTCCAACAGAGAAAAGCTAGAAAAAATGAGAAATGCTTTGTACTCTCATGAGGTACATAGAGTCCATATCAATCCCAAAGTAAACATCCACCAAATTGCTTATTGAAATGTAATGAATATAATGAACAAAAGCTAAATAAAAAAAAATGTAAATCATAGTACTCTCGTACAGAGAAAACACAAAATAATACTAAAATTATATATAATTATTAGATGAATTATGAACATATTTCCTCAAACATATGAAATTAAAAAAAATGTCTATCTCTCATGAGAGTACATAGAATCTGAATCAACTCAACTACTAAAATACTGATATTCATTTAAATAACTCAAATGTTCTAAATGTTCACATCTTTCTGAGAAGAACAGAAAATCTAAATTCATTAAAGTTCGAACACTGTAAACCTCATGTAGTGCACAATATCTCAATGGAAGTTATTTGCAAGATTTCAAATCTTGAAGTGGAAAACCCTAAATTGTTCGACGAGGAATGTGACACTCTTGTTTTTCTTCTCTTTGTTTGAGTTAATAAATCATCGTCATTATTATCGATTCATGCTAAATGGGTAAAAATTGACATTGCGTGATTTGGAGTCCGTAAAATACGTTACTGGATAATATTTTCTTATGAGGCCTCTTTTCTTTTTTCTTTTTTTCTTTTCTCTCTTTTTTTTAATATGTAATACCTATTTAAACTTAATATATATATATATATATATATATATATATATATATATATATATATATATAATATTATTTTTTATTATTTTAGCAAAAATAAAGAGGGTTAACAATTAGTTACCAAAAAAATTTATCATAAAAATATGTATAGATTACAAGAAAATTATATTTTTATTAAAATTTTGAACAAATAATCAACTTCATTCATATAACTTCATATTGCATCATCATCTGAGGAGAAAGCTCAAATGTAGAAAGAGCATGAAATTGAGGCAAAGTCAGTTTTATTTTGCACTAGCTTTTTGTAAAATGAAGGATAAGAAAAAAAAATTAAAGATAGACCTCCCACTAGTATTCTCAAGATACTACTTATTTATATATATAAATAGAGTGACCCTGATCTTATACATTGAGTTTATTATATTGTTCATGTGGTGCTTGCATATTTCTTATTTTTTTCAATCTTATTCATGATTATTTTATTTGAAATTCTAGCATTTTGTTCCTCATTACACATTTTGATGGTTATTGTTTGGATTCTTTTTAAATCTTGAGCTAGTTACGAGTTGTATAGACTATAGATGGTGGTGCTCTCTTGCGCTTCTTATCGCACTTTGATTTCATTTAATTTTATTTATTATTATTATTATTGTTATTATTATTATTATTATTATTATTATTATTATTATTATTATTATTATTATTAGCATTGATTAGTAGTAATAGTTGATTTCAAAATACTAGAAACTTTAAAATTGTTTTAGATTTTATGGGCTAAAATTCCACCACCAACCTCTTATGAAAAGAGTTGTTTATGGTGTCATTGTAATTTTAGAAGGGATGGAATAGAGACACTACCTGAGATTTATCCTCATTTAGTGAGAACTTTAGATGTTCTGGGTTTTCACTAGCAGCCTTTATAGTTAATTATCTATAAGAGAGAACTTGATTAAGGCTAGTCATTGAATCGTGTGTATAGTAGCATCATGTAGAGTTTTAGAATTTAAGATATGAAATTTATCATTTAAACCTGATGGTTGGGGAATGATGGCGTCTATATAAATCCCATGGTTAGTCATCTTGCATTCTGTATTTAGTCAGGAGGTTACGCAACATGATAGAAGGATCTTAATCAACAACACATGGGTTACGTGTCAAGAAATCCTTGTAGACAGGTGGTGTTTGTCAGGAGACAATCTTAAGTCCACCTTTAATGAGGGTTGTTTTCCTATCAGTATACCTATGATTCACAACTGGTGCCATTTAAGCATATGGGTTACTCGATAATATATTGGAGCTACGCCAAATCAATTAAAGGACTCGTGTGCTTTCATTCATATGGAGCTCTGGCCAACATAGTCAAAGGACATGTGTCACATCTTTACTGGCAAGAGATTGATTGAGAGTGAACATAGCAGAACACTTGATTTAACGTTGGCTCCTTTGTGAGCTAGAGTTTTCTTAGTCTATCACTCCTAACAAATAGTTATGGAAGGTGGATAGATTAGATTTGATTTAAGTTTAAATGATAGAATTTCATTTAAGCTATTTTAGATTGATAGTTAATTTGAGCTAAAATTTTGATTAATTTGCATGCGTTTAAGAGCTTTAGATCCTGTCAACTCTGTTTAGCTATTAAGAGAGGATTAGATCTGTTGTCACCTTACAGAATCAATTTTTTAGATGTTTCACTGATTTGAGACTCTTATTATAGGTTTTTAGGTTTTGTTGACCCGGACCTAGTCCTAAGACTAAACAGGGAAAATAACTCACGCAATATCCTCAGACACTTGAATTTAAGCATGCAACATAGTGTCGGGTTGTCTATGGAGACAATCTTAAGTCTACCTTAGCTGATAAAATGTTATTTATCCTATCAAGTATGTCCTATGATTCACAACACAAAGGGAAAATCCATTATGGAGCATTCGAGCTACGATCATGATTGTAATATAATGGAGTCGGGGAAACCACGATCGAGGACTCATCGTAACTACTTCATCATGAAGCCTACGCAGTTTAGAGGACACGGGACGCCTTATTGGGGTGATTGAGAGTGAACATAACAGAACACTTGATTTGAGATTGGCTCCTTTATGAGCTAGAGTTCTCTTAGTCTATCACTCCCAACAAATAGTTATGGAAGGTGGATAGATTGAATTTGATTTAAGTTTAAATGATAGAATTTCATTTAAGCTATTTTTTATTAATATTTGATTTGAGTTAAAAATTTTATTAATTTGCATGTGTTTAAGAGCTTTAGATTCTTTCAACTCTGTTTAGCTGCTAACAGAGGATTAGATCTACGTCACACATTCAATTTTTTAGATATTTGATTTGAAACTCTTATTATAGGTTTTTTTGATTTAATTAGCACTAGTCTTAAGACTAAATGAAATAATTTTAGATTGATATTTAATTTGAGTTGAAAGTTTGATCAATTTGAATATGTTTAAGAGCTTTAGATCCTGTCAACTCTGCTCAGCTGCTAACATAGGATTAGATCTACTGTCATCCGACAAAATCAATTTTTTTAGATAATTCAAAGATTTGAAACTCTTATTATAAGTTTTTAGGTTTTGTTGACCCGAATCTAGTCCTAAGACTAAACCGAAAAATAACCCACGTAGCATCCTGAGACACTTGAACTTAAGTGTTCAGCATAGTATCGGGGCCCATGCGGGTGTATAGTAATTTTAGGTAATCTTATGTTTGAATTATAAGATTGATTTCTGATTTATTTAATTTCAATTTAGCCTGCATAGCCTTTTTAGATATTAAAATTTACACTTGAAATCATTATGTCTGAGCATATGTGGGTATTCATAACTTAGTTAATTTCATCTAATTAATGAATTTATTGATCTTGAAAATCATAGTTAGGATGAAACTCCTTAATTTTTTATTAAATGAAGACCTATGATTTCTGTAGATTTTTGATTTAGTATCGTCTTCTATTTTTATAAATTTTGATTTAGTATATCGCCCTCTGCTTGTACAGAGTTGCGGTCGTGGCAAAGAAAATGTTTTGATTTAGATTGTAGTTTAACACATTTCTTGCACATAATTTGCTTAATGAGCTTTTTGTAATTTTTCCAACTTCATTATGCTCAATTTACATCAATTTTGATAAGTTATCCCGATTTCAACATTTGTTTCTTTACCCTCACTTATGCTTATTATCTAATATAATAGTCACCTCCTTATTCATATAAGAGTTATTAATCCCAATTTGGAGTCATCGTTAGATTTTGGGTTTATTGCAAGTTTAATCTCCCAAAATTTCAATTAAAGCTTGTTTAATTTTGAGAAATTTGCAAGAAAAGAGAACTCACTTTGCCGCTTCAATTTAATTTATATAGAGTAGCTATTAGAGTTTGTGCATTTAATATTAGCCTCCCCCGAAGTTTGTGATTTTAATATTAGCTTCCCCAAATTTATGCATTTAATATTCATCTCCGTCAAATTTATGAGTATAATATTCGTCTCCCCATAAATTTGTGATTTTAATATTCTCCTCCCTCAAATTTCACTTAGATTTTAAATAAATATTCTATTCTCCCTAAAATTTACTTTAAAGGCTTCCCCCTTTTTCCTTGTTTGGCACATTTTAGTTTAAACTTTTAAAGTTTTCTAAAGTCACTTTTACCCTCTCATTTTTTTTAAGTCAAAGATTTGAACTTTTTTTCTCAGCATCATCCCCGATGGGGATGCATGGAGTGTTTTGGCTTCTTGGTTGCACAATGTGTTACAACACCACAATATGTTTTCATCTTGTCGCACCACTGAGCGTGTGAGTTCTTCAAACCTATAAGGATATACAATGAATATATAATCATCCCTCTTTTTTTCTAAGTCGTAAATTAGAAAATTTTGGCGACCTCGACATCATCCCTGTAGAGGCTGCATCGAAATTTTTAATCGGTATGCTAGCGTAGTGATGTCTTGTGACACCACAACTTAGTTTTCATCTCGTCACGCCCTGATGAGCACAACGAGGTCTTTAAACCTGCAAGAATATATACAATGTAATATATAATCATCCCTTTTTTTTTTCTAAATGTAGAAATTAGACAAAATTTGATCTCGTCACGATAGGGGGTTGCCTCGAGATGTTTACTTACTTCGTTGTTGGCGTGGCGGATACACCACACATACTTGTTATCTCGTTTATTATACATTAAGCATAAGATTCTTGATCACCGCATAAATATATATATATATATATATATATATATATATATATATATATATATATATATATATATATATGTATGTATGTATATATATATATATGTATGTGTATATATATATATGTATGTATATATATATATATATATATATATGTGATTATATGTATATATATATATATATATATGCAAACATTTCAAATTTATTATCCATTTCAACATATCAGAGTTTTATTTTCATATGATAGCATAATTGTTTTGAAACCTAAATTTAAATAAATATGTGATAAGCGTCTTTATAGTAAATTGTTTGCTATTCCACTTTGCTCTCGATGTGTAGGGACCAATCGCCTTCTTGATGATGCAACAACATCGAGGTTTTCATATGAGAGGGATGACAAAACTTTTGAAATAAGTACGTTTAAAAATATAATTAGTAGCCACAGGAGGCTAAAACATTAAAAAAAGGGGGAGTTTACATACATAGCACACAATTCTTACATATTTACATATCTAAATTTTATATCATAATTTTGCTTGGGAAGTGCCTCAACTTTAATTAGTCTTTTTTAATAAATATCTAAAATTTATATTTAAAATATATTTATTTTTATATACATAAAAAATAAATTTTATTAAAATTTAATAATCTTTTTTATATAAAATTAAAAAAATTTATAATATTTATGTAAATATAAAATTTTAAATTTAAATATGTAAAAATACAAGAATTGAGTTCTCTATTAGGCAAGAGTACGTTTAAAAATATATAATAAATTTATAATAAAATTTAGTTTTAATATTATATAAAATATTTAGCTTAAAAATATATAAATATTTTTATACATATATATATATATATATATATATATATATATATATATATATATGCATTATATATATATATATATATATATATATATATATATATATATATATATATATATATATATTTATATGAAATTAACTTTTTTATTATAATTTATTATTTCCATTATTTTATATATTTAAATTTAAAATTTCATATTTACATAAATATTATAATTTTTAAAATTTATAAAAGATTATTAAATTTTAATAAAATTTATCTTTTATGTATATAAAATAAATATATTTTAAATATAAAGTATAGATATTTATTAAAAAAAATTAATTAAAGTGGCCAAATTGCAAAATTAGTTTTTTTTTATGGGAATTTACATACATACTACATAATTCTTATGTATTTATATATCTAATGGCTAAACTTCATTTTTTACATATATAACACCCTAATCTTCAATATCACATTAAAAATACCACTTTATTCACTTTTTAAAAGTAAAATGAAACTTTTTAAGCATAGAAAAATGTTAGATAAGTAAATATCTAATCTTAGATGTTAGATATGTAAATACATAAGAATTGTGTGCTATGTATGTAAATTCCCCAAAAAAAAATTTTAATGCATAATTGCTTATTTTAAAAATTTTCCCCAGAGCGACTGCTCCTGGCTGCCTCCACTGCAACTCCAAAACTCGCATGGGCGTGAGTGCAGCTGATCGCTCAAATCAATTCCAACACCATCATGGCTCATTGCTCGGTTAGGGTAAGAAATCTTGAGCTTTGCTTCACAAGCCTGGATGGAAATGTATTGGGGGCGTTCGGTTCATCGCGGAGGAAGCGTTGCATGTGGTCAACGAAGTCCTTGCTCGAGATGAAGTCGTCAGTGACTGTGACAAGATCCCTGTCGCCGCCGCCCCTATATTTTAGGAGCTTCGTCATCGTCGGGGGTCCGCCGAACTCGCCTGGGGTCATCCCAGTCGACTACTTCAGCGGTTTCTCCTTTGGGAGTATCACGTGGGTGATCAGCGGCAATGGCTGCGGAGTGAGGGAGAAGTCTGCATCGCCACAAGATGCTGGATTAGCCGCTGACCTCCCGGATGTGATCCATGCTTAGCTTAAAACCATCACCAAGCATTGAGAAGAGGAACTCCTCTAGATCTGTATTACTAATTGATATCGGCTTTGTACTGCTGTCTAATAGATTTTGCTCGGATACATGCTCAGAACCCAATCTTTCAGTCCCAAATTCAGCAATCGGTGATTCAAGCATGTTTGAGTTTCAGTGGTTTGGTTATTCTAGATGGTTCATTCAGGGATGAAGTGGGCCGAAAATACGTTTTCCAATAAAACTAGAAACAGAACCCACTGAAGCACTTACTCTTTGGGCTTTCTTCCATTAGAAATCTTACCTAATTGACTAGAGTTAACTGGATTTCTCATTCGAGATAATTCATCCAAGTGCTTGAAGCTTGTTCCACAATCAGAATCATGAAATGAATCTTGTATCTTTTATTAAAGTTGCACAAAATCTCACCAGCCTTTTCAGCATTATGTCCGGCTTTGCTATAGGCAAAGGCAATATCTTCAAGTGAAAACAAAAAAAAATTATAAAAAAAAAAAAAAAAAAAAAACAGAACAAAAGGTATCAAACAAGGTTTTCAACCGTGTATCATCACTTTCCACAGCACATGAACTTGGTGAAGCCATATCCCGGGATTTTCCTTAAACTCAACAAGGGGTTCTAGCACTTCGACAAAACAAAAACCAAATTTTGAGAAGAGCAGGAGAGAGATGACCGTGGACGGTGAGATGAAAACGGGAGAGAACGTCGGCTTGCATGCATCCTGCTGGAGACGCCAAGAGAGAGAGAGAGAGAGAGGCCAGGAGGAGTTACGTAGCTTTTCATGCATGCGGTTTTTGGCCAGAAAACCAAGAAGGGGGCTGCGGTTTCCTTTGGAGGGAAAACGGTTGCCGGAGAAAGGCAGGGAACCGTTGTTAAAACCGACAGGAAGAGGTCAAGGAAAAATGAAGAAGCGGGAGAAAATAGGGATTATAACTTTCAATTATATATTAATTAATTTTCTTCTCTTTATTCAATAGTTAGCAAGATTTTGAAATCTGAAATTTAAAATTATTGATTATTTTAGAAGGAATTAAATTTAATTAACTTCATATCATATCTCTGAAAATTTTAATTGATTTTAGGGTAAATAAATTGTTAAAATTGTGTGCAATCATATTAAAATAAACATATAATTTTCTTTTATTTTTGTGGAGCTCGATTTCATTGAGATTTATGCAGAATCTTGCCAAAATCAAACTCACATAATATGGGTGTCAAATCTAGGTAAATTCATTCGATTCAATACGCTCGTTTACGTGATTGAGTTGATTTGTCGGCGTTGAATTGGGTGCATTTTCAGTGCGTCACCATTTTTCTCGATTTTTAACATGTCCGAATTGAGTACGAATAGTCTCATTTGATAAACTTTAATGTTTCGAAGCCAATAGTGTGATCAATTTCGCGAACAGAGGTCGTTTGATCCTTGTTGGCGCTTCTTGACCTCAATATGCGTGCAGACACGTTGATGACTCGAGCACTTGATTGGTTGTTCATCAAGTCATGCGATATTTATATCCTAACCAATTTCGATGTTACGCGATGGCGAAGTCCGTTCGCCGATCGGAGGTCATTTGGATTGATTTCAATGACGTATAGTGTATTTCAGCCTCGATTTGCGCGCTACCACTTCAAGTCATTCGACATTTGTACAGACTCGTACGAATTGAGTGCGGACAGTCTCATTTGATAGATTTCAATATTTTAAAGCTAACGGCATAGTTAATTTTGGGAACGGAGGTCATTTGGCTTGCATTGGCGCCTTCTGACTTCGATATGTGTGTAAGCATGTTGACGACTCGAGCGCTTGATCAGTTGATCCTTAAGTTGTGGAGTATTTATATCCTAACCAATTTCAATGTTCCTAAGGCGATGTTGAAGTCCGTTCGTCAATCATAGGTCATTTGAGTTGATTTCAGTGACATTCAGTGCGTTTCAACCTCGATTTGCGTGTTGTCACTTCAAATCACTCGACATTTGTACAGACTTGTCCCAATTGAGCGCGGACAATCTCATTTGATAGATTTTGATGTTTTGAAGCTAACGACGTAATCAATTTAATGAACCGAGGTCGTTCGGATATCGTCGCAGCTTCTCGACTCTGATATGTATGTCGACACCTTGATAGCTCGAGCGCTTAATCGATTGATCGTTAGATTTTGCAATATTTATATTCTGATCAATTTCGATGTTCTAAACTCAACGGTGAACTCCATTCGTCGATCAGAGGTCATTTTGATCATTTTCAGTGACGTCCAGTGCATTTTGAGCTTCAATTTGCGCACTGTCACCTCCGAAATCTCTCGAATTCGATTTGTTGGCTTGTCTTGATTTATGACACAGATATGGAGGTCAACAAATTTTAAAAAAATAACATAATTTATCTTTAAAATAAAAATAAGAATGATTAGAAAATACTAAGAACGTTTGAAAGATAATAAAAATAAAAAAAATAAAATTGTTTCAAACATTTGTTCAATTTCTATAAGGCGTAATTTGGGTGGAGTTTATGTTGATTCTAATCCTCCTTCAGTTCTAGTATTGCCCTCTTCCCTACTTTTATCTCCGCTATAGTTTGCTGTGGTTGGCTGCTTTTATTCTCCTACAATGATTTTGTTGATGCTGCGACTAGCTTTTCATTTCTATTATTTGACATTTTTTCTATTATTATTTGAGATATTTCTGGTTGTTCTACAATGACGTAGAAATCTGATTATTATTATTATTATAAATCACGTTCGTGTTGCTTTACTTAATTTTAAAATGGTGTGAGATTACTTTTTGCCCTTCTTGTTTTATTACAATATACTTAAAGTGTTAACTTCAGAAAAAATCAATGATAATACAAATCATATCAAAGTGTTAACTTCATTCAAATTATTTTTCTACACAATATGTATTAGTTTAACAAATCAAGTAACTTAAGAGAGAAAATTCAGATTTATTTGGAGTAGCTGCAATAGTTTAAAAAAAAAGTGGTGTAGCTTTTGTGGCTTCCTTTGAGACAGCACCACAGCCTATGCGAAGAAACGAAAAGAGAAGAGGAGCGGAGAGTGCTGCAGATCATGATGCTGCTGTCGGCGATGGTGGAGATTCGTCGAAGATGGCTCTGGCGGTTGAGGCGAGAGAGATATTAGCCGGTTGTGCGAGGAGATTAGGCCTAAGGACTTGTTTTCCAGTGAGGCCGTCAGGGTCATGGTTGAGGATCTGGGGTTGAATCGGTCGAGGGATCCGACGCTGGGGTTCCGACAACCTAAGATGTCTATTGCCGATAGAGTGCAACACACGAAAAAGAAGATGGAAGAGTCCCGGGACCACGAGAAAATATTACGTCGTCGTCCGGAGTTTGTATGTAAAAATGTTACAATCTTTATTGATTGTGTAATTTTTTCTTTTAAGCTTCAATTTATGTTAAACGATAATATCGTTTATGACAATAACCCGTTTTATAATTCAACAAGGGAGAAGCGTCGTTAATAAATGAGAATTTAAAAATATATATATCTAGATTTAGATTTTGTATTTTTTTCGATATATATATATATATATAAAGAGATTTTCATTTCTTTCTGAAAAGAAAAATGAAGATGGAGAAACATACTTTGAAAATACATGTATTAAATAAAATCATCGATAATTTTTTATCACATATTTTTTATTGTTAGTATTATTCCTTAAAATTCTTTATTTAGTATATATTTCATGCCACATATATGTTATTTTTTTCTAAGGTTTCTTATTTTGAATATTATAACTCTATGCATTTAGATATTTTAATATTTTTGAAGTTTATTTTGCTCTATATTTAAATCCATATTATTGAGATTTGCTAAACCACATATGACACATTCGATTGAGTGAGGTCAAAAAGCTTTAATATTAATTATTTTTCGTTATTAGCTTTTTTTCATTAACTGCGACAAAACGACAAAAATTGCTCGATATATAAGCTGAATATGAAATAATATTTGTTAGATGTTTCATTCGATTTTTGAAATAAAATTATATTATGATATTATATTATATTATTATTATTTATTATATTATTCATTATTATTATTATTATTTTATTACTATTATTTTTTATTTATTTTTTATTATTATTATATTACATATTTTTATTTATTATTATTATTTATTCTTATCTATAAATCATCATCATCATCATTTTACATATATGAAAAATTCATATATGGTTAAAACTTTGTTATTGAAAAGATTGAAGAATCTTCTCAATTATTATTATTATTATTATTATTATTATTATTATTATTAGAAATCATTGTCAAGCTAAATTTTTTATCAGATCTTTATCTCCTATTGTCTAAAAAGATTGTTCATGAGAACGATGTTATTCGTTTTCGTTTAGTTAAAAAACAACAACAAATTTAGCTCGATATATAAATGGAGAACAAACAAAATAAATTTAAATGAGAAGCTAACAATTCTTTGCTGTTATTCCTATGAAGCCGATAAGCCTCGCTTTATAGAGGAATATTGAAGCTGTCTCGTTTTCTTCTCCGTTGTTTGAGCAGCTCCGATTCGGGCTTACCATAACGGCGTGATTCGTGAGCAGAGTTAAGCGCCAAAATGAAAAAAATCACGATGAATTCATTGGTGTTAAAAATTGACTGGGTATATTTTCTGGACCACACAATTAGCTCATGCCGCTCTATCTCATTCAACAAATTTGGTATAGCTCTGAATCTCATGTTTAGGTTAATGTAAATCAAGTCCAATGGTATTGACAGCATTTTTTCCCAATAATTTCACTGTACATATTCTTACCTAGCTTCTTCCATGTCATCTGAAACAGACACCAACAAATTTGAAACACAATCTTTCTTGTAAAACATCTTTTGGAAAGATTCATCTTCAGTACCAACGTCAAGTCTTGAAGCTGTAAATCAAGGCTAGATGCACGAATCAATGAACTTATTTTATGATTGTTGAGCAATTGATCACATTATCAATTCTGCTGAAAAATCAAACTACATGTCTGCATGTGATCTTTATTATTTTTCAGAGGACCAAATGGAGTTACTGCTCGTGTTGGTGCTAAATTCTGTGTTATGTTTATGCTTCTTGTTGTTTGAAAGTATTTGGCTCCCTATTCAATCAGAAGATGCAAGAGGCTTGCTGAAAGCTGCTATTAGAGATCCGATCTGTTGTTTTCCTTGAAAATGAACTTCATGGAGTCTTTTCCAATTTGGCAGCCGTTTTGATTCAGATTATGCTTACCAATTGAAAAAAGCAAAGATTGAATGAAGGAAAATATGTCACCATCATCTTTCTCAAAGATGGTTGGTTATGTTCTTAAGCAAAAGAAATGAAGAGAGATGAAAGGGCATGTATATACTTGCTTTCTTTTATGCAGGTATGAAGATCTCATTATGCTTGAGCTAAGTTTGAAGACAGTTATGCTTTAAAGCTTAGAAGACCATGTATGTCTTGACAGTATTTATGTATGACTTGAAGGTCGAATAGCCATATAATGTGGGAAGATGCGAGTATCAAGGACAAGAGACTTAAATAAGAACAAATAAAAGTGTTGAGGTGCTTAAATTGAAATGATAAATACAAAAAAGTAAACCTACATATATTTCTTTATGGCGTGTTTGAAACATTTATTTTGAGCTAACAAATTAAAAGACCATATATAATTTTAAGCATTTATCTTTAGAAGCAGAAGGATGAATAGACTCAATGTAGAATTAAAGAAGATCATTGGATGATGGAGACTAAACAAATAAAATTGTTAAAAATTAAATTGAGTATTTGAAAATGATAAATTAATGAATAAAACATATAAAATTCTAAAAGTCTTAAATAAGAATTATCTACAGGGGACTTGAATTTGTTAAAGATCATAAATAAGACTTTTAATAAACTTAGTTTGTCTCCAACAAGAACAATATTCAATAAAGCCTTTGGTGATATTGATAGTTGCCTACGAATTCTCATGATCCAAGTTATGCTCCATTGAAACTTAAAGAGCTCAATGCTATGAACTAGATGCCAATAAATGAATATTAATATAAATAATTGAACAAGACAAATCTATCCATTCATTACATTGTACAAGTGAATAAAAGGCTTTAATTAAGGCATTCTTAATAATTGTAGAGAAGTAAGAAATTTTAATGAAAGGCTACATGAGACCAAATTGGAATCAATTAATATTAATCTGAAAAATCTAATAAGATATTAGATTAATCTATAGCATTTTCTATGCCACAAGATTCACAAAACATCGTACAAGTGAACAAAAGGTGTTAATTAAAGATTCAACTAAACTCTTGCACACATAATAAAGTATGATTAAAACTTAAATTTAATACCTCGAAAGTGTGCAAACAATCTAAAAATACATCCGCATGGGCCCCAACACTATGCTGAATGCTTAAATTCAATGTCTGAGGATGATGCTTGGGTTGATTCTCAGTTTAGTCTTAAGATTGGGTCCGGGTTAACAAAACCTACAAATCTATTATAATAATTTTCATTTAGTAAAATATAGAAATAATTTTTGTTATGATGGCGATCTTCTTTATCAAAAGCAGTTGTAAAGTTCTCAAATATATTTGATTCAATCAATTAACCACCACGATGATGGTGTGTTGAATAGATTTCTGGAGATACTTCAAAATAGATTGTAATTTAAATCAAATTTCAAATTAAATATCAATCTAAATATAGAATCTAAAATATCATTAAGCTATAAATGATTAATTGAAATTTAATTTTAAAAAACTTGCTAAAAATCAATTCACCTTCAATTATTTGTTGGAGGTGACAAATTAAGAAAACTCAGCTCACAAAGGCAAAGTCAAATACATGTATGTTTACTCTCAAATAATCTCATGTGAGGAATCTCCTCGATTGTGGTTTCATAGGCTCCACACATGATCAGATGTCCTTCAGTTTTGAAAATGGAACCATTATATTACGGTCATATGTAGCATGCTCCCAAACTTGGTATACTTGATTGGGCAAAAAAGCTCTTAGCTAAGGTGACTTTGTCATTAGACAAAGATTTCTTGGACGGCGTAACCCATGTGTTCCGATAAGATCCTTATGTTGTTACATTCCTCAACTAAGTAGAAGGTGTGATGGCAGAAATGATGGAACCATGGATCAGATGGGATCATCATTCCCCATCTTTAAGTTAAATATAATGAATTTCATAAATCTAAATTCAAAACTCCCACATGTAGCTACTATATACACATTATCGGCTAGCCTTGTCGAAAGTTCTCTCACATTGGGAGGGTAATTAACTAGGTGCTTGATAGAAAACAGAACCAGTCTAAAGTTCTCACAAAATGGGTGAAATCTCTGGTAGTGTCTTATACTATGTCATATATAGAAATTTTACACACTTTAAACCATATCTCATTAGAGGAGAGTTTGGAGTATTTGAGCCAATTATGATTTCATTTGGGGAAAGTTTCTCTTTCCATCTTTAGCTAGTCGAATCTAAGTTATTAGTAGTTATTATAAAAATTAAAATAAAAGAGAATCAAGTATCAATGAAACTAAATTTAAGTTAATTATATCATTATGACTAGTCTACTTATTCATATATATGGATCTTGAACATCGTTCATCATATAGGTTGGATCACTCTCGTCTAACAATTTAATCAATAGGATATTTAGAGTTCAATTTGGTAGTGTAGACATCCCGGTCATTTTGCAAATAATCCTCGAACCTGTGTACATACCAACTTGTGCAGAGGACAACTGGAATGGACATTACAGCTATAGGTTCTCGCCTTTGTATTTGAAAATGGATTATTTTAAGGCTTCATGATGGCAAGTTCCAATCATATGTGACTATTTTTTCCGTTGATCCTTTCTTTAAGGCATAATCAAGTCTCTATTAGGAAAATTGAGTGGAATAAAAAGGAGAAGAAATATATTGAGCGTGAGCTCAGATATAATCCTTTGCCATAAACGATAATGAGTATTCTTACCAACATTTGAAATGAAATGGATGAAAATAGCTCTTTGGTTATATTTGATCTTTTGAGCTCAACAACAAAAAATTCTAACCCTTCAGAAGAAACAACCTGAAACTTTATTTGCTGATTATCTGAGTCTAAGGTTGTATGAGGAAAAGGTCTTATGAAGAAGAGATATCAAAGGCCAATTATCAGAGAAGTAAAGAATGCTCCACTACAGAAAATACCACCAATGGAAGTAAGAACTCAAAATCATTCTAAACAAGTTTTGCATGGTGAGCATCAGAGTATGACACTTGGAGGTCTAGAATCCACTAAAATGAAAAGAAAATAAATCAGGAGCAAAGCCTCGAGAAGAAGTCTTTATGAACATCGGGCATGACACGACATATGAATAATCCATTGTGAAGGTCAGACAAAGAAATAAATATGGAGGCAAACCTCGAGAAGAAGTAACCATAAAGATTCCTCATTTGGAAGCAAATGACCTAGAGATAGCAAAAAGAGAAATCTGAGCTGCTGCTCAACAACCATTGTTAAAATAAAAAAAATTGTACAACAACTATGGAACCAGCGAGTGTTCCAACTCATAATGGTTTGATACTAAGATGGGTAAAGTGACTACTAGTCAAATCAAACAATCCTTCTGGACCTGACAACATTAGGTTCCAACTTCTCCAGTAAGGAAACTCGAAATACAAGGGTGCATCATGTCTTTAACGTTGCTAAGGAGAAAGGACTGATAAAAATTTTTAAAGTCCTGTCATTAGGAAGGCTAGAGTTGCTCCTCCACGGAGACATCCTACAACCCTGACAGGATATTAAATAATTCAAGCCCTACACGATGAACATCAGGGTGTGACAATTGAACCACATGTTCAGGAATCAGTCGTTGAAAGGTCCCGACAAAAAGAAAATAAATATGGAGGCTGAAGCCACGAGAAGAAGTAGAGACATAGAAACTTCTTCATCTGAAAGAAAGCTAACCCAGAGACAACAGAGAAAGAAAAATGATGAACTGCTTGCTCAACAATCATCATTCAAGTAGAAAATCATACAAGTAGAACTGGAATCAGAAGCGAGTGTCCCAACCCATAATAAGTTGAAAACCTATGATTGGCAAAGTGGAACAACTTTATTGATCAAATCAAATAATCCTTCTGGACTCGATAATGTCAGGTTCCAACTTCTATAGTGAGAAAAATTAAAATTGTATATGCAAGAGTGCATCAGGCCCTCAAATTTGCTAAGGAGAAAGGACTGACAAAAAAATATCAAAGTCCCATCATCAAGGAGGCAGGAAGTTACTTCTCCAGGGAGACCTCCTCCTACAACCCTGCCAAAATGTCAACCAATTGAAGTCCTGCACGGTGAACAATGAGGTGTGACACTTGGATCACAGGTTCAAGAATCCGTCGTTGAAAGTTCTCGACAAAAAGGTAAGCAAATTTGAAGGCTAAAGCCTTGAAGTGAAACTTCTTTAAAGAAGGATAACGACATGACATCTGTCCCAGATCCACCACAAATGAAACTCATAAAATGTAAAGAAAAATATCCTGTGATGAGATTTTTGGATGACACCTGAGCTTTTCTCCAACCATCTTCATATCTTGAAGAGGAGTTCAAGAGTCTGAGCCAAAAAATTTATTGAGCCAGTCAGAGTTCGCATCAGAGGAAGAAGGCTGTAAAGGATACTCTTTTCAAATAGGATAAAAATATCGAGAGGCTTTTGAGAGTATCAAGAAGTATCTATTAAATCTATCCATTCTCGCAACATCAATCTCAAGAAAACCTCTCATCTTGTACACAATAGCACTGGAAGAATCTATACGTGCGCTATTGGCACAGCACAATGAAGAGGGAAAGGAGAATGCTACATTATATTATTGAAGACAGAGGGCGAAATTATTCTCAATTGAGAAGCATATTTGTCATTAATTTTTTTTTATTTTCAAAAGCTATGTCATTATATGCTATCTCATAAAATTACACATCTCAAATTGATCATTTGAAGTTCTTGGTGATAAGACTAATCTTTGACACGATGGGCTATTATTCGCTATAATTTGACATCACATATGTTCTGAAAGCGTGAAGGTCATGCATATATATATATATATAAGCAGCAAATGTGGCATTATATTTTGATGGAGCCTCATCCATCAAATACACTCAGCCCTCAAATCTCCCAAAAGCTCGAGCTGGCATCAATCTCATCTTAATTATGCTAGAAGGTCTGGATGAAGCCATCTTTATAGGAGCTCAAAATCTATAAGTTTATGGTGATTCTCAACTCGTCATTAATCAAGTGCTAGGCCTTTATAAAATTAACAAGCTTGAATTGAACCACTATCATAAGCGAGTTCTTGTGCTCATAAGCAAAACCTAAATATCATTATGACTCAAGTTTCCATAAAACAAAATAGGTTTAGCTAAATTAGCTAAAAAATGAAGACTATGTCTAATTAGTGTTTGCACTCATTGGGTCCTAAAGCCAATAAATTAAAAATTCCCGCTGGAAGAGGGGTCATAAAATGCAAGCCAGTAGGATGCAACTCACGTTGCTCCTTACACTCTCTTACAAATTGCTCATCGAAATCAACAAGGTGAGGCTCAGACTATTCAAGAGACAAGATCTCAATCTGAAAAAACTCTAAGAACACAAAGTGAAATCCTTATAGTAGAAGAGAAGGAATAGTAGAGACAACAATTCATCGACTACTTTAAGGAAAGCAAATTGTCTAGCAATAAGCCGATGGAGGTACAACTTGAGAAAAGGCTTCAACTATATGCTTATGATGGCAATACCCTATATCATAGATCATTCAAGCAGATGTGGCTACGATGTTTGGGAATAGAAGAAGCCAACAATATCTCAGATGAAAACCCAGCCTTCAAATGCACTAAAATTTATAGATTTGTTGATCGGCATAAGATTGATTGACGATACTCATTGATTTATAATCAGAGAGCAAATGTGAGGCTTTCAACAAAATACTAGTCAAGCTACTTAGAAAAATCCTTACAAGAGTAAAAGGGAGTGACATACCAAGCTTGTTGAAGCTTTATGGCTTACCGCACTACACAAGACTCTCAAAATTCACTCCTTATGCGGTATTTGGGGCTAAAGCAATTCTATCACTTGAACTACATTCATTCTGAGTAGCTATTCAACACAATCTCACTCTAGATGAGGGTGTCTATCTACGGATAGAAAAGCTTGATGCGCTTGACAAAGCAAGGCTCAAAGCTCAATAAAATCTATAAGTCTATCGAGTGAGGGTGTCCAAAGAATTCAATCATACAGTACGTCCTCGAGCTTTACGAGAAGGAGGGTGTCATGGTCTTTGAAGACTAATTATTTCTCTTGTCATTACATGTATAAGTTTTGCTTGGAAATTCTCTTGTAATACAAGAATGCATTTTTAAAATGAAGCAAAAATCCCCCTATCAGATAAGGGGCATTTTTTTTAAAATTTATAGCAATATATCAGGCTCTCCTTGTGAAACATGAGACTTTTCTGTTGTATTTGGGTTGACATCAGGCGAGATCCCCATATCATATTCAAATTATGTATTCAAAGTTCACAAGTCTCAAAGTTTTACTAGCCAAAAGAGAAATTTTAAGTCTACAAACTACAAATCAAGTGGAAACACATCTTCCATTCATATATTCAATCTAAGGCTCGAGTTGGTGCATAAGGTTGGACTAAAGCTAATATGGCATCATACATATCTACTTACTCAATATGCCACAAAGGCGTAGAGATCCCCAATCTTATTAGCCTGATGATAAAATCCTCCATCAATTGCTTAAGTCCAATACTCAAGTAAATGCATAAGGTCAGACTCAACAAGCCCAAATATGGCAGAGTCGTTGACAGGTCTGCTTCCTCAACATGCCACAAAGGCCGTAGTAAGAGATCCCCCATCTCATTAGCCTTATGATAAAATCCTCCATCAATTGCTTAAGTCAAATACTCAAGTAGGTGCATAAAGGTTCACAAGCCCAAATATGGTGAGTTGCTAATAGTCTGTTTACTCAATATGCCATAAAGGTCATGTAGTAAGGGATCCTCCTGCTTTGTTAGTTCAAAGACAAGAGCATCCAAATCTCTAAATCCGTCCAACTTGGTGAGTTCAAGTGGCCCATACTAGGATATCATCCCTAATGGTCATATGGTCATTTTTTCAAAATTCAACAAAAAGATCCTCACTCGAGAAAGCACTAATCCGAGTTTGGTATCAATATTAAATAAGAAATGTTAACTCCTTCAATAAGTCTATTAAAGGCAAAAGTAAAGACCGAAGAAAACTCTTCCTCAGCAAGTCATGTCAAACAAAAAAGCAAAAGACTGAGGAAGTCACCCCAATGTTCATACAAAGCCAAAGGTGAATTAAGATTGATGTCATCAACATGTGTTACGCACAAAACGGGTGATGATTCTTCTCCATGACCAACACAAGTTCGAGGGCTAGGTCATGACATCCTTCTATAAGCTTAAGCAAAGCTAGGGTAGAAGGTATTTTGTATCACGACAAGTCTTTAAGACAATTAATTTTTCTCCATCAAATTGAGCGGGATAGAGAAGGAAATATAGGATATGAATCCTTGAGATGAAATCTTCAACAAGTCCATCAAAGCATAAAGCATAGGACCGAAGACATTCTCATCTCATTAACTCCATCAAGTCTGTTAAGGCACAAAGGTAGGACACGAGGAAAATACAAATTTTAAATTTCAAGATGAAGTCTTCAACAAGTCTATTAAAGCATAAATCATAGGACTGAAGATATTTTCCTCTCAACAACAAATCATCAACTCCATCAAGTCCACTAAGGCACAAAGCCAGGACAGGAGTAAAATATAAATTTCAAACTCTTAGGAGAAAGTCTTCAACAACTCCAAAAGCACAAAGCATAGGACCAAAAACATTCCAAATTCTTTCAGATTCTTGAAAGCCCCACATAGGCAGGGAGCATTTTATAAATTTATCTAAGTCCACATCGTGCTTTAAGCCAAAATCCTTAGATAAATATACATGATGACTAGAATGAGCTACGTGGTTTATATTAAAGAAGTTCAAACTCTATGATACATTTACGAGCTGTCAATCCTCGTTAGACAAGAGCTTTTTTAATCAAGTTTATTCAATCCTCCCAGAAACAAAGGTCTTCTTGCATATATTCAGTTGATATCGAGCTTTATGAGATCGAATATATCTCTTTATCATTAAAACTACTGATTCTTGCAATAGCAAAAAGAATCTATTTATATGCATAAAAAGATAGCTTTAAATATCAAAAGTTTATCTCCAAGATTTGTCAAATGTTGAAGATTAAGTCAGAAGAACTCCTAATTTTGGAAGCTTCAATCAACTAAGTTGGAAAAACATCAACCCTACATATTTAAGTCTAGGACTGATGGGTTCTAAAGGTTGACTCAATAAGTAGATAAATGGCGAGTTGCTTCGCTCTCCTCAACAAGCATAAAAAAAAAGGCATGAGTGAGAGAGCCCGTTCATCGGTCGATGACCACCGCCATCAATCCATCACAACGAAATTGAATACTCGTAGGTTCGAAGGTCGGACTCAAAGCCCACAAATGGCGAGTTCGTCTCTCCTCACTCAATTAGCCAGAAAAGGCTGAAGAGCCTCTCGTGGTCAATGATGATAGCAGTTCAATCTCAAACCAGATCCAACTTAGTGACTACAAGCAACCAAAATTCAAGAGATCTTTTCGCTCGATCAATAGATCAAGACAATCTAAGGAAACTCTCAACTATCTATCATCCTATATTGCTTGCAAGGTTCGCAAAAGTAGAAAGCATAGGACCAAGGAAGTGATTCTATAGTTCGCACAAAGGAAATGGATGAACTAAAGAAACTTTGTGATTATTTAGTCTGTTAAAGCACATATTGCTAGACTAATAACTCAATGGTATAGGCGATATGAGGAAGGTGGGTCAGTATGCACCCTTATTGAGTTAAAGAACAACAACATGGGCGAAGACACACATATACTTGACAATATGATATAGATCAGTCAATCCTTCATCAAAGTCCATCAAGCTTAATGCTTGGACAGAAGGAATGTCAAATCTCAAAGCAAACAAACCAATTCCTCTATCCAACCCGGTCAAGCAAGAAGTTAAGGTCAGAGAAAATTTAAATCTATGAAGACACAAAAGAAGAAGCTCTTCAATGAACCCATCAAAGTTGAAAGCTGAAATGATCCAAATTTATAGCAAATTCAATCACTTCATGCGAATCATATATTTGCTTGGGGGGCATTTGTTGACCACCATATGTGTGCCACAAAGTCAAGTCAAGAAGTTAAATTGACGAATTCGAGATGATAGTGCACAAATCGAGGCTCATGTATTGAGCGTCGCGAAAATGGTTGAAAACGACGCCGATCGATGAACGGACTTTTTCGTCGCGTTTATAACATCCAAATTGATTATAATATAAATATTACAACATCTAACAATCAATCATTAAGGACTTTCAGTATCGATGTATCGATGCATATCATTAAGGCTGCAACGATTTCTGAATGACCTCCGTTCATTAAATTGATCATGTCGTTAACTCAAATGAAACCTATTAAAGTAAATACTTTCAATTCGGACGAGTCGCAAATGTTGGTCAAAAAATAATAATGAGTATTTTTGAGCGAAAGTGGCCCATTCCGTCGAAATTCTCAAGCGACCGTTCAACGATGTCATCAGGAAACATCATCTAAAATAATCTTTGACTAAAATTATCACACTTAAAATTGTGTCAAAATTAGCAAGCATTTCGAGATAAATTCACCTAATTATCTCTTAATCACATGAAGTCAACGCCTTGGAAATGGCAGCCGCCCACTCCCATACCTCCACCTCCAATTCGACCAATCATAGGCCGCCACATCACCCCTATATTTTCCCGCTCTTCTCCTTTCCACAATAAAATAATAATAAGGATAAAAAAATTTTCTCCAGGCCTAAAGAAATCCGACAGACGGAAAAAAATATATTTTAAAATAACTTGTTAATCTTAATTGCGTTTAAAGATATAAAAATATAGTCTTCAAGGACAGATGACTGGCGTGTCGCGTCATGCGTATCAAACAGGACAACTCGCATAATTTAAAAAAAAATTTCCGTCATTTTCGGAAGAGAGAGAGAGAGAGAGAGAGAGAGAGCGGCGAGAGGGGTAGAGCCGTTTTATTATTATTTTTAATTAATATAATTATTTAAAATATTTAAAATATATAATTTAAAAATTTTTTTTATAAAATATTTAATAACTAAATATTTATGTATTTAGTTATTAATTTATATATATATATATATATATAATATATATATAATATATATATATATATATATATATATATATATATATATAATTTAAACATATTTTTAATTATATATATAAATTTATAAATTATTTAATAAATTTTTTATTAATTAATATAATTATTTATAATATATAATTTTTATTAATTTTATTAATATATAATTTAAAAATATTAAAATATATAAATAAATAATTTTAATAAATAAATAAAGAAAGAAATAAATTATATATATAATTATATATATATATATATATATATATATATATATTATATATATATATTTATTTATAAATTTATTTGGTTATTTATATATTTAAATTATATAAATATTTTAAGTAATATAAATAATTTAAAATATTTAAAATATATAAATAAATAATTAGTTATTTATAAATATATTTATTTATTTAATTAGTTATTTATTTATTTAAAAATATTTATTTATTTAAAATATATAAATAAATAAATAAATAAATAAAAAATTTAAATTATATAAATATTAGGTTATTTATATATTTATAACATATTTAGTTATTTATATATTTAAATTATATAAAATATTTTAAAGTTATATAAATAATTTAAAATATTTAAAATATATAATTTAAAAATAATTTTTAAATATAAATATTTATATATATTATTATATATATATATATATATTTATATATTTATATAAGTCTATAATAATAATAATAACAAAAAATATAAAAAATATAAAAAAATTAAAAAAATAAATAAATAAATAATTTTTAATAAATAAATGAAGAAAGGAATAAATAAATATATATATATATAAATAACTAAATATTTATAAATATATAAATAACTAAATATTTATATAATTTAAAATTTTTTTATTTATTTATTTAACTAATTATATATTTTAAATAAATAAATATTTTTAAATAAATAAATATATTTATAAATAAATAATTATTTATTTATATATTTTAAATATTTTTAAATTATTTATATAACTTAAAAATATTTATATAATTTAAATATATAAATAACTAAATATTTATATAATTTAAATATTTATATAATTAGTTATTTATTTTGTTAAAAATATATTTTAAATAATTATATTAATTAAAAATAATAATAAAAAGGCTCTACCGCTCTCTCTCTCCTCTCTCGCTTCCGAAAATGACGGAAAATTTTTTTTTAAATTATGCCAGTCGTCCGTTGGCGCCGACGTGAATACACGGCGCCAGTCGTACGTCCCTTTGACGACTATGACAATTTTTATCAATTTTTATAAAAAAAAATATTTTTATGTCTAAATATTTAATTAAGATTAACACTAAGCCTATTTTAAAAATAATCCAAAAAAAAAAGCTCCTCCCCTCTCCCTTTCTGCTATCGCGCCTTCTCTCCCTCAGAAGGGTTTCCTGCGCCCCATTTATGGGGTACGAAGCGAGGGAAGGCTTTGCTTCCGATGCGCAGGCCGACGCAGCACCGCAACCTCCGCCAGCGAAGAAATGAAAGGGAAGAGAAGAGGAGCTGCGGAGAGTACTGCAGATCATGATGCTGCTGTCGGCGATGGTGGAGATGAGAGCGGGGAAGGAATCGACCGCGTCGAAGATGGCTCTGGCGGCTGAGGCGAGAGAGATATTAGCTCAGTTGTGCGAGGATATTATGCCTAATGACTTGTTTTCCAGTGAGGCCGTCAGGGTCATGGTCGAGGATCTGGGATTGAATCGATCGAGCAATCCGGTGATGGCGTTCCGGCAACCTAAGATGTCTATTGCCGATAGACTGCAACACATAAAAAAAAAGATGGAAGAGTCACGGGACCGCACAGCTTCAACTCATGCTGCTCTATCTCATTCAACAAGCTTTGGTCTAAGCTCTGAATCTCATGGTTCTCAAAGGTTAATGGCCAGTAAATCAAGTCCAATGGTATTGACAACATGAGGTTTTCCTATAATTCCACTGTACATATTCCTACCCTAGCTTCTTCCATGTCATCTATGAAACAGACACCAACAAGTGAAACACAATCTGCTCTTGTAAATACATCTTTCATCTTCAGTACCAACGTCAAGTCTTGAAGCTGTAAATCAAAGGCTAGATACAGGAATCAATGGGCCAACTTATTTTACGATTGTTCGACGTAATTGATCACATCATAATTCTGCTGAAAAATTAAACTACATGTCTGCAAGTCAGCATTCTGTGCCTATTATTTTCAGAGGACCAAATGGAGTTGCTGCTGGTGTTGGTGCTCATAATTCACAGTGTTATGCTGCTTAGCATGCTTCCTGTCCTGTTTGAAAGTACTAGCTCCCTATTCAATCAGAAGATGCAACAGGCTTGCTGAAAGCTGCTATTAGAGATCCTGATCCTGTTGTTTTCCTTGAAAATGAATTTCTATATGGAGTCTTTTCCAGTTTCGTCAGCCGTTCTTGATTCAGATTATTGCTTACCAATTGAAAAAAGCATAGATTGAACGAGAAGGAAAATATGTCACCATCACATCTTTCTCAAAGATGGTTGGTTATGTTCTTAAGCAAAAGAAATGAAGAGAGATGAGAGGGCATGTATATACATGCTTTCTTTCATGCAGGTATGAAGATCTCATTATGCTTAGTAGAGCTAACGAGTTTGAAGACCCCGTTATTATAGGTAGCTATGAATAGAAGACCCATAGTTTAGCATGCAGTTATCTCGGTAGATGGGGAAGGTCGAATAGCCCCCGATGGAGCTCCCAATGTGGGGAAAGGCTGAGGCGTATTCAGATTGACGATACCAAATAAGAACAAATAAAAGTGTTGAGGAGCTTAAATTGAAATGATAAATAAAAAAAGTTAACCTACATATATGTTCTTTTTATATCCAGGTGTTTATTATGCTTTGTGGTTAAGACCCAGTAGTGTCATAGGCAACCGACCGTTATCTCGATAGAGGCGAGAAAAGAATAGACTCGATGCGACCCAGAGGGGACCGAGGTACAAAATCGATGGTAGACTTAAACAAGAACAAATAAAACTGTTAATAAACTTAAATTGAGCTTATTTGAAAATGATAAATTAAAGAATAAATCTACATATAAAATTCTAAAAGTCTCTAAATTAGAATTATCTTACAGGGGACTTGATGACTTGTTGAAGATCATAAATAAGACTTTTGATAAACTTGAGGGTTTGTCTCCTAATAAGAACAATATTCAAGTAAAGCCTGCAGTAATCTTGATAGTTGCTTACTAGCTTCTCAGTGATCACGAGTTATGCTCCATTGAAACTTAAAGAGCTCAATGAGTTATGAACTAAATGCCAATAAATAAATATTAATATAAATAATTGAACAAGAACTGAAACATCTACGCTTCATTCACAATAGTTTGAACATGCTACAGAAAGTTAATTAAGGCATTCTTAAATACACATGGACATAGAGATTTAAAGTGCAAATTTTAATGTAAAAAGCAACAGATAAATTGGAATCAATTAAATATTAATCGAAAAATCTAATAAGATATTAAATCAATCAATAGTATTTTCTATGCCGCGATTCACAACACATCACAAGAGAAACGGTCGTTAATTAAAGATTCAACAAAACTTTTGCACATATTATAAAGCATGATTAAAACTCAAATTTAATACCTCGAAAGTGTGCAAGTAATCTAAAAATACACCCGCATGGGCCCTAAGACTACGCTGAATGCTTAAATTCAGTGTTTGAGGATCGCGTGGGTTGATTCGATTTAGTCTTAAAGGCGGGCGTCAACAAAACCTAAAAATCTATTATAATAATTTCAATTTAGTAAAATATCTAAGAAGCTAATTAATTGTAGATTTGATTCTCATTAGAATACGAGTTGAAAGAATTTAAAGTTCTCAAATATATTTGATTAAATCAATTAACACCGATGATGGTTGTGTTGAGTAAATTTTCATCCGTAGGGATACTCCCATCAAAATATGATTGTAATTTTAAATCAAATTAACTCAAATTAAATATCAATCTAAATATAGAATCTAAAATATCATTAAACTATAAATGATTAATTGAAATTTAAATTTTAAAAAAACTTAAAGCTAATAATCCAATTCACCTTCCACAATTATTTGTTGGTGGTGACAAATTAAGAAAACTTTAGCTCACAAAGGCACCAAAGTTAAATCAAGTACACAACTATATTTACTCTCAAATAATCTCATGCCAGCAAGGATGTGGCCCATGTCCTCGGCGCATGGTTTGGATAAGCTCCATATGATGCGATTATGACGAGTCCTCTCGAGGTAGTTGTCGCCAAATGGAACCATTATATTATGGTCATGGCGTATACATGCTAATGGCTCGCCCTGAGTTATGTTATAAATTTATACTTGATTGGGAAAAAAGCCCTCTGTTAGCTAAGGTAGACTTAAGCTTGCCACTTTAGACAAACACCACCCCATGTCTATAAGAATTTCTTGGACGACATAACCCATGTGTTGCTGATGAGGATCATTTGGTCGTTGGGTTGTACCTCCTCGACAAAAGTGAACCGGACCGGATTATGGAACCATGGGATCTAGATGGCATCGTTCCTCCCAATCATCTTTAAGTTAAATATAATGCATTTTATAAATCTAAATTCCAAAATCCACATGTTTTACTATACGCATTAAGCGTCGACTGCTTTCAGTTCTCTCTCACTCATTGGGAGGGGCAATTAACTATAGGTGCTTGTGCCTATAGAAAACCTCGAACCAGATCTAAAGTTCTTACAAAATGAGGGCGAATTCTCTGGGTAGTGTCTTATCTACTATCTCATCCGCCTTCTGAAAATTTCACCGACACTTTAAATCATACTCTCTTCATCAAAGAGGTCGGTGGTGAATTGTCGGAGCCCACAGTTATCAAGCCCTTTAAATTCATTTCAAGCCTCCTAGAGACTTTTCCTCTCCTCTGAGTCATTTGAAATGAGTCATGGTACAATTTAGTATTCATTAGGATGACTTGTTTATATCCGATAGTGAGTTATTTGGCTTAGTATAAGCCTTCTGTAAGTCTCACTTGACCATATGTATATGTTTATAAGTTAAATTAATTATAAGTCTTCAATGATTCACTAGGCTTCTCATTTTGGATTATTTTAAGCAAAATATTACGAGATTCAGTTCATGTATATCAAAGGAATTCAAGATTATTTTGAGTTTTATAGGTTCACTTGAGTTTGATCCCTATTTTCTTGTTTTATTTATAATCAAGTCATTTTATTTATATTTAATTTCAAATTCATTTCTTTAGGACTTTATATTTTATATTTAACTTAATATTAAATAAATTTTTAAGTCCTAAAAATTTGATAAAATTGCGATTTTGATAATATTCGTCATCTATGTGTAGGGATGCATCAATTTTGCAATAACCCATATGCTCTATTGAGCGTAGAGGACGGCATTTTGTGACACCAGAGTCTTCATGTCCACTAAGCCCTATTGAGCACTAGTGGGATCTTTGATCACCTACATGTAGCAAGTATATATAATTTTCACATATTTCCTTCCTTATTTTTTTAATTCAAAATTGATTCAAATCTTGATAGCATTTTGGCATCAATCATCCTTTAGTCCCCATCACACCCTGATGAGCATGACGGTCGGTGTTTTTAAACAACTCGGCCAATTTTCATCTCGTCACGCCTTCATGAGCCTGACGAGGCCTTCAAACTTGCTATAAAATTCAACACAATCTATAAGCAATTCTTTATGTGTTCTGCTCTTCCATCCATACTTCTTTAACTTGTCTAAATACATTAGAGTTTCGGGTTGCACCTCAGTGAAATTCGTGGTTCTTGTAATTGATTCTCTTTAGCTTATTGGTCATGGAGATTACTTGCATAAGATAGATGTATTGTCCTTCTTATTTTTCATATCTTAGAAGTAATGCTTATACATCTTTTACATCCACATAATGACAGCCTGTTGTCTTTTGGTTGTGGTATTCCTTTCACAATATTAAGAAGAAAGGCCTTGTTCATTGTGGTTTGTAACATTAGTCTAAAAATCATTGAGGACAACTTTAATCACTTTAATCCATCTCGGCGTGCGATTGAGGGAAAACAAGAGGCCAAGCTTGCGGTTCCTTGCGGTTTTCCTCTTAGTTCGGGAAAATTGGGGAACGGTTAAAAAACCGTAGAAAGATCAGTTGAGCAAGTTCGAATAGAAGGAAGGAGGTTTTTGCTTTAAGCAGGGAATGAGAGAGATATGCGTCGTGAGAGATGAAGCTGAGGCAAGATCGGTTAAACCAGGGGGAGAGGAAAACTGAAGGTTTTCGATTGATTCTTTTTAAGAAGATGAACGAAGCCTTGACTTGCGGCTTTGAGGGAACGGACGAATGCATATTTGTTTAGGCCCAATAGATAAGTGTGGCTGAGAGAAAAATATTACGTCTGGAGTCCGTTTTACGTGTGGACTCCAATCATGGCCCGACGCATGCCCAGTGGCTTTTTACCCATTTTAGCGCTTAACGGCGCTATAACTGGACGAACGACGATGATGCCGTTTATCCTGACCCGACTCGGCCCGGCCTTCCTTGTTCAAACAATGGGAGAAGAAGCATCGTTGGAATGCGTGGGAGGAATTTAAAAGAAATATATGTCTAGATTTAGGGTTTAGGGGTGTATTTTTTTCTTGCAAACCAAGCTCAGAGAGAGAAAGAGAAAATCTCATTTCCTTTTTATGAAAGAACCATGAAGATGAAGAACGAATTTGGAAGTTATGGCCTTGAAGAAATAGCTGAGGATGCGTTAAATAAAAACTTCATCGTAATTTTTCAACTTGTATACATATAATTTTTTATAGTTTGTTAGTGTTATTCCTTGAAATTCTTTTATTTAGTGTTTATTTCCTACACTGTTTGGAGTTCTTTGCAAGAGGACTTTGCTTATTTTGAGAGATTTTTGCATATGTACTCTCTGTACTCTAATGAGAGTACAAATGATTTTTTAAATATTTTTGCAGTTTATTTTGCCTGGATGGAGAGAATATGGTCATTACATTCCATTAGAAGCAATTTTGTGGCTCTTTGGTTAATCTTTATGGGAGATTTCCATCTGTACTCTCTGTACTCTCTATACTCTCCTGAGAGTACAGAATATTTTTGGCAATTTTTTCCACTTTCTATGGCTTATTTGGAGGAAATATGTTCATTGCAATCCATCACGAACAATTTGGAGGCTGTTTGGTGGTTTTTTTAGCGTTATTTTGCATCTGTACTCTCTATACTCTCTTGAGAGTATAGATGATTTTGTGAACATTTTTTCCAGTTTTTTTGGCCTGGTTGTTCAGATTATGTTCATTACATTCTAGTGGAAGTAATTTGGAGGATGTTTGGATAGTTTTTGGAGAATTTCTACATCTGTACTCTCTGTACTCTCCTGAAAGTACAGAGCATTTTGGATAATTTTTTCACTTTATGTAGTCTTTTTGGAGGAAACATGTTCATTACAATCCATCACGAATAATTTGGAGACTATTTGGTTATTTTTTTAGTGTTATTTTGCATCTGTACTCTCTTGAGAGTACAGATAAATTTTGACCATTTTCTCCACTTTCTTCGGACTGGTTGTTGAGATTATTTTCATTACTCTCTATACTCTCTGTACTCTCTGTATTCTATGTACTCTCTGTACTCTCTGTACCCTCTGTACTCTCCTGAGAGTACAGATCATTTTGGTCATTTTTTCCTAGTTCTTTGCCTTGTTTGGAGGAAATATGTTCATTAGGCATAATTTGGAGGCAGTTTGATTGATTTGTTAGTGTTTTCTTACATCTGTACTCTCTGTACTCTCATGAGAGTACAGATAATTTTTGGCCATTTTTTTCAGTTTCTTTAGCGTGATTGTTTAGATTAGGTTCAGTACATTCCATTAGAAGAAATTTGGCAGCTGTTTGGATGATTTCTAGGAGATTTTTGTATCTATACTCTCTGTACTCTCATGAGAGTAAAGATAATTTTGCTAATATTTTTGCAGTTTATTTGGCCTGTTTATAGGAAATATATTCATTATAATCCATTAGTAGCAATTTTGTATGGTGACTTGGTTGGTTTTATGGTTGATTTGCATCTGTACTTTCATTTACTGCCTTTTCATTTTGAAGTTTACCATGTCTAGGAAAAGGATAACTTTGAGATGCATCCTATAGCTGTTTGATAATACTTGACTCTTTAGTAATGAAGTCATTGATATTTCTGCTCATCAATTCATTAGACTCCAAATTGACAAGACTCAATTCTTATTACCTCAATCTGTCTTCTTTGGGTTATAGAGCTTTCTTTCTAGATGGGCAGTGCATTTCTTTCACCCCTGATGAAGTTGCAGTGATAATAGGGATGCCAAATAGAGGGGAGAAGGTCCTATGGCTTAGAGGGAATGTGTTATCTATAAGGTCAACACTTCCAGTGAGGAAGCCCTTACAGAGCATCTTGAAGGTAAAAAACACAAAGCAAAAGAAGTCTTACTGAGCAAGAAGGCGCCCCTCTCCTCTACCCTGATACTCTCTATACTCTCTCTGTACTCTCACTCTTCATACTCTGTACTCCTCTATATTCTTTGTACTCTTTGTACTCTTCTCAACACATGGGTAACTTGATATAATACAGTTTATATTTTTATGATGATTACTTTACTTGTTTGGATAAAATATGCTTAATTTTGCACAGGAGAAATTTAAAAGAAATATATATATCTAGATTTAAGATTTAGGGGTATATTTTTTTCTTGCAAACCGAGCTCAGAGAGAGAAAGAGAAAATCTCATTTCCTTTTTGCGAAAGAACCATGAAGATGGAGAACGAATTTGGAGGTTATTGCCTTGAGAAAATAGCTGAGGACGTATTAAATAAAAATTCATCGATAATTTTCTCAATCATTATATATTTTTTTTATGGTTTGTTAGTGTTATTCCTTGAAATTCTTTTATTTAGTGTATATTTCTCGGTGTTTGGAGTTCTTTGTAAGAGGACTTTCTTATTTTGAGGATCTGCTTTGTATGGGTATACTCTCTGTAATCTCATGAGAGTACTAACCAGTTTCATATTATTTTTCATGAGTTTTTGGCCTGTCTAGAGAGAATATGTTCATTACATTCCATTATAAGCAACTTGGAGGCTGTTTAGATTAGTTTTTAGGATAATTTTGCATGTGTACTCTTTGTACTCTCATGAGAGTACAGTACAAAGTATTTTGGGCATTTTTTCCAGTTTCTTTATGAATGTTTGGAGAAAATATCTTCATTACAAATCCATTAGGAATAATTTGGAGACTATTTGGTTGCTTCTTTAGTGTTATTTTGCATATGTACTCTCTGTACTCTTTGTATCCTCTGTATTCTCTGTACTCTGTTGAGAGTACATATGATTTTGTCCATTTTTTCCAGTTTGTTTAGCCTGTTTGGAGGAAATATGTTCATTATATTGCATTGGAAACAATTTGGAGGGAAGTTTGGATGGTTTCTAGGGGATTTCTGCACCTGTATTCTCTGTACTCTCATGAGAGTACAGAGCATTTTAGTCATTTTTTTTAATTTCTTTGGCCTGTTTGGAGGAAATATGTTCATTACAATCCATTAGGAATAATTTGGAGGCTGATTGGTTATTTTTTTAGTGTTATTTTGCATTTGTGCTCTCTGTACTCTCTTGAGAGTATAGATAATTTTGTGGATATTTTTTCCAGTTTATTTGGCAAGGTTCATAAGATTATGTTCATTACATTCCAGTGGAAGCAATTTGGTGCTTTGGATGGTTTAGAGATTCTACGTATACTCTCTGTACTCTCAGTATTTAGCTCATTTTTTTCACTTTCTTTGGCCTGTTTGGAGGGAATATGTTTATTTAAGACTACCCTATTTTACATGTCACATTTATGTGGAGCTATCTGGGTAGGTGAATGCGGTCAATGAACAGTGTGATGACGAAATCGTGATGTCTAATGACCCAAATTTGGGGAAACTCCTTGGTACCACTGTTCATAACGAAACGGAGGCATATGCATTGACTCATCAATCGCCGGAAGGACCATACTAGTTATTGGCCAAACTCAAGAAATTAAAATCAAAAGATTTTTTATGTGAAAAAAAAGTCGAAGAAATCTACCGCTAAGCGGCTTAGCAAAATTCTCAGCGATAGCTTGTCCCACCATGATTAGATTCTGTTGACTTGGAGGGCTGGATGGTTAAAAAATATAGAATGTCATAATCATTCATTGGAACCGACCTACATCTTCTCGGATCACGATGCATTAGCGATGAAAAGGCTTCCGTGTTGAAGACAAATCGAGGCCGATTAGAACAATTGAAGCATTCAGCTATCTAAGTGAGGAGGTTGGCGGCGTAGAGAATATTGGATTCACAAAAAGAAATACTTTCAATTTCATTCAGAAAGAGAAAAGATCGAGGATTGCGTATGATGGTAGTAATGGATTAATACAGTTGTTCAAGGAAAGATAAGCATCGGATGAGATGTTTGCATGGGATGTACAAGTTAATGAGTCAGATTGCTTAGTAAGTTTTTTTTGGAGCAAAGGCATGTCTAGGATATACATGTGTTATTTGGAGTAGCCTTTTTATCAGAAGAGATGATTGAGTCATTCTCATGACTATTCCATATATTTCTTCAGTTGATGAGTGATATACATCCTACAACAATATTCATCAAGATCGGGGATGAGCTATCAAAATTGTATTCTACATACTCGTCATAGGTTGTGCCAATATTTGAAAGCTCCTTCCAAGGTTCCTTTTAAGTAATAAGAGGCAGTATTTTATGCATGCATGAGCAAATGTGTCTTAGAGGTAGAGTTTGAAGAAGCTTGGTCTATCATGCTAGAATAAGGCAATTTGTATGATCATGCTTGGCTGTGTGAGCTTTATAAAATTAGATCCAAGTGGTCCACTGCATTCAGCAAAGACTCATTCTACATGGGCATCTTGTCAACACAACGTAGTGAGTCAATGAACAATGTATGTCATAGAATCTCTAAACCAACAAGTTCGCTCACTAATTATTTCTTGGGGTTGGAGAAGATTATGGAGACATGGCTCCGGAATGAACATGATGAAGACTTCAAGTGTAGCCAATCATTGATTATTCCTATTGTTGAGACCAGTCCAATTCTAAAACAAGCTGCTATGTTTTATACAAGAAAGTTGTATACTATGTTTGAGGAAGAATGTTTGCATGGAGTTTGAGGCCTATCATTAACTATGTTAGATGACAGCCCCATGGAGTATTTGGTGAGAAACTTAAAGAATAAAAATTCATCCAAAATATGGACTGTCCATTTCAATGGGACTACCCTAGATGTAACATATACTTGTAAGAAATTTGAAATGATAGGATTACTTTGTGCCCATTGTATCAGAGTTCTTAGTTAGGAATATGTAGTGCGCATTCTGGATAAGTATCTTCTCATGCGATGGTCTACCAGAGTAAAGAGGGATATTTACATCGATAGTGCATATAGAAAATTAAGAGATGTGGAAGGCACAGATGGAAATTCCACTGACATTATTTTTTAGAATCACATTAGATATGCATATCAAATAAGCGTCGAGGCAGGTAATAATAGAATATATGCTTCAATCCTTAAAAAAACTACACGATGTTGACTCTATAATAAGTGAGAATTCTCTTCCGGTGAGCGGTAAGAAGAAGAAGTCAACCATGACAAGGAAAGACATCTTAAAGGACCCAGTTAAGCAACATCTTAAGGGTGTTTCCAATGCAAGGCTTAAGGGATATTGGAAGAGATCCAAGAAAGCCATGAGTAATTCTCTATTTGCCTCTTAATTTTTAGTATTTAAAATATTATTTTTAATCTTCAAACCATCCTATTTTTGTTGTTATAGAAACCAAAGTACAAACTGATAGTGTCGCATGTTTCGTCACCCATTGCAATGCCTTTCATGCAGTGTTTTTTTTGAGGTACGCCTGATAACACACATCGATCGTAAAATATTAAATGATGATGTTCTACCTCAGGAATTCAACTCGAGCTCAACAATCAGTCTGTCGGCTGAAGGGAACACTAAGTTGATGATGGATATTATTAAAGGAAAACATTTCAATGCATGATATCATTTAGTTATGTGTTCTACATGCAATCATTTTAAATGCTTTAGAGTCTCCAAGATGAGTTTCTTTTACTTAACAAGCACACCGGTCTCACAGATTGGTTAGGAGGATTGCCTCAGAGTTGCAGCATTAGGATGACTTTCTTCTGCATTAGACTATGCAATCATTTCTTCATTAGGATGACTTTCTTCTTCTAAGCATCTTTATTCTAAATCATACTATTATTATAAAATTTATCTATTTATATTGAAAATGAATTAATTTACTATGATGTTTGCTGACTAAGATTTACTAATCAATGCCCCATATATACTCATACTCTATTTAAGTCAATATTTCAAAGCATCTTCAGCTTAATGGTTTCGATATAAAAATCTCACATTTCAATTTTTTATTTAGGGTTTATTAATATTGGTCAATTTTTTGAAGAAACTCGATTATGTCATAATCAAATATTTGTTCAATACACTTAGTTTATCTCATATTTGAGTTTATTGTATTGTTTAGTAATCTCTGGTAATTATGCCCTGCCCATTGTGGAGTACTTTTAGATGAATCATTCTCCAAGAACTTACATCTTCCAAACAGGCCAAAGAAAGTGGAAAAAAAAGGATGTAGAGAGTCCAGCGAGTCCAGGGAGTACAGATAGTACAGAGAGTACAGAGAGTACATAGAGTACAGAAAGTAGAGAGGGTACATAACTTGCTTGAAACTAGGAAGGTCCAAATGGACTTTAATATGGGTCAATTATTTTTTGCTTGGTTTTTTTTCTCACTACGCTGTTTGTTGCTCTTAAAGCAGTAGTGCATAGAGTTTACCCCTTATTACGGACTTTGTAATGCTTAGACTGTGGCAATAAAATTTCTCATATTTTACCAAATTGCAGTTTTTGATTGAGGCATTACATTCAATTATTTTAATATCCTTAGACTATGGCAATAAAATTTCTCATATTTTAATATGGGTCAATTATTTTAAAGAGTTAAGTTTAATAATTTACTTACATTACGTTCACATACTAAGTAGTTCATATTACTTCTCCATACTTCAGTTGAGGCATTCTAAATGTGAGTATAACGTAAATTTTAGATAATGTAAATTTTAACTTCACTTTTTTTTGGTTGATCCAAATTTAAAATATGATATAATTTGAATATCAAAATTAAGCATATTTTTTCCAAAGTAAAGAAATCATCATCGAAATGTAAACAATATTATATCAACTACCCATGAGTAGAGAAGAGTGCACAGAGAGTCCAGCGAGTCCAGGGAGTATAGAGAGTACAGATGCAAAAGAGGGTTCACATGCAAAACTACTTAGAATACTCATAAAATAGCAACCCAGGAGCATCTAACTTGCTTTAAGGTTATAGTGAATAATTCCTCTCCGTCCTACAAAGCAAAAGTGGAGATGGGAAAAAATAAGCAAATAATATGTACTATGAGGAGAACACAAAGAGTTAAGCTACAGAACACCTCAAATATTCTTATAGTCAGTCTTCAAACTACCTGCAATGAAATATATAGTACAGGAAGTACATGAAGTACATAGGGTACAGAAAGATCAGAGAGTCTAGGAGAGTACAGATGAAACACATCGTAAGAAAGCATTCAAGCATCAACCAAATTGCTGCAGGTGTGCTCTGCTAATAATAAAAGATCCAAACTGCCCAAGGATATTGAAAAAAAATAAAAGAAATACCCTGTACAATTATTTCCTACTTATCAAACTTAAAATGTACAGTTCTTAGCTTGGATTTTTCATTCCCAAACAAAAGATAGCGTAAGCGAACTCGACCCTAAAGCAATTCATCTTCTTCGGCCAATCTTGGTGGTCAGCCAAGTTAAGTGGGGATTTCCTAATTGCTGCTCCATGTACTTGTAGACAAATATCCTGTAATCAACACTATTATCTTGGACTAGCAGCCTACTCACCATTTCGATTGGCTATTTTGTGGGATCACTCATAAAAGACTGGCTAGTATCTTCAATAAGTAATTTGATCTGAATAGCAAGAAGTATAGGCAATAAGGGG